>OV049857.1:23628798-24261655 GCA_920104075.1 Melanargia galathea
ATAAATATATCAAGGGCATGGTCTTCGAGTCTACTTGGAGAATTCACATTCTGTCTGTCCGCCTGTCTATTCGTCTGACAGAACTCCTAAAAAACTTCTGAATAAAAGGGCGCAATATCTATCTAAGAGCGCGGCCGCACTGCGAAATTTATTTGCGCGATTTTTATTCGCGCGGTTTTTCTCGCAAATTTTAAAACGCATGTGCGTGCAGCTTCATACATTCCCATATGTCACAGAATATTGCGAAAAAAATTGCGAATTTCGCAGTGCGGCCTAGGCCTTATTTCAGTAACTATTTTCTCATTTGAAGCTAGTAAGTTATATTGGAGCGTGGTCTACTTTGTAGTTGGTCACGTCAGATAAATGTCCAGATCAGCCCTCCTTTTATCCTCAAATTCTGTGATATTCTGCGGAACCAAGTGCCTCCACTCCATATCTATACTAATATAATAAAGCGGAAGAGTTTGTTTGTTTGAACGCGCTAATCTCAGGAACGTAAATAAGTGTAAAGTATAAAGTAAGTGATCCTTGAGTGCTATAGGCTATATATGTACCACGGGCGAAGTCGGGGCGGACCGCTAGTCTATTACACCAACGCATAATTCACCCCTTTTACACGTACTCTTTCACACACCCCATTCATCTTTTCTTTGGTCTTCTACTCTTTTTTCCCTCCAAATGCATACCTGTTCAATTTATTTCCTGTTTAGACTGTGGTTTAGATTCACAATAATTGCACTCGATAGGTGGAGCTTCAGTCGGTTTCTAGGTTCAGTGCAGGACAACGTCTGCCGGGCGCACCAGTTCTCAATAATTTAACGGGTTCTTGTCTTTGATATCTGCAAATTGATGATTAGCAGTAATTTTTTCCGCAGATATTAACTTTGAGGGTTCAAAGCAATGAAACAGGTGTTCTAGGACGCGCTACTAAAGTATACTAGATTTTAGATATTATGAATTGATCTAAGTACTATCTACAAGGTGTATAAATTCTCGTACACTAATAGACAGACCACGAGAAATGCATTTGAATCTTTGGCTTACAAGAGATATAGGCAGGACTTACTTTGCCGACCCGAAATTGTACTTTTACTAAGTTCATAACTTAAAAAATACTTACTACTTATTAATGAAGAATAAAAGGTAACATGAAATATTCGTGATAATCTATTTTCTTCTTCTATATCTATACATATATTATAATAAAATCATAGAATTGCCGTATCTGTACATTGAAGATTTTTGCAAAATAATAACTGGGGGATGTTAGGGATAAGTAATAGAACGTAAAAAAGCTATTTTTGAAATTTTTGTCTGTTTGTCTGTTTATCTGTTTGTCTGTATGTTTATGCGCGCATCACGCAAAAACTACTGGATGGATTGAAATGAAATTTGGCATGATTTAAAGTCATGCTACGGAGTAACATCTAAGATACTTTTTATCCCGAAATTCAGCAAGGTTCCCTTGAGAGAGGGGATGAAAGTCAAAATGTGTACTTAGCTGTAATTCGTTAACGGCTGGTCCGATTTCATTCATTCTTTTTTTGTTAGAAAAGAAATACTTTAAAGATTACTGGCTAATCACTGAAAGGCTGGACCGATTTTGATGGGACTTTCACTGGCGGATGTTTAGATTTTGATCTACCTAAACAATGATTTTTTACAGTTTTAGCAAGGTATGAGCTCAAAGGAGCTTGGGTAAAACAAAATGATTGTCACGGTATTTTTAAAAACCAATATCAACGCGAAATAAGTCGCGGGTGTCCGCTTGTATTAACTATATTATAGAAATATGTAAATTAAAGTAACTAAGTAACGTATTGATTTACATATTTTAACTAAACTGCAATTATTTAAATCGCGTATTAAAATTCTAAAATAATACGATAGCATAAAACTTGAAAGAGAAAATTTATAAGTAGGTATATAAAGTAATTATTTAAGAAATGCAGTTCAGTATGCATTGGAGTTACCTATATGATTTACACTTATTGTGGAATTAAATTTTGGGATTAAGGATAAACTAGGTAAGTCAAAAATATGATTTAAGAGCCCTCTCCATGGCATCGACAAATCGTTGGTGAGTGGAGTCTAAAACAGTGATTTCTGCATTTAGAGAGCGAGACGTTTTCAGTAAAGAAGAGTACTAAAAATATATACATAAATAAATAATAAATTAATTAAATAAATAAATTTTGCATGATTTTTAGTGAAAAACGGCAAAGTAAAAAGATGCAAATCTAGGTTTGGTATTTCGCCTATTTTAGCAAATATTTGGCAATTTTTTACATGAACTAAAGACATTTGTAATTATTATGAAGTAACCTATGATAAGACTTCAGTCGTTTTTCAATTTTCTAGTTTCTTATATAGTTTATTTACGCACGAAGATGCCCCAAAATTTGCCCAAAAATAGTGATTTTTCAAGCGTCATAACTTTCAAAATAAATATAATTTTACTAATATTTTTATTTTATGGCATAAATAATGGAAATATAAATTGATATCTGGCTTAACTTTAGACCTATTGCGACAAATATTAGAATAATAAGCGTAATACGTTTGTATGGAGAAGCGCGTGAAGAGAGCGGCCTTAATGATAGAAAATTACAATAATATTTCGATCAAACTAGGTATTTTGATAACATTCCAGAATTAAGTATACTAACTTCTGCCCGCGGCTTCGCCCGCGTGAATTTCGATTTTTTATAAATCCCAAGGGAATCATAGATTTCCGGTTCTCGTTCCCGCTCCCTTTTCCAACTTTATACCTACTTTTAAGTTTGAAGTTGCTATAGTAGGTAATCTACCTATAGCTGTAGCTATAGATTTCGGTTTTTTACAAAATCCCGTGGGAACTGTGGATTTTTCCAGGAAAAAGCTATGTGTTAAGTCAGGGTATAATCTATCTCCATTCTAAATTTCAGCTAAATCGGCTCTAAAGAGTAACAAACATACACAAACACACTCACACACACATACAACGCAAGCACGCACGCACGTACACACACACACACAAACTTTTGCCTTTATAATATTAGTGTGCAAAGATGTACCTTTGCAGGAATGGCACCTACACCAGAAAAATTATCCTCGTGGGAGGAAAGAAGCCCATTAAACAATACATCTCGCCAGAGAGTTGTCATATCTGGAATGTCGGGTCTATATCCAGAGTCCCATAGCGTGAAGGACTTATCAGATATTCTTTACAACAAGGTACGTATGTAATAAATTAGTATACCTAACTAGTGATATAGCGGTTGACTCAGAATCCGGGATCGCACAGATATAGTTGAGAAAATCCCAAAATTTTCCAGTTGATAGCAGAACAAAATTCTTCAATTTGTTATTAGTAAAGCCCTTTTTTTATTCATTGATTATACCTAAAGGAAAGGAGACCTCCAAAATCCCATACACCTCTAGATTAAATACGTGACAGCAATGATTCTTGTATTATTAAATAGGTACTTAAATGTTTTATATTTTTCGGCATGTGATGATGCACAGCATCTGTGAGAGATTGCGAGGTACTTCCCTTTTCTTTCCCCCCAATCAGACTCACCTGTTAAGTAGATACAATACATACAAGAATCATTGCTGTAACATATTTGGCTTAAATGTGTATGGGTATTAGCGGTCTCCTTTCCAATCTCATTTTTAGGGTTCCGTACCCAAAGGGTGAAAACGGAGCCCTATTAATGTCACTCTGCTGTCTGTCTGTCTGTATGTCCGTCCGCCGATCATAGGTCTCTAACTCGCAGACGAAATGAGTTACAAACTTGAAATTTTGGTATTTGGTGTAGAACGTTGACCCAAAATCAAATATGGAATTAGAAATTGAATTAAATTATTTTTCACGGGGCCTCCCATACATGAAAAAGGAGCCGGAAAAAATATTTCTTACCCTAGCTTGTGGGGTATCATTGTTTAGAGTTCATCAAGTAGAGTATGAAAGTATTTTTTTTGCTTAAAAAATAAGGAAATAGGGGGCCATTAAAGTTGTCACTTTTAGACCATATTTGTGACGGGGGCTATTTCAAAAACTAAACCAGTTAGGAATATGCAATTTCGGTATAATATGTACCATATACTTACTGTATTTAAACAACAAATACTGAAAACAACGATTCATAAAGTAGTTTGTATTCTGTGACCAAAACAAACGAACATTTTTTGAGTTTTTCTTTCACGGTTTGTTGCTATGTCTAGCTCGGAAATTAAATATTTCTTACACCCAAAATATTATGTTGTTCATAATTATGTTCATAATGAACAGATGTAGAAACTGCAAAAATTGTTTACTTTACATATTTCCATACTATTATGTCGTATGGAATCTTACTATGGGGTAAAGCAGCTGATATTGAAAAAAAATTCGTTTTACAAAAAAGGGCAATTCGCGCAATTTATAATTTAATACTGCGGGATTCCCTTCGAGAGACATTTAAAGAAATAGGTATTCTTACAGTAGCTTCTCAATATATTTATCTATAACAATATAATTTTTGTTAGGCAAAACATTTACAGTTACAATAAAAAGTGTGAATTACACGATATGCAATTAAGAAATACATAGAAATAGACTCGTGATTCCTCAATTACGCCTCAAGAAGGTCCGAAAGTCGTTTGTGGGAATGGGCGTAATGTTCTATAATAAAATTCCACAAGCAATCTTAGACTTGCCTTTACACAAGTTTAAGAACTCTATTAAAAGTATGCTCATAAAAAAAGCATATTATACAATTGAAGATTATACAAATGATAAAAAACATGGATAGACAATGCGCGAGACGGCATTTCAATCATGTACATAAATAATTATTATAATGTGATTTTTAAAAAGAGCAACCGCCGAGTTTCTTACAGGTTCTTCTCGGTTGGAACGACATTCCAAACCTGTGGTAGATTCACTTGACGATTCAAAAGTACTTGTAAAATTTTATTAGAAGAAAAAACTTTTCATTACATTCCATTCCATTCCATTCCATTCTATTCTATTCTATTCTATTCTATTCTATTCTATTCTATTCTATTCTATTCTATTCTATTCTATTCTATTCTATTCTATTCTATTCTATTCTATTCTATTCTATTCTATTCTACATACGAAATCCTAAAAGAGCGAGGCCCGACTCGCACTTGGCCGGTTTTTTTTAAAACAGCGATAGTTGGTTTACCATTTTGTCCTGTTTACCTTGTTCAAAAGCTTCAATACTCATTCAATACATCATTTCCAACAACGAGCTAATCATAATTATCCCAAAATAATGGGATTTCATTACTATAACCATTACCTCCTATGTTCAAAGATTAACCCAGTCAACAAGGAGAACCCTCGCTGGAAGTATGACCATCCCGAAGTAGCACAATACACGGGCAAAGTGCCTGGACTTAAACGATTCGACGCGCAATTTTTCAGAGTCCACAACCGCCTGGCTAATAAAATGGACCCAATGGCCCGCAAGTTATTAGAGCAATCTTATCAGGCTATGTATGATGCTGGTGAGATTCTTTTTATAAATTTTTTTCAAGAATAATAATAATAGTAATAAGTATAAGCTGACGCTGAGGCGGGAAACCAATTACTGTCTAGAGTTCCCCAAAATTTTGATAAAACGGTTACGACTCCTACCACAGAGAAAATCTCCATCTCAATGGCGTTTCCTGTCTTCGCAGAGACTGTTACCATCTCACAAGATTTGCTTGTGGAGGACGAAACTGAGGAAACCTCCTTTGATATAGAGCGGATGGAAAAGATTCAAGAAGAGACGATTTAGAAAATTCTATCACTCCTTTAGAGAATCGTCCGTGGCTCTTCCGCCGTACACTGAATGTAGCGACGCGGGATATCTTTGAGGCCATAAATAAAATGCTGCCTCAATATCTGGACAACAGCACTGACCTGGATGATGCGGTTTCTATTCTCTTCGGCGGAGCTTTGGCTATTCACCATTTCATTAGTGCTAAGAGCCAGAAACCGGGACGCGTTGCTCCAAGGCGTAGCGCAGAACTGCCTGGAACAAGAGAATAGAACACCGCATCAATCTTGCCAGAAGTCTCATTGTCAGATTGCAAAGCTTCAGGTCAAACTACAACAGGACAACTAGTCAAATTTTTAAAAATAAAATGAAAATTGATTGCAAACCTTCGTTTTATATAAAGTCCCATCAGCCTTAATGGTTGTCCAACATCCGTTGGGAGATCGCATCAGAGAAATATATTGTTAATATATAAATAAATCATATTTTGTTTTGCACAGGTGTATGTCTAGAAGAACTTTCTGGAAAGAAAGTCGGCGTCTATATTGGAAGTTGTTGGACTGAATCTAACAAGGCCTCATTTAACGCAGACTTCTGCACAGGTTTGAGTATTACAGGGTACGTACGGTTCTATCTTTATCGTCATCTCAACCGATAGACGTCCACTGCTGGACATAATATGACTAGCAAGAATCGCCTTAGAACACGATTTTTGCCACATATTATCAGCGGCTACTAGCCGCTACTACTGCTTCTGTGTAGATGAAAAATGGTGAAAAACTAGCGACAGACGTCGTCATGCCCGGTGACATACTGACATCAGCACCACCTACTTACCAGTTCCATTTGTGTTTTCAAATCATCCAGGAACCCATTGAAATATACACACAGAATTACATCTAAATCGGTCTACCTAGTTTGCTTATATTCCCTCAAATGTTCCATAGATAGGAATGACACATGTTTTATTTTATTGCGAAATTCTTGTCTCAAGGGGCGCCATTCCAGTTACTCGCTGAGAATGCAGAGTTTGTTCAGGCTGGCGATGGTGGTATGATACGTTACAATAATATCCATTGCACTACAGGGGCAGTAAATCAATGTTTGCCAACCGCATCTCGTACTGGTTAAACGCCACGGGTCCTTCTATGTCCATCGAAGAAGGCTGCTGTAGTTCCATCAGAGCCTTGGAGCAGGCTTATCTCACCATCAACCGCGGCGAGTGCGAGGCTGCCATCGTCGGAGGGTCGAGTCTTTGTTTGCATCCTCAGTCCTCTATCCATTACGGGAGGTACGAAACTAAACTTCGTTTGTTGAGTCCTTTCTAAATAAAGATTTGACGTGTTCTACAATATATATCAAATTTAATAATATTTTTATAATTTGCATAATGAACCGAACTTTTATCACCATCCGCCTCCATCCCGTGTAGTCCTTCAATATCTGTTGTGAGATGTACACACTACACATAGATAGATTATTTTATGTACGAACCATTAAGATGTCAATTTTCATATACCGAAACTTTTTTAATTTTTCATGATTCACATAGCCCACAATGTGTGCCATGTGGGTTTATGCGTGGCCTTTATTTTGAGAAAAAAGGAAAATGGTGGACTGGTAGGTAGGCCAAAATATTCAAAGCCCTTTCGGCCCGATCCGCCCAGTGGTTTGAGCTGTACGTTGATAGATCAATCAGCCTTTTCCTTTTATATATTTAGATAATGAAATAAATCCTTTCTTTTAGAATCATGAATATAAGTATGGATGGTAAGACTAAATCGTTTGATACTAAAGCTGCTGGGTGTGCCAATTCTGAGGCTATCAACGTACTATTTCTTCAAAAAGCTAAAGATGCTCTTAGGTAAGTTGTAGGTAAACAAGTCTAAAATGGATGAGATACTTAGTGTAATGTGATACGTTTAATGCCCGTGGTTCCTGCAGGAAATAATAATTCTCCCGTCACTATGCCATTGATGTACGCCAATAAAGCAGTCTGCGATAGTCCGTTATTTAATTAAATACATTACAGCTATGTAGACGTAGGTAAAATATGTAATATTAAGTATTTATTATTATTTTAACCTTCAGAGGTCGCGCCCTTGCGCCGAACAGAAGTGATCGCGCACGGAGTGATAGCCCGCAAAGACTACCTGTTTTGAATTAACTAATAAGTAATTTGTGTTTATTTATAACATAATAGTAAAATTAGGTCCTTGGTCTAACTAAATAACAAAGAAAATTGCAGGCTTCCATTTATTTATTTATCATTATATCAAAAAGTAATAAAGTCTATAAAAACATTAAAATTCACCTCCTCAATAGAAAACAGCTTATTTGTATAAGTAGTATTAGTGTATTATCTATGGTATAAGCTGTTTTCTATTGAGGAGGTTTCTATTATAGAATACAAACAATAGCACAAAAAAAATCCACCGTTTTTTCAATTTTAAACATTAAGGAGTTTACTATTATAACATTAAAAATATAATCATCATTTTAACAATTGGCACTAAGTTAAAGGAGCTTCAAAAACACCACAAAACGTAATTACTGCACATGTGCACCTGTGACAAAGGTCAAATCGCTACTAAAAGATGCTTCCCCACCCCCTCGAGGCAATCACGGACGTACAGTGCGCAAAAATATTAAATTTCTTAAACATGACCAAAATTAGTTCGCTGCGGACTCACAGACTGCGCGAACCACTAGAGGGTTAAAATAATTTATACGACGTCATTGTAGATATTCAAATAAATATTCCAGAATTTACGCCGAAGTCGTACATATAAAATGTACATTTACATCTCTTCTGCAAGATGAAACAAAAGGTCCAATATATGGTTTCTATCGGGATCCTGAAGTCATGGCCAACTTTATAAGTAATTTCTACGAAGAAGCACAAATACCACCACAAGCAGTCGAATATGTGGAAGCTTTTGGTTCAGGTTGTAATTTAAAGTATAATGAATAAATAAAATTAGCACAGATTATATATTTTCCAAAAATAAGTAATACCAAGGCCGTCGACTTAATAAACCAATTATTTTTACAGCTGTACCAGAAGCCGATAAAGCAGAACTTGAAGCAATCGAAAAAGTTTATTGTAGTAATAGAAAAAATCCACTTTTGGTGGGCAGTGTGATGTCAAACATAGGGTGCGTTGAAGCTGCATCGGGGATATCTGCTATCACAAAGGTAAAAAGACATACACTTACTTATCTCTGCTCTGACTAGTGGTTTGCCCCGAACTGAGACCTTGCATCCTAAACTTCATATTTTTACCTCATTAAGTAGCACGCTAAGATCCTGTGTGCTTAGTCTAAGATCGGAGCACTCGAAAACGAACTCGAAAACTATTGATCGAATCACAAGTGAATTCAGAGCAAAATGAACTCAAATACTCGTATTTTAAAGTCGTAATTCCATAGTTCGAATATGTATTTTACAACATTTCTGCTTGGGGCGCTCGTTGTGTTCGAATGCTGAATGTATTGGCGAACTCAAACCTTAATACAAGCCATTTTAGGTCTATTTTACTCTGAAATCGATCAATAGTTTTCGAGTTCGTTTTCGAGTGCTCCGATCTTAGACTAAGCACTCTGTACATTGAAGATTTTTGCAAAATAATAACTGGGGGATGTTAGGGATAAGTAATAGAACGTAAAAAAGCTATTTTTGAAATTTTTGTCTGTTTGTCTGTTTATCTGTTTGTCTGTTTGTCTGTTTATCTGTTTGTCTGTAAGTTTGTGCGCGCATCACTCAAAAACTACTGAATGGATTGAAACGAAACTTGGTACGATTTAAGTTCATACTACGGAGTAACATATAGGATACTTTTTATCCCGAAATTCAGCACGGTTCCCTAGGGAGAGGGGATGAAAGTCAAAACGTGTATTCAGCTGTAATTCAATAATGCGTGGTCCGATTTCTTTCATTCTTTTTTTGTTAGAAAGGAGATACTTTATAGATTACCGGCTAATCTCTAAGAGGCTGGATCGATTTTGATGGGACTTTCAGTACATTTTTATGTACTTAAACATCCGCCAGTAAACTTTTAACAGTTTTTAGCATGATATGAGCTCAAAGGAGCTTAGGAAAAACAAAATGATTCCTACAGGATTTTTAAAAACCAATATATATCCACGCGAATGAAGTCGCGGGTGTCCGCTTGTAATTATTATAATGGTTACTTTCTCAACAGGTTATATTAGGCTATCACTCTGGCCAGCTAGCGGGAAATTTAAATTGTGAGTCACCTAGAACAGACATAGCGGCTCTGCGTGATGGTCGCATGCGCATCCTCACTGACCACGAGACGTTTGGTCGATCCTACACCGCTGTGAATGGTCTCTCTGTGAGTGGAGTAAACGCTCACGTCCTTCTGTATGGTCATTACAAACCTAAGGTACCTACGTCTAATATTGTAACTTCATTTTCTCTCATTTATTTGTACACTCACTTTTATATACTTAATATTATTTTTAACAATGTAGTAATGCCAGAATAGTAAACAAGTAACATTTTTAAAAATAAAATTATAAAATGGGATCCCCAGGCGGTGTAGAATCCAAGCTACCAGTGGCCAGGGCTCCAGAGTGAAGAACCTTCTTCACAATGCGTGAAGTCTTACGGAGAACCGCTTTCTGTATCTTGCTTTTGATCCAACAGCCGAGCGAAAGTTTTTTAGAATGTAGATCGAAACATTTTGCTATGAGTCTATTTACCGAAACGACAATCGGGATAAATAATCGTTGAATCAACTCTCCACATAGCGATGATCTCGTGGGAAGGTCTAAATATTTTGTTAATTTTTCCTTCTTTGCGTTCACAATATTGACTGAAATTGTTCTGCCAAGACAAAATGCCCACTACGGAATTATTTAAGCCGGGAGTTGTGCAGTCCGTCAGCACTCAGGTCCTGGACATTTCCACTTCCATTTTCTGAACTAATGATTAAGGCAACCATTTGTTTCACCGCAATGCATTCTTCCTTCACAGTACTCATCTATTCACCATCGGTGTGAACTATGGGAGTCAACCAGATACTTTGCCAAAACTCTGACTCCAAAATTGCATCATTCAGTCTTCATTATCTCATCATTCTGGTTACTTACCGAGAAATCTAAGTCACCGTTTAAATCGTCTTGAGTGTTTACGGTCTCTACCGTACTCAAAACTTGTAGAGATTCATCAGCCAAGCTACTGGTGGTATCTAATATAGCATAGGCTAATAATAGATCAAACCCAATTGTAAACCTGAAACAAATGTTTATTTATGGAAATCTACTTGCGGTAAAGCTAAGCGTAGCCGATCAAGTAAGGACTCATCAAGCATACGACGACGCTGGATAAGTCGAATCTGATCCCACAGTCATTGAGCGGTCACGGTAATCGTTGGTTCAAAACCCTGAAACAGAGAAAACATTCTTGAGTTAGTGAGGTTTTACTATAATTTATTATTATGTTATCATCGTACCTATAATTTTCAATCGATTTCCAATAAAGGATATTTTTCTCTCGGATGGATCTCATCGATATGTTTAAAAATTATATTACCGCTACAGTAACGAATTCATTAGATAGTAAAATTGCGAAATGTTACTGAATGTAGCAGATTTTACCCACCTTTTGTGCACATCACGATAACGTATATACAAACCGTGAAACCGCGAATTGGTATATTTTGATTATATTTAAATCTACGAGTACGTAAAATGAAAGTAGTAGGTGCTAAACATACTTCCCCAACTCATCTGTTAGAGAGGGGCTCGAGGGTAGCCAGAAGAAGAGTGAACACTCTGAAGAACTTCTAGCTTCGGGCTTTGCTTAAATATACAAGATAGCTTGGGGTCGGGATCATTAGATTTAGCTGTGGGCCATATTATTAGATCTAATAACTCATGCATTTTTTATGAACTTAATGAAGATTTATTTCAGCAAATTTCCGAATTCCCACATTTTGATCAATATTTAGTTTTCAGACTACAGAGTATCAAGGAAATCTGCAGATTAATTAGTTAACGTGAATAACGAAACAATTTTTTGCATTTTAATGGACTCAGCCAGGTTTATAACTTTATACACTGTTGGTGTACGCACTTTTCGCGGTGACAAATGCATACAATATTATTTACGTAAATCATAATAAATCAATTTAAGATTTGTACGAGTACTTTTATATTTTTAGGATCTTTCACGGTACAAGGTGAATATTCCTCGTTTAGTTGTCCTATCAGGCAGACAGGAATCGTCTGTAAATAAAATTCTCCAAGACTTGAAATCTCGTCCCGTTGATGCTGAGGAAATAGCACTATTCCACAATATACATAAAAGAAGAATTTCTAGTCATTTAGGGAGAGGATTTATAATTCTTGGTAAGCAAATAAGATATTTAGCTTAATATTCAGATAATAGTCTTTTCTATAATTTAATATCAGTTGTGTGATTTAATATTTTATTATTTTTAAGACACAAATGAAAAGAACGAAACAGTAAGTCTATGCGAGAAAGCCAACTACTATGACGATGCTAAGCGGCCACTGTGGTTCGTATACAGTGGAATGGGCTCCCAGTGGGCCGGGATGGGCGCACAACTAATGAGAATTCCTGTGTTTGCCGCGGCTATTGAAAGGTACTTACTTGTATTAATAGTTTCTTATGTAATGTATAGCCAAGGGCATAACCAGGATTTGTTTCAGGATGGAGGACGAGAGCAGAGCTAGAAAATATATAAAACCATAAAGGGGTGAAATGGGGGTATAAGTTTTGAAGTTACAGTCATGAAAATCAGCATTTAGGTTGTAAATTTTAAATAATAAAACCTTTTAATATAATAATAAATAATATAATAAAAAATTTAAATTATAAAAAAACTAGGATCTGCCCGCGGCTTCGCCCGCGTGAATTTCGGTTTTAAACAAATCCCGAGGGAATCGTGCATTTCCGGTTCCCGTTCCCGCTCCCTATTCCAACCTTTATACCTACTATCAAGGAAGTTCGCTATAGTAATCTACCTATAGCTGTAGCTATAGGTTTCAGGTTTTTTAAAATCCCGTGGGAACTGTGCATTTTTACAGGATAAAAAGCCTATGTTTTAAGTCAGGGCATAATCTATCTCCATTCAAAATTTCAGCTAAATCGGTTCAGTGGTTGCGGCGTGATTGAGTAACAAACATCCAAACATCCAAACATCCACACTTTCACATTTAAAATATTAGTAGGAAGTAGGATATTAGTAGGATACCGATTTTAAAAAAATATTACGTATTTAAAAAAAATCATAGGCCAATCGATCTGAAGCTTATCTACTTGTAGAGTAAGATCTCAGAGCGATAAAAAACAGTATCAGACACTTTTCATGGGCCAGAACTTTTATCAGACGCTTTAAAGCTCCACAAAAAATAAATGCATAGATGACGCCAATTAAGATAAACCTGTGAGTTATATGGGTGCTCATACAATTTAGAGGCCTAGCTTAATTGGCACCTACCTCAAATAAGGTAAAGGTCCATTTAATGTAATGATGAAGAAGCTTTTACGCAATTTGGAGATCCAAAGTCGTTCACCGATTAAAAGATACAATAAGATATTTGATATCTGTCTGGGATCTTGGTCTATTGAACCATATATTTATTAATTTTTGTTTCATCCATAATATCAGATGTCGGCGTGTCTTGGAACCCAAAGGAGTGGACATTGTTCACATAATTACATCTCCAGACAAAACTATATTTGACAACATTCTCAACTCCTTCGTCGGTATTGCTGCTATTCAAATTGGACTCACAGACGTTTTACGTGCTTTAGAAATCGTACCCGACAAAATTATAGGTAATTTACTTTTGTACACAATTAAGATGACACTTCTTAAACTTATAAAAGCCTCAGGTTATGTTTAACAGTGGTGTTAAGTTGACGAAATTATTTACAGGACACAGTGTGGGTGAGCTAGGCTGCGCTTACGCGGACGGGTGTTTCACCGCCAAGGAAATGATACTGTCTGCGTACAGCCGCGGTCTGGTCTCTGTGCAGACACCTTTTATTCGAGGATCAATGGCTGTTGTTGGAGTTGGCTACCAACAGGTATAAGTCTATTAATTTTTGTTTGAAATAAACAGTCCTTAACAGATTCTTACTTGTGAGCTATCCTCAACAAAATAAACACAAATTGATTAATTTGTTACAGATATCAAAAATGTGTCCACCTGAGATTGAAGTAGCTTGCCACAATGGTCCCGATTCCAGCACGATTTCTGGACCCGCCGACATCATGAAAGAATATGTGGCTCAACTAACCGCGAAGGAAATATTTACCAAGGAAATGCCGTGCTCGAACATTGCATATCATTCACGGTACATAGCTGACGCGGCTCCAGGACTGCTGCAGTATTTAGGTGAAGTGATCAAGTCACCCAAAGCACGCAGCGAACGCTGGCTCTCTACTTCAGTTCCACAAGATAAATGGAATGATCCGATTGCAAAATATTCCTCGGCAGAATATCACACAAATAACTTACTTGTAAGTTTAATTAAATTTCTACTACTGGTTTAATTTAATTAAAATTCTACTACTGGTCTACTACTAGATCAACTGTCGAATCTTCCTAACAGCGTAAGCAGCAGAACTAAACTTGTCAGCAAGAGTTGCTATATGGGTGCATCATTGAAATGCATCTAAGGTTATTCCCAAGAATACAGTTGTGTCCTCAAGTGTTACCACTTATCTTTTTTGCTAGTAACTCTTGTATTAGGCAATAAAAGCTCAAAACACTTGTTTTTTTTTTGCATTCAAAATAAGATTATTTAGTACAGTAAACCGGTGAGAAACTTGAGATAAAGTATTATCGTCAAAATTATCTTTAGTCCTATAGACTTTAAAAATCAAAGATCAGCAAAGAGTACAATATCGCGAGTATTTTTGACAAAATATGGTAAATCGTATTTTATGTAAACCAAAAACATGAATGGACCTAGAATAGAGCCTTGTGGAACACCCATTACTGAGGCTGATCCGGACGACTTGACTTGACGCAAGAAAATTATTTACTTGACCCTTTGACAAATTTCAGAAAACACTAATGCCATTTTATGATTTCTCCCATGCATTGCAAATATGTCGTAACAGCCTTGCGGCTGCATCGTTTATTGAACGACCCTTAGTAAAACCATACCGCTCAGAGTGAAGTAATTTATTTAAATTAATGTGCAGAAGCAGTTGGTATATCTATTAAGCTGAGAGAGAATAGCAAGTATGAGCTCAAAGAAGCTTAGGAACTACAAAGAGTTCTCGCGGGATTTTTAAACACCTATACCACGCGAACGAAGTCGCAAGCATCCGCTTGTATTAAATAAAAACTTGTCTTAAATAGAAAGATCTGAGCCATGTTTTTGTTGCAGAACTCAGTACTTTTTGAAGAGACATCGAGGCTGATCCCAGAGGACGCAGTGCTAGTAGAGATAGCTCCTCATGGCCTCTTGCAATCTATTCTCAAGCGCTCTCTGCCTGAGTCCTGCAAACATGTGCCTCTCACGAGGCGGGGACACCCCGACAATGCACAGTTCTTGTTAGAAGCTATTGGAAAGTAAGATTCTTGTAACTCACAAGAATTTGTCTATTAAATTATTTTTTACATAACATATTTATACATAGCCTAAAAAGCGGTTATAGCCTATTAAAGGTCTTAACAACTATAATGACATCCCTACCGCTAATCTCCAGGATTCAAGCTATCTTCGTGCTAAATTCTAAAATCGTCAATGTCGGTGCAGCAGTTAATGTGTCATATTTATTAACCGACTTCAAAAAAAGGAGGTTCTGTATTCGACCCGTATGTATGTATGTAAGTATGTATGTATGTATGTATGTATGTATGTATGTATGTATGTATGTATGTATGTATGTATGTATGTAAGTATGTTCGCGATTATCTCCGCAACTAATGAACCGATTTTGATGATTGTTTCACTATCGTAATCTACATACTTTCAGGAAGGTTTTAGTATATAACACATCGAGTTATCATTATTACATACGAAGTTATAACCATAAATGTAATACATATGTCACTAATATGTTCTCACTTCTCTGATATTGCCAGACCTATTGCTGAAGTCTAATATACATATTCTGTCCAAAGACTTCACTCTGCTACGCCTACGTAACATTGACCTTTTGCAAAAACTTTTGAGCTGAAGTCAGTACTGCTGTACTATAGATGGTGATGGTGCTCTATGATGCTGTACTGTAGATTCCTTGGAGTTAGTGCACGGTTACGTGCATTTGCATCCTATACAAAGCCAAACCACAAGGGTGTGAAACTGGTCGCGTATAGATTGTAAATTACTTTTTAATCAAGGTCTTCCAAATTATAATATAAGAGTACCTAGTACGCATACAAACTAATCTTGTATAGTTCGGAAGTTAGGTTAGAACATTATAAAACCATTCATCTATACTTAGTATGACACATAAAATGTATGTAATATGTCACAGGATATTTAATCATAATTAATAATTTATAGGTCATAATCTATTTTACATAGTTCTCATTTATATTATTATCAATATAAAGAAAACAAATCACTAAAAAGCATAAAATAATTTTTTTCAAAGAAAAATGAACCGACTTCAAACCATTCGAACTAAAAAGTTTAAAATAATTTTTTATTCATTTAGATTGACGATTAAACTACCTAACTCAAATAATATATAATTTTTTGGAGTCGGCGCCAAACCACATTCAATTCGTCGGAATCGAATTCGGGGAGCATATTTTCGACTTACAAAGTATGAGTCATTTGGCGCCGACTTCAAAAAATTATATATCATTTGAGTTAGGTAGTTTAATCGTCAATCTAAATGAATAAAAAATTATTTTAAACTTTTTAGTTCGAATGGTTTGAAGTCGGTTCATTTTTCTTTGAAAAAAATTATTATATAAACATCTATCATCTATCTCATTTCATTGCCTTTGAAACTCGTCAAAATCAGATCCGAGGCTAGCCCGTACAAACCGGTAGAGAGACAAAATTTTAATAACGTCTGTTGGGGTTATCAGTTCTTTCAAAAAGTCGTGGGCGTATGAGATTAATAAAATAAGAGGCTTTTCCTTTTAAATTACAGGTTACTTCAATTTTATTTTTTTGTATAGTTAAAAGTAATCAACGACCTGATTTTCCATTATGTTTTCCATAATATTTGCAGTCTGTACATGGAGGGGTACAACCCGCAAGTACAAGCACTATACCCGCAAGTAGAATTTCCAGTTTCCACTGGAACACCGATGCTGTCACATTTATTGGAATGGGCCCATAATGAAGCATGGTAAGTTAACACAAACTCAATATTATAATATTATGAAATATTAATATATATCAGAAATGAATATCTCCCAGCATCGTATTCTTCATTGCGTGGGGTAATGACCCTCCAATACCACTACTATATTGCATATAAGGACCACAAGGATATTCCATATTGCGAACAATATGATGGCGGGAGAAAAATAAAAGTAACTTTTTATCATTATTAAATATTCGTAAAACAACAATACCATACAAGAGTAGAAGTTTTTTAGATACCAATGGGGTGAGTTCCCAGATCCTTCCGATTATTATTATAATATGTTAGTGATGAAGAATGGGACTGACGGCTTAACGTGCTTTCCGAGGCACGAAATAAACGAAAGGCCTCATTCGGACCTCCAAAATTAGTGACTCATCCAGTTACTGAACTGGGTGAACTTTGCTTATGCAGTGTCGACTGTCGTCTAGCCCACACGTCCCACACGTTAGAAATTAATATACTTAATTGCCGTAACACAAATCTATTTCAGGATTGTACCATTATATATATCACCGAACAAAACAACTGCAGCAGCATGCACTCATGTCCTAACCGTACATGATGACGAACATCGTTACCTCAAGGGACATGTGATTAGAGGTAATTTAAAGACGTTTTCAATATATTATGACAAGACAACAAGAGTAGAAGAAAGGGACCGAATATGGAATAAGAAATTCTAAAGAAATTCATTGGATCCTGGATTTTGGCGATGAACATGAACGCCCGCTGCATGCATGAAAAAGCATGACTCAAACATCACTCAGAGCGTCTAGTGCTGACGTCACTAAAATGGTGGCCAGGCACAATACCAATTTGCGGGGCTCTATACTCTATAATTAATGTTTTAGAGAAGAACACATACCCTTTCGCTGCTGCTCTAGTAGCAGTTTGGGATACATTGGCCATGGTCCTGGGAGTGCCAAAGAAGCAACTGCCAGTCCAATTCCGCGACGTGTACCTACACTCAGAGCCCGCGCTGCATGACCAACGACAGCTGCGCCTGAACATTACTATACATAGGGGACAAGGCCAGTTCGAGGTAACCTTTCCACTAAACCCACATCAAACCTAGATAAAACCCGCCAAGTGCGAGTCAGAATCATGCACCGATTGCTTCGTACTTTCGGAGGGGTGCTTACGTATGTACAATACTTAGTAGTTATACATATTTGTTTAAATTATTCGACTGTCTCAAACACAAATTTCTTTTTTGAACCGTTTTATTTTGTAAAATATAAGTGCACTAGATTCTGCCCGCGGCTTCGCCCGCGTGAATTTTGGTTTTTCACAAATCCCGAGGGAATCGTGGATTTCCGACTCCCGTTCCCGCTCCCTTTTCCAAGCTTTATACCCACTTTCAAGGAAGTTTGCTATAGTAATCTACCTATAGCTGTAGATATATATTACGGTTTTATCAAAATCCCGTGGAAACTGTGGATTTTTCCAGGATAAAAGTGCATACGCATACAGATGCATGCAACTATTGTAATAATGTGCTATGTGAGCGTGATTTACCTAAGAACAGTCAACGCCATCTATCGCGTTTTTGGAAGTCTATATCTATTTTAGTCTCACAGGAATACTTTTCCGGGATAAAAAGTATGTAAAGATAAAGCCTATGTTTTAAGTCAGGGCATAAGCTATCTCCATTCAAAATTTCAGCCAAATCAGTTCAGTAGTTGCGGCGTGATTGAGTAACAAACATCCAAACATCTAAACATCCAAACAGCGACACTTTCACATTTATAGTAGGATTGGTATTGTGATTATGTGTGATAGCTTCTGCCCGCAGCTTTGCTCGCGTGAATTTCGGTTTTGAACAAATCCCGAGGGAATCGTTGATTCCCGGTTCCCGTTCCCGCTCCCTTTTCCAACCTTTATACTTTCTATCAAGGAAGTTCGCTATAGTAATCTACCTATAGCTGTAGATATAGATTTCGGGTTTTTCAAAATCCCATGGGAACTGTGCATTTTTCCAGGATAAAAAGTAGCCTATGTGTTGCCAATGCATGCAACACAGCAAACTATTGCAATAATGTGTTATGCGAACGTGATTTACCTAAGAACAGTCAGCGCCCTCTATGGCGTTTTTGGAAGATTATATCTATGTTAGTCCCACAGGAATACTTTTCCGGGATAAAAAGTTTATGTTTTAAGTCAGGGCATAAGCTATCTCCATTCAAAATTTCAGCCAAATCGGTTCAGTAGTTGCGGCGTGAAAGCGGAACAAACATACAAACAAACTCACTTTCCCATTTATAATAATAATAATAATAAGGATATTCGACTGCAGATCACGAGGTCCCGGGTTCGATTCCCAGGTCGGGCAAATATAATCGTTAGGTACTGGGTTTTTCTGATAAGAAATTTTCAGTGCCAGCCCGGAATTGGTAGTTGGCAGTGTTTCACCCCCGTGCCTCGGAGAGCACGTTAAGCAGTCGGTCCCGGTTATTATCACTACTAACCCCAATCCTTTCAGATTTTTCATTTTACAAACTTAGTAGATAAGGGAAGGAAAGAATTTTTTTAAGTTATTATCATGATAAATCAAAAACTATACTTACGGTTCGAAAGAATAAATAAAATCTATTTTGGATAATATGATATTCCGCTTGATTTAGTAAACTTACCTATAATTTTAGACTTTTTACAATGAAAAAATATATTTTTTAATTTCCAATGCAGTCAGATAGATAATTAATCATTATTTTTACAAATATTCGAATAATTAAAGGTTTAAATACTGCAATGTTGTGACAGAAAAACGAAATCGCTCAAAAAGGGTTCCTTGTTTACAAGATATGGGACCTTAAAAATTAGAGTTAAATGAGACAAGTATAAATTGAAAATTATAAAACCCCCGACATTCGCCATTTTGTGGCGGCGGCCATCTTGGATTTGCATAGTGCTATTCTACGAGTCAAGCCCTTACTACTACTAATACATTTTAGGTTTTAGACGACAACATTAAAGTTGTGACAGGTTTCATTACGAGAGAAGGAGAAGAAGAAGACAAAAAGATATCATCAGGGGTAGAATTGGAATTTGATGAAGTCCTAACACTTAAATCAGAGGATATTTACCAATTATTGAACGCTAGAGACTATAATTACGCGTAAGTGTTAGATGAACCTTCACACCATACCTTATATTTTTGAATTGAAGTATACATTTACATCATCATCATCATCATCATGATCAACCCATTACCGGCTCACTACAGAGCACGGGTCTCCTCTCAGAGTGAGAAGGGTTTTGGCCATAGTCTACCACGCTGGCCAAGCGGATTGGCAGACTTCACACATCTTTGAGAACGTTTTGGAGAACTCTCAGGCGTGCAGGTTTCCTCACGATGTTTTTCTTCACCGTTAAAGCAAGTGATATTTAAATACTTAAAACGCACATAACTCCGAAAAGTTAGAGGTGCGTGCCCGGGATCGAACCCACGACTTCCGATTCGAGAAGTCGGTCGTCCTAACCACTAGGACAACTTTGTTTAACATTTACATATTATGTACTTTTATTACTTTTCTATGTGATCAAATTTAATTTATCACTGGTGCCATTTTAATCTCATAATATTATAATATGTTTTTAGGAATGAGTTTCGTAGTATTTATAATGCTAACTTGTCACTAAATAAAGCTCATCTTTTATGGCAAAACAATTGGGTGACACTTATTGATGGCATGATACAATTAAATGCACTGAAGCGCATACATGAAAGCATCTCGCAACCTAACTTTATTAGAAAAATCGTAATAGATGTTGAGAAACATTACAAAAATTCAACTTTAATAGTAGATGATACGCATGTCATGACGGCCAACATGTATGAGGTGCTGGACAGTACCAGGTATTTAAAATTAAAAGTTCGTAAACTAAAATCCAACTACGCTTAATAATAATTTAATATGCAAAAAGTGCGGGCCAAGCACCTAGTGGCGCCATCTGTTATGTCTATCCGAAATTAATTTAATAATCTAGAAAGCCGCGCGACGGTCACTTCTTGATTTTTTTCGTAAATAAAATGTAGCCTATGTCACCCAGACCATAACAACGAATCAATAGATACCTCATTCATCAAAATCGGACAACACACAAAATCTCATACAAAAATCGGACATACGACACCTATACATTTCTTGCAGTTAGCAAAACTAAATTTTATTTTGATATAAGTTATTTAAAATTTTACGAGACGGTTTACTGGGTGAACAGAAATCCAGAAGAAAACAGGTAGTAATCATGGATCATGTTTAGAATAATTAGTTAAAAATTGTTTTTCTTTTTTTAATTTTCTTTTTGACGGAATTTTTGAAACTGTTTTTTCATGTTTAGTTGTGGAGGGGTCTTGATGGAAAACATTAAATTCCACGACCTGCCGTCAATAAACAAAGAACATGTTGCTTTAAAAACACTGAAATTTGTTCCTCACGTGTCTACCAACAATTTAGATGTAAGTACAAGAATTATTAAAACAAAATTTAATTTTATTACAAACTAGCTGCGCCCCGCGGTGTTACCCGTGGACAAAAAAAAACTACAGCAAAGGAAAAGCATGGAACGGATGAAGCATGGGGATGAAACTGTCATACAAATTCGAAGTCGAAAATTTTCAAATATACGAGTGACCTCTAGCGTCCGGGGTGGTACAACTTTCAAGAAATTGTTTAAATGTGAAACTAGATGGCAGGATGTTCGCCTGATGCTTATCTAATCCGTCACTTGTCAAAGTTCAATTAAATCAAGTGTCAAAAACTGAAGTTTTACAAACTTTTACAACGGTTATTTGCAGTGCATTATTTCTTAGTTTTCTCATTTTCTTTGTTTTATTAATAGTGGTTTTTGTTTATAACGACGACTTGGACTGTTAATGGACTCTGTGATTTCTTCTCCAAACGATTTTACCCGACTTTGCAAATTGATTTCTGTTTCCTGATTTAAACGACATACCTGGCATCTATTTTTGGTTTCTTGACAAAATGCCTAAAAAATCGGAACTTCGGAACTATTGGAACGGAATTTTATTTTGGGTATACGTTTGGTAAGTTTGTTTCTATAAAGTTTACCTATACTATATTATGTAGGTACTTAAATCCCACGTAAAAATCCAATGATATCCATATCATCCAAGATTGTGACCAATTCTTCATTTTTTCAGGTAGGTACATTGCATAGAATTCCTAAATGGGAGTATCCCCACAAGGAAAAGTTTGAAACTTGGAAGAGTGTGTTAAGTTTAACAACTCAAGGATATAACAATATATTGTAATTTTGATATCTTGTCTAAATGTAAATCGCATTTTTCTAAACTTAAACTATTCATTATTTCATTGACTATTAAACTAATACTTACTTAACAGTTGGTGTATGGGGGTAAACAAAATATTAAAAGATAAAATTACAATGTTAAAAAAAATGATTTAATAAAAGAACATGCTTATATGTATTTATAACATTCATACAAAATATAAAACAAAACAAATACTTTGTGTTTCATTTTTACTATTTTCAATTAAAAAATAAATAAATAATCCGTTTTAAAATTTAGAGTTATTTTCCAAAATATATTTAAAGGAAAATCGATCTAAATTTTAAAACGGATTATTTATTTACTCTGAATAGTAATTATTTGTCGGCTCGTTGATATTGTAGTGTGAATAAGCGAGCATTGCGCCATTACGTCATTCTCCCTACCGACATTCTATTATAAGAGAGAGAGGAGCGGTAGCGCGGGTGACACATTCCGATCTGGGCGCTCGACGAGAGCGCTGCTTCGCTCGTGCGGTGTACTGTGTTATAGGTTGTGTTGTACAAAGTAGGTGGTATCGTGCGATGTGTGTCGTGTAGATTAGATTGGTCGGAAGCGGTTCGGTTGCAGGGGAGGAGGAGACCGAACTAGGTAGGGGTAGGGTTAGTCAGTTAGTGTGTCAGTTAATGAGAAGGCTTTTCAATTAGGCCCGTACCCATGTGACGCCCACAGCAATGTAATTCGATCTACCCTGATAATGAATAATGATAATACTAGAATAACCTTCTGATGTCGTCCGCTGGTCCATCTCTGGTCATCACTGGCGACATCAGAAGTGGGATCTGAAGGGCAAATTGATGAGCTGGAGCCTTTAACTGCATTTGCGTTTGTCGGTCTCCTTCGTGGCACAAAAGCCTTGTAGAACCGGTGCGGTGTGCGGGTCGTTTTCATTTTGTTAAGATTTCGGTGCCGCGATTCTTCTCGATAAAAAAAGTATTGCGAATAGGTTATCGGGTGTGCGTTATATAAAATTACCGGTATTGAAAATTCAAGTGTTAATAGTAACTTGCAAATTTTATGTGAATTTTTTAATTGATGGTGACACCTAGTTTAGAAATTTTTGTGTCACGTTATATTAGATGAGTTTTTGCGTTAAGTCGTGATATTTTAAAGGCAGTTTGTGCAATTACTATGACTGCGGATACTTTTTCTATTTCAAAGTGTAAAAAAAAAAGTTAACACTGCGCGCGGTATTTGTCATTTCGCGGATTTCGTGTAGTAGATCCTAGTAAAACGGTTTAATGTCGTCCGTACTGCGTTTGATGAACGGCAGGTAGTTCGTGATAAAATTAGCGAGATGTTATATGTGGGTATCTCATCCAAATGGAAATGTGAACCCAATTGTTCACCTTTTTCTAGGAATTTTTAGTTAATAAAAAACGTGACGGTACTGAGCGATTGTATGTGGATTTCCGAGAATTGATCAGCCACGCTGTTACCGATTATATCAGATCAGATTGCGCGTTTATGTGGTGCTAACTGTAACTAGTGTTTAGATTAGAAACCGGGATAGCTTCAGGGGCCTGGCGGGCCGCCTAAGTTTTTGAGGGCTTTTTAAAGTGGGGCTGGTGATCTCGGGTATACCGATTGCTGAGGATAATTAATAGTCGCTCGAGGACGATCGAATGTCAGGGGTTGGCCGTGATGGCTGGCGAGTTGTATGTCGATAACAACTGACAGCGCTAAGCTGAGAATAAAAACCAACTAACAAAAAAAAAAAAAAAAAAATCGTGATTAATTGAAAGTAAAGTTCTACAAATACTCGCAGAATAATTAAATACCCGCTATTGAGATGAGTGATTAGTTTGACAAATGGTTTTGGTTGCTAACCAAATTCTGTTGTCCAGGTACCTTCATCGATGTTCAAAAGTAAGCAAGTTCGAAACGTGGTTGTGATAAAGCCGTAAAGAGGTTGTAGTTCTTAAAATGGTTCATCAAGATGATGATATGATAAATGATAAATGGTTTACACGATTGGAACTAAAGAAATAGGATTGCGTTTACGAGAAGTAGTTTTTGAATTGAGATGATCATAAAATGATAAATGCTTTACACGATTGGAACTAAAGAAATAGGATTGCGTTTACGGGAAGTAGTTTTTGATCAGTTATGTTAGAAAGTTAGACGCCGCCGAGTTTCTTACTGGTTCTTCTCGCTAGGATGCGGCATTCCGAATCAGTGGTAGATTCGTTTTAGTGTGAACATGTAATTGTAAACGTAGGTAACTTTAACCGTGATACTTGATTGAGGGTTTGCGATAGCAATTGCACCCTAATCAGATGAGTGTTGCCATTTTCGGGACTTGGCAGGGAAAATGACGTGTGCGTGTGTGATGTAGTTAATTAAATGGACTGGCCTATATGGGTCGACGTTCTTGAGCAGATTATGGGTTGACTGTGATTATTATTTTGACTATGACGTTGACTTTGACCATGTGTTACAAGTGAAGGGCGCTGACTAGTTGTGTGTGTTTCATGTTATCTATCCTGGTAAGAAAGTGTCGTCCGGGCCAGACTCGTAGGAGTTGGTTGAAGGGACACACTCCTTCCAGATGTGTATTGCGATTGACAGCTGAAGTGATGACTGACAATTGACAGATTGAAGTACTGACTGGTTGGGTGTTATATTAAGTTCCTGAGTCTATCCTGGTAAGGAAGTGTCGTCCGGGCCAGACTCAAGGGAGTTGGTTGAAAGGACACACTCCTTCCAGATGTGTATTGCGATTGACAGCTGAAGTGATGACTGGCAATTGACAGATTAAAGTACTGACTGGTTGGGTCTGCTATACGTCATCACATGAGATGGTGGTTGGTTGACGCGATTGACAGCTGATGTGATGATTGACAATTGATACGTGACAGACAGAGGTGACCTAGAAGCAGTGAAGTGTCAGGGATGGGCGAGCGTATTTAGAGGTGTACTTCACCTGTGTGTTGTTCTTTGTAGACATCCTTGGACGCTGGCAGTCGCACGGGGACGTGCGAATGTCAGTATGGCCGTGTCGGCTCGTTGATATTGTAGTGTGAATAAGCGAGCATTGCGCCATTACGTCATTCTCCCTACCGACATTCTATTATAAGAGAGAGAGGAGCGGTAGCGCGGGTGACACATTCCGATCTGGGCGCTCGACGAGAGCGCTGCTTCGCTCGTGCGGTGTACTGTGTTATAGGTTGTGTTGTACAAAGTAGGTGGTATCGTGCGATGTGTGTCGTGTAGATTAGATTGGTCGGAAGCGGTTCGGTTGCAGGGGAGGAGGAGACCGAACTAGGTAGGGGTAGGGTTAGTCAGTTAGTGTGTCAGTTAATGAGAAGGCTTTTCAATTAGGCCCGTACCCATGTGACGCCCACAGCAATGTAATTCGATCTACCCTGATAATGAATAATGATAATACTAGAATAACCTTCTGATGTCGTCCGCTGGTCCATCTCTGGTCATCACTGGCGACATATTTATAAGCCAAGCCCCCAAGGTCGACATGTACGAAAAGCGCCATCTATCGGTCTATTTGGTATCTAAATGTGGTTTCAATACTAACGCCATCTTTAGACGGTGGAGGAAAAACTTTAAAATACATCTCAACGTTTCGCATCTATAGCAGGTAGTAGTGTATTATCTATGGGATGAAGCTTGTAAACACTTGTCACTCGCAATCAACACTCGAATATTTATAATATGTGTCGGCTCGTTGATATTGTATTGCAAATAAGTGAACATTACGTCATTCTCCCTACCGACATTCTATTATAAGAGAGAGAGAGCGGTAGCGCGTGGGACACATTCCGATCTGGGCTCTCGACGAGAGCGCTGCTTCGTTCGTGCGGTGTACTGTGTTATATAGGTTGTGTTGTACAAAGTAGGACGTATCGTGCGATGTGTGTCGTGTAGATTAGATTGGTCGGAAGTGGTTCGGTTGCAGGGGAGGAGGAGACCGACCTAGGTAGGGCAAAGTTAGTCAGTTAGTGTGTCAGTTAATGAGAAGGCTTCTCAATTAGGCCCGTACCCATGTGACGCCCACAGCAATGTAATTCGATCTACCCTGATAATGAATAATGATAATACTAGAATAGCCTTCTGATGTCGTCTACTGGTCCATCTCTGGTCATCACTGGCGACATCAGAAGTGGGATCTGAAGGGCAAATTGATGAGCCGGAGCCTTTAACTGCATTTGCGTTTGTCGGTCTCCTTCGTGGCACAAAAGCCTTGTAGAACCGGTGTTGTGTGCGCGACGCGGGTCGTTTTCAAGATTTCGGTGCCGCGATTCTTCTCGTTAACGAAAGTATTGCGAATAGGCTATCGGGTGTGCGTTATAATAAAATTGAATTACCGGTATTGAGAATTCAAGTGTTAATAGTACCTTGCAAATATGTGAAATTTTTAATTGATGGACACACCCACTTTACAAATTTTTGTTTCACGTTTTATTAGATGAGTTTTTGCGTTAAGTTGTGATATTTTAAAGGCAGGTTGTGCAATGACTGCGGATACTTTTTCTATTTCAAAGTGTAAAATAGTTTTCGGATATTGATACGGATATACCAGATGAGGATAAACCGCGACTATTGTCATTGCTTAACGAAAACTCGGATTTCTCGATTAACGGATTACCGCGTTTAAGGGTCACAACCGGAAAACTTAAGATTAGTTTAGTTGAATCCTCGTAAAACGGTTTAGCGTCATATGCACCGCCTTTGATTTAAGGCAGGTGGTTCGTGATAAAATTAGCGAGATGTTATATGCGGGTAACCGACCCAAATGGAAATGTGAACTCAATTGTTCACCTTTTTCTAGGAATTTTTAGTTAATAAAAGCGTGACGGTACTGAGCGATTGTGTGTGGGTTTCCGAGAATTGATCGGCCACACTGTTACCGATTGTATCGGATCAGATTGCGCGTTTATGTGGTGCTAACTGTAACTAGTGTTTAGATTAGGAACCGGGTTAGTTTCAGGGCCTGGCAGGCCGCCTAAGTTTTTGAGGGCTTTTTGAAGTAGGGCTGGCGATCTCGGGTATACCGATTGCTGAGGATAATTAATAGTCGCTCGAGGACGATCGAATGTCAGGGTTGGCCGTGAAGGCTGGCGAGCTGTATGTCGATAACAACGGACAGCGCTAAGCTGATAACAAAAACCAACTAACAAAAAAAAAAACAAAAAAAAAAAAAAAAATCGCGATTAATTGAAACTAAAGTTAGAAATACTCGCAGAATAATAAAATAACCGCTACTGAAATGAATAATTCGTTTGACAAATGGTTTTGGTTGCTAACCAAATTCTGTTGTCCAGGTACCTTCATCGATGTTCAAAAGTGAGTAAGTTCGATACGTGGTTGTGATAAAGCCGTAAAAAGGTTGTAGTTCTTAAAATGGTTCATCAAGATGATGTTATGATAAATGTTATATGGTTTACACGACTGGAACTAAAGAAATAGGACTGCGCTTACGGGAAGTAGTTTTTGATCAGTTATGTTAGAAAGTTAGACGCCGCCGAGTTTCTTACTGGTTCTTCTCGCTAGGTCGCGGCATTCCGAACCAGTGGTAGATTCGTTTTAGTGTGAACATGTAATTGTAAACGTAGGTAACTTTAACCGTGATATTTGATTGAGGGTTTGCGATAGCAATTGCACCCTAATCAGATGAGTGTTGCCATTTTCGGGACTTGGCAGGGAAAATGACGTGTGCGTGTGTGATGTAGTTAATTAAATGGACTGGCCTATATGGGTCGACGTTCTTGAGCAGATTATGGGTTGACTGTGATTATTATTTTGACTATGACGATGACTTTGACCATGTGTTACAAGTGAAGGGCGCTGACTAGTTGTGTGTGTTTCATGTTGTCTATCCTGGTAAGGAAGTGTCGTCCGGGCCAGACTCAAGGGAGTTGGTTGAAAGGACACACTCCTTCCAGATGTGTATTGCGATTGACAGCTGAAATGATAACTGACAATTGACAGATTGAAGTACTGACTTGTTGGGTGTTATATTAAGTTCCTGAGTCTATCCTGGTAAGGAAGTGTCGTCCGGGTCAGACTCAAGGGAGGTGGTTGAAAGGACACACTCCTTCCAGATGTGTATTGTGATTGACAGCTGAGGTAATAACTAGCAATTGACAGATGGTTGGGTTGGGTCTGTTGTACGTCATCACATGAGGTGGTGGTTGGTTGATGTGATTGACAGCTGGTGTGATGATTGACAATTGATGCATGACAGACGGAGGTGACCTAGAAGCAGTGAAGTGTCAGGGATGGGCGAGCGTATTTAGAGGTGTACTTCACCTGTGTGTTGTTCTTTGTAGACATCCTCGGACGCTGGCAGTCGCACAGGGACGTGCGAATGTCAGTATGGCCGTGTCGGCTCGTTGATATTGTATTGCAAATAAGTGAACATTACGTCATTCTCCCTACCGACATTCTATTATAAGAGAGAGAGAGCGGTAGCGCGTGGGACACATTCCGATCTGGGCTCTCGACGAGAGCGCTGCTTCGTTCGTGCGGTGTACTGTGTTATATAGGTTGTGTTGTACAAAGTAGGACGTATCGTGCGATGTGTGTCGTGTAGATTAGATTGGTCGGAAGTGGTTCGGTTGCAGGGGAGGAGGAGACCGACCTAGGTAGGGCAAAGTTAGTCAGTTAGTGTGTCAGTTAATGAGAAGGCTTCTCAATTAGGCCCGTACCCATGTGACGCCCACAGCAATGTAATTCGATCTACCCTGATAATGAATAATGATAATACTAGAATAGCCTTCTGATGTCGTCTACTGGTCCATCTCTGGTCATCACTGGCGACATATGTATAGTATCAGTAATTCGGTTGTTAGTGTACAATTCTTTCTTTTTAAATAATCAAATCAAATCAAATCAAATAAACTTTATTCAAAATTGGTACACTGTACACTTTTTGAACGTCAATTTAGGTACAGGCAATGGTGATAATTATTTACGGAAACTTAAAACTAAAACTACGAGGGTTCCAAACGCGCCCTGGTCTGAGAAGAGCCCACAACAAACTCAGCCGGGTTTATTTTTTTTTTATTATCACCATCTTACAATATGGTATAATAGCCATAAAAATGATTTGAACTGTTGGCTTTTAGAGCAATCTATGTCCATGGATTTTTGTCATTAAAAAAATATTTTAAGCTATAGTAAGACTTTTCAATTAATTTGCGTTTAATAAAACCTTTGAACTTATTGAGAGACATATCCAAAATGTTCTCTGGCAACATATTATAAAAAAGTACAGAATTACCAACAAATGATTTTCCAACTTTTCGCAGCCTAGTAGTGGGCAACACAAGTTTATCTTTATTTCTAAGATTAATGTTATGACAGTCACTTTTTTTCTTAAATTTATCGATATTTTTGTGTACATATATTAAATTTTCAAGAATATATTGGTTATAAACTGTCATAATTTTAACTTCCTTAAACTTATTTCTCAGTGACTCTCTGGGTCCCATATTATATATGGCACGAACAGCCCTCTTCTGCAGCACGAAAATGGAATTAATATCAGCAGCATTACCCCATAAAAGTATGCCATATGACATAATGCTGTGAAAGTAACTAAAATAAACTAACCTCGCAGTTTCAATATCAGTTAGTTGGCGAATCTTTTTAACCGCATATGCAGCAGAACTAAGTCTGTTCGATAAGTTATTTACATGAGGGCCCCATTGGAGTTTAGCATCTAACGTTATCCCCAGGAAAACAGCCGTATCCACTAGATCTAATTCCTCATTATTAAGCTGTACAGTGGTTTCAACTTGTTTAACATTAGGTAAAGTGAATTTAACACACTTAGTTTTTTTCCCATTAAGTAATAAGTTATTTGCTTCAAACCACTGTACCACTTTTGTGAGAGAATTGTTTACTTCGTCAGGTATTCTTTGGTATCTATCAATTTTATAAAAATATTATTTATAGACCTTTTTTGCTCGTTTTCGTCTCATTTCGTTCCCTCGTGAAAAAAGATAAGGTGAAGATCTAATTCTAACTAAACCGAAAATAGCTGTTTAATTTAAGTGTTTTTTAATATTGTAAAAATCTGTAAACTGTGATGTAGAGGCCTTCCGCGAGGCTCACTAACAGATTTAGGCTCCTCGAGACAACCATAATAAGAAAAAAATCTCACCTTCTCTTACTCACCTTCTTATTATGTATTAAAGGCGGGTGGTTCAGGCATATATTTTTGGAACCGAGGCGAGCATATTATACTGAAACCCCCAGGAAAAATCAGTTTTTCCCTGGTGCAAATCAGTACCGAAAGCACAAAAAATAAAAAAAATATATATATTAGAAAACATTAGAGCTTTTCTGATGTTTTTAAGACACAAATAAGAACAGCTCTTTTAACAGCGAAAGTTTTACTTATTTGCCGATAGATCGCGTTGTTTTAAGTGCCGCAGGATTACTTTCCTCCGGGATAAAAAGTTGCTCTGTATTGATCTAAAGTATAATCTATCTCCGATCCAAACAGCCAAATCCATTTCGTAGTTTTTGCGTGAAATAGTAACAAACATACAAACTTTCGCCTTTATAATATTAGCGTGATGTGAAGTGTGATAGTGTGATGGCGACATAATTTTTATTATGATTTCTGTTTTACAGGAAAATTCTGCTTTGTATGTATTTTTACAAATAATAGCAGAAAATTTACATAAACAAGAAATCAATGTTGGTAATATTGTGGAATATAAAGATCAAGCAAATTTCACAAAAATTCAAGAAATTATTCATGATATACCTGAAATAGAGATCAATTTATTCGAAATTTGTCGGGACAATTTATTAAAAAAACCTGATGTCTTTGAAGATATTGATGCCCTAGTGATAACGAATTTAGCTGGTGATGATAATGTAAGTCAACTCAAATATTCAATGGCTTCGAAAGTTCGAACATTAGATCTTAAGAGCCCTCTCCATGGGCGTGACAAATCGTTGGTGAGTGGAGTCTAAAACAGTGATTTCTGCATTTAGAGAGCGAGACGTCTTCAGTATAGAAGAGTACTAAAAATATATACATAAATAAATTATAAATTAATTAAATAAATAAATTTTGCTTGAGATATCATGATTTTTAGTGAAAAACGGCAAAGTAAAAAGATGCAAATCAAGGTTTGGAATTTCGCCTATTTTAGCAAATATTTGGCAATTTTTTACATGAACTAAAGACATTTGTAATTATTATGAAGTAACCTACGATAAGACTTCGGTCGTTTTTCAATTTTATAGTTTCTTATATAGTTTATTTACGCACGAAGTTGCCCTAAAATTTGCCCAAAAATAGTGATTTTTCAAGCGTCATAACTTTCAAAAGGAATATAATTTTACTAATATTTTTATTTTATGGCATAGGTAATGGAGATATAAATTGATATCTGGCTTAACTTTAGACCTATTGCGACAAATTTTAGAATAATAGGCGTAATACGTTTGTATGGAAAAGCGCGTGAAGAGAGCGGCCTTAACTATAAATAATTAATGTATATTATGTAATATTTTATAATAGGTGTGCCGAGCGCTACACCGAGTACTCAATCGAGATACTTTCCTGATCAATAAAGAGGAGTGTGCAAACTTGATGACCATTCGTCCTTCTCTACTCTACCGCAATGTGTGTGCCCACACCATTGGTTCTTCACGTCTGGAATTAGATATATGGCGCCCTTCTGATGATACTTTTGGGACTAGTGCTGCCACTGTATTTTCACAAGCTGACTACATCAAACTATATGCTCAACTATCTATACTTCCACCAAAGCATAGACTTGTAATATTGACTTCGTATCCAGCTTTTGGTGAATTGAGAGATATCATCAGAGAATGGAAAAATAAAGATCATCGTAAAATTAATCTGGTGGTTATCAAAGACAAACTATCCGAGGAACAAAGCATAAATGAAATGCTATTTACAGACTTAGCTGTTAATATTTTAGAGCACGTGAGTGTTTTGTGTGTTATTTAGTGAGTTGATATAATTTAGCCACCTTATATATAATTTTGTAATAAATAAAATCTGAAGCAACAAACTACCTTATTCAGGGTATTTGGGGTGGAGTATATTATTTACCAATCCAAGGAAAAATAGCAAAAGGCAAAGACATGGCGCTGGAAATGACACGATTAGGTGATATAGACTCTATGCATTGGATAGAAGCGACAGAATCTAGTCATCTAGGCATTCAAGTTAAGGTATGAACATTAAAATCTATTCAATTGGTGCTAGAGGAGATCTATCGCAAATGACCACGTGACACTTAAAATATCAAACTTACAGGATAGGTTAGCAGAAGGCCCAAGGGCTGTCAGAGCAACAAGAGGTTCATTTTTCATTGAAAATGCAAGCAATAGAGTCAGGTCCTTCGAACGTATCGAAGAAATGTCGATAAAGTCAACAGAGGTCAAGTTACCGCTGGAGTAACTTTTGAAACATGCGTTTCTGTTAACATGGCATCTGCTCTGGCAACTCTTGCGTCTGCTACGAAACTTGCAATTATTGCAAGCCTCTTGTTTTTGGATTATATTTTAAGTAACACTTGTCTATATACAAATACATTACAACATTTTAGGTTCACTACGCAAGTTTAAGTGATGATTATGTGAAAAAAATATTAGGTGTGGCCGTAACAGAAAACGTGAATAGTAAAACATTAGTTGAATACAGCTTCAGCGGTACTACAGATCGGTAAGACAACATTTTAGTAAATTATCAAAGGGTATCAGATGAAATAAATATCGAATAATAGGCTTTATAACATGTACAGCAAAAAAATATTTTTAGAAAAGAGCGTGTAATGGGTATCGTGCAGGAAGAATCAATCCACACGCGAATCGCAGCAAAGCCTGAACTGTTGTGGCCTGTGCCCGAGCATTGGACTCTGGAGGACGCTGCTACTGTTCCTTTAGCTTATTGCCTGGCATTCTACTGTCTTGTAACTATAATATTGTCATACTTATTTTTTAAGTTTAGGATTTTATCCAATTCTTCTTCATCAACCGATAGACATCCACTGTTGGACATAAGCCTGACAACCACACGTCTTGATCTTGCGCCGCTTGAATTCAACAGTTTTTTTTAACTCCTTTGATGTCGTATGTTCACCTAGTAGAGGGTTGTCTAATTCGTAATCAAATTAGTATCAACATTTTTAATCATCGTAATTTTCCATTAACACTTTACTCCAAACGGTGACGCATGCTGAAATTATTTTGCTTAAGAGTTATAATTTTTAATTTTATTACATTTTTACAGTGTTTCAAAAGCAATCTTCACCGTGGGAACAGTATTCTTGTGCATGGAGGCACGGGAGCTTTAGGCCAAGCGATCATTTCTATTGCTCTAGCACATGACTGTGATATTTATACTACGGTGGGCAACATAAGGAAAAAAAAGTTTTTGCTCAGATTGTTCCCAGAACTTAAAGGTATTTCTTTGGTATTTCTTTTTAACTGACATCTTAAAAGGAGGAAGTATGATGAAATGATTTTGATGATTTTTTCACTATCTTTTATAGGTTTTAGTATATATAACATGTCTTATGTATGAAGTTACACACATAAATATTCCCATACGTCACTAATATTTTTGATTGGTACATCGATTTCTCTCCACCACTACCACCACTACAGCCATTTAACATCCCACTGCTGGGCACAAGTCTTCTCTATCATAGAAGAGAGGGATTTAGAGCTTAGACCCGCCACGCTGCTCCAATGCGGGTTGGCGGGCTTTAACGACTATTGTCACATGATAGAGATAATAACCGGGACCGACTGCTTAACGTGCTCGATTTCTCTCAGATTACTGGATTAATTATTGATTATTAATCAAGAGGGTTCTCTTGTCTGAAATTAATAGACTTGGGTCCAAATTCCGTAATGCATTTACTTAAATTATTTTAGAGGATCAAATAGGTTATTCTCGTGACAGCAGTTTCAGGGATTTGGTTCTAACAGCTACCAATGGAAAAGGTTGCGATATTGTAATAACTTCATTCAAAGGAGACCTAAGAAACGTAAGTTGTAATCTTAACCTATAATCTACCTATAGCTTTTTTAACTAATTTTATTGAGATTGGTTAATTCAATCATAAACCAACGGACAAACTAACAGCAGTTACGTACTAAAATCATGTAAATCTACCAGATTTGAACTACTCCACAATACGAAGGTAACAATTCAACTATTAACTCATTTCACTTGATATTACTTATTGCTCTATGAAATGCGTATATTCAGTTGGTTTTACCGTTTACAGGCTTCACTTAATTGCTGCAAAGCACTGGGATCCGCTGTTGACCTATCCCTTATATTGGATAATGAAAACGATAACTTTGAATTGGACAATTTGTCAACATGTATCTCATATAATACATTGCAGTTTTCTTCATTATTTGGAGCTCAAAATGTAGAAGACTTGAAAGTAAGTAGGTACATGACAATAGAGGATTGGATTGGATTAAGGTCTTATGAGATTTTACTACTTAACTCGTGGTGATCTGAGATTAAAAAGGCGCACAACGAATAAAATGCATATATATATGTATAGATATGTGCATATTTTATATGTCCCAGGCGTCTGTCGGCCACCCTAGCTAAGTGCCGAGACTCGTGCTCAACTTTGCACTATCCCCTCCAGAGGCTCGCCCCCTTTAGTTATTTTTAACGAGGCTTTCTTCTTCCCACAATGGGCATCTCTGCCGCACACCACGGGGTGTTTCACCCCCTGATTCATCCACAGTGCCCTTTGGTAATCAGAGGGGCATGCGAATGTAACCTCCGCCCCACTAGGTCGTTAGCCATGGCCAACTATATCCCCTTATTAGACATGGTACCAAGGTGCACCGGCCTGAATACTGCTCTACCCCTCGGACGTATCCAAGGGGACCAGCAGCACCCAGGCACACTGGGAGGTTACCTGTCTGGCAACCCTACCTTTTTATTTTTGCCTGAGTTACTCCTTATAGCATCAGATAACTGCCAGTGAAAGTCCCGTCAAAATCAGTCCAGCGTTCCGGAGATCAAGATTCAAATTTTAACTTAAGGACAGAGACAAATTTTAACTTACGCCAGCCTTAAAGTGATAATCCGAACGTTAAACGGTTATTTAATTCTGATCTCTGTTCTGAAATCTGAAATCTGTAATGTCTGAACTACAAAACCTTATATAGTCCTTATATAATCCAAAATTATATAGTCCTTCAAGCCTATGTTCTTCCCCAAAGTCCAATCTATATCTATACCATCAGAATCGGTATAGTGGTTTAGACGTGAAAGCGTAATAGAGTTACTTTCGCATTTATTCGAATAGATATAGATACATAGTTACTGTTTCTTCTTTCTATATCGATACTAGATGCTGCAAATAATGGTGAGTGAAGGAATCGCGCGCGGCTACGTGCGACCACTGTCTCGCGTGGTGTACGCGGCAGGGGACGCGTCACGCGCGCTGCGCCTGCAAGCCGGCAGCAAGCAACTTGGCCGAGTGCTGCTTCACTTAGAAGATGATATATTATTATCTTACACACACCATAAGTAAGGCTTTAATTCGCACAATCTCTACAAACTGATTAGATACTCCTCTTCTTCTTCAATTCGCTTTTACTTTGACAGATTGGATTAGGATCATATTTAGAGTGATATACTTAGTACATTTTACAATTCGTCATTCTAGGTAGCTCTTTAATTACATTATAACTTGCCATTCGGTTCAGTTATTTGGTAACTACCTCACCAGTGCTCTGAATGAAGCTCATTTAATAAGTACACCAGTTATAATAGCGTAAAAAGTGTTTTCAAATTTTCGATTACCTTTTTTCAGAATAAATTGCTCGGCTGATAGATTGCAGCTAGTGTTGTCAGCGAACGATGTTTTGGGAATGCAATTAGCAGAAAGGTTAATAAATCGAGGTTCTAGAAAATTAGCACTGCATTGTTCTAATAAAACAAATAACCTGTTGTTTAAACTGAGGTAGGTAATAATATAGTTCCAATAACCTGTAAGCTCTTGCTTGCAATGCCAGTGTATATTTCAGAGGTCCACTTATGATCGATAGTACTAATGGATTTATAATACAAATGGAATTTACAGATCCTGGGAGAAACGAGGAGTCCAATGTACAGTAACTTACGGAAGTACATGGAATGAAAATATTCTCAATTTAATTAATAGTAACACGCCACAAAACGTCGAAGGAATATATTGTATTTTAAATTCTAATGCATGTAGTGAAAATATTTCGAAATGCTTAGAAAATTTAACTTCAGCCACACAAAGATCGGATTGGTCTATAAGGTAATCGTAATTATTATTATTATTAAATACATAATATGTACATACATCTGCTATCATGTAAAGCAATACGAGCTTTGGATAAATACTTACTAAATCCAACTCTTCAGATATTTTGCAATAATCGATGCCAGGAAAGAAGATAGCGATCTAAAAAGGTTAACGGAATCCCACGACCAATTTATAACTATCAAATTACCACCTTTAAAAATCGTAAGTATTATCTAACTATACATTTTTAGACGTCTTTTTTAACAGTATCGTAGAATAAATAATCAACAGTAAATTGGTACACATCGAAAATTATTTATATATTATTTTTTTCATAGGATGAAACTGATGAAAATAAAGAATACTTTTCAGTAAACGTAGCTGTTGATGCTATAGAAAAAGCACTATGCTACAAACACCGCGTTATAGCAGCGCATAGTATAACAAAACCGAATGACAGTTTATTAAAAGAAGTTGCTCACGTAGCAGGTGAAACACTCTTTTTTGTAATCTCCGCTCTTTTTATAAATCTACTTTTCGGTATCTATTTTGTACCATTAGTATATTTATGAACACATGATGTATTTAAATTATTTTTAGATGTATCACTTACTAATGGAACCCCGCAAGAAGTAACACTGAAAGATCTGGGAATGGATCAATCCAAAACTCAAATTGTTCGAGCTTATATACGCGATGTTCACAATATGTTATTGGATGAGAAAATCATACCATTAATATCTATTAAAAAGTAAGTATTTTTATTTAAATAGACTCGAATAATCATCAACTTCGATAAACAATTATACTTACAAAAAGATGTTGTTGAATTTATAAAAAATACTAGGAATTAAAACGACCTGATAAAATAATATTTACTTAATAAATACCCCGAACATTGAGTAACGATACGCAATAATTGATGCTATTACATAAATATAAATAATTTAACCCTTGCAGAATACGGGAATTAGATGTAAATACTTTGAAAACAGATTTCACTGAAACTAATGATTTGGACACATTTTTCTCTAACATCGACCCAGATGAACTCCTAGCAACTACGGAAATGGTATTTTTACCAACGCTAACAACAAGCTATACGATGGTAAGCAATTTATTCATTATATACATCAATAGCAATTCATAGTGATGTAGTAAACCATCTTATCAACATGCTTGTGAAGGGCTTCAACGTTGAATAGAAGCAGGCGTTGCTTTGCGGAAATTCATAATATACGAAAAGCCAGAATTATTTTGCTATAGGTAATATGCAAAAACAGTCTTTGTATGGTACAACATGCAGCATGCGCTTTGCTTTGTTAGCCCTCCTGCTGTTAAATATGCAGGAAACAAGACTTCGCAATCGTGTATTGTAGATCTACATCTCTTGGGGATGCTCCGGTGTCGGAGTGAAACGATCGCCGAGATTGTTTTGGTGCTGGATTTGTGTGGTGTTACATGGTGGTTTTTCCTGCATATTAACAGCAGGAGGGCTGACAAAACATAGCGCATGCTTCATGGTGCATATGTTACAGCCAAAGTAATAAACAAGGATATTATGTATACTATCCAGCCATTATAAATATTATCAACTCAATTTGGATAAAGTAATAATTGACACAGAATTATTAAAATTATCTAGCTATTATAAATAATATTCAGCTATTTTATATAATATCTTGGAAGACTTGGATAAAGTAACAAAACAAGGACTTATGTTTAACTGATCACCAGATATTGCAAAATATAACGTCAAATAAACAGTTTATACCACCCAAAAACATAGTTACTTCTGCAACAGCTTCGGCGCTGGGGGAAGTGCAGCCCCATCGCCCAAGTTGCGTAGCAAATCCCAGGCACCCACGCTCACCACCGCAGCTTCGGCTTGCTGGTCGCCTTCGACCTGCCTCATCCGCTACGGCTCGCGCGGGTGCCTACGATTTTCCACGGCGGGCGGGGGCGCGTATTTACATAATATACATAGCCAGAATGCACCCATAGGATTCTGCTTATGTATACATTGTAATGCAGTTTTCAAATTTTGTACTACAAAGTATACACGAATTTTGTGTACTACTAGTATATATTTTGTAACGTGGACGCGCGCGTGCATCGTTCCAATATATACAAGGCCAAAACGCAACCATACGATTTTTTTTTTTCAAAATTAATTAGGTAACTGTTTGAATTTAACCGACTTATTGCTTTGGGTTGGGGTGCTCAGATTTCGTTTTGGAACACATTCTACCTAGGATCCAATAGAACCTAAGCTCAATATTTATGTTCTAACCTAACCTAACCTAGCTTCTGTAAGTGGCACGCATCCACTAGTTCAATAATAATACTTATTTTCGTGAGGTACTTATCTTCTGAGGTGTCTCCGGAGAAATTACAACAGCTATGCATATAATGTTTCTATCATCAGCATTGGCACGGTCTACATCAGGAATTTTAGGCTAGGTTAGGTTAGGATAGGGTAGTTTAGATAATGAGATCGTGGTGATCACGCCACACCACAAAGGAATGAGATACGGGAGGGGAAGCAAGGCGGGCCGTATTTATCATTTTGACCAACGTTCATCTGCTATTATGAATAATGTCTGGTTTGACATGATATTATGAATAATATCTGGACAATTTAGCTATTATTTATAATTGCCAGTCATTATGAATAAAAGCTAATTAATTACTTTGGCTGTAACACATACAAATGTGACTGTTTTTGCGGATTATAGCAAAATCATTCTGGCTTATTACTTATCTTACTAATTTAATATGTGTTATTAATTTATTTATAAATTAATTATTGTAGTTTGAAATATTGACGTTTACATAATAAGTATCTTTGGTTTGTAATAATTATCTTTAAAATACAAATAATTAAATTTCACAGAGATATGACGAATTTGACGTAAACCAAACATACCTGTGCGTAGTACCCGGTGTAGAAGGACTACACGTGCGATTCCGCGAGCTTTGTGAGCGGCTCAAGTTACCCGCTCTCGTGCTGCAGCCCGGCGTCGACCGCCCGCACGAGACTGTACAGCAGACCGCGCACAGATACGCTAAGGTCAGTTGTAGTACCCGGTGTAGAAGGACTACACGTGCGATTCCGCGAGCTTTGTGAGCGGCTCAAGTTACCCGCTCTCGTGCTGCAGCCCGGCGTCGACCGCCCGCACGAGACTGTACAGCAGACCGCGCACAGATACGCTAAGGTCAGTTGTAGTACCCGGTGTAGAAGGACTACACGTGCGATTCCGCGAGCTTTGTGAGCGGCTCAAGTTACCCGCTCTCGTGCTGCAGCCCGGCGTCGACCGCCCGCACGAGACTGTACAGCAGACCGCGCACAGATACGCTAAGGTCAGTTGTAGTACCCGGTGTAGAAGGACTACACGTGCGATTCCGCGAGCTTTGTGAGCGGCTCAAGTTACCCGCTCTCGTGCTGCAGCCCGGCGTCGACCGCCCGCACGAGACTGTACAGCAGACCGCGCACAGATACGCTAAGGTCAGTTGTAGTACCCGGTGTAGAAGGACTACACGTGCGAATCCGCGAGCTTTGTGAGCGGCTCAAGTTACCCGCTCTCGTGCTGCAGCCCGGCGTCGACCGCCCGCACGAGACTGTACAGCAGACCGCGCACAGATACGCTAAGGTCAGTTGTAGTACCCGGTGTAGAAGGACTACACGTGCGATTCCACGAGCTTTGTGAGCGGCTCAAGTTACCCGCTCTCGTGCTGCAGCCCTGCGTCGACCGCCCGCACGAGACTGTACAGCAGACCGCGCACAGATACGCTAAGGTCAGTTTGTAATCCGCCATTTTGTAGCGGCGGCCATCTTGGATCGATCTCCTACCCAAAATCACGTGTATTTTATGGTGTCAACATCTTTAACCTAATTTAATTCTGGAAAATTAACAGACGCCTGGCAAACCGAGTCGGGCGGTTGTCGCGGCGACCGGGGAAACCGAACCTGGCAACGACAAGTCACAGTTATTATACCTCCCATCCCTCCTTGTGATATTTCGTGATTTTTTTCCGAATCCCTTCCCCTCCTTTCGAGCCTTACGTTATTAATGGATCCGATACGAGTAAGATTTGTTAATTTTCAAGTCTTTGGCTATTTCAATCGACTACGTTTAATATTTTGTTGATTTCTTTTAGATTCTACTATCGAAGACTCAATTGAAGAAACGATTTTACCTCCTTGGATATGAAAGTGGAGTTTTAGTTGCGCTAGAAATGGCAGCAATCCTCGAAGATCACGGTAAGACTAAAGAACTGTAAGACTATGGTATTGACATAATTAAATGTAGTAGGTACATAGTTCCAAAGAAGTTAGTAGAATCAAATAGTTAGGTATTTTGTGGTTTTAGGAAATTGTACAGGATTACTTAAAAAAATGAAGGCATCTGATCTGTTTAACGACACATCATCAAATTGAACTAAAATGTACCAATTTAAATTCGCAGGTTTAACTGGTACAGTTTTCTGTATCGGTGGTTCACCGGATGAAATTCTAGCCAAATTTGAAGAAAAGCTTGCAAATTTTGAAACAGAAGAGAAGTTGCAAGTTGCGGTGGCGCGTCACATGTTTAATTTAATGATCAATGATGATAACCCTGAAGATATAGAGGATGAGCTGAAGAAAAGCTCTACATGGAAAGAAAAAGTATTTTTGTGTGTACAGAAGCTGCGTGGACGTATTGACCACTCGATTCAGTATGCACGAGAACTCATTGAAGCGGCATACGCTAGGATAGTACAAATACGACGTTATCATTCCGAGCCTCGTCCTCTTCGCTCTCTTCTAATATCCATGCGACCAAGGTCACCTGCGTCTACTCAAGTTAAATCCCTTTCTCTACAAAGTCACTCGCAACAACAAGTCGTGGAGTACGAGTTGCAAGCTCCTCTGGCTTATGCAGCACGAGACTTGCGATGCGCTGCCATTGTGAACCGTCATTTAGACAAAGACATCCTAGAGGACTTCGACAAGAGAAACTTGTGCGAAACCTGTAACACAAACGCTAACCCGTTCATGACTACTGTCGATAAACTGGACGATTTTTTATTTTAAATTAATGAGTCTTCCAATTAAATATGATTTATAATATAATTATTATTAACATAATAAAACTTTTTATTCGGATGTTTAAATTATTATTATTTGATACATACCAATACTATACACGTACTTAAACTATTTAATAATTTACCAGTACCCATTATGGCGATGTCTTATAACAAGTTCAAAATTTTTATAACATGCAAACTTATTGAAAAATCTAGTTATAGTGTAAAACATTAATGTAAAAATGGACATAATTGTTCTAATAGACAATAGATCTAATACTTAGGCTAAGATCTATAATAAAAAGGTATCTAGATCTATAATATAGTAAAAAGTATAGATCTTAACTCTACTCGACCTGTGATTTGGAATAAAAAAAATGATGCTAATTCGGCTCTTTAAAAACTAGTAGTTTGTTGTGTAAAACAAACTATAAAATTGATAGATCGTAACTGTAAACAAGAAGATTATTATTCTATTGACACTATTTAAATAAAAAATGACGCTTTAGACCTGTTTCTGCAGTAGTTACTTTCTTTTCTGTGAAATCGATATTATTTAGCGTCCTTTTGACTAAAATACCCTCTCCTCACAGTATAAGCACCATAATTGACCTCTCTCAAAATAACATCTATACTAATATAATAAAGCGGAAGAGTTTGTTTGTTTGAACGCGCTAATCTCGGAAACTACTGAACCGATTTCAAAAATTCTTTCACCGTTGGATATGTACGTGATCCTTGAGTGATATAGGCTATATAATATAAATGTACCACGGGCGAAGCCGGGGCGGACCGCTAGTCCTATATATAGCATAGCATGGGATAAACAGTTGAGAAACATAAAAAGCGTGTAAAAAAGTGCAATAATGCTACTGTTACGCGCTACCCAACTGTGCTTCTACCACAGAGCTTCTACTAAATGATCTGGAGTCACCAATAGATGGCACTAGCGTCGTTTTTTGTCAGACAATGTACGTCGATAAAGTCTGTGGTTGTAGCGGAAAATATTTCTTCAAGAGAAAACAGTTGTTTGTGAACCGTGACATGTATCGGTCGGTGAACTACGTGCCTAGTATGTGGAACTAAATACCGGTTCTCGCTCGGAGACTACATATTATATCCACTCTATTGTTAATTACGATAGCGTGTTTTGAAGTTTACAATGGATTTAAACGGTGAGTTTCTTAAAGCCAGCAAATCCCGTTGGGTTTATATCGAGTTTATTTTTGACTCAGTCAAGTAGATAATTAGAATCTGTAGTAAAAGCGGTCGCCAATAAGGTCCAGTTTCAAGTTTAATGTCCTCAAAACTATTGCTTTCTCTACTATTTCCGTTGGTTTCTCTACTATTATAAAGGTTACCTAGCTAGCTTATTGATGTTACTCATACATAATAATAATCCCAACTATATTTGATATTATAAGTGCGAAAGTAACTCATTCACGCCTACTTTCACGCCTAAACCACTGAACCGATTTTGATGAAATTTAGTACAAAGCTAGATTAAACCTTAAATAGGACATAGGCTATTTTTTGTCACGAAAAAAGGCTTAAAGGGGTTGAAATAGGGCATGAAAGTTTGTATGGAAGTCCAATCAAATCTATGTATATTATGACCAACGAGGCAGTCGTTGCTTATATGTAGTTATATCAGTGATCAGATCACGTGGTCCTGGGTTTAATTCCCGGGTCGGGCAAATAATTGTTAGGTATCGAGTTTTTCTGTCAATAAATTCTCAGTTCCAGCCCAGAGTTGATAGTTGGCGATGTTTCATCCCCGTGCCTCGGAGAGCAAGTTAAGCAGTCGGTCCCGGTTATTATCACTATTATAATATTGTGCCAATAGTCGTTAAAGCCTGCCAACCCGCATTGGAGCAGCTTGGCGGGTCTAAGCTCTAAATCCTTCTCTCCTATGAGAGAGGAGGCCTGTGCTCAGCAGTGGGACGTTAAAAAGACTGTAGTGATGGTGCCACAAAGGTGAAAAGATGTTTTATTCAGAAACCATAAAAGTTGTGAATCTCGAACATTATATTGCAATATATTATTGCAATATTAAGGAGCTTTGGTCAACTAGCGAACTGCGTCGGATTCGCACAGGTTGCAAACTACAAACTTCTTACAACAACAACAAATAATCACGTCTTGTTCTAAGTATATTCATGAATCATGTCATGATCAGGATTACTATTTTAGTTTTGTTATCTCTATAAATAAGTTAATTTAATCTTTTACGTAACTCGCTTAGATAACTACTGTGATAAATGTGTTAATTAATAACATACCTGCCTACATAAGTAGATAGGATAAGATAAATTTAAAAAAATACAATTAATGAGATAGGTAATGATAGAGATAATTAATATAGATGGGATGGAAACAGCGACGTGAAAGCATCCTTTTTAGTTTTTTTTTTTGTTGACGGGGGGGAAATCTTCTTAAGATACTCGACCCCCTGGGTTGAGGTCAAGTTATGTGGGATTTGTACCCACTAAAACCCCCCCAGTGACCAGCCTCAGCGTGTACTGAGAGGCTCCGGGAACTCTAGCGAACATACGCCGGTGCCTCCCTATCGCAAACCCCTTTGAGCACTTCCTGAGGTAAATCCCCTTGCTCCAATTAGGTGTGGCAGCCACAAAAAGGTGAAAGCATCCTACCAGACCAAACCAGATACAATTCAGATACCTCTACCTTACCTTCACGGTACCTCCCACTTATAAAACAAAAAGCACTGCGCAAGAGAGGTCGTAAAAATATACCTAGCGGGGTTATTCTGTAACTTAGTTACCAACTGAAAATAGTTGCCAACGAATTAGTTACTTACTAGATCAGGAACATAATATTATGTATATCGTACCAACCCATGACATGCAATCCCACGTTTTTTGTCTTTACTCTTTAATTACATAGGTAGGTACCTAGTTATATAAAAGTCCGGTATGCGTTTGTTTGCGATTCTTTCCTCCCAAACGGCTTGACCGATTTTGATGTAATTTTTTTTTGTACTTTATGGGTTGACCAGGATGGTTCTTAGCTATACTTAGTTGTATCCGATAGGTGGTGCTGTTGTCTACATCCAGAGTTTGTTTTAAATTTTCCGACTAATGTAGCAAGACGTCAGCCTACCAGGGGGGTTATTCTGTAACTTAGTTAGCAACTGAAAATAGTTGCCAACGAATTAGTTCGATATACATTGCTGCTTTACTGTGTAAAATTATGAAAACACTTTATATTTCCCACAGTAAAGCAGCAATGTATATCAAACTAATTCGTTGGCAACTATTTTCAATTGCTAACTAAGTTACAGAATAGCCCAGCAGGTCTTTTAGTATTTTATTAAAGACGTCATAATCACACTAATATTACAAAGGCGAAAGTTTGTGTGTATGTATGTATGTATATGTATGTATGTATTTACATATATGTGTATGTTTGTTACTTTTAACGCCGCAACTACTGAACCTATTTAGCTGTTTGGAATGGAGATAGATTTATACCCTGGAATAACACATAGACTAATTTTTATCCTGGAAAAATCCACAGTTCCCGCGGGATTTTCAAAAACCGGCTAACAGCAATCTACAGCTACAGCTTTAGTTAGATTACTGTAGCAAACTTCCTTGTACTTGAAATCTACGTTCCCTCGGGATTTTTGAAAAACCGAAATTTACGCAGGCGAAGCTGCGGGCAAAAGCTAGTAGGTATATCATATACGGTGTGTATCTGCCTTAAGAGTAAGGGTGTTTACAGACGACGAGTAGGTAATTAAAACACCTACCTACTCTTATTCCAGTGGACGAGTACATTGACGGTCTGTTGTCCGATGAAGCTTTTAAGCAACCATCTGACAGTAAGAGACCCGAAGATCTAGAAATGAGAATTCCAGAGTGGTACGATGAAAAACAATACAATAAGTGAGTACTAACTACACATAACTTTTTTGGTACTACTTTATTGCCTATACCTACCTATAAAAAACCGGCCAAGTGCGTGGCGGGCCACGCACATTATAGGGTTCCGTAGTCACAATCCTCGAAAAACAGATATAACTCCTTAACCTGTGAACCCTACTTAGCCATGATAGTTTTCCTTTAAAATTGATTATACATACTATTGCTGTAAATTTTTTCAAGTTCCTATATACTGCCATTTGGCTGATAGAGGGGGGGCCACTTGACTCTAATAAAAATTAGCACTTTAAAACATCATATTTTCCAAACGGATCTAGAAATCGAAAAATGATGTTCCCACACCCACAGTATTTTTAATAGACCTATTCAACGATACCCCACACTATGGGGTAGACGAGAAAAAAAATATTCATCCCCACTTTACATGTAGGGGAGCTACCCTAAAAAAAATATTTATCAAAATTTTATTCGACCACTTTGTCGGCGTGATTAATATTTATATCCATGCCAAATTACAGATTTCTAGCACTAATAATCTCTGAGATTAACCGAGGACGGACGGACGGACAGACGGACGGACATGGCGAAACTATAAGGGTTCCTTGTTTACTACGAAACCTTAAAAAGGCAGCGAGGGGAATCTCTTTAGATACTTACTTGAATTTCTGGGGACACTGATGCCCCCTCAGTGCCTAACGTACGTATTGGGAGGCTCTAGATTTTAAGAACGCATTGGTGCTTCAAATTGTAGTTTTTTCCATCTATGCGATCTCACATGATGGTAAGTGACGATGCAGTTTAAGATGAAATTGGGCTAACCTGTAACATATAAGCCAATTTTTATTAAACCCGTATCCCTGATCGTGACGAGTTAAGTTTTGGTTTAGGTATCACGAACTGTAAAGCTGCGTCTAAGCTTACGAGCCGAGCACGAGTCGAGCACAAGTTCGTGTAGTGCGGACTGGCTTTCGAGCTTCGAAAGAGCGTGCTTCGAGCGCATTGCGAACGCTCGACTGATCTCCGCCAATCGTCGGTTTTTCGACGAACACAAAGGCATTCGGATCGCGCTCGCAGCGCGCTCTTTCGAGCTTCGAAAGAGCGTGCTTCGAGCGCAATGCGAATGCTCGACTGATCTCCGCCAATCGTCGGTTTGTCGACGAACACAAAGGCATTCGGATCGCGCTCGCATCGCGCTCTTTCGAGCTTCGAAAGAGCGTGCTTCGAGCGCAATGCGAATGCTCGACTGATCTCCGCCAATCGTCGGTTTTTCGACGAACACAAAGGCATTCGGATCGCGCTCGCATCGCGCTCTTTCCAGCCTCGTAAGCCACTCCACTCCACAATATACGAATTTGTGCTCGGCTCGTAGACGCAGAACAGTTTCGGAACGGAAGTTCAGGAACAGGGTCGGAAAGTCGGTGATGTAAAGCCCCGAGCTTCCGGAAAGAACGTATAGCCGTCGGTTTCATCCCGTCAAAGTATGAGAGCGAGGAAAAGGATAGTACAAACGTGTATACACACACTTGTGCACTATAATATCTCCTGTGTACGGACCTCTCCTGACCTACGGTGCGACAGACAGACACACACACACAGCGGTTAAACTTATTCTTCGTTTACGTCGGGGGTTAAAAATTAAATTATCCTTTGCAGGGCGCGACGATTTTACTGGGACAATAGCTTCCAAATGACGTCATCGATGCTTCTCGGCCTGGTGGCAGTGTTCGCGATCCCCTCCATACTGCGGGTGCTCACCAGCTCGCGCCGCTCCAACTCCACGTACACGGCGTACAGGAGATACCTGTCCACTTTACTGCACACGGTCTCTTGGTTCGAGAATGATCTCACACCCGGCAGCATGTAAGTCTCTACTGCCAGCTGCTTTATCTAATCATCAAATGACGTCATCGATGCTTCTCGGCCTGGTGGCAGTGTTCGCGATCCCCTCCATACTGCGGGTGCTCACCAGCTCGCGCCGCTCCAACTCCACGTACACGGCGTACAGGAGATACCTGTCCACTTTACTGCACACGGTCTCTTGGTTCGAGAATGATCTCACACCCGGCAGCATGTAAGTTTCTACTGCCAGCTGCTTTATCTAATCATCAAATGACGTCATCGATGCTTCTCGGCCTGGTGCCAGTGTTCGCGATCCCCTCCATACTGCGGGTGCTCACCAGCTCGCGCCGCTCCAACTCCACGTACACGGCGTACAGGAGATACCTGTCCACTTTACTGCACACGGTCTCTTGGTTCGAGAATGATCTCACACCCGGCAGCATGTAAGTCTCTACTGCCAGCTGCTTTATCTAATCATCAAATGACGTCATCGATGCTTCTCGGCCTGGTGGCAGTGTTCGCGATCCCCTCCATACTGCGGGTGCTCACCAGCTCGCGCCGCTCCAACTCCACGTACACGGCGTACAGGAGATACCTGTCCACTTTACTGCACACGGTCTCTTGGTTCGAGAATGATCTCACACCCGGCAGCATGTAAGTCTCTACTGCCAGCTGCTTTATCTAATCATCAAATGACGTCATCGATGCTTCTCGGCCTGGTGCCAGTGTTCGCGATCCCCTCCATACTGCGGGTGCTCACCAGCTCGCGCCGCTCCAACTCCACGTACACGGCGTACAGGAGATACCTGTCCACTTTACTGCACACGGTCTCTTGGTTCGAGAATGATCTCACACCCGGCAGCATGTAAGTCTCTACTGCCAGCTGCTTTATCTAATCATCAAATGACGTCATCGATGCTTCTCGGCCTGGTGGCAGTGTTCGCGATCCCCTCCATACTGCGGGTGCTCACCAGCTCGCGCCGCTCCAACTCCACGTACACGGCGTACAGGAGATACCTGTCCACTTTACTGCACACGGTCTCTTGGTTCGAGAATGATCTCACACCCGGCAGCATGTAAGTCTCTACTGCCAGCTGCTTTATCTAATCATCAAATGACGTCATCGATGCTTCTCGGCCTGGTGGCAGTGTTCGCGATCCCCTCCATACTGCGGGTGCTCACCAGCTCGCGCCGCTCCAACTCCACGTACACGGCGTACAGGAGATACCTGTCCACTTTACTGCACACGGTCTCTTGGTTCGAGAATGATCTCACACCCGGCAGCATGTAAGTTTCTACTGCCAGCTGCTTTATCTAATCATCAAATGACGTCATCGATGCTTCTCGGCCTGGTGCCAGTGTTCGCGATCCCCTCCATACTGCGGGTGCTCACCAGCTCGCGCCGCTCCAACTCCACGTACACGGCGTACAGGAGATACCTGTCCACTTTACTGCACACGGTCTCTTGGTTCGAGAATGATCTCACACCCGGCAGCATGTAAGTCTCTACTGCCAGCTGCTTTATCTAATCATCAAATGACGTCATCGATGCTTCTCGGCCTGGTGGCAGTGTTCGCGATCCCCTCCATACTGCGGGTGCTCACCAGCTCGCGCCGCTCCAACTCCACGTACACGGCGTACAGGAGATACCTGTCCACTTTACTGCACACGGTCTCTTGGTTCGAGAATGATCTCACACCCGGCAGCATGTAAGTTTCTACTGCCAGCTGCTTTATCTAATCATCAAATGACGTCATCGATGCTTCTCGGCCTGGTGCCAGTGTTCGCGATCCCCTCCATACTGCGGGTGCTCACCAGCTCGCGCCGCTCCAACTCCACGTACACGGCGTACAGGAGATACCTGTCCACTTTACTGCACACGGTCTCTTGGTTCGAGAATGATCTCACACCCGGCAGCATGTAAGTCTCTACTGCCAGCTGCTTTATCTAATCATCAAATGACGTCATCGATGCTTCTCGGCCTGGTGGCAGTGTTCGCGATCCCCTCCATACTGCGGGTGCTCACCAGCTCGCGCCGCTCCAACTCCACGTACACGGCGTACAGGAGATACCTGTCCACTTTACTGCACACGGTCTCTTGGTTCGAGAATGATCTCACACCCGGCAGCATGTAAGTTTCTACTGCCAGCTGCTTTATCTAATCATCAAATGACGTCATCGATGCTTCTCGGCCTGGTGCCAGTGTTCGCGATCCCCTCCATACTGCGGGTGCTCACCAGCTCGCGCCGCTCCAACTCCACGTACACGGCGTACAGGAGATACCTGTCCACTTTACTGCACACGGTCTCTTGGTTCGAGAATGATCTCACACCCGGCAGCATGTAAGTCTCTACTGCCAGCTGCTTTATCTAATCATCAAATGACGTCATCGATGCTTCTCGGCCTGGTGGCAGTGTTCGCGATCCCCTCCATACTGCGGGTGCTCACCAGCTCGCGCCGCTCCAACTCCACGTACACGGCGTACAGGAGATACCTGTCCACTTTACTGCACACGGTCTCTTGGTTCGAGAATGATCTCACACCCGGCAGCATGTAAGTTTCTACTGCCAGCTGCTTTATCTAATCATCAAATGACGTCATCGATGCTTCTCGGCCTGGTGCCAGTGTTCGCGATCCCCTCCATACTGCGGGTGCTCACCAGCTCGCGCCGCTCCAACTCCACGTACACGGCGTACAGGAGATACCTGTCCACTTTACTGCACACGGTCTCTTGGTTCGAGAATGATCTCACACCCGGCAGCATGTAAGTCTCTACTGCCAGCTGCTTTATCTAATCATCAAATGACGTCATCGATGCTTCTCGGCCTGGTGGCAGTGTTCGCGATCCCCTCCATACTGCGGGTGCTCACCAGCTCGCGCCGCTCCAACTCCACGTACACGGCGTACAGGAGATACCTGTCCACTTTACTGCACACGGTCTCTTGGTTCGAGAATGATCTCACACCCGGCAGCATGTAAGTCTCTACTGCCAGCTGCTTTATCTAATCATCAAATGACGTCATCGATGCTTCTCGGCCTGGTGCCAGTGTTCGCGATCCCCTCCATACTGCGGGTGCTCACCAGCTCGCGCCGCTCCAACTCCACGTACACGGCGTACAGGAGATACCTGTCCACTTTACTGCACACGGTCTCTTGGTTCGAGAATGATCTCACACCCGGCAGCATGTAAGTCTCTACTGCCAGCTGCTTTATCTAATCATCAAATGACGTCATCGATGCTTCTCGGCCTGGTGGCAGTGTTCGCGATCCCCTCCATACTGCGGGTGCTCACCAGCTCGCGCCGCTCCAACTCCACGTACACGGCGTACAGGAGATACCTGTCCACTTTACTGCACACGGTCTCTTGGTTCGAGAATGATCTCACACCCGGCAGCATGTAAGTCTCTACTGCCAGCTGCTTTATCTAATCATCAAATGACGTCATCGATGCTTCTCGGCCTGGTGGCAGTGTTCGCGATCCCCTCCATACTGCGGGTGCTCACCAGCTCGCGCCGCTCCAACTCCACGTACACGGCGTACAGGAGATACCTGTCCACTTTACTGCACACGGTCTCTTGGTTCGAGAATGATCTCACACCCGGCAGCATGTAAGTTTCTACTGCCAGCTGCTTTATCTAATCATCAAATGACGTCATCGATGCTTCTCGGCCTGGTGGCAGTGTTCGCGATCCCCTCCATACTGCGGGTGCTCACCAGCTCGCGCCGCTCCAACTCCACGTACACGGCGTACAGGAGATACCTGTCCACTTTACTGCACACGGTCTCTTGGTTCGAGAATGATCTCACACCCGGCAGCATGTAAGTCTCTACTGCCAGCTGCTTTATCTAATCATCAAATGACGTCATCGATGCTTCTCGGCCTGGTGGCAGTGTTCGCGATCCCCTCCATACTGCGGGTGCTCACCAGCTCGCGCCGCTCCAACTCCACGTACACGGCGTACAGGAGATACCTGTCCACTTTACTGCACACGGTCTCTTGGTTCGAGAATGATCTCACACCCGGCAGCATGTAAGTTTCTACTGCCAGCTGCTTTATCTAATCATCAAATGACGTCATCGATGCTTCTCGGCCTGGTGCCAGTGTTCGCGATCCCCTCCATACTGCGGGTGCTCACCAGCTCGCGCCGCTCCAACTCCACGTACACGGCGTACAGGAGATACCTGTCCACTTTACTGCACACGGTCTCTTGGTTCGAGAATGATCTCACACCCGGCAGCATGTAAGTCTCTACTGCCAGCTGCTTTATCTAATCATCAAATGACGTCATCGATGCTTCTCGGCCTGGTGGCAGTGTTCGCGATCCCCTCCATACTGCGGGTGCTCACCAGCTCGCGCCGCTCCAACTCCACGTACACGGCGTACAGGAGATACCTGTCCACTTTACTGCACACGGTCTCTTGGTTCGAGAATGATCTCACACCCGGCAGCATGTAAGTTTCTACTGCCAGCTGCTTTATCTAATCATCAAATGACGTCATCGATGCTTCTCGGCCTGGTGCCAGTGTTCGCGATCCCCTCCATACTGCGGGTGCTCACCAGCTCGCGCCGCTCCAACTCCACGTACACGGCGTACAGGAGATACCTGTCCACTTTACTGCACACGGTCTCTTGGTTCGAGAATGATCTCACACCCGGCAGCATGTAAGTCTCTACTGCCAGCTGCTTTATCTAATCATCAAATGACGTCATCGATGCTTCTCGGCCTGGTGGCAGTGTTCGCGATCCCCTCCATACTGCGGGTGCTCACCAGCTCGCGCCGCTCCAACTCCACGTACACGGCGTACAGGAGATACCTGTCCACTTTACTGCACACGGTCTCTTGGTTCGAGAATGATCTCACACCCGGCAGCATGTAAGTTTCTACTGCCAGCTGCTTTATCTAATCATCAAATGACGTCATCGATGTTTCTCGGCCTGGTGCCAGTGTTCGCGATCCCCTCCATACTGCGGGTGCTCACCAGCTCGCGCCGCTCCAACTCCACGTACACGGCGTACAGGAGATACCTGTCCACTTTACTGCACACGGTCTCTTGGTTCGAGAATGATCTCACACCCGGCAGCATGTAAGTCTCTACCATTGAGAAATTAATAGTAGTGGAGGAGCCATACCTACTTTAAAAACGTGTCAAAAATACACTCACACACGCACAATCTCATAACATAAAATGGCGCGTGTTCATTGTGATGTCTCAAGTTGTGCGTGTGTGAGTGTTCATGTATACATTTTAGGGAGGCCATTATGTAATGAGTCTGCCGCAAACTGTTTTATTATTATGTCAAAAATGTAATGTTGTCTTTTACACACTTATGAAAATTTTGATAAACTTGAGCTATTTTCCGATCCACTATTTTCTATAGGACATTAGGGCACCTCTAATTATTATTATTATCTCTATGGTCTCTACTGCCAGCTGCAGCTGCTGGATCGTTGCGATTTGAAAATTCGAAGTAACGGAGAAGCGACACCAGAAAGAGAAACATATTCGCTTTAGCTTGCGAGAGAATGAGATAGAATGCAAGTATAAAAAGAGACAAACATTAATTTTAGCCTGCGAGAAAAATCTGTGCTATACCACGTTATACATATACTAGTGGACCCGGCAGACTTCGTCCTGCCTGCTATTAGCACCACCTACCGGGTCCAATTTTTCTACTTAAAAACTTTCCTCTTGAATCACTCTATCTGTTAAAAAAAAACCGCATCAAAATCCGTTGCGTAGTTTTAAAGATTTTAGCATACATAGGGATATAGGGACATAGGGATATCATCATCATCATGATCAACCCATTACCGGCTCACTACAGAGCACGGGTCTCCTCTCAGAGTGAGAAGGGTTTTGGCCATAGTCTACCACGCTGGCCAAGCGGATTGGCAGACTTCACACACCTTTGAGAACGTTATGGAGAACTCTCAGGCATGCAGGTTTCCTCACGATGTTTTCCTTCACCGTTAAAGCAAGTGATATTTAAATACTTAAAACGCACATAACTCTGAAAAGTTAGAGGTGCGTGCCCCGGGATCGAACCCACGACCTCCGATTAGAAGTCGGTCGTCCTAACCACTAGGCTATCACAGCTTTTTTTAGGGATATAGGGACAGAGAAAGCGACTTTGTTTTATACTATGTAGTGATTAGGTATATATATGTTACAGCCAAAGTAATAAATAAGGATATTATGTATACTATCCAGCCATTATAAATATTATCAACTCAATTTGGATAAAGTAATAATTGACACAGCATTATTAAAATTATCTAGCTATTATAAATAATATTCAGCTATTTTATATAATATCTTGCAAGACTTGGATAAAGTAAGAAAACAAGGACTTATGTTTAACTGATCACCAGATATTGCAAAATATAACGTCAAATAAACAGTTTATACCACCCAAAAACATAGTTACTTCTGCAACAGCTTCGGCGCTGGGGGAAGTGAAGCCGGGCGGCGGCCGTATTTATCATTTTGACCAACGTTCATCTGCTATTATGAATAATGTCTGGTTTGACATGATATTATGAATAATATCTGGACAATTTAGATATTATTAATAATTGCCAGTCATTATGAATAAAAGCTAATTAATTACTTTGGCTGTAACATATATACCTATATAATAGGTGCTTTGTTTGCAAAGCATAGAAAAATCTTTGCTATAGGTACTACGCGGTACGTTGTCTAAGTCCTACGTAGCAAAATGTGTGCTTTACCACTCAGTGCTTTGCAGAGTCATACATAGAAAAATCATAGCTCCGTCGCACTATCCGTTTATTATATTAAGCTATAAGGCTGCATTTTGTATTCTACTTTTTTCTTTTTGTTTCCTTCATTAATGCCTGTTTTCTTCACTTTGTGTTATGGTGCACGAATAAAGAGTAGGTACATTAAATAGGCAGTGTGGTACGCAATTCGAACAAGTATAAATTGAAAATTTAAAAAACCCCCGACATTCGCCATTTTGTGGCGGCGGCCAACTTGGATTTGCATAGTGCTATTCTACTAGTCAAGCCCTTTCATTTGATACCCATATTAAGGGAGTTGTGAAAAAATATGTAATCCGCCATTTTGTAGCGGCGGCCATCTTGGATCGATTTTTATCAAACATAGCTAACAACACTCTCGAATAATTCACCTTTCAAACAAAAAAAAACCGCATTCAAATCGGTCCACCCGTTTGAGCGCCACAGGGGAACAGACACACACACACACAGAGACACAGACACGTCAAACTTATAACACCCCGTCGTTTTTGCGTCGGGGGTTAAAAAACAACTCCGTTGTACGCCATCCATCGTAATGCCATCGCCCTTAGATAAATAATAGAATATATTATATGAAAATGATGTGAGAAGTACATTTTATCAACCGAGGTCACATAAATAAAACTAAATATCTTAGAATATAGACAGCTAATTAAATTAGGTTGTCTTTGTTACTGTGTAAAACCGTGCTTCAACAATAAAATGGTCTTACTGCAAAAAATTCAAACATGCGGTTAATAAAATTAAATACTAGATATAATAACAAACCACTAGTTTAAGCAAGTTTTTTTACTGTACTTACCTAGTTAGCTACCTACTACAATTTTGTTTAAAGTACTTGTTTTTACAGTACAAACTACTTCGTACATACATACTTACTTGTTTTTTGTAGTATGGCTGTACCTACATTCTGTACAAGGCTGGGCATTCAGAGCCAGCCCACCCAAAAGACTTTCGATTTGAAGACTTGACATTCATGAACAAGTTGCTCGTGAGTGTCAAGTCTGCAAATCTAATTCAGACGCGAAGATGCACACGAATTTTTCATACCCACAATAATCTGCAGCTTCACACTAATCACAGACATTTCAATTTTATTTATTTGTATATTGTACATAATATTACCTACACGTAGACATAAGTAGGTGAGGTAACGTTGCAACAAGTTTAAATTAAAAATTTAAAAAACCCCCGACACTCGACATTTTTTGGCGGCGGCCATAGTGGATTTGCAATAGTGCTTTTCTACTAGTCGAGCCCTTTCATTTGATACCCATATTAAGGAGGATTGTGAAAAAATATGTAATCCGCCATTTTGTAGCGGCGGCCATCTTGAAAGGCTCTTAAAAGGCTGGAACGATTTTGATGGGACTTTCACTGGTGAATGTTTACATTTTGATCTACCTAAACAACCACCAATGACCTTTAAACAGTTTTAGCAAGGTATGAGCTCAAAGGAGCTTAGGAAAAACAAAATGATTCCCAAGGGATTTTTAAAAATCAATATCCACGCGAACGAAGTCGTGAGTATCCGCTTGTCTTTAATAATACTAACACTAATAATATACGCTATTTTTATGAAATATGATGTGAAACTACATTTATCTACTCGTATTTATCCGTAACAGATCGTGGAGATCTCTGCTGACAGTTCGCGCCCGGCACGTCAAAGCCAGCCTTTCAGCCAACCTGAAAGGCCAGGGTATTGTCTCGCAGCGAGATTTAGCTTTAACGCAATTCGGCTTTGTTGGCTTCGCCGTCCTTAAGCCGGAAAAATTCGGGATACGAGAGAACGAGGATGGCGACTGGGAGGCATACAACCATTTCTGGAGAGTCATTGGACATGCCATCGGTCTGGAAGACAGGTGAATATATCACAAGATACTTCTTATGCCCGCTCTAGACTCTCGCGAGGCGCCTCCTAGAGGCTCTCGGCACGAGTCTTGGTGAGTGCAGGCTGCAGGAGTGCTAGCCATCCAGACTCTCGATCCTCGCGTCCTTTGACTCGCGCCCGAAACACGTCGCCTCGCCTCGCCTCGCTGTCGCTCCATACAAAGTGGAGCAACAGCGAGGCGAGGCGAGGGAAGACGAGGGGACACGAGCGCACCGTCCTCACTCTCCCACTCGCGTTGCTTCGTGTAGCCTCGTGGAGAGTCTGAATAGGGCATTAGACCTGAATTCCTCCTAAGCTGATGTCCTAATAATCCGAATACCTACTAAGTAGGTACCTACCTACTAGCGTGAGCCACATCATTGTCATCAGCCAATAGACGTCCACAGCTGGGCATAGGTCTCTTGTAAGGACCTCTACACGCCACGATCTTGCGCCGCTTGCTTCCAGCGCTCTCTGCGACACGTTTGATGTCATCTGTTGTCCGACCAACATCACAATAGAAGGCATTCAGGCTCTTTCATATGAAAGAGTCATAAACGAGAACTATCAATAAAGATTGAGGAAATCATGTTTTATATAGAAGCTATATGACTAAGTAACTGCCTCACTCAGAGTCCTCTTAATGTTAGGCACTTTAAAAGTTCAGTCAAGAATCAGTTAACGCTTCATAAGTAATCATCATAAGTATAAAGCTAAATGATAGCTTAGACCAGAGGTTCCCAAACTTTTTTTTCTCATGGACCACTTTCAAAATTTTACTAGTTCCGGTGGACCCCCTGCAACCACATTTCTACCATATTCCCAAAACTCGAAAAAAATATGAAGATTAGATCTTACTATGGAAAGCGTCCATCGACCAATTGCAACTATCCATAAATTACGTCGCACGTTAAGGGGGACGAATTGTGACATTGTGTGACAAGGGGGTGGAAGGGGTTATACATTTTTTTGATGTCACATTTCAAAATCTAATATTTTTAAAGTAGGTATTATTAAAACATGAAATAAGAAATTTTAAAGCAAAATTTTGTTGAAAAATTGCAAAATATGTGACGTCACACCATTGTCTCACAAATGTGACCAGCTGTGACAAGGACGGTGGTAAAGTTAAGCACTGAATAATAAAATTCCATAGCTTTTTAAAATATTATCTGCCTATATTGTAAGGTGAAGTCAAGCCAATATTTTAGTTCTTCACTATCGAAACCAGATAAAAAAAAATTCGTGGACCCCCGCTTACGACTCGTGAACCCCCATTTTCTTGTCACGCCAACGTAGACCCCCCTCGGGTCTCCCGTGGACCCTTGGGGGTCCACCTGGACCACTTTGGGAACTACTGGCTTAGACATTTAATCATAATTAGTTAATTTGATTTGTGCAATTAGACAATTTATTTCTCGCCAGGTACAACATATGCCGGAGAAACATCGCAGAGACCCGGGAAGTGTGTCAGATTCTTATGCGTCGCGTGTTCACGCCGTGCTTGGAGAACGTGCCTGAACACTACGAGCACATGGCCAGGGTGATGTTGGACGGCCTGTGGTGCGTCAACCCGACCATCCACATCGACGCCATGATATACTGGACCAAGTACTTCTGTGACGTGCCCGGATATGTCTATACCGAGGCGGACAGACTAAACTTGCAACACAGAATTAGAGAGCAGTTGAAAGGCAAAGCAGAAGACGTTGGTAAGTTCTGATTTCTTATCTAACAACATGAATACTATGAGCACATGGCCAGGGTGATGTTGGACGGCCTGTGGTGCGTCAACCCGACAATCGCTAAGTACATCGACGCGACGACATGATATACTGGACCAAGTACTTTTGCGACGTGCCAGGATATGTCTATATAATTACAAGTCACGGCAAATAAGTCGAGCGATGACCTTCAATGCGCAGAAGTCTAAAATGAGGTATCTCGGGGTGTGAGGGGGTCGCGGGGAGGGCGTGGGGATCGTTCGTAAGCACTGATTAGCTCTCGCGGATCCCTCGTAAGCGCTGATTGGCTCTCCAATCGTATTGTGTCCCGCTCACTCGTACGACGCTGCGCGCACTTGAAGGTCACCGCTCGACTTACGTGCCGGGGGTTAATTATGTCTGAAGGCAAAGCAGAAGACGTTGGTAAGTTCCAATTACTTGTCTATTAACAACCTAACCTATTTTAGGATTTAGGTGGGTTCTAACGTCTGCTCTACGAGCAACTCTAAGGGCCTCTTTCACCGCCTTCTGATAAGTGTCGGATAGCCTAAACGAAAGTTTGTATTTTGTAACTTATTACTTTATATTGTCAAGCGACAAAGACAAAATACGTGAATAAGCTATCCGACATTTAGATTAGATGGTGAAACAGGCTAATCATTACTACCGTGGTCAGCCCGATGTGTCTATATTATCTATCATTGAAACCGCTACTGTCGCAAATTGCTGAACGGATTTCGTTCGTCTTTGCCGACAGATAGAGCATGTCTCGGAGAAGATTCATGTTATTACTTAATTGTTCTGGTGACAGGAGACTAAGGCGGATCAGCTAGTCCTTTATAAGGGACCTTTCAGATAGACCGGCGCGGAGAGCAGAGCATATTTTAATCGCATTTAAAATAGAATCTTAAGGCATTGAAATAAGCTTTATTTTTACATTTTATCTCTTTTATGATAAGAGGATGCTCGAGGATGCTCCCAATACGCTCTGTGTGAAAATATTAAGAGCAGCCGCTCGGCTGCTCGTCGAGCCGGTCGGCTGCTCTATGCTCGTGCTCTTTCGCGCTCGAGCATCCGACCGGCTCCGTTCGCGTGCTCTTTCATGCTCGCGCAGCCGACCGTAGGCCGAATTGCTCTGCCGTCCGGCCCAAGAGCGTAAGCTCAGCTCCGAACGCATCCGCGTGTCCATTCACACAGACCGGCGCCGAGAGCAGAGCAAACTTAAACGGCCGGTCTGTGTGAAAAAAGAAATGCTCTCCGATGCTCTCCGCGCCGGTCTATCTGAACGGTCCCTTAGTGTTCCTGTTGGTGGGAAAATACATACGAAAGAATACAGAATAAGTAGTATTGTTAATCACAGTGAGTCATCAATGCAATGATAGACATCAGTGCGCGTTATTGTAAAAACAGATGAATTTGGATACAGTTAAATATCAATTTAGGTTGCATTGAATGCTGAAGGTGCTGGAGTCGCTCAAAATCGGTGATACACATTATCGGTATTGAAGACTGCTGATACCATTTCTATATTTAGGTACACCTTATTCCCGACAGCAGACTGGGTATGTTTTGCATATTGTGTATCTGGGTACCTAACTACCTACGCATGTATTTCTTAATTTTATATTTAGGTACCTTCGAACTATTCCAACGTCTCGATGGAATTAATTAATTAATGAGAAGAAGAAGGCGAAGTTTTGTTATACCTACTTTTTAGTTCGTTTTTTATGCAGTCGGATTTTTAAATATGATTCGTGTTGAGTTCTGTGATACACACAATGAGCCTACTTAACAAGGTGCTGTCTTTTTAACCCCCGCCGCAAAAACGACGCGACGGGGCGTTATAAGCGCTCAAACGGCTGAACCGATTTGAATGCGGTTTTTTTTTGTTTGATAGGTGAATTAGTCGAGTGTTGATTATGTTTGATGAAAATCGCTCCAAGATGGCCGCCGCCACAAAATGGCGGATTACACATTTTTTCACTCCCTTAATATTGGTATCAAATGAAAGGGCTTGACTAGTAGAATAGCACTGTGCAAATCCAAAATGGCCGCCACCACAAAATGGCGAATGTCGGGGGTTTTTAAAATTTTTAATTTAACCTTGTTCCAGGCGTGGACACCGCGAGCCTCATAGCGAAGGCGCCGTTCCAGCTGGCCAGCGGCCCGCCGCGCCTGCTCTACGTCCACGACTACGACAGACTGGAGACGGCGCCGCCATACAAGAGGCTTTCCTTCGCGGCCAAATACAAACTAACACTCTACACTATGATCACCAATCTGTACAGATCCTATTTGGGCAGGATATATTTCAATATGCATTTCAGATTTAGTTTGCTCCTGATGAAGTACTGCCCGTACATGGCTTTCTTTAGATTCGGCGTGATAAAGTCGTACGTGAGGATATTTGTGGAAGACCCGATCGATAGCGAGGAGCCCAGGCCTAACTCTTTTTACAATCAGCCACAACCGCTCCCGCTCTACAAGGAACTCTTGTCTTTAATATGGTGATGAGTGTTAAGATACCTGAGTATCAGAAATTTTTCATCTTTGCAACGGTAGTGTAGCAACACATATTCGCGTCGCTTACAGTAACTACACATATGTTAAAAGTTAACAAGTATAAATTAAAAATTTAAAAACCCCCGACATTTGCCATTTTGTGGTGGCAGCCATCTTGGATTTGCATAATTCTATTCTACTAGTCAAGTCCTTTCATTTGATACCCATATATTAAGGGAGTTTTGAAAAAATATGTAATCCGCCATTTTGTAGCGGCGGCCATCTTGGCCAACAGGCCTTATCAGTCTTCACCCTATGAAACAATACAAGCCAGTTTTTGAAAAACCTTAAGCATTGTTAATTGTTTGAAGAATAACAAGATGATACATAGGTAAGGCAACGTTGGTTTCCATCTTTATAACATCTTTAGCTCATAGTGCCTCATAGTGAAAATCCCTATAAAATAAGGTATTTTTTATGTAGTTTGTAACGATAGGCAGAGGATTGACTCTATACATAATGCTCTCAGCTAATTATGTACAGATGTACATAACATGTTACCTATAAATTTTTTTATAATTTTATATTCATTAAGCGGAATTGTCTGGGAACCCAGAATTAGCACAGAATACTTACTATTACTACTTAAAAATAGAATTTGTATTCCAAGTAAAGTCCACCCATCCACTAATGGAAAAGGTTATAACCTCTCACAACAATGAGTATTACGACGCAGAGCGAGAAAATGACAGGCATTTGTTTTTCAGCATTGCAATTTGCATCTATACGAGTACCATACCAATTAACTCGTTAAATAATAGGTATTATCATTATTATACAACATACTCGGAAAATACGTTTTATAAATAGAAGAACGAAAAGATAAAAATAATGTTTTTATTATTTTTATACAAGTTAGTTGAGTAGGTACCTAATAGGTATAAGTATTTTAAATGCAAAGCGTTTAAGTCGCCTCTACACGTTGGCCAACATGATGGCGGATATGTTGGAAGGTGTTGGGCGAGGAGTTTGTGTTCGCGTCCACACGTTGGAAGGTCGTTCAGTATGCTCCGGGCCAACCTGCGGGCCAACTTGCGGGCCATCGTTCCAATACCTTCCAACTCCCGCTCTACACGTTGGGCCAACATATTGGGCCATAAGATGGGCCAGCATGTTGGCGAACGTGTGAATGAGCAGTTTATATGTGCATCGTAAATAATAATAATAAATCAGTGAAACTGAATTATTGTTATTTGTAGCGAAAGTTACACGAACTCAAGGTCTTTATACAAGGTTTATTTAACGATATACTCGAACAGTATTATCATATCATATTAATAAGAGATTATTTCCTTATTTTGTATATTCATATGTAAGTACCTATTTCTTATGTTTCATGATATTCAATTTTGTTGATTAAATTTATTAAAAATCAGTCGTGTATTTTCTTTTTTGTATTACTAAAAAAAACCTAGCCTAGTGGTTAGAACGACCGACTTCTAATCGGAGGTCGTGGGTTCGATCCCGGGGCACGCACCTCTAACTTTTCGGAGTTATGTGCGTTTTAAGTATTTAAATATCACTTGTTTTAACGGTGAAGGAAAACATCGTGAGGAAACCTGCATGCCTGAGAGTTCTCCATAACGTTCTCAAAGGTGTGTGAAGTCTGCCAATCCGCTTGGCCAGCGTGGTAGACTATGGCCAAAACCCTTCTCACTCTGAGAGGAGACCCGTGCTCTGTAGTGAGCCGGTAATGGGTTGATCATGATGATGATGATGATTACTAAAAAAAACCAAAACGGTTACGAATATAACATGGCCCGGAATGAAACAATGATATAACTGCTTTTAAAATGCTATTTTACGGTCAAGTTAATTTCTACAAAAGCAGTATGCGACACATTTTTATCAATACTTACTGAAAATGTAAATTCATGTACTTAATCAGAATTACCAGAAATAAAAGATAGCGCGCTAAAATAGAGGTAACGAGAGGTGCTTTGTAGATGAATGTAACGTTTAAGAACTATGTGCGACGTGCGTGCTAACTACCACCACTGCAGCCTTTTTATGTCTCACTGTTGGCCTCCTCTCATAGGAGAGAGGGATTTAGTGTTTAGTCCTGCCACGCTGCCCCAATGCGGGTTGGAGGGCTTTTAGCGACTATTGTCACATGATAATGATAATAACCAGGACCGACTGCTTAACGTGCTCTCCGAGGCACGGGGGTGAGACACCACCAACTACCAACTCCGGGCTGGCACTGAGAATTTCTTGACAGAAAAACCCAATACCTAACAATTTTTGTCCGACCCGGGAATCGAACCCGGGACCTCGTGATCTGCGTCGCATATGCTCACCACTAGACCAACGAGGCAGTCTTTACCAATAGTATTTTATTTAGTATTCTGTGACAGTACCTACACATACAGTATATTCTGCCAAAGTTTGTCTCGTGACACGAATGGGCTATTCTCTAACTAAGTTACCAACTGAAAATGGTTGCCAACGAATTAGTTCGATATAGGTACATTGCTGCTTTACTGTGGGAAATATAAAGTGTTTTCATAATTTTACACAGTAAAGCAGCAATGTATATTAAACTAATTCGTTGGCAACTATTTTCAGTTGCTAACTAAGTTACAGAATAACCTCCCAGATGGGCTATTCTCTAACTTAGTTACCAACTGAAAATAGTTGCCAACGAATTAGTTCGATATACATTGCTGCTTTACTGTGTGAAATATAAACAGTGATTTCATTTCCACACATTAAAACAGCAATGTATATCGAACTTATTCGTTGGCTTAATTTCAGTTGGCAACTAAGTTAGAGAATAGCCCCGCAGAGAGATTTAAATTACGACAGTAAGCGCCTGTTTCACCACCTTCTGATAAGTGTCGGATAGCCTAAACGTAAGTTTTGTCACTTTCTCACTTTATGTCAAGTGACAAAGATAAAACTTGTAGATAGCTATCCGATACTTATCAAAAAGTGGTGAAACAAGCCCTAAAAGGTAGATTAAAGATAATTCCATTAATATTGTATTATTAATAGTATAATTGAATTCCACGTTTTCACAGCAATCACTTAAAGAAATCTTGGGCTTTTAACCTGGTTCTCTTCACCACATTGATCTGCAGTAGGTTATCTGTGATGTTGTTGTGTTCTGTCAGACTCGCGCTATTATTGACATTGCCCGAGCTCGAGGGGTGTGACGTAGTCTTGGCGCAGTCGGACTTAGGGGTCGCGACCAAGCACCTCTTCTGTATGGGGGTCCGTTTGGGGGTCGTGTGAGAGATCCCCATGTCGTTGGGGGTCAACTTGAGCCGTGGGGACAGCAAGTGTTTCGCTGCCAACTTCCGAGCTGCAGGCGACATGCTCGCCAGACGTTCGGTGTTTGTTCTGAAACTGTAAAGTGGAACTTGATGTAATCATCACTCCCTGGCGCAGTGCTGAGCGCTCGGTGGAGCGTTATAACCCCCGGCACGTAAGTCGAGCGGTGACCTTCAATGCGCAGAAGTCGAAAATGAGGCATCTCGGCGTGTGAGGAGGTCGCGGGGAGGGCGTGGGGATCGTTCGTAAGCACTGATTAGCTCTCGCGGAACCCTCGTAAGCGCTGATTGGCTCTCCAATCGTATTGTGTCCCGCTCACTCGTACGAAGCTGCGCGCAATTGAAGGTCAGCGCTCGATTTACGTGCCGGGGGTTATGTCCGAAGGCAAAGCAGAAGACGTTGGTAAGTTCTAATTTCTTGTCTATTAACAACCTAACCTATTTTAGGATTTAGGTGGGTTCTAACGTCTGCTCTACGAGCAACTCTAAGGGCCTCTTTCACCGCCTTCTGATAAGTGTCGGATAGCCTGTCGCCAGCTCCTCATGTACACTGTACCTGTCGGGCGTGCCGGCGCGCGGCGTGGCGGGCCTGCGGCGGCGCGCGGCCTGCTCCGCCAGCTGCAGCGCGCGCCGCCCTCCAGCATGCGGTACACTGTACAGTACCTGTCGGGCGTGCCGGCGCGCGGCGTGGCGGGCCTGCGGCGGCGCGCGGCCTGCTCCGCCAGCTGCAGCGCGCGCCGCCCTCCAGCATGCGGTACACTGTACAGTACCTGTCGGGCGTGCCGGCGCGCGGCGTGGCGGGCCTGCGGCGGCGCGCGGCCTGCTCCGCCAGCTGCAGCGCGCGCCGCCCTCCAGCATGCGGTACACTGTACAGTACCTGTCGGGCGTGCCGGCGCGCGGCGTGGCGGGCCTGCGGCGGCGCGCGGCCTGCTCCGCCAGCTGCAGCGCGCGCCGCCCTCCAGCATGCGGTACACTGTACAGTACCTGTCGGGCGTGCCGGCGCGCGGCGTGGCGGGCCTGCGGCGGCGCGCGGCCTGCTCCGCCAGCTGCAGCGCGCGCCGCCCTCCAGCATGCGGTACACTGTACAGTACCTGTCGGGCGTGCCGGCGCGCGGCGTGGCGGGCCTGCGGCGGCGCGCGGCCTGCTCCGCCAGCTGCAGCGCGCGCCGCCCTCCAGCATGCGGTACACTGTACAGTACCTGTCGGGCGTGCCGGCGCGCGGCGTGGCGGGCCTGCGGCGGCGCGCGGCCTGCTCCGCCAGCTGCAGCGCGCGCCGCCCTCCAGCATGCGGTACACTGTACAGTACCTGTCGGGCGTGCCGGCGCGCGGCGTGGCGGGCCTGCGGCGGCGCGCGGCCTGCTCCGCCAGCTGCAGCGCGCGCCGCCCTCCAGCATGCGGTACACTGTACAGTACCTGTCGGGCGTGCCGGCGCGCGGCGTGGCGGGCCTGCGGCGGCGCGCGGCCTGCTCCGCCAGCTGCAGCGCGCGCCGCCCTCCAGCATGCGGTACACTGTACAGTACCTGTCGGGCGTGCCGGCGCGCGGCGTGGCGGGCCTGCGGCGGCGCGCGGCCTGCTCCGCCAGCTGCATCGCGCGCCGCCCTCCAGCATGCGGTACACTGTACAGTACCTGTCGGGCGTGCCGGCGCGCGGCGTGGCGGGCCTGCGGCGGCGCGCGGCCTGCTCCGCCAGCTGCAGCGCGCGCCGCCCTCCAGCATGCGGTACACTGTACAGTACCTGTCGGGCGTGCCGGCGCGCGGCGTGGCGGGCCTGCGGCGGCGCGCGGCCTGCTCCGCCAGCTGCAGCGCGCGCCGCCCTCCAGCATGCGGTACACTGTACAGTACCTGTCGGGCGTGCCGGCGCGCGGCGTGGCGGGCCTGCGGCGGCGCGCGGCCTGCTCCGCCAGCTGCAGCGCGCGCCGCCCTCCAGCATGCGGTACACTGTACAGTACCTGTCGGGCGTGCCGGCGCGCGGCGTGGCGGGCCTGCGGCGGCGCGCGGCCTGCTCCGCCAGCTGCAGCGCGCGCCGCCCTCCAGCATGCGGTACACTGTACAGTACCTGTCGGGCGTGCCGGCGCGCGGCGTGGCGGGCCTGCGGCGGCGCGCGGCCTGCTCCGCCAGCTGCAGCGCGCGCCGCCCTCCAGCATGCGGTACACTGTACAGTACCTGTCGGGCGTGCCGGCGCGCGGCGTGGCGGGCCTGCGGCGGCGCGCGGCCTGCTCCGCCAGCTGCAGCGCGCGCCGCCCTCCAGCATGCGGTACACTGTACAGTACCTGTCGGGCGTGCCGGCGCGCGGCGTGGCGGGCCTGCGGCGGCGCGCGGCCTGCTCCGCCAGCTGCAGCGCGCGCCGCCCTCCAGCATGCGGTACACTGTACAGTACCTGTCGGGCGTGCCGGCGCGCGGCGTGGCGGGCCTGCGGCGGCGCGCGGCCTGCTCCGCCAGCTGCAGCGCGCGCCGCCCTCCAGCATGCGGTACACTGTACAGTACCTGTCGGGCGTGCCGGCGCGCGGCGTGGCGGGCCTGCGGCGGCGCGCGGCCTGCTCCGCCAGCTGCAGCGCGCGCCGCCCTCCAGCATGCGGTACACTGTACAGTACCTGTCGGGCGTGCCGGCGCGCGGCGTGGCGGGCCTGCGGCGGCGCGCGGCCTGCTCCGCCAGCTGCAGCGCGCGCCGCCCTCCAGCATGCGGTACACTGTACAGTACCTGTCGGGCGTGCCGGCGCGCGGCGTGGCGGGCCTGCGGCGGCGCGCGGCCTGCTCCGCCAGCTGCAGCGCGCGCCGCCCTCCAGCATGCGGTACACTGTACAGTACCTGTCGGGCGTGCCGGCGCGCGGCGTGGCGGGCCTGCGGCGGCGCGCGGCCTGCTCCGCCAGCTGCAGCGCGCGCCGCCCTCCAGCATGCGGTACACTGTACAGTACCTGTCGGGCGTGCCGGCGCGCGGCGTGGCGGGCCTGCGGCGGCGCGCGGCCTGCTCCGCCAGCTGCAGCGCGCGCCGCCCTCCAGCATGCGGTACACTGTACAGTACCTGTCGGGCGTGCCGGCGCGCGGCGTGGCGGGCCTGCGGCGGCGCGCGGCCTGCTCCGCCAGCTGCAGCGCGCGCCGCCCTCCAGCATGCGGTACACTGTACAGTACCTGTCGGGCGTGCCGGCGCGCGGCGTGGCGGGCCTGCGGCGGCGCGCGGCCTGCTCCGCCAGCTGCAGCGCGCGCCGCCCTCCAGCATGCGGTACACTGTACAGTACCTGTCGGGCGTGCCGGCGCGCGGCGTGGCGGGCCTGCGGCGGCGCGCGGCCTGCTCCGCCAGCTGCAGCGCGCGCCGCCCTCCAGCATGCGGTACACTGTACAGTACCTGTCGGGCGTGCCGGCGCGCGGCGTGGCGGGCCTGCGGCGGCGCGCGGCCTGCTCCGCCAGCTGCAGCGCGCGCCGCCCTCCAGCATGCGGTACACTGTACAGTACCTGTCGGGCGTGCCGGCGCGCGGCGTGGCGGGCCTGCGGCGGCGCGCGGCCTGCTCCGCCAGCTGCAGCGCGCGCCGCCCTCCAGCATGCGGTACACTGTACAGTACCTGTCGGGCGTGCCGGCGCGCGGCGTGGCGGGCCTGCGGCGGCGCGCGGCCTGCTCCGCCAGCTGCAGCGCGCGCCGCCCTCCAGCATGCGGTACACTGTACAGTACCTGTCGGGCGTGCCGGCGCGCGGCGTGGCGGGCCTGCGGCGGCGCGCGGCCTGCTCCGCCAGCTGCAGCGCGCGCCGCCCTCCAGCATGCGGTACACTGTACAGTACCTGTCGGGCGTGCCGGCGCGCGGCGTGGCGGGCCTGCGGCGGCGCGCGGCCTGCTCCGCCAGCTGCAGCGCGCGCCGCCCTCCAGCATGCGGTACACTGTACAGTACCTGTCGGGCGTGCCGGCGCGCGGCGTGGCGGGCCTGCGGCGGCGCGCGGCCTGCTCCGCCAGCTGCAGCGCGCGCCGCCCTCCAGCATGCGGTACACTGTACAGTACCTGTCGGGCGTGCCGGCGCGCGGCGTGGCGGGCCTGCGGCGGCGCGCGGCCTGCTCCGCCAGCTGCAGCGCGCGCCGCCCTCCAGCATGCGGTACACTGTACAGTACCTGTCGGGCGTGCCGGCGCGCGGCGTGGCGGGCCTGCGGCGGCGCGCGGCCTGCTCCGCCAGCTGCAGCGCGATGCGCTCGCGCGCGCCGCCCTCCAGCATGCGGTACGCGGCGCCGGCGCCCAGCCTGCGAACACCGCAAGCTTTGTTACTTGTTCACGAACTATTTCGGCCATTGCTATCTGTACAGGGTGTAAGGAGACCGCTTCCGAAAACTTAGCGCTATTACTATACAACCTAAACGCAATCTTATAGGGTAGGTATCGGCCTTGGCGCGCGCGCGAATTTGTAGATACCTAACGGTACGAACTAGGTCACACAACGTTCCTTGACCTCCAGCGTCAGCTGATTTAATTTGGTTAACGTTACAAACTCCATTACAAACTCCATTACGAACTCCATTACAAACTCCCAAGTCCGTAAACCGACTTTACAGACAATCATTTTTTTTATATATAGAAGGTAGACACTGACCCGGGCAGCGGCGTAGGGCGCGGCGCCCGGCCGCGGCGACGGCGTGCCCACCAGCGAGTACTCCGCACCCGCACCCCCGCGCCCGTCTCACACGTTACACAAGTATACTCACGCGGGCAGCGGCGTGTCCCCGCCGTCGAGGCGGAAGGGCGTGCCCTCGATGTGGCCCCACGTCATGAGCGGCGAGGCGTCGGGCGCGGCGCCCGGCCGCGGCGACGGCGTGCCCACCAGCGAGTACTCCGCACCCGCACCCCCGCGCCCTTCTCACACGTTACACAAGTATACTCACGCGGGCAGCGGCGTGTCCCCGCCGTCGAGGCGGAAGGGCGTGCCCTCGATGTGGCCCCACGTCATGAGCGGCGAGGCGTCGGGCGCGGCGCCCGGCCGCGGCGACGGCGTGCCCACCAGCGAGTACTCCGCACCCGCACCCCCGCGCCCGTCTCACACGTTACACAAGTATACTCACGCGGGCAGCGGCGTGTCCCCGCCGTCGAGGCGGAAGGGCGTGCCCTCGATGTGGCCCCACGTCATGAGCGGCGAGGCGTCGGGCGCGGCGCCCGGCCGCGGCGACGGCGTGCCCACCAGCGAGTACTCCGCACCCGCACCCCCGCGCCCTTCTCACACGTTACACAAGTATACTCACGCGGGCAGCGGCGTGTCCCCGCCGTCGAGGCGGAAGGGCGTGCCCTCGATGTGGCCCCACGTCATGAGCGGCGAGGCGTCGGGCGCGGCGCCCGGCCGCGGCGACGGCGTGCCCACCAGCGAGTACTCCGCACCCGCACCCCCGCGCCCTTCTCACACGTTACACAAGTATACTCACGCGGGCAGCGGCGTGTCCCCGCCGTCGAGGCGGAAGGGCGTGCCCTCGATGTGGCCCCACGTCATGAGCGGCGAGGCGTCGGGCGCGGCGCCCGGCCGCGGCGACGGCGTGCCCACCAGCGAGTACTCCGCACCCGCACCCCCCGCGCCCTTCTCGCTCGTTATGCTCACCCCGTCCACCCCTATCTTGCCTTTAATACTCGCATCCTATAATCAACATCATCATCATTATCATCTACAGAGGCATTTTAGGCATCAGTGTCAACACTTAGGCATCAGTGTCAACACTTAGGCATCAGTGTCGACGAAAAGGATGACTCAGCAGGCACGATAACTCAACCACTGAACCCAACACCTCAAGGCTCAATAGGCGTGGCCTAAACCCAACGTAAGACAAGTATAAATTAAAAATTTGAAAAATCCCCGACATATGCCATTATGTGGTGGCGGCCATCTTGGATTTGCATAGTGCTATTCTACTAGTCAAGCCCTTTCATTTTATACCCATATTAAGGAATTGTGAAAAAATATGTAATCCGCCATTTTGTAGCGGCGGTCATCTTGGATCAATTTTCATTAAACATAGCTAACAACACTCTCGACTACTTAATTCACCTTTCAAACCAAAAAAACCGCATTCAAATCGGTCCACCCGTTTGAGCGCTACAGGGGAACAGACAGACAGACAGACACACACACACACACAAACAAAAACGTCAAACTTATAACACCCCGTCGTTTTTGCGTTGGGGGTTAAAAATAGTATGAAATAACAGTAATAATAGTAGTCCAGGTAGTCGAACTACCTGTGAGGACACGCTCGGGCAAGGAGGCTCGGGACCTCCATCTGTCGAGAAGAAACCACAACGAAACATACAAGCTAAGCATATAAACAGCGGCACGAAACTCGACCGGTGACCTTCAATGCGCAGAAGTCGAAAATGAGGTATCTCAGGGTGTGAGGGGGTCGCGGGGAGGGCGTGGGGATCGTTCGTAAGCACTGATTAGCTCTCGTGGATCCCTCGTAAGCGCTAATTGGCTCTCCAATCGTATCGGAGGAGACCGCTCTTGGAACCGAAAACAAGTAATAGTACTGATGATTACTAATAATATATCATTACAAAAAACGTGAAAAATAATTTTCATTTTTACAAAAAAATTGCACTTTTTATGTAATACCCGTTTTGGGGGGCACAGAACTGTAATTGCAAAAAACTTATTTGCTGTATTTTTTAAGAGTCTGTTACGTAATTCTTGCATATTTAAAATAAATGATGATGATTTTATTTTAAATATAAAATCAGCTGACGCTGGACAAAGTTCGTTGACCTCCAGGTCAACGAACTTTGTGTGACCTATTTACGTATCGTTAGGTACCTACAAAACCGCGCTCGCGCCAACGCCGATACCTACTTTACAAGATTGTGTTTAGGTAGTATAAAAATAGCGCTAAGTTTTCGGTAGCGGTCTCCTTATACCCTGTATTGTGTCCCGCTCACTCGTACGACGCTGCGCGCACTTGAAGGTCAGCGCTCGAGTTACATGCCGCGGCTTATACTGACTTGACTCCTGGCCAGAGCGCTGATGGTCTGCTGGTTCTTGGCGTAGTCGAACGGCTGCGCGCGAAGCCGCGTGTTGCGGTGCTGCAGCTGCGGCTTGGCGCTGGGCGGCTGCGCGGCGCCCTCCGGCACGTACATTATGTAGTTCTTCGCGCGGTACCGCCATGTGTCCAACTGCAAAAAAAAATAATTTTTTTTTGACGTACCTAATAACATCTTATGAATCGATGAACGACGGCCGCACGCATGAACAAGATTAAATTAAAAATTTTAAAAACCCCCGACATTCGCCATTTTGTGGTACCGGCCATCTTGGATTTACTATTCTACTAGTCGAGCCCTTTCATTTGATACCCATATTGAGGGAGTTGTGAAAAAATATGTAATCCGCCATTTTGTGGCGACGGCCATCTTTGACCGATTTTCATCAAACATAGCTATGGACACTCCCGACTTATTCACCTTTCAAACAAAAAAACCACATACAAATCGGTTTACTCGTTTGAGACTACGGGGAAACAGACAGAGTCACATACACACACACACACATACATACACACACACACATATGCGCTACGGGGGAACAGACAGAGACACACACGTACACACACACACACACACACACAGACACGTCAAACTTATAACACCCGTCACCCTGTCGTTTTTGCAAAAAAAAGCAGCTTGCGACGCATCTATCTCTCGTTGTTATCTTATGACGTTATCATGGGAAAGTATCTTCCATAAACCGACTTTACAGACAACAAATTTTTATTTGTTTCTGAAGTGAAACTTTAGTATCGTTGTGCCTTTGAAAATCAATGAAACGAACAAGTATAAATTAAAAATTTAAAAAACCCCCGACATTCGACATTTTGTGGCGGCGGCCATCTTGGATTTGCATAGAGCTATTCTACTAGTCAAGCCCTTTCATTTGACACCCATATTAAGGGCGTTTGTGCACTTACTCGTTTTCGATTCATGTTCGTTTTTTTAATGAACATCATAAAAACGGATACGAAATTCACGAATGACATTTGTGCACTTAATCGTGATTTCACTATACGTTTTAAGCATTTCGTAGATAAAACCGTGTTCATAATGTGTGCTGCATTTAATCGTCATCAGCTTTTCGCACTTCTCTTATACCTACATTCGTAGGCGCAAAGAATGAAAAAAATTCTGGATACATCCTCTATTAATAAACAGAAGTATTCGAGGAGCATTTATCGAGCCCATCACGGTTCATGAGACATCATGAAAAAACTTTTTTTTCAATACAGTTGTTTAACATGGCGTACTTTCAGAGGCTATAGTTATGATTCGAAAATTAAATCTTTTGCACAGGCATGTTTTGTTTTACGCGGTCGTGACTTTTGTTTTACGAGCTCGATCATTTTGTTTTGCAGTTTATTTTTAAATTTATAAGTCAATTTAAAAAGTTTAGTAGCAAGGAGTTTTCATACATAGAATAAAATCGGATAGATTTTATACGAGAAAAAATTAATAAATGCGTACGTCTTAGCATTGAATTCTCAAAATTCTTTTAAATGTTTGTTTATTATAATTAATTATATATTTAATTCGCATTTTTAATTTAATTATTTCACATTAACATAATATCTCAAAAATCGAATAGGCTGTATACGCGTAGACAGTTGCCTAGTTTCGTTTTAAAATGTCCAGTTGCTAAAACGCGCCATTTTCTGAAAGTTTTCATTTTTTGTATGATAAATTGATTATTTTTTGTAAATATGAGTTCAAGTACAAGTGATATTATGGAATTAACTCCACCTGATATTTTATCTGGGGCAAAAATTACGCAAGATGGAATTTTGCCCCCAAGATTCCGACAAAGATAGGTACGTACGTAGGTATGTATGTTGAAATAAACATTTGATTCTTCGATTTGTTTTTTTACTATTTCCCACAACTGTATTGAAAAACGTCGTGTGATACACGGGTGTATCGGTTATTGCAAACTCGTGACATTAAAAACCCTCACCTTCGGTTCGGGCTTGTTAATGACAGCTCGTTTGCAATAACCAACATTCCACCCTTGTATCACAATGTACTATTAATTACTATCGAATGAATGTTGCTACTTTCGATTTCATATAGTCATATAAAATAACAGATTCCTCGGCAAGACACACGTTTTAGAGAATGCATAACTCCAGAAAAAATGCTGGCAGCAACACTAAAGTAAGTGATTATGAATATTTCACACGGTACGGTTAGTATCAAAATTATCTAAGCATACGTCATATATTTTGTGAACATCCCAAGTGGACATTACGCTCTTGTAAGAAAACAGTAACAACGCAGTATCAGAAATGATATTTTTTATGAAATGTTCATATTATTTTGCTGATAGTTTTTGACTACCAACCACAGGTACGTAAATAAATGCTTTGCTGATTATACTACAATATTTAGGTATTTTACTTGAAGTAAAACTAATTTGAATGAAACAAACGATTTATTTTAATGACAAACTAACAAACTAACTGGTATTAACTTTTAATTAATAATAATCAACTGCTTTGAATCATGTTTTGTTGGAATTCAAGAAATGCAAACGTTTTCCAAATACCTCACAACATCAGGACTCATCTCTGCCCTCTTTGCACACACCTTTCCACACGCGTCCTTATTTTAAAACGATGCGATGTGAAAAATTCACGAATATATAAACACGAAACCGAATCGAAAACGAGTAAGTGCACAAACGCCCATACAGTTATAATGAAGGCTATGTCGAATCGTGTTTTCACGAAACACGAAAACGAATCGAAAACGAATAAGTGCACAAACGCCCTAAGGGAGTTGTGAAAAAATATTTCATCAGTCATTTTGTAGCGGCGGCCATCTTGGACCGATTTTCATCAAACATAGCTAACAACATTCTCGACTAATTCACCTTTCAAATAAAAAAATCTGCATTCAAATAGGTCCACCCGTTTGAGCGCTACAGGGGAACAGACAGACCCACACACACACACACACACACACAGACACGTCAAACTTATAACACCCCGTCGTTTTTGCGTCGGGGGTTAAAAAACGACACCATAATTCTCTCTTGCGTGCCGGGAGGCCATGAGGTGACAGGAGGTCATTCGACTTCCCGGGCGCTGCACGAGTGCCAGACTTTACATATTCACATAGAATGTTTGTCTCTGTTTGGTGTAGCTTTTTTGTTTCATCGAATTTTCAAATCACAACGATCTTAAAGAAATTTCACTTCAAAAATAAACCATACCTCTTCGGGTCTGTCAGTTTGATCCGCCTGCTGCTCTATGGAGGGTAAAGCCAGCGCCGCATCGGCGAGCGCCGCGGACGTTACCTCCGACTGCAGCTGCGAGGCGAGCTTAGATACCGGTTATAAAAACTACCATAGCTCTTCCAGCTTAGCCCGCTTCCATCTTAGACCGCACCGTCACTTACCATCAGATGAGATCGCAGTCAAGGATAACTTGTAAAGCATACCTCTTCGGGTCTGTCAGTTTGATCCGCCTGCTGCTCTATGGAGGGTAAAGCCAGCGCCGCATCGGCGAGCGCCGCGGACGTTACCTCCGACTGCAGCTGCGAGGCGAGCTTAGATACCGGTTATAAAAACTACCATAGCTCTTCCAGCTTAGCCCGCTTCCATCTTAGACCGCACCGTCACTTACCATCAGATGAGATCGCAGTCAAGGATAACTTGTAAAGCATACCTCTTCGGGTCTGTCAGTTTGATCCGCCTGCTGCTCTATGGACGGTAAAGCCAGCGCCGCATCCGCGAGCGCGGCGGCCGTCACCTCCGAGTGCAGCTGCGAGGCGAGCTTAGATACCGGTTTAATAAAAACTACCATAGCTCTACCAGGCTAGCCCGCTTCCATCCTAAACCGCACCATCACTTACCATCAGATGAGATCGCAGTCAAGGATAACTTGTAAAGCATACCTCTTCGGGTCTGTCAGTTTGATCCGCCTGCTGCTCTATGGAGGGTAAAGCCAGCGCCGCATCGGCGAGCGCCGCGGACGTTACCTCCGAGTGCAGCTGCGAGGCGAGCTTAGATACCGGTTTAATAAAAACTACCATAGCTCTACCAGGCTAGCCCGCTTCCATCCTAAACCGCACCATCACTTACCATCAGATGAGATCGCAGTCAAGGATAACTTGTAAAGCATACCTCTTCGGGTCTGTCAGTTTGATCCGCCTGCTGCTCTATGGAGGGTAAAGCCAGCGCCGCATCGGCGAGCGCCGCGGACGTTACCTCCGACTGCAGCTGCGAGGCGAGCTTAGATACCGGTTATAAAAACTGCCATATCTCTGTCAGGGTAGCCCGCTTCCGTTTTAGACCGCACCATCACTTGCCATCAGATGAGATCGCAGTCAAGGATAACTTGTAAAGCATACCTCTTCGGGTCTGTCAGTTTGATCCGCCTGTTGCTCTATGGAGGGTAAAGCCAGCGCCGCATCCGCGAGCGCGGCGGCCGTCACCTCCGACTGCAGCTGCGTCGCGAGCTTAGATACCGGTTATAAAAACTACCATATCTCTGTCAGCTTAGCCCGCTTCCATCTTAGACCGCACCATCACTTGCCATCAGATGAGATCGCAGTCAAGGATAACTTGTAAAGCATACCTCTTCGGGTCTGTCAGTTTGATCCGCCTGCTGCTCTATGGAGGGTAAAGCCAGCGCCGCATCGGCGAGCGCGGCGGCCGTCACCTCCGACTGCAGCTGCGTGGCGAGCTTAGATACCGGTTTAATAAAAACTACCATAGCTCTACCAGGCTAGCCCGCTTCCATCCTAAACCGCACCATCACTTACCATCAGATGAGATCGCAGTCAAGGATAACTTGTAAAGCATACCTCTTCGGGTCTGTCAGTTTGATCCGCCTGCTGCTCTATGGAGGGTAAAGCCAGCGCCGCATCGGCGAGCGCCGCGGACGTTACCTCCGAGTGCAGCTGCGAGGCGAGCTTAGATACCGGTTTAATAAAAACTACCATAGCTCTACCAGGCTAGCCCGCTTCCATCCTAAACCGCACCATCACTTACCATCAGATGAGATCGCAGTCAAGGATAACTTGTAAAGCATACCTCTTCGGGTCTGTCAGTTTGATCCGCCTGCTGCTCTATGGAGGGTAAAGCCAGCGCCGCATCGGCGAGCGCCGCGGACGTTACCTCCGAGTGCAGCTGCGAGGCGAGCTTAGATACCGGTTTAATAAAAACTACCATAGCTCTACCAGGCTAGCCCGCTTCCATCCTAAACCGCACCATCACTTACCATCAGATGAGATCGCAGTCAAGGATAACTTGTAAAGCATACCTCTTCGGGTCTGTCAGTTTGATCCGCCTGCTGCTCTATGGAGGGTAAAGCCAGCGCCGCATCGGCGAGCGCCGCGGACGTTACCTCCGACTGCAGCTGCGAGGCGAGCTTAGATACCGGTTATAAAAACTGCCATATCTCTGTCAGGGTAGCCCGCTTCCGTTTTAGACCGCACCATCACTTGCCATCAGATGAGATCGCAGTCAAGGATAACTTGTAAAGCATACCTCTTCGGGTCTGTCAGTTTGATCCGCCTGCTGCTCTATGGAGGGTAAAGCCAGCGCCGCATCGGCGAGCGCCGCGGACGTTACCTCCGACTGCAGCTGCGAGGCGAGCTTAGATACCGGTTATAAAAACTGCCATATCTCTGTCAGGGTAGCCCGCTTCCGTTTTAGACCGCACCATCACTTGCCATCAGATGAGATCGCAGTCAAGGATAACTTGTAAAGCATACCTCTTCGGGTCTGTCAGTTTGATCCGCCTGCTGCTCTATGGAGGGTAAAGCCAGCGCCGCATCCGCGAGCGCGGCGGCCGTCACCTCCGAGTGCAGCTGCGTGGCGAGCTTGGCCGCGCGCTTCCTGTTCTCCAGCCCGATCACGCGGTCGTAGCTGGCGTTGTCTTCACTCGTGTGACTTGCGAGGTACGAATCTGTCGGTAGGTAGATAATGTTATTGATTGAAATTCGTTCGTTCGTTTCAACCAATGGACGTCCACTGCTGGACATAGGTCTCTTGCAAGGATCGCCACAGCACACGATCTTGTGCCGCCTGATTCCAGCGGCTGCCGGCGACTCGCTTGAGATCGTCTGTCCATCGAGTGGGGGGTCTACCTACGCTTCGTTTGCTGGTGCGAGGTCGCCATTCGAGCACCTTGGGACCCCAACGTCCATCGGTTCTTCGTGCAGTTCTTGTTCTTGATTGAAATTACAGCTCACCAATACAAAATATTATTAACTAGCTTTTGCCCGCGGCTTCGCCCGCGTGAATTTCGGTTTTTCACAAATCCTGAGGGATACGTAGATTTCTGGTTCCCGTTCCCGCTCCCTTTTCCAACCTTTATACTTACTTAGGGCATTTTTTATCTCCATTCAAAATTTCAGCCAAATCTGTTCTGTATGGTTCTGTAGTTTTGCCTGGCCCGTTGGCGCGGTTGGCAGTGACCCTGCCTTCGACATACCTACATACGACTAAAACAAACTAAAGAAATAAAAAACATCATAACCCCTAATAAAAACAAAATCTCCGATTCAAAATAAAAATTACGAAAACGCACGCAACAAACGCAGGACACATCCGCACGCATTAGCTCCCTCGTTCGAAATGGAGATTGGTCATTGGATTGGAGCATGCACCCTCTTCACCGCACCCGCCCGCCGCGCGGCGGCGTACCGCGGTACCGCGTACAGCGGGCGCAGGGCGCAGGGGCGCGGGGAGTTCCGTGTGGCGCGAGCGTCGGCCGCCGCGCGAAGCGAAAATACCTATCAGGGCGTTTTTTAACATAGGTACTTACCGATTTCAACACAACTCCTTTTTTGAAAGTCGGTTAAAAAAGTAGCCTATGTTACTCCTTGGTTAATCCTCTACTTGTCTGTGAAAGTCCCGTCAAAATCGGTTCAGCCGTTCCGAAGATTAGCCCGTTCAAACAGACAGACAGACAAAAATTTTAAAAACGTGTGATTCGGTTATGGTATCGTTCAAATAACCATATGAGCTTAATATGTGGTAGTTATTTCGAAATTACAGACAGACACTTCAATTTTATTTATTATAAGTATAGATAAAAGCCAGGTGATTGATTTAGAAATAACAGCCTGTGATGAAGCTCATAATTATTATTCAACCATTTTTAGGGTTCCGTAGTCAACAAGGAACCCGGGTTGTAAAGTCAATTCTTACCTCCATGGAGGTTATATTATGTCTGCCTGATTGTATGAGTTATTGCGCATTGTATTGAGTTGAACTTTTTGATCACTCCATTTCTTGACTTGATTCTGAGATCTTATTTATTTTTCTAATGTTATACCTACTATTTTAATACAAGAATTTAAGTTATACATCAAAGTATAAAAACTTTTTACCTAATGTATGATTCTCCGTGATATCTTTGGACTTTTCCGTCACATTAGACTCAGCAATGGACGAAGCAGGTTGTCCTTCTTGCACAGACGGCGAATACGGTCTATCAACTCCAGGCGTGTCAAATGTTGCTGGCGAGTTATCTGAAATGGTATTATAGTAAAATTGTGAGCGTTGGCATCCCTATGTGGTTGACGTTCACTGTTCAGTCTGCTCAAACAAAGCACTTCCAATCAACGTTTCTGATACGAACCACTAGGGTGTGGAACGCACTTCCGGCCTCTTTAAGGCAAGAGTGAATAGGCATTTTCTAGGCAAGCGTGTTCCAACTTAGACCTCATCATTGCTTTCCATGCATGATTGTCGTCAAGCGTAAGCTTATCATACAATAAAAAAAATATATAAGCAATAATAATTATTATTCTCAGTAGTCACTGTCAGTTGAATATTTCACTAATTTTGTACAATCAAAATTAATAATAATATACTTGGGACTTTTAATTTGATGCAGTAATAGACCGGTCAAATTAGACTAAAAAATAGGGGTGAGGTTACAATAATTCACACCTGGCTGAAAATTCGTAGGATTGTTCAAAACACTATTATAAATGAAATGTGAAAAGTCCTCATCCATCCGACACCTGGAAAAAAAATTACTCGGGGTCAAAGGTCACAAACATGGGTTTTTCACGATTTTCAGCAAAACTGTAAGTTTTATCATAAAATTAGCTGAGACAAAATTGTAGATCAGATAATTATCTATAAAAAATGTCTGAATACTTTTTTCTTAAGAACCACCGTTTTTGAGATATAATGATTCAAAAGTTAAGTATCGAAATAAAAATGAGGGACTGGATTTCTTTTTACCCGTAATTCTGATATTTCCAATATTTTATGTGTGTAAGTATGTAACTTATATGTGTAAGTTATGTGTCATCTACAATTTTGTCTAAAATAATTTTACCGTAAAAACTTACCGTTTTGCTGAAAACTTCCCATGAAAACTTTGACCCTGAGTATTTTTTTTTTACAGGTGTCGATGAGGACTTTTTACATATTTTCATTTATAATAGTGTTTTGAACAATCCTACCAATTTTCAGCCAGGTGTGAATTATTGCAACCTTGGAAGTCTAAGTTGACTGGGCTATAAATTGATATTTTAAAATGTCATTCTGTAAAATAATGTTGTCCACCTAATTTCAATAGTATGACAAATAACATAAGCTTATTCCATAATTTAATGTATGTTCTTTTCGATCACAAACAAATTCTATACTTAATTTTTCTTCTCTTATAAAGGACGCCTCTAACCACCACCACCACTACATCCTTTTTACATCCCACTGTTGGGCACAGGCCTCCTCTCTCATAGGAGAGAGAGATTTAGAGCTTACACCCGCCACGCTGCTCCAATGCAGGTTGGCGGGCTTTAACGACTATTGTCACATGATAGTGATAATTATCGGGGCCAACTGCTTAACGCGCTCTCCGAGGCAGGGGGATGAGACGCCGCCAAACTACCAACACCGGGCTGGTACAGAGAATTTCTTAACAGAAAAACCCAATACCTAACAATTATTTGGCTTTGTGGTAGGATTCTACCCCAAATCTGCCTGGCTAGCGACCACACTTCAGCCGTAATCTGCCGCAAAGCATTCAATGTGTTCCGGCAGCGAGCTGAAGAGCCAGTTCCCTTCCTCAAAAGCCAGCAATGCAGTAGTGGTTCCTCAGGTGCTGTTAATGTTCATGGGCGGCCGAAATCACTTAACATCAGTTGACCCGCTCGCTATACATATTAAAAAAAAAATTTGCCCAACCCAGGAATCGAACCTGCAGTGAAATATGCTAACCACTAGACTAACGAGGCAGTTAAACCCTCTTAAAATATCTTAATCTTAAATTTATTTCTATTTGGTTTTAGTTTCTATATTGTCCTGCCATCCGTCTATATGTGTGTGAATCGCACACACATTCAAATAATATAAAGAATTTTTTTTATACACTAACATGGTTCTGTGGGTGGTCTGTTTCCACTATACTTTCTTGTTAGTTCCTTGAGTCTCGCATAATCTCTATTTTCTTGCGCCTCCAGAAAATCATTTTGCGCCTTCAGTTTCTCCAAGTCGGGGAAGAAGTCTCTTTGAATTATTTTAGCTATGCCCTGTGAAATTTCAAATGTTTATTAAGATTAACAGTATTTTGATGTTAATAGCTTCCCATTGCCTGCAGGATATTTAGGTTAATGAACTTCACAGCCTTATTCTTCTTTCACTTTTCTTCCACAGAATTGCAGCTCACATTTAATCTACCTGAACAGATGCTTTTGTGTACGAATTCTAAAATTAAGCACTAAACATCTAGTACAAGGCTGTCATGCCCAAAATTAAAATACCTCTCTCATGTTAATATTATCAGTGGTTTTTGCATGATGAGAACACAAATAAATTAATTAACAGACCAACTATTATTCTTTTACTATAGATTAGCAGATACCCGCAACTGTGTTTTCAGAGGAACTCATTTCCAGGATGAAAATAATCATCTCCAGGATGGAAAATTGCTGTGCCAGGTATTAGCTCAATCGATTGGAATTGTGGGAACTTTATGTTTTTTAGGTATAATATTGTACGTCCATCTTCAAGATGCAAGCATCTCTGCGTCTTTCAAGATCAGCTGTTAAGCGATTTCGCAATTATTTTAAAATGTGGATAGTATGAATAAGTAAAATACTGAACATTACAAGATTATATTTATGCTTTTCACCTCTACATATTCTTCCTCATCGAGAACCTTTGTTTTTTTAATAACTTTCTTGGGGGGCACTTTAGGAACTTTGAAAACAGTGCTCTCCTTCTTCAGTAGCTGCATATTTTGTAACGCCCCTTCACCCGGACGCGTCTCATTATTTTTTTGGGTCATTATGCTTAATTTTTTAAATCGATAATTAATGGATTTGTATAAAAATAAAGAAAATTTTAAGTTAAATTTGTTTTTGTCATTTATATCACTGAAAATTATACATGTCAATTTGACAATGACAATGACAAATCACATATAAATTGACTAATGTCATTTGATATTTTTTTTTTTACTGACTTCATGGCTCTGGCTTCTAACTTTATTGACTAGCCACAGACTTCTAGAGATGAGCTACAAAGTATAGGTTGACCAGAATCTCATGAAAAATAGGGAAATTAAATTTTGTAGTGAGCAACACTAGGTTAACTCGGCTGCCCTAGTGATAAACAAAGTACCTAATTACAATCAGAACACCTTACCTGGGATCGTTTCACGAAACGAAACATCAAGCAACTGCATTTTAAATACAAAAACAAAGTTATCAACATCAATTGGATGTTTGTTTTTGTGTTGTGCTTGTTGTTTAATTGGTTTTGCATTTATATTCTGGGTTAGTATGTGCAGTTACTTTATTTGGGCAATTCAAATTTCAGTAAACGGTTCAAGTTATTTGAAATATCCGATAATATTTCTGTTTACAGTTTTCACTTTTTACTGATTAAAATGTAGATAGTAGATAGGTAAGTAATATAAAGAAAAAACAGTAAATTACTTAATTAATTGTTTTAATATAGGTACTAAACTTTAGATCGTAAATTAACTAGTAGATATGATACATTAATTATTGTCATTTATTATTGCTGCTTCTTCCTCTTTAGAATGTACTCTTTGATGTAAAAGTCGGAAAATAGAAACAGTATAAATATGTTGTGTGGCAAAAATACAAATGACACCCATTTGGGATATCCGCACGAGGGCTCGAATATTATATGGCCGAAGTGGAGTATAAGGAGCAGGAACTGCAACTGTGAACACAAAATATGCTTGTTAGTTATAAACTTTAAATAATAGTCTTACTATATATTCTATTGGAAGGTCTAGGAATCAAGAGTAACAATGCGCTAATCTCACAGATATTGAGAGGACATACCTACCTACATCGTTCTAAATACATTTCGGCATTAATATTATGCTCATTGAATAAACAAACCAAACATACGTTTTGAAAAGTTTTAAGCCCGTCTGTCGCCGTTCTTAAAAGATTTTTTTCACATTCGAACTTGGCTTGGCACACGGCCGTGTGTCTTGATCTACATAATATTGTGATCTATCTGTTTGTCCGGCCTAATCTTCGGAGCGATGGAACCGATTTTTATGAAACTTTGACACGCAACTGGAGGATTATAAAAGATGTGAATTAGGCTTTTGCTTGCTTAAAAAATAAAAACTATTGATGTTAGGGACATTTATTAAGTTCGAAATCTCGTAGGTATCTATATATAAGTACCTACTCTCAGTTCAATCATATGCGGGAGGATCTGGGAGCTGACTATATTATTATACCAAGAAAACCCGCAATATTATGGAGGGGGGGGCTCAGAAATGAGGAATACAGAGCCGAAGCTGTCCCAGTCTTCGGAACCCCAAACAGTTTGTAAACAAGTATAAATTAAAAAATTTTGTGGTGGCGGCCATCTTGGACCAATTTTCATTTTAAACATAGACAATAACAAACAAAAACACGATTTTCATGAACACTCCCGACTAATTCACCTTTTAAACAAAAAAATATCAAAATCGGTTCATCCGTTTGAGAGTTACGATGCCACAGACAGACACACGCACAGACTTATAATACCCCGATGCGTCGTTTTAACGACCGCGTCGGGGGTAAATTATAAAACAACTCACGATTTGAAGCTGTGTAATGTACTTCTTCCACCATATCCTCACCCACTCGGGGCGAACGATGGAGATCAGGTAATACGAATACATGACCGCGTGCACCATGGAGTTGATGAAGCCCAGCATGATACCGTGACCTCCTGCAAAACAATACACAATAGTTAACACTTAGTTAACTGGTTAACGTGCTCTCCGAGGCACGGGGGTGACACACCGCCAACTACCAACTCCGGGCTGGCACTGAGAATTTTCTTGACAGAAAAACCCATAACCTAACAATTATTTTTGCCCAACTCGGGAATCGAACCCGGGACCTCGTGATCTGCAGTCGAATATGCTAACCACTAGACCAACGAGGCAATAAGTTCATGGTACACCAATGACCAATCATCATAAAAGTTAAAGAGTACCAATAAAAAACCTCCATTTTAGATTGCACAAGTAATTAATTATAATTCTTTAGCTTCTTACCAAAACTTGACCCTTAACCTTAACCGGGAAGGTACGACTACCTTGTACGTAGATATGGCTTGTGCAACCCGCTGTGCTGGTTTTTTGATGGCCAAGTTTAACGATGTATCAGCTATTTTGACCGCCTGATCTTCATATGACCCTTTAGTAGGAATTCAAGCTTTTCTGTGATTACGAAATCATGCAACCCTGATTTTTGTAATGTAAGTACCTTTAGTTGGACTTTTAATTCGATGCAGTAAACTGACGTTTCATGGGTTGCTATTTTTTGACGAGAAAAAAATAGGGATGTGGTAAAAGTAAGTATGCGAATGATTCACATCATCAAAACATGAATTATTTTCTTTTATCATTATTTACTACTAGTACAAGATTTATTTTTAAGAGGATATACTAATTAATAGATTATGTTAGATAGATATCTGTAATAACTTCCTAAATAAGTAACTTTAAAACTTTATAAAACTAACTTTATTAAATTATAGTCTGTTAAATGTAAAAATATTGTATGCCTGTTAGAGGTAGATTTATTATATGCAATTATTTTAAGATCTTATTATGTAACAGTTAAACGATTATAACTATAAATGAAATGAAGTGAACCTATCACATCACTATTGAAATTAGGTTGATAACATTATTTTACGAAGTGACATTTTGAAACGTCAGTTTACTGCATCAAATTTAAACTCGAAATATACTTATAACTTATTTCTTTTGAGATTTCGTTGCCAACTTTTATTTTGTAATTAAGTACCTAATTGATAATTTTTTATTGTTATTCATTAGGTACCTAACTACTCTAGCGGCACGCTATGATGGCCGGTTTGACGTTTGTCCGCTCATGAAGTTCCGTATTAATTGATAACGACTTTGAAGGAAATAATTGTATTACTTTATTGACGATAGTGATGTGCAGAGATTCATAAATTTTATCGAATGTAGTTTTAGGTTTAGGACTCAAAATTTATTTATTAAATTGATTTCTTAAATGTATACAAGTGTAGAAAAATCAGTTTGCACCATTTAAGGGGTGAATGTACTTGTGAATATGAACAATTTTCACTATGTGGACAAACCTCTGAAATCGCAAAAAAATATCAATAAATTTTTAAAAATGGAATCTAATACGATCGTCACATAGGATCGCTGGCTAGCACAACTACTACCTCCGGCAAACTCGCGTCAACGCTCAATGCAAAACAAAGCAGTTTCGAATTGACGTTGCTTCGAAAAGTATAAACTGTCAGTGCAATGCGATTGTGATATAGTTTTGACCTGGCTTTGGATTTCAAATATTGATACTGCATTACTGTTGACCCTTGCTCGTTAATTTGGACTCTGTTCAAGCCCTTTGTTGTGGATTTCGTCGATATGACCGAACGTACGCAGAGAACTGTTCTAAATAGTCAGACACGTGAGTTCGTAATACGCCTTCGTAACTATTTCGATCGTGAAGCTCAAAATGGAGGGCCAATTTTACCTATAACGTCAGTGGTTGAACGCGTAGCTGATGCGCTTAATATTGGACAACGAACTGTTAGACGGATAACTAAAAAAAAATATGGCGAGACTGGCACAGAAGAAAATAAACTTCACACACCAAAAAAGAGAAAACGAGCAAAACCAGTCGTAGGCATCGATAGCTTTGATGCCGATGCTATCCGAAGACATGTTTACGGCTACTATTTACAGAAGGAGTATCCAACAAGAAAAAAGTTGGTGCATTCACTGAAGGAAGCTGGATTATTCTTCGGTGGGGAAAGTTCTTTAACGAAGATTTTGAAGACCATTGGATTTCGATACAAAAAATGTAACAAACGCAAAATATTGATGGAAAGATTTGATATAGCGATGGCAAGGTATACTTTTTTACGGCAAGTGAAAGAAATCAAAAATTGGCAAAATGTTGTGTTCTTGGATGAAACATGGCTTAATGCTAACCATACTGTAGGCCGTTCTTGGAACGATGACACAGCAGCATCTACTTCCAAAGTTCCTGTAGGAAAAGGATCGCGACTTATAATTTGTCACGCCGAAACCATCAACGGGTTTGTCGAAGGTTCTCTCATGGCTTTTGCGTCAAAAACCACTGGAGACTATCATGAAGACATGAATGGAGAAAAGTTTACTGAATGGTTTACCTCAATGTTGTGTAGCCTCCCTGAACCATCTATTATAATTATGGACAACGCCCCATACCACTCGATGCAAATTGACAAGCCACCTGCCCAATCCCAAAAGAAAGCTGATATCGTCGCATGGCTTCGTAAAAATGGCGTAGATGCAAACATGAATATGTTAAAAGCGGAATTAGTACGTCTTTTAAAAGAAAACAAACCAACCAAGATCCGATACGTCATTGACGAAATAGCATTAGAACATGGGCACAGAGTTATACGGTTACCGCCTTACCATTGTGAGTATAATGCGATTGAGTTGGTGTGGGCTCAAATTAAGGGATATGCTGCAAGACACAATACAGAACCCCCATTTACCACAAAAAAAAATGCTAAAATTATTAGAAGAAGCTTGTGAACATGTGACTAAAGGAGACTGGGAAAAGGTTGTGAATAGAACTGTTAAATTAATAAGGGAAGATTATGAAAGAGATGTGAAAATAGATAATATTATAGAAAACGAACATATAATTATTAATGTATGTGATGATAGCAGTGACGACAGTGAAAATAGTAGTATGGACGAATCTGATTAATTATGGCCTTTTGTGGCACCTTTTTTGGTATCTTTTGTATTCATATGTTTCTTGTGTGCATATAAAGTATGTATATTCATTTTCGTTCAAATATTCAGTTCGTTCAAATAAATTAAATAAACATATACATTTTTGTTTTATTAAACCTATTTAATCAGGTACAAAAACAAAACTTAATTGTTTTTTGTTCGAGAATAAATTGACATTCCACATCACTATTGTAATGTGTCAAACCGGCCATCATAGCGTGCCGCTAGTTTAATTGGTAGTTATCACAGATTACCTAATGATTAGTAGTATAGATCGACCAGAATCTCATGAAAATAGGGAAATGAAATTCCAAGGCTAGCAACACTACAGCTGCCCTAGCGATAAACAAAGTAACTGTCATTTTTTGTGAAATTGACTTTTTGAGCTGTGATAGGCTAGTGGTTAGGACGACCGACTTCTAATCGCAGGTCGTGGGTTCGATCCCGGGCACGCACCTCTAACTTTTCGGAGTTATGTGCGTTTTAAGTATTTAAATATCACTTGCTTTAACGGTGAAGGAAAACATCGTGAGGAAACCTGCATGCCTGAGAGTTCTCCATAACGTTCTCAAAGGTGTGTGAAGTCTGCCAATCCGCTTGGCCAGCGTGGTAGACTATGGCCAAAACCCTTCTCACTCTGAGAGGAGACCCGTGCTCTGTAGTGAGCCGGTAATGGGTTGATCATGATGATGATGATGATGAACCGTTTACTGAAATTTAAATTGCCCAAACAAAGTAACTGCTCTCACTAACCCGGAATATAAATGCAAAAACCAAGTAAACAACAAGCACAATACAAAAACAAAGTAATTCGATGTTGATTACTTTGTTTTTGTATTTAAAATGCAGTTGCTTGATTTTTCGTTTCGTGAAACGATCCCAGGTAAGGTGTTCTGAATGTAATTACTTTGTTTATCACTAGGGCAGCCGAGTTAACCTAGTGTTGCTTACTACAAAATTTAATTTCCCTATTTTTCATGAGATTCTGGTCGATCTATAGTACCTATCTACGATAATAGATATTTATCAAGGTCCCGTGGTCCCACAGATTTGTCCTACTGGTGGGAACACGGTATACTTACCACTAGGTACGTACTCGGGATCCCACTAGACGCGAATGATAGTATCAATATATTGTTTTCGATGTAGTTATTTTTATTAATTAAAAATTCAAAATTACAATGTTTTTAACCGACTTCAAAAAAGGAGGTTCTGTATTCGACCCGAATGTATGTAAGTATGTATGTATTTTCGTTATTCGCATGCGTGTTAATCGCGACTAGCCCGGTGGGACCACGGGTACATAGTAGCGTTGTCCTACCAGTAGGTGGGACCACCACGGTCCCTTCACCATCTTCTATAGAATATAGTTTTATCCTTCTTGGTTTCTTCATATTATTTAATGGAATTGATGACATTTATTTGACATTGACATTGACAATGACATTGGAGCATTAGGTACCCCTACCTATTTCTCTTTAATTGAATTCGTCACTTATTAAATTTTTGATTATAGATAAATAAATAATTGTTATATCGCCGTTTACTTAATTGTTCAATCAGAATTTTAAAATCTTCGGTCATCCGCTCATTATGAAAATGTGGATAATATACCTAGACTGTATTATTCTTTGATAAATTACTCTCTCTTAAATCAAAGGTATTATTATTCTGTGGTTATTTTTATACAAATAATAATAAAAACTTGGGTAAGTAATAGTAAGTAGGTAAGTTAATTGTTATTACCTATTAGTAAGAAAAATGTATGTTTGAGCATTTTGTAAATATGACAGACTTTAAAGGACCAGCATCCAGCCAGGCCGTTAATAAACTAAAAAAAAAAAAAAATAAGAGATATGCAAATTGCAAATATATAATCAGTAGGTACAAGTCTGAAAACATATTCAGCGAGCAAACTTTAATGTTATTAGTTGCAAACAAAACGCCTGATGAGACCGCGCCCTTAGATTGTAACATCGTTCATTACTCATACAATCTTACATCAGGTGCTATCGTGGTCAAGTGCGAACCAGTAATCGACAAAAATGCATCTAGATCCAGGTGAAGGGCGGTGTGACAGTAAATACAGGTCAACTGGCACTGGCGCCGTACAATAACAAGAGGCATTTCATCACAATATTATAATGGTCCTACACAGTGTACACACAAGTAGTGTACACACATTAAGTATTGGCTACGATAGTGATTAAATTCACGGAAATATTTACTAAGGAAATGATGCTCTATTTGGTTGTGACGTCAGGTCCGTTCGCAGCTGAAAATCACCGCCCTGCATCGTTTGCGCATTCGCGCATAAAGCCCAAATTAGGCGGTGCTATTCACCGCTATTCTACATTGTTCATTTTTGCGATGAACGATGCCCGATACGATAATTATTTGCTATTGCACAGTGCCTGTGAACGATGAACCGTCGGTGTTTAGACGGTTCATTTTCGATGACTCATCGATGAAGCCTCGAAAATGAAAGCAATAAATTACGTAATTAAAAAAACTAAAAACCCGACTGCGTAAAACAAACTAGTTCTGGTAACTGAAAAGCAAAAAACAAGCTTTGTACTTTATAAACTAGAATTTGATAAGATCATAAACATAATTAATGTTAGAAAATGTATGGCATGCGGGGGCGAACTAATAGTCCTGAGTAGTTGGCTAAGTAATGCCCCCGCCTGCCATACATTTTCTAACATTAATTATGTTTATGATCTTATCAAATTCTAGTTTATAAAGTACAAAGCTTGTTTTTTGCTTTTCAGTTACCAGAACTAGTTTGTTTTACGCAGTCGGGTTTTTAGTTTTTTTAATTACGTAATTTATTTCTTGGTTTTTAGTGCAAAACTATGAAAAATTTTTAGATGCATATTTTTACAAGAGATAAAGTTCGTAAACTAAAACCCGATTAGGACTACGCTTAGTAATTTAATTTAATATAAAATAATAATTTAGTGTGCAGAACGCGGGGCAAGCAGCTAGTGGCGCCATCTATTATGTCTATCCGAAACTAAATAATATTTTACTTTTGCCGCTCGGACGTCGCTTCTCGATTTTTTTCGTATATAAAATATAGCCTATGTCACCCGGACCATAACAAAGAATTAATTGACACCTCATTCATCAAAATCGGCCCAGTAGTTTAGACGCTACAGAATCAGAATCGCACACAGAATCTCATACAAAAATCGGCCACAAACATACATACATACATACATAGATTGCTAAAATCATAACCTTTCCTTGTGGCTTTGCCATAGTCGGGTAAAAACTAAGGTGTGTTATTGATAGCTTGTGCACGATTTCGCAAACGATTTAATTCTTGCAACGAGTTGAGGGTTATTTAGGAGCTTTCTTGGATCTAATGCACTAATAGCCAAGCCTTCAAGCGTCCTCACTCGACTTAGGGCCACATATGCTTGACCTTTGGCGAATAAATTATTGCTTAAATCCACCACAGCCCTATCTAATGTAGTTCCCTGTAGTTTGTATGTAAGAATACAAGAAATAAAATATAATAATAATAAGTAATAATTAGTAATTAATAGCTAATAAACCTTTTAATTCAAGCAAATTTAGTAACCCGAACTACGAAAGACATCGAAAGAACGATTAATCAATCAATCAATTTCTCAATATAGCGCGAGCCCATAAGACGCAGTCTATAATATTATTATGTTCATAACTTAATGTATTAAAAGTATAGCGCGTTTAAGACCACTATTAGCGCCATCTGTTGAACACTGGAAACTTTAATAAGGTCCTTCATAATATTATTATTGTATTATTTTAGTGTTTGGCGATTTAAGGTTAAATTATTAGTGTTACAATAATTGATGTGAAGGGGGGAGGTGTAGGGGGGATTATGTGGAATGTAGTAGAGTGGAGTGGGAAGGGATCTTAAATAAATTACCACCAATTTACTCACAGTGTAGTTGTTATTTATTTTGTTTTCTATGATTTGTCACTCCAAACTGATTACAAACATATAGATTGTATATATTTTCGTATTTGCCTTTTAAAGCGCTTTATTTTGATACCCCACTCGAGGGTCTTGAGGAAAAAAAATTTTTTCAGCTCGCACATTAAAGTGCATAAAATCCGCCATTTTGAATTTTTATTAATTTTATGTACCCAGTAACGTTTGCGCTGTTAAGACAAATCTAATGACGTATTATTTATCAAAATAGGTTGAGTCGTTGAGTAGTTACGAACTGACATAGGAAACGGTCATTTTCTATGATTTATCACTCCAACTTATTTTCAAATATATAATTGTATACATTTTTGTATTTGCCTTTTAAATCCCTTCATTTTGATACCCCACTCGAGGGTCTTGAAGAACAAATTTTTTTTCAGCTCGCACATTAAAGCGCATAAAGTCCGCCATTTTAATTTTTTTTTTAATTTAGGTACCCTATAACATTCGCGTCATGAAGACAAATCTAATGACGTATCATTTATCAAAATCCGTTGAGCCGTTGATTAGTTACACGCGGACATAGGAATGGACATACATACACACAGGTGAAACACATAACCCAGTCGGGTAAAAAGTACGCTCGGGATTCATGTTTGATTCTAACGGTTGGCGAAATCGATCGTATTGATCGTACAATCGTTTGCCTATCCTACGGGAAAGGGAATTTCTAAATCCTCGCGAGCGAAGCCGCGGGCGGACGGACGCTGCGGTATAAAAGGGAATAGAGAGCCATTTTATTCTTATTTCAGTAGGTATAAATAACTATTTAAATGTATTCTGAAGGTAGCCACAAAAAAAATACAAAACAATTTTAATTTACATTTTTGAAATATTTATGCTTTTTTGCGTAAGAAGTTACAAAATACCAACTGTTTTTGTTTGCATCATTCACACTTATACAGTAGGTACACGTTACTGAGAATCAGCATTGAAACAAGTTCGAATCCCGGTAGGGGCATTTGAATCTTGATCCGCTAATGTGGTAAAAAATGAAGTATATGTGTGAGTCCTACAGCGGGCCGCTTGTAGAAGCTTCCCCTCTGTAGGTACTCTGTGGCCTGGCCGTCGTGGGCTCTTGCTATCAGCTCTATAGAGACCGTCTGCCTGAAATGGGACGAGGACAACGTGTCACTCACTGCGCGAGTTGTCAGTTGACCCACGTGGTGTTCTTTGTTCTGAATCGCGAGCTCGTACCTATGCAATAATAATCGATTCAATTTAATTCGAGTTAAATTTTTAAACTGACCTTATATTTATTTACCTTACTAGCTGATGCCAGCGACTTTATCTGCGTGGATTTTGACAGTTGCTTTTTCCGGGATAAAAAATACCATGTCCTTCTCCAAGGTTACCTACCTCTGTACCAAATTTCGTCGAAATCGGTTCAGCGGTTTAGGCGTGAAAGCGTAACAAACAATCAAACTCACTTTCGCATTTTTATTTGTTAGGAGTAGTTAGGATTAACCTGTATCTACTAAATGTATATATGTTACAGCCAAAGTAATAAATAAGGATATTATGTATACTATCCAGCCATTATAAATATTATCAACTCAATTTGGATAAAGTAATAATTGACACAGAATTATTAAAATTATCTAGCTATTATAAATAATATTCAGCTATTTTATATAATATCTTGGAAGACTTGGATAAAGTAACAAAACAAGGACTTATGTTTAACTGATCACCAGATATTGCAAAATATAACGTCAAATAAACAGTTTATACCACCCAAAAACATAGTTACTTCTGCAACAGCTTCGGCGCTAGGGGAAGTGCAGCCCCATCGCCCAGGTTGTGTAGCAAAGCCCAGGCGCCCACGCTCACCACCGCAGCTTCGGCTTGCTGGTCGCCTTCGGCGACCTGCCTCATCCGCTACGGCTCGCGCGGGTGCCTGCGATTTTCTACGGCGGGCGGAGGCGCGTATTTACATAATATACATAGCCAGAATGCACCCATAGGATTCTGCTTATGTATACATTGTAATGCAGTTTTCAAATTTTGTACTACAAAGTATACACGAATTTTGCGTACTACAAGTATATATTTTGTAACGTGGACGCGCGCGTGCATCGTTCCAATATATACAAGGCCAAAACGCAACCATAGGATTTTTTTTTTCAAAATTAATTAGGTAACTGTTTGAACTTAACCGACTTATTGCTTTGGGTTGGGGTGCTCAGATTTCGTTTTGGACCACATTCTACCTAGGATCCAATAGAACCTAAGTGCCCGGCCTGCGGCCGGGCACCTCAATATTTATGTTCTAACCTAACCTAACCTAGCTTCTGTAAGTGACACGCATCCACTAGTTCATTAATAATACTTACTTTCGTGAGGTACTTATCTTCTGAGGTGTTTCCGGAGAAATTACAACAGCTATGCATATAATATTTCTATCATCAGCTTTGGCACGGTCTACATCAGGAATTTTAGGCTAGGTTACTGGTTAGGTTAGGATAGGGTAGTTTAGATTACGAGATCGTGGTGATCACGCCACACCACAAAGGAATGAGATGCGGGAGGGGAAGCAAGGCGGGCCGTATTTATCATTTTGACCAGCGTTCATCTGCTATTATGAATAATGTCTGGTTTGACATGATATTATGAATAATATCTGGACAATTTAGATATTATTTATAATTGCCAGTCATTATGAATAAAAGCTAATTAATTACTTTGGCTGTAACATATATATGTATATGGGTATGGAACGCCATTCCGACGACCGTGTTTCACGCCTCGTACGACTTAAGTACCTTCAGCACAAGAGTAAATAGGCATTTTCTAGGCAAGCGCGTTCCAACTTAGACTTCATGATTGCTTTCCATCGGGCATGATTGTCGTCAAGCATAAGCCTATCTATACTAATATAATAAAGCGGAAGGGTTTGTTTGTTTGAACGCGCTAATCTCAGGAACTACTGGACCGATTTCAAAAATTCTTTCACAGTTGGATATGTACGTGATCCTGGAGTGCTATAGGCTATATATGTACCACGGGCGAAGCCGGGACGGACCGCTAGTCATAATATAAAAAAAAATGGTTCATCCCGTTCATTCCCGACTATGTAATCGTTCCTTTATTTCTTTACCAGCTGCAAGTGCGTTATATTAACATATTCTTTAAATATTTCCCAATATTACACAAGGCAGGTTATGGATCCAGTTTGGATGAAGCAATCAAGGCATGCTCTTGAACAGTAGGTATTTGGTAGTAGGGAGACTGATTTCATTTATTTTTATCCGTCAAAAAAAACATTTTAGTAAGATTTTTTAATTAAAAAGTTTTTAAATATTTTGTTAAAGCGCGGAACAAGCGATAGAGAGGCAATATATTTTCTTAAGACGTTATCACGTAAAATTATCGTCCGTAAACCGACTTCACAGACAGCAAATTTTTTTTAACATCAATTTAATTTTGTTATAACTTAGATTTTAATCAGTTTTGAACTTACGAACAATCGTGATGTTCATGAAAGTCTTAGATGATTGTGTACAATCCTAAATTAAATTTCGTTTTATAATTATGTTTTTATCCTGTTATTATTATTTATGACACCAGCGATGCTCGCGACTTTGTGCGTTTGGATAGTGGAATTGTATAAATCCCGTGGGAAGTCTTTAATTTTCCGGAACAGAAAGCATAGATCGCTCCATGTCTCCTCTACCTGCGACCGAAAGACCCTTCAAAATCGGTTCAGTCCTTTCGAATATTAGCCCGGACGTATAGAGAGACGAAAAACGTGTTAAGTGGGTATAATTAAAAAAAATATCTACTGAAATCTAAAAATTTAATTTACATAATTTAAAAACGCGGAATTGCAGCGAATACTTAGGTAATATTCTTGGCACCATTTCACGCGGGCTAGATTTGTATAAAAAAGTATACTAAATTTATCACTTTACATAAAAATACTTACCAAGTTATTTCGGAATCACAGACAGATTTTATCTGTTTTATGATAAGATCAGCATTCACCTCACAATAATTATTTTACCTACTATGAAAATGCCGATTGCCGAATTCCATATTTTTGTTTCCTAACCGATTCTTGCGCACACATAAATATGTATCTATCTATAGGTAGGTAGTTAGGTACATATTAAAAAATATGGTTAAAATATTGAAATTTATGCGTTTGCCGCGAGTTATTCATCATCATCATGGTTGGTAACAGATTTCAAAGTCAATTTTGAGGTGTCTCAATAATAATTAATATTAGGTATTTTTCCGATAATAATCACGGTGCGGGCACACGAGTAGTAAATCTGCGGGTATGAAGCAATCGTAGAGCAATAAGAAAAATCGTAAACATAGTCAATTATGCAGGTACCTATGTGATAAACGTTACTACCCGGAGGCACGGGAGGCCACGCGTCAAGATACAGCAAAGAGATTCATCAAAGACACTGATACTTACTTATCATTCATCGCAATAGGCAAACTACATAGGTACATGAAGTGAACGTAGAAGTAAAAGAAGATGCATGAAACTGAGCCAGTGGCGTAGCGTACCTTGGTGGGGCCCCGTATAAAAATGTGTTTGGGGGCCCTTATGAAGGGTAAGGATTTCTCACAAAAGAAAAAAAATGTTTGCATAAAATTAAAAGCAATAATATTCATCATAATTATTTATCTGTCACTTTTTCTAAAAATTTTACAAACAATTCAAATTAAATATAATTTACTCTCCTTGCCTTTTTTTCGGCAAACTGATTTATTAAATCATTTATAGCTGATGATGACTTTAGTTTTTCTAAAAATTCTGCCTCTATGGACAACTTTTTGGACAACATTTTTTTGACTTTTGTCATTTCTGAAATAAACAAAAATTTGGGAAGTTTTTGTTAATTTTTGCTTACGCACGTCGGGGTCCCCGTGGCTTGGGGGCCCCCTATTATTGATACGACATATACGGCGGTAGCTACGCCCCTGAACTGCAGGGCTATCCTGTAAAGCTATTTACGAATTATAGAGAGTGAATTCGAGATGAGTTTGCTAATTTGTACTCTGTAAAACTCGATAGTACAGTAGGGTTATTCTCTAAAATACCATCGATATCGAATCTCGATATCGAAGCTCACTCAAGTGAGATAACTCGCTTCGAAAGCAAACTCACTTCACCTTAGTTTGATATTCTGTAAACATCTGCTACGCACTTGCGAAGTGAAGTGAGTTTGAGTGAGAAGACCTATACTATCGAGTTTTACAGAGTACAAATTAGCAAACTCATCTCGAATTCACTCGCTATAATTCGAAAATGGCTTTACAGAATAGCCCTGCAGGTCTTCTCACTCAAACTCACTTCACTTCGCAAGTGCGTAGCAGCAGGGCTATTCTGTAAAGCAATTTTCGAATTATAGAGAGTGAATTCGAGATGAGTTTGCTAATTTGTACTCTGTAAAACTCGATTCACTCAAACTCACTTCACTTCGCAAGTGCGTAGCAGATGTTTACAGAATATCAAACCAAGGTGAAGTGAGTTTGCTTTCGAAGCGAGTTATCTCACTTGAGTGAGCTTCGATATCGAGATGGTATTTTAGAGAATAGCCCTACAGATGTTTACAGAATATCCAACCAAGGTGAAGTGAGTTTGCTTTCGAAGCGAGTTATCTCACTTGAGTGAGCTTCGATATCGAGATGGTATTTTAGAGAATAGCCCTACTGAGCCCAACTTATCATTTTGTAAACACTTTTTAACCCCCGACGCAAAAACGACGGGGTGTTATAAGTTTGACGTGTCTGTGTGTGTGTGTGTGTGTGTGTGTGTGTGTCTGTCTGTTCCCCTGTGGCGCTCAAACGGGTGGACCGATTTGAATGCGGTTTTTTTTGTCTGAAAGGAGAATTAGTCGAGAGTGTTGTTAGCTATGTTTGATGAAAATCGGTCCAAGATGGCTGCCGCTACAAAATGGCGGATTACATATTTTTTCACAACACCCTTAATATGGGTATCAAATGAAAGGGCTTGACTAGTAGAATAGCACTATTACAAATTGCGAGATGGCCGCCACCACAAAATGGCGAATGTCGGGGGTTTTTAAATTTTTAATTTATACTTGTAAAACTTTTTATATTCAATTAATCTATACATATAATAAAATCGTAGAATTGCCGTATCTGTACATTAAAGATTTTTGCAAAATAATAACTGGGGGTGTTAGGGATAAGTAATAGAACATAAAAAAGCTATTTTTGAAATTATTGTTTGTTTGTCTGTATGTTTGTGCGCGCATCACGCAAAAACTACTACATGGATTGAAATGAAACTTGGCACGATTTAAGTTCATACTATGGAGTAACATATAGGATACTTTTTATCCCGAAATTCAGCATGGTTCCCTTGGGAGAGGGGATGAAAGTTAAAATGTTTACTTAGCTGTAATTCATTAACGCATGGTCCGATTTCATTCATTCTTTTTTTGTTAGAAAAGAAATACTTTAAAGATTACCAGCTTATCTCTGAAAAGGCTGGATCGATTTTGATGGGACTTTCTCTGGCGGATGTTTACATTTTGATCTACCTAAACATCCGCCAGTGAAATTTTAACAGTTTTTAGCAAGGTATGAGCTCAAAGGAGCTTAGGAAAAACAAAATGATTCCCACGGGATTTTCAAAAACCATCCACGCGAACGAAGTCGCGGGTTTCATAAGTATATATCTGTAAATTAATAAATAAAATGAAAATTGACTTTTGTACCGATGCAATAAAGTCCAGTTTAGCTAGCACATTGTTGAGTGCTTAAACTTTATATTCACCTATAGTTCTCTTGTCATTTGTAACAGCTGTGAAATCTTTTATAGTAAGTAAACTAGCAGTTGCCCGCGACTTCGTTCGCGTACAATTTTTGATTTCCTATGAGATTAATTTTTCCCACTGTAAGAGGTCTATCGAAATCCCAAATAGGTACCTACTAAGTAATTTTCATGAATCTATCTCGAAAAATTAATTAATTATTATAATTATAATAAATAATTTTCACACAAACTTTCATCCCCTAGTTAACTCCCTTGGTGGTAAAATTTCCGAAAATCCTGAAATAACTATTAATTAATCTTAATTGTCATATCAATTTCCATTTTCTCATTTTCACTTTTAAACTATCAATATACTTATATAATTATGGATATAATCTGAAAAGTAACGTAAAAAATGATGGACCCTAATACTAACCTCGATTCCCTGTTTAATCCACTTGAGGGCGGAATTTTTTAAAAACCTGAGACACGTAGTTCTTTATTTAAAAGTCTAAATCCAAATCGAAAGTCTAAACACGAATTTTCATGAAAATAACTTGAAAAATGAAGGACTTTCATACAAACTTCCATCCCCTATTTCACCTCCTGGGGGGTTGAATATTAAAAAACCTTTTCTTAGCGGATGCCTACGTCACAATAGTATACCTTTCAGCTCGATCCGTCCAGTGGTTTGAGCTGTGCGTTGATACATCAGTCAGTCAGTCAATCACCTTTTCCTTATATATATTTAGATAGAAAAATAAATAAAAATACCTAATAACCTATTTGTACAGTGTGAATCAACTTCAAGAAAAACATTTCCGTCTCTGATGTAAATAAAAACTTAACATAAAAGCAACATTTACCTACATGCCAATTTAAAGAAAAATCAGAACAAAGTAAAAAAAAATACAGCGCGTAGGTATAAATAGACCGTTACTATTCATTCAAACAATTTATTAATTAACTTTGAAACTCTATACGATCCCCAATCTCTTAAAACACGAATTAAAACAAAACCCCGAGTTCAACAAAAATACTTATATATTTTTACCCCAAATACTTAGTAGGTCGAACTCTACTAAATAAGGTAACTCTACTAGTTACATGTTTTATTAACTCTGTTGAACTGAGATCGACGAGCACAATGATGATATGAATCCACATTCATCTCCATTCGTGATAGGTTTTCAGGCAGAGAGACTGGATTTGGACTGCAAACCGACTACAGAATTGTAGTTTTTACTGCAAATCACAACATTTTGTCCAATTCTCACTGCACACCCACTGCACGCCGGCTACGCAGACGGCAGCTTCGATGCAATTGTTTCAACTGCACTTCTGCACACTACAATTTTACAGTCGGCTCGCAGACCGGGTGCAATCCGTCGTCCGTTCCAACTTCCAGCACATTGAATATAGAGATACGCCATAAATATCTGTGCGGACGAAATGCCAATAAAAAGTTCTGCGCGTGGAATTCCACTGGCGTTTTCCCGTTACATTTGAGAATAGAATAGAATAGAATAGAATAGAATAGAATAGAATAGAATAGAATAGAATAGAATAGAATAGAATAGAATAGAATAGAATAGAATAGAATAGAATAGAATAGAATAGAATAGAATAGAATAGAATAGAATAGAATAGAATAGAATAGAATAGAATAGAATAGAATAGAATAGAATAGAATAGAATAGAATAGAATAGAATAGAATAGAATAGAATAGAATAGAAAAGTTTTTTATTCAAATAAACTTTTACAAGTAAGTACTTTTGAATCGTCAATTGAATCTACCATTGGTTCGGAATGCTGCTCCAGCCGAGAAGAACCAGCAAGAAACTCGGCGGTTGCTCTTTATAAAATAACAATATAAATTATTTATGTACATGATTGAAATGCCGTCTCGCGCATTGCTGGAACGAGTTAAATCCATGCTTTTTTATCATTACATTACGAAGACATATTACGAACATGCGAACTGAGTCATAAATCATTTTTACAGGACTTTTCGCTCGCACTTACAGGCCTTATGGAACTGGAACCTATTTCTCTCGTTGTGTGTAACAGTAAAAAATGATTTGTCGATAGTCGATAACAGGTTATAAAGAGCGAGGGAGAGCCCTCACAACACTGATCGTAATGTTTTATGGCTCAGTTCGCACGTTTGTAATGTCCCAACTGTAGATTTGCACTCACCTGGCACATACTTTGTGCCGATGTACCCCAGCAGACACATGCCGAGGTGGTGGTAGACGTGCAAGAATGACACCTGGTTAAATTTCTTACGCAGCACGAAGAATACCTGGAAAAGTAAAGAAATTATTATTATTTGAAAAATGCTATGATTTTCGACCAGAGAAACTTTAGAACTTCTTTTGAGTAAAGTAGATAGGTAAAACTAAGCGTCTTATTACATTTCATAATAGCGCAGTATTTAACCGTATAGTCAGGTAGGTAGGTATCTAAGGGTGATATCTATATAGAGCGTACTCTGGCTCTATACTCAGACCTACCTACAGACTACAGAATACCCACTTTAAAGTATACATATTATTAAAGAAATAAAATTATCACCAAACACTTTATTTGGCGATCTGTTGAACCCAGAGAAATCCTAATAACAAGGCACAGGATTTCTTTAGTTGAACCACAGAACAGTTCTACTCTGATTTTTAATTCGGTGGAATTCTGACAGTTGTCATTTAAAAATAGAATGAGTTATTTGTATGAAAAACAGGTTTACCACGTGAAGTTCGATTTTACCCCAAACTAAAGTACCTGAAGAATCCGTCAGGCATTTTTGATATCTACTCATACATGAGGCAATTGATTTTTATTTTTAAGTAAGTTTGAATTTATTATCTATTTTTGTAGGAACTGTAAATCTCTGTTAACATTAAAAAACGTCAGAATTCCACGAATTAAAAATCAGAGTAGGTACCTATATAATATTATTATTATAAGTTCTATTAGTATTTTGAAGTACCTAGGTAAAGTTTTGGAAACTAATGTCTAATGCGAATATAAGTTGCAATAGGTAAAATTTTACACGCTCTAATAGATAGGTACCTAGTACCTACCTACCTATTGCCGGTTCCGCAATTTTTTTAAACATACATAATAATTAATATTATGTGGCTTGGTACCTACTTCATTTACTTAGTTAAGTAGGTAGGTACCAAAGAGGTAGGTACTTTAGAAAGCAGTATGGTGACAATTCTGTTGTAACTAGCCATTGAAATATATTTATTACGCATGGTCATTAGTTATTAACTTGTTAGTGAATGCGAAATAAACAACGAGAAGTCAGTAGCCCTTACTATGAAGTATTTCAAAAAGAAATAAACGAAAATTTATTTTGTTATTTTATTAATTTTTTATTTATTTAATAAGAAAGTTTGTTTCAATCGAGGGTTTAAATAATATTGGGTTCTTCGTCCAAAAAAAAAGAAAAAAAAAATAAAATAAAAAATTGTACAACATACCGTATCAAATAAATCGACGATCTTTATAATGTAGTAGAGCCACACGTAGTCGATGACCATCCTCTCCACTTCGGTGTCCTCGTAGTTGATCTTCTGACACCACAGACTGTAGTAACCCGGCAGGTATAGATACCTGAGGCACTGGCGAAACGAACACTTGCGTTAGTTGGTATTTTTGAAAGGAAAAAAATTGGTTGTCTGTAAAGTCGGTTTACAGACGATAATATTTTACATATAACAAGAAGAGATAGATGCGTCACAAGCCAAACTTTTAGGCCGATCGTGCCTTCTCTATCGCTTGTTCCGCGCTCTCGCTTGCACGCGGTACGTGACAATGAATCATGCTTTTTCGTGCGTGCAGCCGGCGTTCATCGATTTATAAGACGTTATCATGTCAAAATAAATAATTAAATTAAAATAAAATAAATATTTAAGAGGGGCTCCCATAAAATTGGATGGATGGCTTTCATTTAGGTAGTGATGATCACTAGTCAGAGAATAAACCCCCTATTCTTACCTGTATCGCTAGAATTCCCACATAATATGATCTGGATATAACGTTATAGAAGGCAATGACTTTCTTCAATCTCTGACTTACAACAAGTCAGAGAATAAACCCCCTATTCTTGCCTGTATCGCTAGAAGTCCCGATAATATTATGATCTGGATAACGTTATAGAAGGCAATGACGTTCTCCAATCTCTGACTTACAGCAAATCAGAGAATAAATTCCCTATTCTTACCTGTATCGCTAGAAGTCCCGATAATATGATCTGGATAACGTTATAGAAGGCAATGATGTTCTTCAATCTCTGACTTACAGCAAGTCAGAGAATAAATTCCCTATTCTTACCTGTATCGCTAGAAGTCCCGATAATATGATCTGGATAACGTTATAGAAGGCAATGACGTTCTTCAATCTCTGACTTACAACAAGTCAGAGAATAAATTCCCTATTCTTACCTGTATCGCTAGAAGTCCCGACAATATGATCTGGATAACGTTATAGAAGGCAATGACGTTCTTCAATCTCTGACTTACAGCAAATCAGAGAATAAATTCCATATTCTTACCTGTATCGCTAGAAGTCCCGATAATATGATCTGGATAACGTTATAGAAGGCAATGATGTTCTTCAATCTCTGACTTACAGCAAGTCAGAGAATAAACCCGCCATTCTTACCTGTATCGCTAGAAGTCCCGATAATATGATCTGGATAACGTTATAGAAGGCAATGACGTTCTTCAATCTCTGACTTACAGCAAATCAGAGAATAAATTCCATATTCTTACCTGTATCGCTAGAAGTCCCGATAATATGATCTGGATAACGTTATAGAAGGCAATGATGTTCTTCAATCTCTGACTTACAGCAAGTCAGAGAATAAACCCGCCATTCTTACCTGTATCGCTAGAAGTCCCGATAATATGATCTGGATAACGTTATAGAAGGCAATGACGTTCTTCAATCTCTGACTTACAGCAAATCAGAGAATAAATTCCCTATTCTTACCTGTATCGCTAGAAGTCCCGATAATATGATCTGGAGAACGTTATAGAAGACAATGACGTTCTTCAATCTCTGACTTACAGCAAATCAGAGAACAAACCCCCTATTCTTACCTGTATCGCTAGAAGTCCCGATAATATGATCTGGATAACGTTATAGAAGGCAATGACGTTCTTCAAGTTGTAAGCCGGCCGGTTGGCCATCAAGTTGGGTCCCCAGTACCGCACGAACTGGTGGTACAGGAACATGATGGTGAACACCGGCACGGGGCTGCCCACCAGCAGGAAACTGTTCGTTCGGGGATCTGAAACACATACACTGTGACCAAACTTTGACACTCATCACACTATCACAGTAATATTATTAAGGCGAAAGTTGTTACTGTACTCTTTAACGCCGCACCTACTGAACCGATTCGGCTGAAATTTTGAACGGAGATAGATTATGCCCTGACTTAACACATAGGCCACTTTTTATCCTGGAAAAATCCACAGTTACCACGGTATTTAAAAAACCGAAATCTATGGCTACAGCTATAGGTAGATTACCATAGCAAACTTCCTTTAAAGTAGGTATAAAGGTTTGCAAAAGGAGATGAAACGGGAACCGGAATTCCACGATTCCCTCGGGATTTGTGAAAAACCGAAATTCACGCGGGGGAAGCCGTGGGTAAAAGCTAGTATTTCTATCGTTTTTATTCAGACCAAATGAATGAAAACCGCCTTTATAAAATTAAAATTTATGGTTAACTGTTAACTAGTTATACGTATATATTATTTTAATTTAAATGCTTTTATATCCAATTAAAAGATCAATTAATTTTAAAAGCAAGATTATTGTTAAAAATTTAGGGCGTTACCGCAATCGCGCATGCAAATTTCTTAATTATTATACAATAGTCTGATGCAGTTTTATTGGTTATTTATGCAACTGTTGTATACAATACACCAATGTAGGTTTATCACACCAGGCGAAGCCGTGTGTGATAATAGTATCACATGAGTGTTTTAATTCATACTTAATACAAGCGGACACCCGCGACTTCGTTCGCGTGGATATTGGTTTTAAAAATCCCGTGGGAACTTTTTGTTTATCTGAAGCTCCATTGAGCTCATACGTTGTTTAAAACTGTTAAAAGTGCACTGGTGGATGTTTAGGTAGATAAAAATGTAAACATCCGCCAGTGAAAGTCCCATCAAAATCAATCCAGCCTTTCAGAGATTACCTGCTAATCTTTAAAATATCTCCTTTCTAACAAAAAAATAATGAATGAAATCGGACCACGGGTTAATGAATTACAGCTAAGTACACATTTTGACTTTCATCCCCTCTCCCAAGGGAACCGTGCTGAATTTCGGGATAAAAAGTATCCTATATGTTACTCTGTAGTATGAACTTAAATCATGTCAAGTTTCATTTCAATCCATTCAGTAGTTTTTGCGTGATGCGCGCACAAACATACAGACAAACAGATAAACAGACAAACAGACAAAAATTTCAAAAATTGCTTTTTTACGTTCTATTACTTATCTCTAACATTCCCCAGTTATTATTTTGCAAAAATCTTTAATGTACAGATACGGCAAGTCTACGATTTTTATACAACGTTAGTTTTACTTTGCGCAAAAACCGAAACATAATATTTTTACATAAAAATATTTATACAAAATTTCAAAAAAATATAATGAAAAGTAACGAAGTTATAAGCTTGTTATGTTGCGTCGTTGTCCTCGAAAAAAATGGTCACCCCAAGCCGTCGCCGCCGCGCCTACCTAGCGATCGACGCGAGTTGAATGACCGCCGCTGTGTGCCGACCGTCAGCTGATGCGCGGTAAATCATTGTGTCTAAGCTTGTAAGATTTCAAAATATTTTTGGACAAAAATATAACACTATATAATAACAAGTATAAATTGAAAATTTAAAAAACCCCCGACGTTCGCCATTTTGTGGCGGCGGCCATCTTGAATTTGCAATAGTGCTATTTTTCTAGTCAAGCCCTTTCATTTGATACCTATATCAAGGGAGTTGTGAAAAAATATATCATCCGCCATTTTGTAGCGGCGGCCATCTTGGACCGATTTTCATCAAACATAGCTAACAACACTCTCGACTAATTCACCTTTCAAACAAAAAAAACCGCACTCAAATCGGTCCACCCGTTTGAGCGCCACAGGGGAACAGACAGACACACACACACACACACACACACACACAGACACGTCAAACTTATAACACCCCGTCGTTTTTTCGTCGGGGGTTAAAAATGGTTGGATTCGATTTTGTTACTGATTCTGAACAAACTACTTTCAGGTTTTGCGTAAAGTAAAACTAACGTTGTATATGTAATAAATGTATAGATAGATAGAATATAGAATATGTATAGAATAGAAGATGTATAGATTATAAATGAGAAAGTGTGTCTGTCTGTCTGCTAGCCTTTCACGGCCCAACAGTGCAACCGATTTTGATGAAATTTGGTACAGAGATACTCGTAGCTTACATCCCGGGGAAGGACATAGCCGATAGGCTACTTTTTATCCCGGAAAAGTAACATGTTCCCACGGGAAGACGGAAAATTTATAATGCATAATCCTCTTAACCGATTTTGATGTTTGGGACAAAGTTAGCTTACAGCCTGGGGTCAGCCTTAGTCCACTTTTACTAAGCATTCTTGAAGGTTCAACCGTTTAACCGATTTATACGAAATTTAGGAGGTACAGAAGTATGGAGCTTTCGTCCCTGAAATTGACATAGGCAACTTAAAAGTTGCGGGATAAATCCCGAGAAAGCAAATAGATCCCTCAAGATTTTAAGAAACCTAAAATCCACGCGGACGAAGTCGCGGGCATCATCTAGTACTTAATATTATCAACATTTGTATACAAGACCTTATCTACACCCATAATATGAATCCTCTATAAAAGATTCTGAAACAGTTGGCTTACTGCTAACATTAAAACAGGCAGTCCTAACTCCTAGTAACCATAATATCATCCAAAGGAGTGTTAATATGAAAACGTATGATAATTTGCTCATTACATTATCATTACAGTCATTATTGTAGGTACCTACCTACTTTCGGTGATTGTATCAGTTGTTGCAACCGCGACTTGTCTTTAATTTTGAACCACTTTTGAACATTCGGGGCATGTCAGTTGCTATAGATCTCCTTAACCAAATTATATAAAACTTTCTAATAATAATAATTGGTCTTGGTCGTTAAATATTTACTTAGCTAGGATTTCTGTATGCTACAGTGAATACAGTGATAGATATTATCGTCAAAATATTACATACAAGCGGACACCCGCGACTTCGTTCGCGTGGATATATATTGCTTTTTAAAAGTCCCGTAGGAATCATTTTGTTTTTCCTAAGCTCCTTTGAGCTCATATCATGCTAAAAACTGTTAAAAGTTCACTGGCGGATGTTTAGGTAGATCAAAATTTAAACATCCGTCAGTAAAAGTTCCATCAAAATCGATCCAGCCTTTTAGAGATTAGTCGGTAATCTTTAAAGTATCTACTTTCTAACAAAAAAAAAGAATGAATGAAAATATGTAGTATAGAACGTAAAAAAGTTATTTTTGAAATATTTGTCTGTATGTCTGTTTGTCTGTTTGTGCGCGCATCACGCAAAAACTACTGAATGGATTGAAATGAAACTTGGCATGATTTAAGTTCATACTAAGGAGTAACATATAGGATACTTTTTATCCCGAAATTCAGCACGGTTCCCTTGGGAGAAGGGATGAAAGTCAAAATGTGTACCTACTTAGCTGTAATTCATTAACGCGTGTCCGATTTCATTCATTCTCTTTTTGTTAAAAAGGAGATACTTTAAAGATTACCCAGGTAATCCCTGAAAGGCTGGATCGATTTTGATGTTTACATTTTGATCTACCTAAACATACGCAATAACAATAATATTAAATCCAAATTAAGTACATGGTTAGGTACATGTAAATCTAAAAACTTGAAACTACATCAAAAAAAAATAGGTATACCTATCTTGTTCGATTTCACCGCATACCTACATACGTACTTACCTACCTATCTACCAACTATCTACCCAATGCACTGGCAGCATTGCCCATTGGATGGCCAAACTAATTCTTCAGCCAAGCTAGACTCTAGCCCAGATACCTACCTAATACCTATTGTAACAATTATTTGCCCGACCGGGGAATTTAACCCGGAACCTCGTGATCTGCAGTCGAATATGCTAACCATTAGACCAACGAGGCAATTACTAAATTCATGCGGACGAAATCGGACTAGGTATACGAATCGGTGGACAAAGGCTAGTGATTTTTTTGCCTAAATATAAAAAATAAGAAAAAATAAGTACCTATGAATGTTATCATGTGCGGTTAACCGCCGCCTCTGATAAAATACCAACCAACTTTTATCGAACTGTATCAGTTGCCGTGTGGATGTGGGCGAAACAAAAATAAAAAATTGCATCAAAATATTAAGTAGGTAGGTACCTACTACCTACTTGTATTTACATTTCGCACGGGTTGTTTCAAGGCTACCTAGGCCATAAAGGTGGAGGAGCCCTCTCTAGGAAACACTCTTTTTGTTCTTTGACTATAAACTAGAAAGTTTTATTAGACATGGTGATTCTTCTACGTTGCCTGATTATGGTAATATTTAGGTACTTACTCATACTTACTAAAACTTAGGTAGGTATAGTATATACCAAGTACCTATCAACCTAAGTTTCAAATCTATACATATTTCTGTAGATATACCAATATCTTTTTACAATCTTGTAAAAGAAAAATCTCCAAGACGTAATCGAGACGCACGGAGTGCGGCCGCGTCAGGGCAAGTTCCGGCCTTGCATGCATTTACGACAAGAGTGGTACAACAAAACAGGGAAGGTGGTACCGATCAGTTCAACTCTAGAACACTCTCCTGAGGGTCAAGGCATGCTAGAGCAGAGTCGAAGCGTATCGAAGCGAACCGAAAAAATTCACGGCATATTGGCGCCTGTTTCCATTACTCTACCAGTTTTGGTAGAGTAACTGTCTATACGTAAAGCATTTCGTTAGTAGAATAATCAGGGTTTCCTAGAAATTGCACTGAACGCCGCACGTCGAAGTTGCAAATTGCACAAGTTTCAATGTCACTGTACTAAGCGTGTAGGACTGTAGGTACGTATACTCTGATTTTTAATTTGGTAGAATTCTGACAGCTGTCACTGTCATTTACAGATGAGTTATTTGTATGAAAAAACAGGGTTAACATCTACGAAGTACGAATTTACCCCAAACTACTTTAATTCCCTGTCAACATAAAAAGCCCTAAACCGCGTAATAATATTAGTAGTTTCGCGTTAAAATCGAAATCGCGCTAAGAGTGGAAACTAGAAAGTGCACACTAACAGCAATAGAAAACAAAAGAAGCATATTGAAAAAAATTATTCAAAAATGGAAGTCGAATGACAATACTACTATGAAGTGTCTATCAGGCATTTGTCATATCTGCATGCTGCAGTTGATTTTTATTTACATAAGTTTTGAATTATTTATCTTTTTTGTGGGAATTGCTTTAAATCTCTGGTAACATTACGAAACGTCAGAATTCCACGGAATTAAAAATCAGAGTATAGGTGTACATACATAAATCAAGAGGCCTCAATCACGGCTGTATTCAATGGCCAAATTAGTAATTACGAAGATAGCGAAAATTAACATTCAATGATATTCAATGAAATTCGCGTCTACAAAGCCAGTTCAGTATGAAAATAATAAAATCAACTTATTTTCTCTGTTAGCACATTTGAATCTTAGTTACTCCATTTAAATTTTAGCCTTTGCGGCTAAGATTCTAATTATGGAGTAACTAGGTACTTCATCTAGCAAAATAAACAAGTTTTTTAGTGTATTTTTTATTTTTGTAACGTTATGTAATACTGACGTGATGCCCAAAATTGGGTTTTTCCTTTTATCACTCTCATCTGTCTACTTTGGTTAGTAGCATAGTTAGTACTGTACTGCTCTTGTTGACCCCACCAGTGGTCATCATGCAACTTTGTAGAACCGAGGATAAAAACAATAATATACAAAGGGAGCCGTTAGTACACAGGTATCACTGGTGCTGTATCTAACGATTATGTATCCGTAGGCCCCTATACTCTAATTTTTAATTCCGTGGAATTCTGACGTTTCGTAATGTTCATCATCATCATCATCATGATCAACCCATTACCGGCTCACTACAGAGCACGGGTCTCCTCTCAGAGTGAGAACGGTTTTGGCCATAGTCTACCACGCTGGCCAAGCGGATTGGCAGACTTCACACACCTTTGAGAACGTTATGGAGAACTCTCAGGCGTGCAGGTTTCCTCACGATGTTTTCCTTCACCGTTAAAGCAAGTGATATTTAAATACTTAAAACGCACATAACTCCGAAAAGTTAGAGGTGCGTTCCCCGGGATCGAACCCACGACCTCCGATTAGAAGTCGGTTGTCCTAACCACTAGGCTCGTAATGTTACCAGAGATAAAACAATTCCCACAAAAAAGACAGAAAATTAAAAACTTATGTAAATAAAAATCAACTGCCGCATGTAGATATGACAAATGCCTGACAGACACTTCATAGTGATAATGTCATTCGACTTCCATTTTTGAATAAATTTTTTCAATGTGCTTCTTTTGTTTTCTATTGCTGTTAGTGTGCACTTTCTAGTTTCCACTCTAGGTGTTTAGGGCGAAACGATTAATATTATTACGCGGCATATGGCTTTTTATGTTGACAGGGAATTAAAGTAGTTTGGGGTAAAATCGTACTTCGTAGATGTTAACCCTGTTCTCCATACAAATAACTCATCTGTAAATGACAATGACAGCTGTCAGAATTCATCGGAATTAAAAATCAGAGTATAGGTACCATTCTTAGTTCCCACGGAGTTTGTAATTTTTTTTAACCCAAACGAAGTCCCGATCATAGATAAGATAAATCAATATCTAAAGTGGTGATGGTCTAGTGGCTAGGACGTCGGCCTTCTTGTCGGGAGGCCGAGGGTTCGATCCCGGGACCTCTAACTTTTCAGAGTCATGTGCGTTTTGAGCAATTAAATATCACTTGCTTTAACGGTGAGGGAATAGGTAGATCGGGAGAAAACCAGCACACCTGAGAGTTCTCCATATTGTTCTCAAAGGTGTGTGAAGTCTGCAAATCCGCACTGGGAGAGCGTGGCAGACTGCGGCCTAACCCTTCTCATCAGTGGAGTGCACTTCATAAAGGCAGAAAAGCACTGCATACGCTAAAGCCTAGGCCGCACTGCGAAATTTATTCGCGCGAATTTGTTCGCAAAATTCTGTGACATATGGAAATGTATGAAGCGATTTAAAATTCGCGAGAAAAATATATTAAAATGCGGAATATAAACCGCGCGAATAAAATTTGCGCGAATAATTTTCGCAGTGCGGCCCCGCTCTAAGAGAAGCAATGCTTAGGTAAAACGATAAGAAAAGGAGCAGTAGAAATTTTAACACTACCGATTGCATACCCTGGCTTCAAATTCAATGCACGCCACTGCTTCTCATTCTGAGAGGAGACCTGAGATAGTGGGCCGGCGACGGGTTGATCATGATGATGATGATGAAATCAATATCTAATAGAGGATCATTCTATGAATACCTCCCAATTGCCCTCATCGTATATGTATTTTAATTTCGTACAAGTTAATTTAAGATGGTTAAGAATTAACCTAAGATGGTATTGGCACGTATAATTGGTTGATGGTCACAAAAACATGCGACATAAACAAGTAGGTTTAAATAGGTAATAATATTTTTATTACGCCAGATATATAATTATTTATGTACGTATTTTGTGGTTAATATTGTAATTATAATATAATGATCTGAGGTTTTTTTTTAATGTTTACTTTTAATATCTATAATAAAAACTAATCATAGATATTAAAAGTAAACATTCCTATAAAATTGAAGTGTCTGTTTGTAATGTCAAGATTACGGAGATAATCGCGTACATACATACATACATACGGATCGAATACAGAACCTCCTTTTTTTTAAGTCGGTTAAGTAATAACTTTTTACTAAATCCTTAAGAAAGCAGGTAGGGTAGGACTTAACGATTTTTAAATTTTTGGGAAAAAATGTAATTTTTTTTAAATTCTTTCACGATTTCATAATATTTATAACAAATGTTATTACATATGTAATTCCAATGAACGGGCGAACTACTTATATACTAGGTATTTGAAATTCAAAGTAAGCTTCACCTTTGACGTGGTACATAGTATTTCATAAATTAATATTGATAGGCCTCGTTAGAATTAAAGGCTTAGGCACAATGAAAGGTACTCGTACTTACCCGCCAAGTCATCGATGACATAATTATAATAATTCGTTACGTTTGTTATTAGTGTTCCCATTTCGTTGACCCCTTCCTCTGAAACAAAAGTAACAATAGGTAAGTTTAATTTTTTTTTATGTTAAGTCAAAGAATTCCATGTTAAGTACAAATTACAATGAAGCTAAAGCTATATATAGCAAGGGTGTCATCCATTAATCACGTGAGGCTCAAAAGGGGGAAGGCGATTCGGAAAAAATTACGAAATATCACAAGGTGGTAGGGGGTGTAGTGAGAATTGAGATATTATCACGTGAATTTATTTTTTCGTTGAGGGCGAGATTTCTAACCGCAAAACGCGCGTGACTTTGACTCGCCGTTGCCAAATGCCAGGCAACTGTATGTAAAAATTGTTACATTGTTTTAAAGTGTATGTAAAAACTTTAAAAATGTACTACTTAGATCGAGAGATTCTCTGCGTAGTGCGCGACAATCTCGCCGAGTGGCTTGATTGGACCGATGTTGATCTTAAACAAAGCACAGCGCCAACAGCTGACTTGCAAGATGCATTATCCACTTGTTATGCCCGATCTAGACTCTCGCGAGGCTCCTATAGGTGCCTATAGGCTCTTGGAGTCTGGGCGAGTGTAGACTGCAGTGCTAGCCATCCAGACTCTCGATCCTCGCGTCCTTTGACTCGCGCCCGAAACACGTCGCCTCGCCTCGCTGTCGCTCCATACAAAGTGGAGCGAGGCGAGGCGAGGCGAGGCGAGGGAAGACGCGGGACCACGAGCGCACCGTCATCACTCTCCCACTCGCCTCTTGCCTCGTATAGCCTCGTGGGGAGTCTGGATCGGGTATCAAGTGTTGAAAAAGAATGTCTAGTTAAATAATTGTGTTGAAAAAGTCTCGCTAATCCGTGGTCCGAGTCCGAGTTATATGCATGCATATATGCATGCACCAGTACAATTATATTATTACACATAGGTGACATCAGGTCTGTCTGGACATTTGTATTACGATGCTTAATTTTCCAGAATTAAATTAAATAGATGAAACCTGTATTTAAAGATATTCTAATTTTTTTTTAATTACTTGTACTAAAAAGCTTTTATCGATGCCTATACATAGATATTACTCCATAACTCTGTCAAAAAACCGTTTTTGAAAATTCTTTTTCATTGGAAACACCATTAGATTAGTTTTTCTAAAATTAGGGAATATCTGATGAATATACCTATAGAGATAGTGGACAAAACTCATCAACGGGTAAGCAAAGACTTAAAGATGGTTAATATATACATGCATATCTAATAGGTACTATCTTAGACCACTAACCGCTCATTAATCATAATATAATGGTGGATGTTTTCATAAAATCTACTTATTAAAGCAAGGATAGCCATTGCAAATGAAGTAGTGGGTAGATACGGCTACTTTCTAAACTTCTTAGTTCTTAATACGTGATTCATAGTCATTAAGAACATAAATTATTACAAAGAAGGTAATAATATTAATATATATATAGCTGCTCGTGCTGATTCATTGACTGACTCACTGATTGATCACCCCTCCTGTAAAATTTTGTATGAAAAATTTTTTTTTCACTAATGGTTTCGTATAGAGGACAAAAATTCATTCGGAACAAAAATATGGAGAGAGCTGATGATTGAGGATTTCGGAGACAGGTGAGCAGCACGCTTAAGGTATTGAAGATAGGTGGGGGGTGCTCGAACAAATGTCACTCGAAACGTCATCCAATTGGCAGTTAGCTGAAAAAAAATTCAAAATGGCGAAAAAAAGATGGCCGCCATACAAATTTCATCGGTCTCCATCTCGGAGGGTATAAAAGATGGAAGAGTGGTTTCTTCGCAAAAGATGATGAGGATCCAAAGGTCTACTTGATGAATTGAAAAAAAAAAATCAAAATGGCGGAATTTATTTTTCCATAGAAAATGTATGGCGAATATTGAAGAGACTACAAGTTGTAAACTATGCAAGGCTTTGATGCGATTCTTTGGAGAACTCTCAAAGAAAAATATGGAAAGACATGATGATTGAGGGTTTGGAAGATGGATGAGGAGCCCGGGCAGGGTATGTTAGATAGATGGGAGGTGCTCAAACAAAAATTACTCAAAACCTCATCCAATTGGCACTGAGCTGAAAAAAAAACAAAATGGCGGATTCAAGATGGCGGCTATACAAATTTCGTCAGAGTCTATCTCACCAAGCATAAAAGATGGAAGAGTGGTTTCTGGGAAAAAGATGATCAAGACCTAAAAGTCTACTTGATGAACAGAAAAAAACAAGATGGCGGAATTTATTTTTCCATACAAAATATATGGCGAATATTGAAGAGAATGTAAGTTGGGAACTATGCAAGACTTTGATACAGTTCCTTTTCAAAATCTTTTTTAATTATTCGGAGAAAAAAATATGGAGAGTGATAATGATCGAGGGTTAGGAATATGGGGGAAGATATGTAGGTGGAGGCTGCTCAAACAAAAAATACCTGAAAACAAAACCTCGCGGTCCGCTTGCGGGCCGCGCACCCACGCGCCATACTTTAATATATATATAGCTGCTCGTGCTGATTTATTGACTGACTCACTGATTGATCACCCCTCCTGTAAAATTTTGTATGAAAAATTTTTTTTTCACTAATGGTTTCGTATAGAGGACAAAAATTCATTCGGAACAAAAATATGGAGAGAGCTGATGATTGAGGATTTCAGAGACGAGCGAATGGCACGCTTAAGGTATTGAAGATAGGTGGGGGGTGCTCGAGCAAATGTCACTCGAAACGTTATCCAATTGGCAGTCAGCTGAAAAAAAAATCAAAATGGCGAAAAAAAGATGGCCGCCATACAAATTTCATCGGTCTCCATCTCGGAGGGTATAAAAGTTGGAAGAGTGGTTTCTTCGCAAAAGATGATGAGGATCCAAAGGTCTACTTGATGAATTGAAAAAAAAAATCAAAATGGCGGAATTTATTTTTCCATAGAAAATGTATGGCGAATATTGAAGAGACTACAAGTTGTAAACTATGCAAGGCTTTGATGCGATTCTTTGGAGAACTCTCAAAGAAAAATATGGAAAGACATGATGATTGAGGGTTTGGAAGATGGATGAGGAGCCCGGGCAGGGTATGTTAGATAGATGGGAGGTGCTCAAACAAAAATTACTCAAAACCTCATCCAATTGGCACTGAGCTGAAAAAAAAACAAAATGGCGGATTCAAGATGGCGGCTATACAAATTTCGTCAGAGTCTATCTCACCAAGCATAAAAGATGGAAGAGTGGTTTCTGGGAAAAAGATGATCAAGACCTAAAAGTCTACTTGATGAACAGAAAAAAACAAGATGGCGGAATTTATTTTTCTACACAAAAAAAAATTATTGATGGAAAAATACGGAAAGAGCTGATGATCGAAGATTTTGGAGACGGACGAAGAGCACGGCGAGGGTATTGAAGATAGGTGGGACGTGCTCAAACAAAAACTACTCGAATCCTCGCGGTCCGCTTGCGGGCCGCGCACCCACGCGCCATACTAGTTAATATATATATAGCTGCTCGTGCTGATTCATTGACTGACTCACTGATTGATCACCCCTCCTGTAAAATTTTGTATGAAAATTTTTTTTTTCACTAATGGTTTCATATAGAGGACAAAAATTCATTCGGAACAAAAATATGGAGAGAGCTGATGATTGAGGATTTCGAAGACTGGTGAAGAGCACGCTTAAGGTATTGAAGATAGGTGGAGGGTACTCGAACAAATGTTACTCGAAACGTCATCCAATTGGCAGTGAGCTGAAAAAAAATTCAAAATGGCGAAAAAAAGATGGCCGCCATACAAATTTCGTCGGTGTCCATCTCGGAGGGTATAAAAGATGGAAGAGTGGTTTCTTCGCAAAAGATGATCAGGATCCAAAGGTCTACCCGATGAATAGAAAAAAAATTCAAAATGGTGGAATTTATTTTTCCATAGAAAATGTATGACGAATATTGAAGAGACTACAAGTTGTAAACTATGCAAGGCTTTGATGCGGTTCTTTGGAGAACTCTCAATGAAAAATATGGGAAGACATGATGATTGAGGGTTTGGAAGATGGTTGAGGAGCCCGGGCAGGGTATCGCAGATAGATGGGAGGTGCTCAAACAAAAATTACTCAAAACCTCATCCAATTGGCACTGAGCTGAAAAAAAAAACAAAATGGCGGATTCAAGATGGCGGCTATACAAATTTCGTCGGTGTCTATCTCACCAAGTATAAAAGATGGAAGAGTGATTTCTTGGCAAAAGATGATCAAGAACTAAAGATCTACAATTTGATGAACAGAAAAAAATCAAGATGGCAAAATTTATTTTTTTCACACAAAATATACAATGGCGAATATTGAAGAGACTATAAGTTGGGAAACTATACAAGACTTTGTTTTAATAAGATATAAGAACTCTCCTTCTGGAAAATGATTCGGAGAAAAAAATTTGGAGAGTGATGATGATCGAGGGTTTGGAAGATGGATGAGGAGCACGGCCTGGGTTAAAGATGCTGAAAATGATAGAAGAAGGTGGAGGCTGCTAAAACAAAAATAATACTGAAATCCCCGCGGTCCGCTTTAGCGGGCCGCGCAGCCAAGCGCCCTACTAGTATAATTATATAGGTAATACATTTTATTTTTCATTACTTTTTCTATAAAAATATTTTTCTATGTTTTTTTTATTGTTTAAGAAATATCGCTGATTTCTCTCCTAACGGGTTGTCCATTAATCACGTGATGTTTTTTAACATTTTTTAATCCCTCCCTCCCCCATGGTGATACGTGGTGAGGTTTAAGATTAACCCTCCATCCCCCACCAAAAATCACGTGTATTTTTTAGTACGTACAAAAAATCTTAAAATTTTTATAATATTATTTTTAAGTACCAGCATAAATTATAATCTAATCCTTAATTCTAGAAAATCAATTCGGTTTAGAAATCACGCGTTTGACGAAAAAATAAGTACCTACACGTGATATCTTACAATACCCCCCCTCCCCCCTTGTGATATTTCATGATTTTTGTCGAACCCCTCCCCCCCTTTCGGACCTCACGTGATTAATGGACAGCCTCTAATGGCCCACTGGCAGTAAGTGCAGCTTGTCACATAGACCTTCGTATTTTATATTATTGAAGGAATCTATAAAATGTTTTCTGAATTCTTTCAATACGTTCAATATACATCTTTTATCGCGGATTCCAAATTTGTGATGTGTATTCGAGGTTGCTCCTTACTAGGGCACAATATAGAACATTTATTGTTTTTAATTTAGTGAATTCTTTGGATGGTCGCATTAAGAATCATTTTGATGCTTTGCTCACAATTTGGTCCACGTGCTTGTCATATAGGAGTTTATGGTAGACTAGATGATGCCCACGGCTTCGCCCGTGTGTATTTAGGTTTGTAAAAATCTCGTGGGAACTTTGATTTTCCAGAACAAAAAGTAGCCTATCTGTAGTAAGTAGTAACCCGTCCACAAAACGGAAAAATTCCGTGAGATCCTTACGATTTCGGAATGCAATTCCTTACAGCATCAGGGTTGAGGAGTTGGACATGTACCTACTCGAGGTCATTCAACAATAAAGTCTTTAATTGGTATCCCCAATATCAATTTAAATAACCGACAGTGCCTAAATCCCATTAGTTTTGAGGATCAGATCCCCTACAGCATCAGGATTGAGGAGTTGGAATCCAAATTTTTTGTAGGACAGTGTCGCAATGTTTCTCTATCGATTAAAAAAAAATTACGCAAATCGGTTCAGAAATCTCGGAGATATCGGTGTACATAGGTAGAAAAACACAACTCCTCCTTTTTTGAAAGTCGGTTAAAAAAGTAGCCTATGTTACTCCCTGGTTAATTCTCTACTTGTATGTGAAAGTCCCGTCAAAATCGGTTCAGCCGTTCCAAAGATTAGCCCGTTCAAACAGACAGACAGACAGACAGACAGACAGACAGACAGACAGACAGACAAAAATTTTAAAAACGTGTGATTCGGTTATAGTATCGTTCAAATAACCATATGAGCTTAATATGAGGTAGTTATTTCGATATTACACACAGACACTTCAATTTTATTTATTAGTATAGATTATAATTTCTAGATCGCGTATATTGTATACTAGCATTTGCCCGCGGCTTCGCCCGCGTGAATTTCGATTTTTCACAAATCCTGAGGGATAAGTAGATTTCTGGTCCACCCGCCCCCCGCCGCGCGGCGGCGTACCGCGGTACCGAGTACGGCGGGCGCAGGGCGCAGGGGCGCGTGGCGCGGCGCGGCCGGGGAGCGCGAGCGTCCGCGTCGGCCGTCGCGATCGCGCGCAGCGAAAATACCTATCAGGGCGTTTTTAACATCTGTATTTACCGATTTCAACACAACTCCTTTTTTGAAAGTCGGTTAAAAAAGTAGCCTATGTTACTCCTTGGTTAATCCTCTACTTGTCTGTGAAAGTCCCGTCAAAATCGGTTCAGCCGTTCCGAAGATTAGCCCGTTCAAACAGACAGACAGACAGACAAAAATTTTAAAAACGTGTGATTCGGTTATGGTACCGTTCAAATAACCATATGAGCTTAATATGAGGTAGTTATTTCGATATTACAGACAGACACTTCAATTTTATTTATTAGTATAGACTAGCTTTTGCCCGCGGCTTCGCCCGCGTGAATTTCGGTTTTTCACAAATCCTGAGGGATACGTAGATTTCTGGTTCCCGTTCCCGCTCCCTTTTCCAACCTTTATACTTACTTAGGGCATTTTTTATCTCCATTCAAAATTTCAGCCAAATCTGTTCTGTATGGTTCTGTAGTTTTGATTGGCCCGTTGGCGCGGTTGGCAGTGACCCTGCCTTCGACATACCTACATACGACTAAAACAAACTAAAGAAATAAAAAACATCATAACCCCTAATAAAAACAAAATCTCCGATTCAAAATAAAAATTACGAAAACGCACGCAACAAACGCAGGACACATCCGCACGCATTAGCACCCTCGTTCGAAATGGAGATTGGTCATTGCCCATTGGATTGGAGCATGCACCCTCTTCACCGCACCCGCCCGCCGCGCGGCGGCGTACCGCGGTACCGCGTACAGCGGGCGCAGGGCGCAGGGGCGCGGGGAGTTCCGTGTGGCGCGAGCGTCGGCCGCCGCGCGAAGCGAAAATACCTATCAGGGCGTTTTTTAACATAGGTACTTACCGATTTCAACACAACTCCTTTTTTGAAAGTCGGTTAAAAAAGTAGCCTATGTTACTCCTTGGTTAATCCTCTACTTGTCTGTAAAAGTCCCGTCAAAATCGGTTCAGCCGTTCCGAAGATTAGCCCGTTCAAACAGACAGACAGACAGACAAAAATTTTAAAAACGTGTGATTCGGTTATGGTATCGTTCAAATAACCATATGAGCTTAATATGTGGTAGTTATTTCGAAATTACAGACAGACACTTCAATTTTATTTATTAGTATAGATCTACGACGACGACCTAGCTCCTGATTCTTAATTTTATATGTGGATTTATATGCGTTGAACTTACAAGTAAACGATATGGTAAAGCACTAAAAAACATTGAGATCTAATCTGTTGGCATTACAGTAAAGACACGTAAAGATCAAGCCTAATAGACCGGGGTAGTTCCCTTTAAAAATAATAAAAAGTAAAAGAAAATCACAGTAGGATGAAACCCATTGGAAAAGGAGGAGAATATTATAAAAATAAAAGGAAAAATAATTTACGGGCGATCTGAGCTCGGGAAAAAAAAGGGGGGGAGTTTTAAGGGTAAAAAACGGTTTAACTCGATTTCCGGCAAAACTACAAGTTCTATGCAAAAAAATTAAATGGCAAAGTTGTAGGTAATAAAAAGATCTACAACTTTTGTATTCACACTTTTTTCACATAACCTCAAAATTTATGTGAAAAGTTCAAAAAACCAAGTTTTTGGTTTTTAATTTTTATCTTTTACAATAAATATTTTATTTTCACGGAATTTGGTGAAAACTTACCTTTTTATGTCCCAAATACACTGTAATTTATTTGATTTGAAATATTTAGATTTTCTCCTTATTTTTGACTCAATATCGAAAAAGCACCCTCATTTTCAATCGAAAATTCATCCATCAAAATATCGGCTTTTTTCAAAAAGTAGGAGTGCGTTCTGTTTGTTGAAATCTCTACTTTCTGATGGTGTAAAAATATATATATGTTACTACTTATAGTAAATCTTCTCAGAAAATGAAAAAACCAGAATTCGAATTTTTTAAATCTTGTACTAAAATATCATTCAATTTTAATTTTTTAGGTTATATTACATTAAACATATAATTTTTTAAAGAAAATATTACAATTTTTATTTTAGAGTTGCCACTTCATTATACTTATTGCATTAATAGACCAGTGTCGATAATTTTGGAAACCAAGAAAAATCACAGAAGGATGAAACCCATTGGAAAAGGAGGAGAATATTATAAAAATAAAAGGAAAAATAATTTACGGGCGATCTGAGCTCGAGAAGGGGAAGGGGGGGAGTTTTAAGGGTAAAAACGGTTTATCTCAATTTCCGGCAAAACTACAAGTCCTATGGAAAAAAATCAAATGGCAAAGTTATAGGTAATAAAAAGATCTACAACTTTTGTATTTACACTTTTTCACATACCTCAAAATTTATGTGAAAAGTTCAAAAAACCAAGTTTTTGGTTTTTTATTTTTATCTTTTACAATAAATATTTTTTTTTCACGGAATTTGGTGAAAACTTACCTTTTTATGTCCCAAATACACTGTAATTTATTTGATTTGAAATATTTAGTTTTTCTCCTTATTTTGACTTAATATCGAAAAAGTAATATTATATTAGTAATAAAGTAATATTTTCTTTAAAAAATAACATGCTTAACGTAACATAACCTAAAAAATTTAAATTGAATGATATTTTAGTACAAGATTAAAAAAATTCGAACTCCGGTTTTTTTCATTTTCTGGGAAGATTTACTATCGTAACATATATATATTTTTACACTATCAGAAAGTAGAGATTTCAACAAACAGAACGCATCCCTATTTTTTGAAAAAAGCTGATATTTTGACGGATGATTTTTCGATTGAAAATTAGGGTGCTTTTTCGATATTGAGTCAAAAATAAGGAGAAAAACTAAATATTTCAAATCAAATAAATTACAGTGTATTTGGGACATAAAAAGGTAAGTTTTCACCAAATTCCGTGAAAATAAAATATTTATTGTAAAAGATAAAAATAAAAAACCAAAAACTTGGTTTTTTGAACTTTTCACATAAATTTTGAGGTTATGTGAAAAAAGTGTGAATACAAAAGTTGTAGATCTTTTTATTACCTACAACTTTGCCATTTAATTTTTTTCCATAGGACTTGTAGTTTTGCCGAAAATCGAGATAAACCATTTTTTACCCTTAAAACTCCCCCCTTTTTTTTCCCGAGCTCAGATCGCCCGTAAATTATTTTTCCTTTTATTTTTATAATATTCTCCTCCTTTTCCAATGGGTTTCATCCTACTGTGATTTTTCTTGGTTTCAAAAATTATCGAGACTGGGCTATAAGTAGGTCATCCTGAAGTAGACTTTGGTCCGTATATGTTGAGTCTCAAAAGTCGCCAGGTGACCTAGGAGCTGGCTCGTATTTTGCCCAAAGGCTAAGCCTGGCTATGCAGAGAGGAAATAGCGCCAGCGTCTTGGGCACCATGCCCATAAACGATCATTTGGACGATGTATATTTTTTGTAAATATTATTTTTAACCCCTGACGCAAAAACGACGGGGTGTTATAAGTTTGACGTGTCTGTGTATGTGTGTGTGTGTGTATGTGTGTGTGTGTGTCTGTTTCCCTGTGGCGCTCAAACGGGTGGACCGATTTGAATGCGGTTTTTTTTATTTGAAAGGTGAATTAGTCGAGAGTGTTGTTAGCTATGTTTGATCAAAATCGATTCAAGATGGCCGCTGCTACAAAATGGTGGATTACATATTTTTTCACAACTCCCTCAATATGGGTATCAAATGAAAGGGCTTGACTAGTAGAATAGCACTATGCAAATCCAAGATGGCCGCCGCCACAAAATGACGAATTTCGGGGGTTTTTTAATTTTTAATTTATACTTGTAATTATATTTTTAGTCAGTCAAAATGGTAAGTTTAAAACTGAGTAAAATGAATGCTTCAGATCAATGACACACTAATTTTATTGATTTTCGTATTCAGAAACAGAAATGCAAATAAGTAGGATCCTGATTCCTGACGGTGGTATTTGAATTGTTGCTACACACCTAATAGAAATATTGTGAAGTCCACAAAAACGAGTTAATAGCGAACGTGTTGAGCAACGATAACACGCTATCAAAACAAACGGATGGGTTGCAAACTAACAAAAATCGCATATAGTTTCAAACACGAAATACAGAAACGCAATTTTATACCTTAACTAGTGACTCGTTCGGGCTTCGCACGGGTAGTAATGACCCGCTACTATCCCACCATACATTGTTTTGTTACATCTCAAAGGGATTAGCATCGTTTTCGATGAAAGCTCGCAGGCTGCTTGGCTTTTTCCGACATTTTCAACAATTATCGTCATATTTCAACCAATTTACACGAAACCTTAACAAATTATTCTCATGAATAACTGTCTAATCGTGAAAACCGCATGAAAATCCGTTCTGTAATTTTTGAGTTTATCACGAATAGACAGACAGATGCGGCGAGGGACTTTGTTTTATAATACGTAGTGATGTAGAGTATATCTAATCTCTATGCATTTATGGTGTAGAGTATAACATTTATGTCCTGCTAAATGTCAGACGTAAGCAAATAAAGTTTTTTTATTCTTCAACAAATTAATAGAGACGACTTCTAGAAACTTCGATCCCCTTTACGAAATCAATGCAATCAAGGTATAACTATGATATTTCATGTTCTAACTAACTAATTCGCTTATATTCAATGATTTAAATAAGTATAAGAATAAAAAATATCAAAAGATGAACCAATTTAAATGTACCTAGTACCTACCTACTATTGTTATGTTTTACACCAAGTTAATGCCAAAGGTACTTGACCAAATTTTTCGTGAAGCAACCGATGAACAAAGGAATTAAGCAACTTGACATTTCATTAGAATAAACCGCAACATGAAACACCTATTTAATCTTCCAACGGAGATTTAATTAATTTTAGTATTTTTTTAATTCATCTACATAAGTTACTCTAGACTGCGATCTCACCTAATGGTAAAAAACCTCACGTGATTAATGGACAACTCCTAATCTACTGTACATGTTTACTTAGACAAATAATTGACATTATACTTAAAGAATTCCCAAATTGCCACTGCCGGGAATCGAACCCGCAACCTCCGACTTATAAGACCACAACGCTCACCACTGCGCCAGGGGAGGTCATCAAAAATAATTCAGATTAATTTTTTATCACGATAGATTATGAATGTACAAAAATAAATAAAATTGAAATGTCTGTCTGTGATTTCAAAATAAATGTCTCTCATGAATATTTACGAATATATCACTAAAGTATAACACATTCGAATTTAGTCGGTAGAAAAGCCCACCCGTGCGAAATAAAATCGTAACGATTTTATTTGCGTAAATGCGTGTGATGTGTCATAATGTTTACATTTTTTCCTATTTGGTCAACGCCCTTTATATAACAATGACTGTAGGTAGTTAGTTAATATAATTTAGGTAGGTAAAGCTTTAAATTAACATACTAATCACTGTTATCCGGTGCAAGTGGATATTTAAATATGCAATCATCGAGAGAAGCAAGCGTTACTTTGCGGGATGCCATGACATGCAAGGTGTCGGCGACCGAACCAAGTACAACGTTCCACAAACCCACAGAACGTAAATAACAGTACATAAAAACAATATTATATCAATAGGTACCTAGATATAGAAGGAATTATTACGATAAGTTTAGGATAAAATCAGTAAGTTATGAATATATAGTAGAAAGCATTGACATTATATTTTTCTACGTAGTGAGTAAAGTACGTAAAAATTAAACGCACTCCGTTGTAAGCGCTGTGAGTAGTCTAAAAATAAATTGAATTTAGGTAGACCAAATAAAAATAGCCCGCTAACCCGCATTGGAGCAGCGTGGCGGGTCTAAACTCTAATCACTCTCTCCTATGAGAGAGGAGGCCTGTGCCCAGCAGCGGGACGTTAAAAAGGCTGTAGTGGTTGGTTGGTACCAAATAAACATGATACATGTATATGGGATCAGGGATGGGATACAATACAATACATGATCGGAATTCGGAACAATCGCATGCCAGTTAATTTCAGAAAAATAAATACGTACTTAGGTACCTACAAAAAATCTTTTCATTGTAAAAAACGTAGGATCATTCCGACGTTATTTTTTTACATGCTGCACATTCAAATATGGAATTAATTAAAGTCGCGTAGCTACAAAGGAAAGAGTGGACTGAAGGTTTACTCTCTTTTGCAGAATGTGATAGAGCGACAGGTAATCTCAAAGTCACCAAAAGTGGCAGCGAAGCTACCTGGATTTTTTAATGAAATTAAACTGCTACTTATCTAAATCTTTTTCCTTACCGTAAAGGTCAACTTATACCTACTATATATACCTACCTATTACACAACAAAACACTTAATTGAACAGAGTTAACAAATACTTTGTTGAAATACTGGTAAAATGTCAAATGCCTAGTAGGTAGGAATCTCTTAACTGTTGTAAGTTGCAATATTGACTACTCAACCTGACGAGTGGCTCTACCTACATACCTAGGTACAATAACCCAAAAAATAGGTTTTTAAAACAGACAAAACTGTTTGGAATTTTCGGAACGACTGGAACAATTTGATTCGATTTTCACAGTAAGGTCAAGGATGATGCAGGGAACTATCTAAGCTATTTCATATCCCGGAAAAAATAAGGGTTCTTGCGTAAAAAATAAAAACCTTTAATATTACGGACAATATAATTATTACAGGTTAATACATTTTCGCAGTCGTACCACTGAGCCGATTTTGACGAAATTTGGCATGCATCCCGGAGGCGAAATAAAGAGTTCCCAAAGAGTTCCGAGAGATTTTAAAAAACCTAAATACACACGGGCGAAGTTTCGAGCATGAACTTGTTAAACTATAGGTACTATTTATATATATGTTTTTGTAGGTAGATATATGATATAGGTACGTAAACAATATACGTTGATAGATTAAAACTGGTTCATTATACAGAATTCTAATGGTGTTTACTATTAAAACATTTAAATCTTATTTTTATGGTAAGTTATTAACTTCCTTGTACTTAGTACCTATAGCAAAATTATTATAACAAGCAAATAAATATTCGCAAATAATAAGTACTTAATAGGTACGTATTATGAAAGAATATTTTTTTATTCACATAATAAATTAAAAATTAATTATCTGTTTTGTGCATAATATAACTATTATTATTTTTAATAAGTAGTTACACTGAAATATTTTAAAATAAATAAGAAAGAAGCCTTAATAAAAAGGTTATGCGAAGTATAATACGCAAAGATATATTAAATTACAAGAAGGCGATAAAAATGTAGATGAACATTTATGGACGCACTCTAAAATAATCTCACTTGCGGATTTCCACACAATTTTCAAAACACTGTCACTTCGGTGCGGTAATTTTTAACCGACTTCCAAAAAGGAGGAGGTTCTCAATTCGGCGCGTATTTTTTTTAAACAAAATATTTGAATGCTCGATTTACCTGTCTTGAGCGTTGACGTACGCACCACACACCACAAGTTTCAAGATTGAGCGTCTCACTTCGAAACAACCTGCGCCCCGGCTGTTTAATTAAAATTTAAACACTTCGTAGACGTAAAGCTGGTATTAAACTCATGCTGGATAACACACCGAGACTCGAATGACTATGAAGAAATTAATATGTATGAGATAGGAAATATTGGAGATCCGTCGCAACAGGACTGAATAATAAATAATTAATGGCCCCCACTGTTCGCAGTAAGAATAACATTAGAACGTAATATTGCGAAAAAAATACACAATACTAGATGATGTCCACCAAACCATTTCCTGGTACGGAGATTGCTCAGGATGAACTCCTGATTCTGCACTGTAAGTGCCCTCATGCTGCAGTTGCGTATATCTTCAATGATTAATAATTCAAGTCATATTTTTAGGGTTCCGTACCCAAAGGGTAAAACCCTACCCTATTACTAAGACTCCGCTGTCCGTCCATCCGTCTGTCACCTGCAGGCTATATTTCATGAACCGTGATAGATAGACAGTTGAAATCACAGATGATGTATTTATGTTGCCGCTATAAGAGCAAATACTAACAGAATAAAATAAATATTGAAGGGGGCTTCCATACAACAGACATGATTTTTTTGCCGTTTTTATAGATAACGGTACGGAACCCTTCGTGCGCGAGTCCGACTGGCACTTGACCGGTTTTTTTTTATACTTAAAAATAGAAAATTGACCATGTTATGGTGACTTATTTACCCTTTCGCCTCGAACTTAACCGACCCTAAAGCTTGTCCTAGGATCATGTATACAACAAAAGTGCAACGCGGTGTTTAAACCTACGACCTTTCTGATATCAGCCCACTTGAACCGTTGAACCATAGAGGCCTCGACTCATTTCAGCCTTCCCTCGTACACTCGGAATGCACTCAGCTTCGGTTTCGGCTGTTATCAATAATCATAAATGCGAACACCTAATCTGTGTACTTAGCTAGGTACTTACATAATATATACGTCAGATGGCCAATAGCTACTCATGAAATACCTCTAATAAGGGTTTACAACAGAGGGTAATCTGTGATTTAAACAATAATTATTGCAGAGGCCTGTTAATTGCCGGGAATAGGTAAGGCAGAGTAGTAATATGCGCAACTACGAGTAGTAATATGCGCAACTACGAGTAGTAATATGCGCAACTACGAGTAGTAATATGCGCAACTACGAGTAGTAATATGCGCAAGAGTAGGTAAAGGTGGTAAAGGTATGTACTTAGAACTGCACCACGTAAGTGTCTGTTGAACCGAATTGTGCAAATTATTATTATAGGTACGAATAGGTAGTTAGTGCAACTTTAATAGACGTGGACACTGGACTTTGCGATTATTCCAAAAGAAAATGATCGATCAATGCTCTGTAGAATACTGATCTGAATTGGAATTTCTTGGACTATTACATAAGACAAAGTATTATAACCTTCCAAGATCTCGGCAGTCGGCATCAAGCAACGTTTTTCGTCGTATGCATATTGTATGTCAAAATAAAATGTCATTTTATGTCATGTTTTTGTCAAAACATGATAACTTCAAAATTAAACAAACATGCACTTTTTATTAATATCGAATCCATATTTACCATTTTTCGACGTAAAACAACCTTTAAAGTTATACCAGGAAATTCTACCAAGACTGCAGTTAGCTTGTCATACAAAATTTATGGAGAACCTACGATATACCACGACGAGCCTACAATATTGTTGGTCCACGGACTTCTAGGCTCCAAGAAACATTGGGACAGTATCGGGAAGACAATAGTGAATGTTATGAAGAAAGCGGTAGTGTCTATTGATTTAAGAAATCACGGGGACAGTCCACACGTCAACTCGCATAAATACGAAGACCTTGTGGGAGATATCCTGAAGCTGCTGGACAAATTGTCCATAAACCGAGCCAGCCTTGTTGGACACAGCATGGGCGGCAGAGCGGTGATGGGTGTGTCGCTTACAGCAGTAAGTACCTACCGTAGTAGTAGTTATACACGTTTAGTATATATGTTACAGCCAAAGTAATTAATTAGCTTTTATTGATAATGACTGGCAATTATATATAATAGCTAAATTGTCCAGATATTATTCATAATATCATGTCAAACCAGACATTATTCATAATAGCAGATGAACGTTGGTCAAAATGATAAATACGGCCCGCCTTGCTTCCCCTCCCGTATCTCATTCCTTTGTGGTGTGGCGTGATCACCACGATCTCGTAATCTAAACTACCCTATCCTAACCTAACCTAACCTAGCCTAAAATTCCTGATGTAGACTGTGCCAAAGCTGATGATAGAAACATTATATGCATAGCTGTTGTAATTTCTCCGGAGACACCTCAGAAGATAAGTACCTCACGAAAATAAGTATTATTATTGAACTAGTGGATGCGTGCCACTTACAGAAGCTAGGTTAGGTTAGGTTAGAACATAAATATTGAGGTGCCCGGCCGCAGGCCGGGCACTTAGGTTCTATTGGATCCTAGGTAGAATGTGGTCCAAAACGAAATCTGAGCACCCCAACCCAAAGCAATAAGTCGGTTAAATTCAAACAGTTACCTAATTAATTTTGAAAAAAAAAATCGTATGGTTGCGTTTTGGCCTTGTATATATTGGAACTATGCACGCGCGCGTCCACATTACAAAATATATACTAGTAGTACACAAAATTCGTGTATACTTTGTAGTACAAAATTTGAAAACTGCATTACAATGTATACATAAGCAGAATCCTATGGGTGCATTCTGGCTATTTATATTATGTAAATACGCGCCCCCGCCCGCCGTGGAAAATCGTAGGCACCCGCGCGAGCCGTAGCGGCGGTGGTGAGCGTGGGTGCCTGGGATTTGCTACGCAACCTGGGCGATGGGGCTGCACTTCCCTCAGCGCCGAAGCTGTTGCAGAAGTAACTATGTTTTTGGGTGGTATAAACTGTTTATTACCCGACTGGGTTATGTGTTTCACCTGTGTGTATGTATGTCCATTCCTATGTCCGCGTGTAACTAATAAACGGCTCAACGGATTTTGATAAATGATACGTCATTAGATTTGTCTTCATGACGCGAGTGTTATAGGGTACCTAAATTAAAAAAAAATTAAAATGGCGGACTTTATGCGCTTTAATGTGCGAGCTGAAAAAAAATTTTTTCCTCAAGACCCTCGAGTGGGGTATCAAAATGAAGGGATTTAAAAGGCAAATACAAAAATGTATACAATTATATATTTGAAAATAAGTTGGAGTGATAAATCACAGAAAATGACCGTTTCCTATGTCAGTTCGTAACTACTCAACGACTCAACTTATTTTGATAAATGATACGTCATTAGATTTGTCTTAACAACGCAAATGTTACTGTGTACATAAAATTAAAATGGCGTACATAAAAATTCAAAATGGCGGATTTTATGCACTTTAATGTGCGAGCTGAAAAAATTTTTTTCCTCAAGACCCTCGAGTGGGGTATCAAAATAAAGGGCTTTAAAAGGCAAATACGAAAATATATACAATCTATGTGTTTGTAATCAGTTTGGAGTGACAAATCATAGAAAACAAAATAAATAACAACTACACTGGGAGTAAATTGTTGGTAATTTATTTAAGATCCCTTCCCACTCCACTCTACCACATTCCACATAATCCCCCCTACACCTCCCCCCTTCCCATCAATTATTGTAACACTAATAATTTAACCTTAAATCGCCAAACACTAAAATAATACAATAATATTATGAAGGACCTTATTAAAGTTTCTAGTGTTCAACAGATGGCGCTAATAGTGGTCTTAAACGCGCTATTACCTACACGCGGAGTGACACAGGCCTGTCTCTTGTAAAAATATGCATCTAAAAATTTTTCATAGTTTTGCACTAAAAACCAAGAAATAAATTACGTAATTAAAAAAACTAAAAACCCGACTGCGTAAAACAAACTAGTTCTGGTAACTGAAAAGCAAAAAACAAGCTTTGTACTTTATAAACTAGAATTTGATAAGATCATAAACATAATTAATGTTAGAAAATGAAAATGTATGGCAGGCGGGGGCATTACTTAGCCAACTACTCAGGACTATTAGTTCGCCCCCGCATGCCATACATTTTCTAACATTAATTATGTTTATGATCTTATCAAATTCTAGTTTATAAAGTACAAAGCTTGTTTTTTGCTTTTCAGTTACCAGAACTAGTTTGTTTTACGCAGTCGGGTTTTTAGTTTTTTTAATTACGTAATTTATTTGACGTTATATTTTGCAATATCTGGTGATCAGTTAAACATAAGTCCTTGTTTTGTTACTTTATCCAAGTCTTCCAAGATATTATATAAAATAGCTGAATATTATTTATAATAGCTAGATAATTTTAATAATTATGTGTCAATTATTACTTTATCCAAATTGAGTTGATAATATTTATAATGGCTGGATAGTATACATAATATCCTTATTTATTACTTTGGCTGTAACATATACACGGCCCACTACAGGGCACGGCTCTCCTCTCAAAATGGGATTGAGGCCGTAGTCCACCACGCGGTATAATGCGGATTCGTAGGAGTCACACGCCTTTGAGAACATTATGGAGAACTCTCAGGCTTGCAGGTTTCCTCACAATGTTTTGCTTCGCCGTAAAAGCAAGGGATCTTTAATAGCTTAAAACGCACATAGTATAGCTCCGAAAAATTGAGGTGCGTGCCGGAGATCGAACTCGGTCTCGATGAAATGGATGCCAAAATCTTAACTACTAGGCCATCAAGACTAAGCCATAACTTAGTTTTAAAGAACATAATATTATATTAATTATGTAGATACTACGTGCACATAGAAAACTCTGTATCATTATGTTCCTGACAACATTTCGTATTTATTAGATAGGTATCCTATTGTACCTACTAGGTACTTATTAATATAATTAATATCAGCTGTTCTCATATTTTCAAGTTTTGTTTTCTCTGTAGCCCGAAAAAGTAGCCGGTCTCTTGGTCGTGGACATTTCGCCAATATCGACCGCTCGACATTTAACAGATTTCTTACCAGAAGTCCTCGAGGCTATGAAAAAGATAGATTTCAAGAAATGTAAAAATATAAGTTCTGCAAAAAGCGAAGCCAGAAAACAGCTGAAGAGTTTCATAAAGGACGATCTTCTTCTGAAGGCTATACTGTCGAATATAAAAATGAAATCAGATCACAAGATTGGATGGGCGTGCAATGTAGATATTCTAATGAAGCATTTTAAACACATAGCATCGTTTCCAGAAAACTTGAGAAGAAAAACATACTACGGCCCGGCGTTATTCATCGGTGGACAACTTTCAGAATATCTCCCGTACGAAATTAAAATGAAATACCTAGTTCAATGATATTATATTTTACACTAAGTACCTATATAAAAAAGTTACATAAAGCTAAGATTTAGTCCGCATGTAATTAATCGCTTTACCTACTTTCTCGGAATGAAAAGTTGCTCATGTCATTCTCCGGGATGCAAGATGAGATTATGAGCGTTTGTCCACCGCCACCGTCGCCGGGACGTCACCGAGAACGAGATTATTTCTGGTCGAGAACAAGTTGACGTGACGGGCGTGCGGTGGTCACACGGCCGTAGTAAATGTATGTATCACTATAAATCGGCGCCGTCACCGAGAACGAGATTATTTCTGGTCGAGAACAAGTTGACGTAACGGGCGTGCGGTGGACACACGGCCGTAGTAAATGTATGTATCACTAAATCGGCGCCGTCACCGAGAACGAGATTATTTCTGGTCGAGAACAAGTTGACGTAACGGGCGTGCGGTGGACACGGCCGTAGTAAATGTATGTATCACTAAATCGGCGCCGTCACCGAGAACGAGATTATTTCTGGTCGAGAACAAGTTGTCGTGACGGGCGTGCGGTGGACACACGGCCGTAGTAAATGTATGTATCAGTAAATCGGCGCCGTCACCGAGAACGAGATTATTTCTGGTTGAGAACAAATTGTCGTGACGGGCGTGCGGTGGACACACGGCCGTAGTAAATATATGTATCAGTAAATCGGCGCCGTCATCTCGTTGTCGGTGATGTCCCGTTGACGGTGGCGGTGGACAAACGCTCTAACTCTGGCCTTTCATCAAGATCGGTTTGTTTAGCGTCTAGGTACCTATTATTGTCCCTAAATTCAAGAATTTTACTTTTTAAGCAGGAATGCTTAAACCCAAATTAGACGGTGCGGTGCCCCGTTCATGGTTCATTTTTGCGATGAACGATGCACGATACGATATTTGCTATGGCACAGTGCCTGTGAACGATGAACGGTCGGTGTTTAGACGGTTCATTTTTGATGACTCATAAGTCATCGATGAAGCCACGAAAATGAAAGCAAAAATCTCGAAAAATGAACCGTCTAATTTGGGCTTTAGGTATTTCGGGGATCAAACAATCCAAGATATTCAATTCCTATATATAATCTATATACCTGCCTGTGAAAGTCCCGTCAAAATCGGTTCAGCCGTTCCGAATTTTAGCCTCAGGTATAAGCAGATAGTCATATAAACTGACAGTTATTATTCTATTAAACATAATATTATTATTCTCATCAAACGCTCAAACTATTTGACAATAAAAAAATTTATACAGTGTGTCCGGGATCGAATTAGCGATATTTTAGGGACATATTCTACAACTCATTGCCTCTCTGAAAATACCACTTATCAGGGCCTGCCCCCCTCCCCCTCTCAGGGACAGCCATTTCAATTTTGCGTGCGTTTTTGTGGGTATGTGCGCACAAAAATTGTAATAACTCGAAAGTCTGCTGATGCACAGGTCTTCAAATGCCCTTATTCGATTGGATACAATATTCTCCATCACTAAATACCAAACAATAGAATAAAATGTTAAAATAACTCGATCAAAAATGCTTCGGAAAAAAATTATTTTTTCAAAAATATTAAAACTACAAGTTTTTGCCGCATTTTGCAAAAACGAGGTCGTTAAGATTACATTGTTAAGTATTAAATCGACAGTTTTTGAGATAAACAACAAAACGACATAAAAAAATTTACTGTAAGTTATTTACTTTTGGAGATATTATTATTTAAACATAACTTAACCGCGAGCGCGTAAGTTCTTATGTTATTCGAATGTGGGTTTCCATCGCATTCCTCGGGCGATCAGGTAATAATAATATTGTTTTTGATTAGTCAGTGAATGAGGTTAAAACTTAGGATCAAACCCCTACTTCAACTGATTAAAAATTCGTATAAAAAATTTAAATATCTGAAATTTTATTTTGTTGTTCCTGGCGAGGAGGCGTTATGATCGCTACTTAAGTTATTACTCATTTTTGTTTGTGATTCAGGTTTGTGAATTTTGCTAGGTTTAAAGACATGCCTACTCGGTATTATTATAGCCATAAGAGAGCATTTAGATGTCAACTATTCGCCTTGGATCGGACGTGGCAACATTTCAATGGAATGGCCACCTCATTCTCCAGACCTTACACCTTTGGACTTCTTTTTATGAGGACCTATGAAGCAGAAGGTCTTTTATATGGTACCAAATACCAGAAAAGAATTATTGGAGACGATCCTGTCCGTTGCAGATAAAATAAGATTGTATTTGGACATGATCCAACGATCCTCCCAACATGAAGCAACTAGCTAACAGAATAGAAGTGGTAATTTCGGTTTGTGGCGGAAATAACCTAGTTTTTAGGATATCTGATTTGTGTCACATACACAAATCAGAGTTATTGAGTTATTGAGTTTATAACTAACAAAAATTAAATTATAAAGTTAAGATTTTTTTACCTTATTTGTAGTAAAAAAATGATGAATCTTAAATTTGGGTTCAATACTCGTAATTCATGCTTGGGGACGAAGTACTTACAATTACCAATATCTCCAGAAGTAAGTAACTTACAGTCAAAATTTTTATGTCGTTTTGTTGCTTATCTCAAAAGCTATCGATTTATTACTTTATAATGTGGTCTTAATGACCTAGTTTTTGCAAAATGCAGCAAAAACTTGTAGTTTTCAATATTTTTGAAAAAATAATTTTTTTCCGAAGCATTTTTGATCGAGTTATTTTAACATTTTATTCTATTGTTTGGTATTTGGTGATGGAGAATATTGTATCCAATCGAATAAGGTCATTTGAAGACCTGTGCATCAGCAGACTTTCGAGTTATTACAATTTTTGTGTGCACATACCCACAAAAACGCACACCAAATTGAAATGGCTGTCCCTGGGAGGGGGAGGGGGGCAGGCCCTAATAAGTGGTATTTTCTGAGAGGTAATGAGTTGTAGAATATGTCCCTAAAATATCGCTAATTCGATCCCGGACACACTGTATAAGTAGAGTCTGGAAATTCTACTAGGTATAGTCTAATTTGTAATTCCGTGGAATTTTCTAACGTTTCTTAATGTTACCAGAGATAAAACAATTCCCACAAAGACGATAATAAATTCAAATAAATAAAAATCAGCCAAGTGCGAGTCGGGCCTCGCTCTTTCAGGGTTCCGTACATAATTATGAACAATATAATATTTTGGGTCTAAGAAATATTTAATTTCCGAGCTAGACATCGCAACAAACCGTGAAAGAAAAACCCAAAAAAATGTTCGTTTATTTTGGTCACAGCTTATAAACTATTTAATAAATCGTTGTTTTCAGTATTTGTTGTTTAAATAGAGCATATAGTACATAATATATTGAAATATCATATTCCCAACTAGTTTAGTTTTTGAGATAGCCCCCGTCACAAAAATGGTCTAAAACTGACAACTTTGATGGCCTCCCATTCCCTTATTTTTTGAGATAAAAATTAAAAAAATAAATATTTGTACTCTACTTAATGAGCTCTAAACAATGATACCCCACAAGCTAGGGTAAAGAAAAATTTTTTTTTTCCGGCTCCTTTTTCATGTATGGGAGCCCCCCTGAAAAATAATTTAATTCAATTTTTAATTCAATATTTGATTTTGGGTTAACGTTTTACACTAAATACCAAAATTTCAGGTTTGTAACTCATTTCGTCTGCGAGCTAGAGACCTGTGACCGGCGGACAGACGGACAGACAGCCGAGTGACATTAATAGGGCTCCGTTTTTTACCCTTCGGGTACGGAACCCTAAAAATCAATTGCCGCATGTAGATAATATGACAAATGCCTGACAGACACTTCCCGTTGATCATGTCATTCGACTTCCATTTTTGAATGATATTCAGTGTGTTTTTTTTTTGTTTTCTGATGCTGTTAGTTTGCACTTTCCACTCTTAGCAATTTCTGTTTTAGTGCGAAATGACTAATATTATTACGCGACTCAGGGCTTTTTTATGTTGACTGGGATTTAAAGTAGTTTGGGGTAAAATCACCAAACCGCCAACTCGCATTGGAGCAGCGTGGCGGGTCTGAGCTCTAAATCCCTTTCTCCTACGAGAGAGGAGGCCTGTGCCTAGCAGTGGGACGTTAAAAGGCTGTAGTGGTGGTGGCGAACGGCGGTGGTGGTGTCGTAAAATCGAACTTCAGGTGGGGTAGCCTGTTTTTCATACTCATCCATGAGACAATGACAATTGTCAGAATTCCACCGAATTAAAAAATCAAACTATAGTGGAAATACTTTGCTTAACAGATTTGCATTATCCTACCTACCTTAAGGTTTAAGGTAGGTAGGATAATGCAAATCTGTAATTAGCTGATGTTAATTCATGTTGTGTTACTTTCGATCATTACAGCCCTGACGATTTGTCCGGAATCCGTGAGATGTTTCCCCGCGCAGTGGTGTCTTACGTACCAGAAGTCGGACACAATTTGCATGTTGAGGACCCTAAAACTTTTTTAGAAATCGCCATAGCATTCCTGCGGACTAATAAATAAAATTAAACTATAATACATACGTAAAAACTATTTATTCTGTTCTCTTTTTTATTGCATGTTCCCCGATCACTCAAAGATGCCTGGAACGATTTGGAAAATTAATCTTTTCTTTGAAAGGGTATCCAGGTGGTGTCATAGTCAAGATCATGATTTGATGAAGGAATCCTGGAGAAATCTAGGAACCTCTTCAAATATGGTATACCTACCTATTGAAGTCGGTTTAATTATTCCCACAATATTTATTATTATGATATATTAAATTAAACTTTAACTTTTCAAATCAACCTGCCTTGAAGGTATAAGTACCTATGATACCTTCTTGCTTACAATGAAAATGTTGGTTTAAAATATAAAGTCAAAAGTGATATAGAGCGGGACCGCACTGCGAAAATTATTCGCGCGAATTTTATTCGCGCGGTTTATATTCCGCACTTTAGTATATTTTTCTCGCGAATTTAAAATCGCATGTGCGTGCAGCTTCATACATTCCCACATGTCACAGAAATTTGCGAAAAAATTCGCGCGAATAAATTTCGCAGTGCGGCCTAGGCCTTAGTAGTAGCGGTGATTGCGCGACAGAAATTATTGTCAAATAAATTGTTTATTTATATGTTTCATCATGATTTTGATATGCAATTTCAAGCCAAAGTATCCCATCTTGCGTTATGTGTAGTAAATATAAGAAAAAATAATGCACGAAATGCTGTCGATTTAGCATATAAAGTTCACGGCACATTGGATAGCGGCGGGCAGCCCGTTGTGATTGTACATGGCCTACTGGGATCGAAGAAAAACTGGGAGAGTATGTCCAAGAGAATCAATGCCGCAACTCTAAACACCGTAATTGCTGTGGACGCGAGGAATCACGGGGAAAGTCCGCACGAAGACAGTCACACTTACCCCGATCTCGCGTCGGACGTGTCGCGGCTAATTACCCAATTATCGGTAAAACAAGCTGTGATTATTGGCCACAGTATGGGAGGCAGGACTGGCATGGTTTTAGCACTGTCTGAGGTTGGGTGCCATTTACCGCCTTTTTTTAAATTGACCCAATTACTTACGATACCACATGCCTTCTAAGTAGGTACTCAATTGTTGCGGATTTCATGTTTAAAATACATGTTTACAGCACCGACGCAATATCGCTTGTCTATCGGTCTTTTATCGGATATACTTTGGAGAGTGTGCTCAGGAACTTTTTAACCTAGTTCCTCCTTCACCATTTCACCACAGAACAGCGAGAAGTCGTGAGCGATGGCATCCCTAGTTATGTGGTTGACGTTCAGTCTGCTCGCACAAAGCGCTTTCGGTCGACGTTTCTGATACGAAGGACTAGGGTGTGGAACGCCCTTCCGGCTTCCGTGTTTCCCTCCTCGTACGACTTGAGTACCTTCAAGGCAAGAGTGAATACGCATTTTCTAGGCAAACGCGCTCCAACTTAGACCTCATCATGGCTTTTCAGACATGATTGTCGTCAAGCGTAAGCCTATCATTCAATAAAAAAAAATTAAAATTAAAAAAACATAACATAAACAGCAAATAAATTCATATTATGCTATTAATATACTATACCCTACTACTGAGTTACTACAATTTTTTTTATTTATCTACAAGTTAGTCCTTGACTGCGATCTCACCTGGTGGTAAGTGACGACGCAGTCAAAAGGTGGAAGCGGGCTAACTTGGAAGAGATAGGTAATATCTCTTCCAAGTTAGCCCGCTTCCACCTTTGCCATATTATGGCAGTATTGACCGGTTTATACGCGACATCTTACCGGAAGTCCGGAACGCTAAATCGCTTGGCTGCACGGTTTTGTCGGTAGTGTGGTAACTAGACACGGTTGAAGCCTCCCACCATGCCAGAACCAGACACAACTTAGAAATTATAAAATCTTAAATTGCCAGTTTCCACTGCCGGGAATCGAACCCGGGATCACTTATAATACCACAGCGCTCGCCACTGCGCCAGGGAGATCGTCAAAAGTACATAAGAACATTTTTAATATTAGGTAACTGGATTATTATTATAATTGCGAGCTGCGAGGTAGGTATGGGTGTTTGTCTGTCAATCTGACTTTGTTGGTTATCTTTTTTACGATTCAACTGCTGAACCAATCTTTATGAAAGGCACAGAGATAATATTATAGCTTAAATGCTGGGGACTGAAATAGAATAGACGTAGGTATTTTTATCCCGGAAAATCAAGTTCCCATACGAATTTTAAGGAACAGTCCACGCGGACGATGTCGCGGTCAACAACTAGTGCTCTAATTAGTTAATTAAAACCCCCGGCACGTAAGTCGAGCGGTGACCTTCAAGTGCGCGCAGCGTCGTACGAGTGAGCGGGACACAATACGATTGGAGAGCCAATCAGCGCTTACGAGGGATCCGCGAGAGCTAATCAGTGCTTACGAACGATCCCCACGTCCTCCCCGCGACCCCCTCACAACCCGAGATACCACATTTTCGACTTCTGCATTGAAGGTCACCGCTCTACTTATTTGCCTTGACTTGTACTATAATTGGTCATCATTACAGCCTTTGAAAGTATCGAAATTAGTGGTAGTCGACATATCACCAGTATCAACAGCAGGCGTCCTCAACAACTTCTTTCCGAAGCTCTTAGACGCGATGAAATCAGTCGATTTCAAAAACATCACCAATGTCGTCAACGCTAGATCTGTCGCTAAAGAGAAGTTGCTCGCTTCGGGAGTAGTGGACGCTGATTCGACTGGATTTATACTAATGAACATAGGCGTGAAGCGAGACAAGACCATTGGATGGGTGTGTAACATAGACGTACTGGAACGACATTTTACGGACATTGCAAGCTTTCCCAGCGAACTGACTGGGAAACAGTATACTGGGCCAACCTTGTTTATTGGGGGTGATAAATCCAATTACATTCCGTAAGTTGTTTCCCGCCAAATACACCTAGATATTGACCCACCGGTAGGTCAAATCTGTGGGACCACGGGCCCTTCATTATCTATAGTATAGGAAATAGAATTTAGAAATACCAAATGCACACCCTGACTCCGAACCATGTGCAGTGTGTACTCCATAACTGCGGGCATAGACTATACCTACTATAACTCCCGGCACGTAAGTCGAACGCTGACCTTCAAGTGCGTGCAGCGTCGTACGAGTGAGCGGGAGTCGGGACACAATACGATTGGAGAGCCAATCAGCGCTTTTTAGAGGGATCCGCGAGAGCTAATCAGTGCTTACGAACGATCCCCACGCCTTCCCCACCACCCGAGATACCTCATTTTCCACTTCTGCGCATTGAAGGTCAACGCTAGACTTATTTGCCGTGACTTGTAATGTATATATAGGTAGGTACGGGTATCGTTTTACATTCCCTGTAGGTAGATACCACCACCACCACTACAGCCTTTTAACGTCCCAACTCCCACTGCTGGACACAGGCATCCTCTCTTAGAAGAGAGGGATTTAGAGCTCAGACCCGCCATGCTGCTCCAGTGCGGGTTGGCGGGCCACATATTTTATCAATAGGCAAGAATATCTAGCTACCTACCTAGTAGGTACCGAGATTTAAAGAAGAGTCCTTTAAAAGTTGATAATTATTTACTTTATATTTAAATATAAATTTTATAGTAAGTATAATACCTACCTAATTCTACTCTAATTCTTTCAGGCCTAACGATATTACGAATATTAAAAAAATGTTTCCCAATGCGAACCTTATATACGTCAAAGGTGTTGGACACAATGTGCACTCGGAAGATCCTGTTGAATTTGTGCGTCTAGTGAAAGAATTTTTAGTAACTTGATTTCAGTTTTTGAACAAGTGTAAATTTAAAAATTAAAATCACCCTGACATGTAAAATGAATCGGTCTGTGTTTGATAAATCTTTAACATAATATTCATTAGGTAGGTATTCAATTTGTGGAGACAAAATTTCATGAAATTATGACACTACGTTTAATAGGCTCTGGCTAAGTTTCTGTGACCAGTGACCACTTTCGTGCACGCAGTGGCATAACTTTAACGTTTCAGGCCCGTGGCTAATTAATAGATGAGCCGCCCAAAGAGCTCAACCAATATTATAAAGTTGATATAAAGTTTAATCCCTAAGTTGGAAAATCTCAAGTTGGTAACACTGTTCTTTATAGCACATTCCTTCCTACCAAGAAGGTTATAATTAGGTACCTACTATATGTATATTCCATGTAGACACTGGAGAGTGCGCCTACAACATTGTAGTGAAGACAAGGTCATTCACCTGGACTATGTCTTCTCTCTAGTTTTTCTATACCTCACACTATTTAAGTGGGTGAGAACGAGACAAAGCAACTCCAGTACTGTTTAAGAGCATTCTTTGCTTTCGTTTTGTTTGAAGCGTAAACTCCATTGGTTCTATGTCTCTAACTTCCTAACATTGAGAAATTACCATTGGTTCTATGTTTCTAACTTCCTAACATTGAGAAATTATTAATATAGAGGCGCCCTAATGTCCTATAGAAAATAGTGGATCGGAAAATAGCTCACGCTTATCAAAATTTTCGTAAGTGTGTAAGAGACAATACTACATTTTTAACCTAACAATAAAACAGTTTGCGGCAGACTCAAGGCAATTGGTGGCCTCCCTAAAATAAATGTATACATAAACACTCACACACGCACAACTTCAGACATCAAAATGAACACGCGCCATTTTGTCTTCGGATTGTGCGTGTATGATACCTAATCTAAGCGTGTATGAGTATTTTTGACACGTTTTTAAAGTAGGTATGGCACCTCTATATTATTAATTTCTCAATGCTTCCTACACACACAAATCAGAGACAATAAGTGCTCTATGTTTTGTTTTGTTCATGAACCTATAGAAGAGGACTTGGCATAATGTCCTATAGAAAATAGTGGATCGGAAAATAGCTTAAGCTTATCAAAATTTTCATAAGTGTGTAAGAGACAACACTACATTTTTAAACATAACAATAAAACAGATCGTGGCAGAAATTTTATTGCACTTCCCTTAAGATGGCCTCCCTAAAATGTATACATGAACACTCACACACGCACAACTTGAGACATCACAATGAACACGCGCCATTTTAGTTGTAGGATTGTGCGTGTGTGAGTGTATTTTTGGCACGTTTTTAAGGTAGGTATGCCTACTCTACTTATTATTATTATCTCTATGGTTTTGTTGTTGAAATTGCATAGAGATAATAATAATAAAAAGAGTTGGCATAACTACCTTAAAAACGTGCCAAAAATACACTCACACACGCACAATCCTGTAACATAAAATGGCGCGTGTTCATTGTGATGTCTCAAGTTGTGCGTGTGTGAGTGTTCATGTATACATTTTAGGGAGGCCATCTTAAGAGCAGTGCAATAAAATTTCTGCCACGATCTGTTTTATTGTTATGTTTAAAAATGTAGTGTTGTCTCTTACACACTTATGAAAATTTTGATAAGCTTGAGCTATTTTCCGATCCACTAATTTCTATAGGACATTATGCCAGCTCTATTTATTATTATTTTCTCTAGAAATTGCGATGACATCTAAATGACATTGATTTGAATTTGACATTTTAATTCATTAGAAATGTCAAAATTATAACCTACAAATTATTAATTTGAAAACAAAATTATGCTACTTAGAAAGCTCTGTACAACAAGTATCTATCAAATATGCCCAAAATTATTATCAGTTTCGATCCCACGATATGTGACCACGAATTCCAGTTATGCAGAAACAGTGGACTTGGCGTATTCTTCATACGAAAGCACTGATGATGAGACTTCTACACGACCTCCTGTAGTAATTTTACATGGGTTATTGGGCTCAAAGAATAACTGGAACAGTATGAGCAAAGCTATACATAAATCAACCGGTAGGAAAGTGATTAGTATAGATGCTCGAAACCATGGCGATAGCAAACATACTCCTCAGCACACGTATCTGCATATGGCTCACGACGTGATGAAGTTGCTAAAGAAACTAGAGATATCTAAGGTCTCCCTTCTGGGTCATAGTATGGGTGGCCGCACTGCCATGGTTTTGTCGTTGCTTTGTGTAAGTTGTACGTAGTCCTCACATTTCAATATTACTGCTGAATATAGAACAATGTCTGGTGATCATTTATTTAGGCAAAGATAACATGAAACTCTTTAGTTAGGCCTAGGCCGCATTGCGAAATTTTTTCGCAAAATTCTGTGACATATGGGAATGTATGAAGCTGCACCCACATGCGATTTAAAATTCGCGAGAAAAATATATTAAAATGCGGAATATAAACCGAATAATTTCCGCAGTGCGGCCCCGCTCTTAAGTACTTATAGTCTGTTTGTTTACTTACGGTCAACGTTCGTTTACTTACCATGTTCGCTTACTTACCACGCTGGCCAAGTGCAGATTGGGAGACTATTTGGAGATTCTGTTTTATGCTTAGAATAGAAAAAAAGTTACAAAGTGTAATAGATAATAAAAATAAAAGCAGAATAATAAGAGCACCTGCACCTTTGTGACACTATGTTACCGAACGAACTTACGTAATACTTAGTATATATCTTTTTTATTGGCATTTCTGATCTGATCTATTGGGATTGCATTGATGTATACTCAGTAGCAGCTCAGAGTTGGAAAATATGTAGTGGTATAACCCCTTGCCTCAGAAAATACACAAAGCTGTCTATCCTGCACCTGATCTCCAATATTGCCGGATTGCCATCCCATCGAACTATGAGAATGAAGAAATAGATTAAAAATGTGTACACACTTGTGCAATATAATATCGCCTGTAAAGTTGCTAAGCATTGTACTTCATACTATTATATCTTTGATTGGATTATGATCTCTCCTTATAGGTAGGTAGTCTAAAGTCCTTATGAGAAGACAGTTAGCAGTTACTTTTAACTTACATCTAAATAAATAGATTTTGCCTGTTTCAGTCTGATTTGGTATCGAGCCTGATTGTGGTGGACATATCACCAGTAAAGACTAGTCCCCAAATATTTTCAATGGTGAATCTCTTTGATGCAATGGCAGCTGTATCTATTAGATCAGGCATCGCCATGTCCAAAGCAAGAAAGCTAGCTGATGACCAACTAAAAGCTGTCACCCCTGACGTTAATCTGAGGAATTTCCTTATTACCAACTTGATACAAACCAACACAGGGTCTTACTCGTGGAGGGTAAATATACCAGCGTTAAAAGACAATTTCCAGCAGAACATTGCTAGTTTTCCTGCAACATTGAAAGGTCTTCAGTACTGTGGGCCAACACTCTTTATAGGAGGTTCATTGTCTGATTATATTGGGTAAGAAATACTGTTAACTATTATTTTATATTAAGAATAAATTATTAAGTCACATTTAATCATCCCAAGAAAATCCCTATCATTAATGGAAAGGGTTATGAGTCTCAACAATGAGGAAAATATGACAGAGTAAGATAAGAATAAAATTGTATAAATTACATATTATTATGATTAAATCTAGTATCAGTTTCTTACTGTGAATTTGGAGTTTTTAAAACTATTTTCTGGAATAAAAAGTAGGTAGCCTAAATATTTCCTTGTACAATCCATAAGGAATTATTGCCTGGGAAAGTTTCAAGTCATAGTTGGTTCAGCCATACAATATAATATGGATGACAGACGCTTAAAAAATTGTGTTTAGGTCATGCTATTGTTCAAATAATAATATGAGTTAATAAGAGCCAGTTATTTCGAAATCACAGATGAACACTTCTTTTATTTATTTTTTAACAATTTTTGTTTTTAGAAAAAATGATCTGCCTGAAATTCAAGAATATTTTCCACTGGCGGAACTGCAATTTATTGAGGGCGCAGGTCACTGGGTGCACAGTCAGAAACCTGAGAAATTCCTTGATGTTGCATGCAGGTTCCTCCAAGAAAAATAGTGCATTATTATAGACAATTTAGATTAGCTGAATTTATTATGTTCTGACTAGCCAATTAATTATACAAAATGTAGAGTTTAATAAAATTGTTATCTATTTATTAAAATTTTAGTTTAAAAAACAAATTACTTAGTTTCAATACAAATTCTTAAATAAGTAAATGAATTTTCTTATCATCACACTCACGGATCACACTAATATTATATAGGCGAAAGTTTGTTTGTGTGTGTGTGTGTGTGTGTGTGTGTGTGTGTGTGTGTATGATTGTTAGTCACTCTTTAACGACGCAACAACTGAACCAATTTGAAAGGCTGAAATTTTGAATGAAGATTGATTATGCCCTGACTTAACACATTTTTATCCTGACAAATCCACAGTTCGCCACGGGATTTTGAAAAAACCGAAATCTATAGCTACAGCTATAGGTAGATTACTATAGCAAACTTCCTTGAAAGAAGGTATAAATGTTGGAAAAGGGAGCGGGAACGGGAACCGAAAATCCACGATTCCCTCGGTATTTGTGAACAACCGAAATTCATACAGGCGAAGCCGCGGGCAGAAGCTAGTTTGTTATAAGTTAAGTTTGATACCTACCTACCTACTTTATAGAAAAAACAGCTATTGAAATCTGGTTCCGTTTCTGCGAAACTAAATAAGTACAGCAAAGTTATTAATTAAAACTTATTAAAAAATTATTTGTCATAGTTACCACATCCTGAAACTAATAGTGTTACAATAAACCATATTTCTCATAGGGATCTTATCATTTCCTTTAGTGGTTTTGTGCCCCAAAATATAATGAATGTTGCACTCGTAACTATTTTTAGGAAACTAGTATAAAATACCCTGGCCACGGATTATTTACCCATTCCGACTTCACATTCATTGTGAAGTAGGTATTCGTAGTCTTCATCCATATTTCACTTCACCACTGTGAAGTAGAAATTTCTACAAAAAGGGGTAAACTCCTTAAATAAATTAGTAAAGAACGTTGTTCGAGACTGCACAATGGACGTGACGAAAAGTCTGGGGCTGCTGTTCGATCGGCCGGGCGAACCTATGGTATCACCCAAGGGCGACAACAATTCACTTTTCCAAGTCTCAGAACAGTACCTGGTGAGTTTAATTCTATTTAGCTTCTATGTTAATTACCCGATTACGGCAATGCCAAAAGGAAAGGGTTATTTATGATTTTAGCGTGTGTGTGTATGTATGTATTTTTTGTTCCACCATAGCGCCTAAACTACTGGGCCGATTTTGATGAATGTGGTGTCAATTGATTTGTTGTTATGGTCCGGGTGACATAGGCTATATATTATATACTAATTTTATTATGAGTAGTCGGGTTTTACTAAAACTAAAACCGTTTTTGTTTACGAACTTTACTTACTCTCCTGTTTGTAGAAGCTTAAATTAATTATTCAAGCTTCTGTTCTTTATTAGGCTGTATATTTTATTAAACTCTGAATTATTTTACTGAATTATTTTACTTAATATTGAAATATATATATTTCTATTAAAGTTTGATCAAAATCAGTTCATTATGATATAAATTGTACAGATACCTAGTTAATTTATAATCTTATAAGTACATCTAACAACAAGTGTAGGTACCTACAGAAATAAACAAAATTCAAGTGTTGTGTCATTGTGTCTGCCCTTTCGAAATAACTGCCTCTTATTAAGTTCATACTTAACTCAAACATGATTTTGAAATTTTTGCTATCTGTCTGTCTGAACGACTCAACCGATTTTGATGGGACTATCACATGCCGACAGAAAATTTTCAGAGTTTCTCAAGGGATTTTAAATAGAGCTTAATTCACACGGACGAAGTTCCACGCGGGCTAGTGTTCTGTTGAATACTAGCTCGAACTTTATCCGCGTGGATTATAATTATACGTATCTACATACGAAACTTAAATTCTAGGGTGAAGATTACCAGAACAATGGTATTGAAATCAACAATCGATTTGGGGAAATGGCAAACGAGATTATTCCATTGAAGGACTTGCAGCAAGTGCCCCAATTCAATTTAGCGCGCCAACTACCGCGAGATGCTGATTTCTCAACATTGATCCCGGCACACCAGCAAATGGCAGATGAAGTCATTGATGAACTTATATGTAAAGTGTTATTATATTATCATACTATTTGTAGCTGCTTTACTTTTCACCAAACGTTGATTCATGCTACATAAGTGCGTTTGTCTATAGTTTCGTGACTTGTCAGTCACAGAAGTCTAGCATGGATGGACCTTTACCAGTTCACATCTCCACCGCAATCCTATGTGGAAAGAAATAAATGCGAATTCAATAGTCTGCATTAGAACAGGCAGTTTTGCTATGGCTTTGCTTGTTTGACTTCAGAAACGGAACCATTGCAAAACTGACTGTTTTCACGCAGATATTTGACTGTCTTGTCTTTTGTTTTGCCGCAATGGTTTCGCGGCAAAGGTATGCTACCCCCCAAACTGGTTATAATGTAGGATATCTATCAATTTATTCTAAAGGTGCATTTTAACTTGACAAAATTTGGACACAACTTTGTTGTCCAAAAATGTGTTTGCTCCCAAATCAAATATTCAAATCTGCACAGTGACTTTGTACTGAAATGTGCAAATATTGTAACCCTACAGCCTCAGGTGCCCTCTACTCAGCTTTGACTAAGAAAATTAAAAATAAATGAAATGTGCAACTAAAGAATACTTAAATTTAATTGTCTAAATAAATAGTTGTAATTTCATTAACATTAACTATGAAGACATTTTATAAACAGTAATGTTTTTTACAGCTGTACCGGAGAACCAACTTCAAGACTTCCTGTCCACATGTGTGTACGCTCGTGTTAACCTTAACCCCCAACTATTCAACTACTGTTATTCCGTTGCACTGATGCACAGGTCAGTTTAATAAAAAAAAAAATTGTACTTAAAATAATTGCACATATCTATAATTCATTTTTAATTAATTAATTTATGGTTTGTTGTATTTGTTTTAGAAATGACACAAAAAATGTGCCCATTCAGAACTTTGCTGAGACTTTCCCATCTAAATTCATGGACTCTCAAGTGTTCGCTCAAGCGAGAGAATCAGCAGCTGTGGCCGCACAAGGAGCCCCAGTAAGTCATTTCTCTTTTTCCTTACCACCGCAACAGTTTTCACATTTTTTGTCTGTTCCTGAACACAAGACTGGCTTATAATTAGGAGTCCAAGGTCCTAAGCTGTCATTTGAATAGAAATCCATAGGATATGTGCCATCATCTTTCAACCATTTACTATTCCCGAGAGATACTGAAAATTCATATGGCGTGAGCAAGGGTTTATGGAATGCAGTACCCCAGTCGATGGAAAGCCGAGGACATGCAACCTGAACGAAAGCATCCAAGTTAAATAATGCTAATTTGCTGGGAAATATTTCCGACAGCAATATTTTCAAATACTTCTTTTCAGAGTTCTGTATTTGCTTCTCTAGATTCGCTAAAACTTTAGTACTTCCTTGTCTCCCTAATGTACCGAGAATCAATCCAAACGTTTGGGCATCCTCTGCTATTTTAACTTGGTTTTTTCTATTACTTTGCATTAGTTCATGTTCATATTGCTCCAATGTGAATTTCTTCTCGTAAGGATCATATTTATACGCGGGAATATTTGGATTCGCTATCATTATGGCTTCTAAATGAAATCGTCCATCTCCCAAGTAGATTATAGCATCGGATGATAGTTTGGGTGCAGTACAACCGAGTATCTCCCCCGGCGACAAAGGCTTTGACTGTGGAACTGTAACTGCATATCCGTCACTACGAAGAGCTTTCGCCACAGAATGTAGAGTTGTGACAAACTGAATTGTACTAACTATAGCCAGGTGTATTCTCTGAGGGAAATTTAGCTTGATTGTGTCTATGAAGTGTGATGGGTCAATTTTAATATCTACAAATATGTACAACACCTTGATGTTACTGGTTTGGTCTATGGGAATAAGGCAGGAGTGGCCGTAGTGCACCAGCAAATCAACGCCCAAAGCGATTGCCGTAAAGTCATCAATGCAGCATGCACCATAAGTAACATCGCCCATTATCACAGTATCTGCTTCGGTAAATGTCTCAATGATATCACACAGCGTGGTTGCAAACATTGTCAAACCTGTAAAGATCATTGTACTTATTGCATTTCAATAGTATTGTGCTCCCACAAATATATATATCATTTTAAGAATTATGATGAATAATTAACAATTAAAAACACAAAATTACAGTTTCCAATATTGAAACAAAAAAATGATACTTTTGGAGCAGTGCTTGGAATAACAGAATGGAGAAAATAATTTCCAAAGTCATTTCTATCTCATAAGAAATTTAGATTAAACACACGCAAATTATTTTTTAAGATAAACAATAAAAGTAAAGAACTTAGGATGTAAACAAACCTTCTGGCAATTGAAGAGCAACTCGTTTTGAGTTTAAAGATCGTATCCTCCATATCGTTTTATGTATTTCGAAATTGTAATTCTGAGGTAATGCTTCACACGCTCTATTTATTAGAGGATCATTCAGCAAATCGTCGGGAATTTTATTTAATAAACGAATATTGGGCTTGAAAGTTTTCCTTTGACCTTCTGGCTTAGCACGAACTACGATTACGTTTGGATTCAGTTCTAAATCCTCCATTTTCACTGGTACATTGTTGTAATAAATTATAAGTTATTTAAGTATTTAATTCGCAGGTTATATTTTTAAAGAATCAAAAATGCATGTAAACACGCGTGACGCGCGAATATTTTCGAGGGCCTACGTGACTTTTTGCATGAAATTACGTTTCATTTTTCGTAAATTATTCATGGTTCATTTAGTTTGTGTGACATAAAATACTTAACAATACAATATTAATTCTAAGAAAATTTTTCGCTTAAAATATTAATTTTTATTTGTATTTTGGTTTCTGTTTTTAAGTTCTTATATATATTTTATACAAATGTAAATTATTTAAATTTTCATAGTTAATTCGTTTTTTATCATCTGCGTGTAGTGAAACTCAATTTTGCAAGACCATAGAGTTCACATAAAATCTGCCCCCTGATTGTGTAACTTTAGACGATGAAATGGTATTCATTTGATGGCCTAAGGCATCAAAGTAAAATAAACCATACTTTTATTGAAATAGAGCTCAATTTCGTGTATCCATTCTTATACGATTATGTATGTACGTACGATTCCGCTCCATGTTGAAATCAGTTGTACTGAATTTGTGAATTTAAATCAATACATACAAGGTATATTTTACTTTAATGGCCTTAGGCCATCAAATGAATACCATTTCATCGTCAAAAGTTACACAATCAGGGGGCTGTTGTGATAGGTTGGATATTACGAAAAAGCGCAAGTTTACATTACAATCGTCGCTAAAGTTATTTTATTGGTAGAGACTAGAGAATAGAGATGGTTAACATTAGTATATCAACAAGTTTTGAGACGCCGCGGCGACCGTTCTAAAATTTTGCTCAAATAGGTATAGCATGTTTCGCAATGTTTCGTGCGATTAGATTTTGGAATATTTTAAGTTAAGTACTGAACAATTTTCTGCTTTTGTACTAAATTAATCTCAATGAGTGGTTATTTTTTTATTCATCTAAGTACAAGTTAGCCCTTGACTATGATCTCACCTGATGGTAAGTGACGATGCAGTCTATGATGGAAGCGGGTTAACCTGGAAGAAGGTTTCCACGCGGCATCGTACTGGAACGCTAAATCGCTTGGTGGCACGGCTTTAGGCGGCGGTAGGATGGTAACTAGCAACGGCTGAAGCCTCCCACCAGACCAGAGATAGCTTAGAAATTATTAATTTCCAAATTGCCCTGCGGGGAATCAAACCCGGGACTTCCCACATATGTGACCATAGCGCTTACCAGTGCGCCAGGGAGGTCGTCAATAACGATTAACACTGTGAAAAGAACTAGAGAAGATAAAATACTATAAAATACTGTACAGGATACCAGTTTGGATCTCGGTAGAGACTAGAGTGTATTATATTCCTTGAGTTGGAGTAGAACGGAATTAGAACGGAATAGAACGGAAAGTAGAACGGAAGCCTACGCTCCACGACGCGACGCGCGACGTCTCGCTGAATCTTGAAGTTTGCGTTCTGTGAACTTCTATGCGTCGAACGCGACTATAATTACAGAGGCGTGTACTTTTTATAATATAAAATTAATTATGTTATTTGGTTATAGCGTATTCCCATCATCATTCCGAGAGATTACACTGCAACAGATTTGGATATTGAGCATCGATTGGCATATTTCCGCGAAGATATGGGCGTTAACCTTCACCATTGGCATTGGCATCTTGTTTATCCCTTCTCCGCGAGGCAACGTCGACTTGTTGAGAAAGATCGACGTGGAGAATTATTTTTCTACATGCACCAGCAAATTATTGCAAGGTATTAAATTGATATAACGTTATGAACGTTTCACTAATAAATTATATTAAGCTACATCTTGCTTGGGATAAAAATTTCGGCTCTAAAGAATAATAAATATTAAGAAAAAATGATGCATTCTAAGAATTTATGTAAATGTGTAAGTAAAAAGAGTAGGTATTGATTATTCTTCAGATTCCTTTCTTATTTACCTACCGCCACATCAGATGTACCTACTTTGAATTTCGTTATGAGTAAATCCTTTCAAGTGGATACCTACCTACACTAATTTTATAATTTTAACCTGCATTCTCCTCTATGTACAGATACAATGCAGAACGTCTTAACAACTCCTTACCTAGAGTCAAGAAATTCAGCAATTGGAATGAACCTATCGAGGAAGCGTATTTCCCGAAATTGGACAGTCTGACAACATCGCGCGGTTGGCCTCCGCGGCAGGCAAACATGCGCTGGCAAAACCTCAACCGACCCATCGATGGTCTCAATATTACTGTTGCTGATATGCAACGGTGGAGAAGGAATATTGAGGATGCTATTGCCTCCGGAATGGTTCAAAGTGTAAGTAATGTCAATGCAAATAAGGATTCTCAGACAATTAATGTATCGAATTGATAATCTTTTCAGCAAACAATTATGTATTATTCATTTCATTATTATCTATACAAATACAGCAACAAAATATAGGTATACATAATATTTGTTTTTCAGGCCGACGGATCAACACAACCCTTAGACATTGACACACTGGGCAATATGATAGAGTCCAGCATCCTGTCTCCAAATCCTCAACTGTATGGTGCATTGCATAACAATGGTCACAGCTTCACTGCTTATATGCATGACCCCAATCACCGCTACCTCGTGAGTTCTGATCTATTTTTTATAATGTATCGACGCATTCGTCACGCTCAAGTTATTGTTATTTAATTATTGATTTGTCTGAAAATATTTTACATAATATGACGTGATTGTTTTGTCACAGGAAAGCTTCGGTGTTATGGCTGACGAAGCAACGACAATGCGCGATCCTTTCTTCTACCGTTGGCACGCCTTCATTGACGACCTCTTCCAGAGGTTTAAGGAGTCTACTAACGTGCGTCCATACTCGCAATCGGAGGTAAAGTCAATTTAAAGCTCTTATCACTTATTTATGAACTACATACTAATTTTTTTATGAATATTTAAAATGAAAAACTCTGCAGACACCAAAATAAATTCGAAACATTTTTTAGTTGGAAAATCCAGGCGTCCAAATAACGTCTGTTCGAGTTGAAAGCAGCACAGGCGACCAAAACGTTCTCAACACGTTCTGGATGCAGAGCGATGTGGACCTTTCGCGTGGACTTGACTTTTCTAACAGGGGCCCTGTCTACGCTCGTTTCACCCACCTTAACCATCGTCCATTCCAATATGTGTAAGTACCTACCAAAAAAGAAAGTGTTGTAAAAAAGCTTCAAATTACTATTCACGCCAGAAGATTATGAGCAACGGCTTATGCTGGCTTTACAACGTTTCAAAATAGCCGCTAGCTATCGAATAAACTGAAAAAATTGTGTATAAATTACAAAAATGACGTCCATTTTAAATCCCAGACGGCCGACTTGTTTTCTTTTTTGAAAAATGTCATTGCGTGTCATTTTCGCGGTGTTTTGGGGTGCTGATTACTTAAAGGACGTTCATTTTCAAAATGAATATTTTCGACGTATTTTATCTTTCGTATTCGTTATAAACAGAGATCTTTTTTGTCAGTATTGACGTGAACAATACCGGCAACGCTCGGCAGACCACCGTGCGCATCTTCTTGGCGCCCAAGTTCGATGAACGCAACCTACCCTGGGCACTATCCGACCAGCGCAAGATGTTCATCGAGATGGACAAATTCGTCATTCCACGTAATTATTACTATTTTATTTTTAAATTAAACTACATACTTAAGAAATATAAATTACTAGCTGATATCCATGACTACGTCCGCATGGACATCGCTCTTCCAGGGTAGATCCAGAGATAGAGCTCTCCAACTCGGATTACATAATCAGCTATTGATACATATGACAAGTGCAAATGACAATTGAATAGGCGATTGATAGTAGCTTCAGCTTACAGTATCAATTTTATTTGACAGTTAACGCCGGGCAAAACACAATCGTGCGCCAGTCGACGCAGTCATCCGTGACGATCCCGTTCGAGCAGACCTTCCGCGACCTCACGCAGCAGGGCACTGACCCTCGCCAGGTCGACCTGACCAGTTTCAACTACTGCGGCTGCGGCTGGCCGCAGCACATGCTGGTCCCCAAGGGCACGGAGGCCGGCGCACAGTACGATCTCTTCGTCATGCTCTCCAACTACGATCTGGACAGCGTAAGTTCAACTTTAATAATTACTTGCCACTTACTTAGACCTCGTTCGCATGCGTTTTTCGCAACAAACAAGTAGCTAACCATACATTTACAAGTCAGTATTTTAAACACGCGTCGCTCATTAATCCAGTATAGGACTGAAAGTGTCTTAACTTGTGTAAGCAAAAGGCTTGTTTAAGCGTCAACGTCAAGTTAACGTCACATACGAATGAGACCTTCAGACTTTATGGGATTTTTACTCTACTTATGATTTGTCTGTTTAGATTTAGATTGTTAATAAATTTTAAAATATCGTAATTTGGTTGTTCACCTCCGGTAATTTTTCTTCTCCATTAACAGGTAAATAATCCAGATGGCTCCGCATTGAGCTGCGTTGAAGCATCCAGCTTCTGCGGTTTAAAGGATAAGCTGTACCCTGACAGGCGCAGCATGGGGTATCCTTTCGACAGGCCTTCCACCAGCGCGACCAACCTCGACGATTTTAACCTGCCTAATATGATCCACCAGGATATCACCATTCGCTTGCAAAACGTTACCGAAATTAATCCCAAAAATCCTACAAACTAGAACAAAAACGTTTTACATAAACGCATATGATCTATGAATAAGGTGAACAAACTGGTAGGTAGGTATATACTTAGGTAATTATATTGTGAGAGGAGCGTTTCGATCAACCTCACAACCTTGAGGCTTGAATGGTTAATGATGTTTTGTCTTTTATTATTGGCTAAATGTTCACATTTAATATTGGTAAACCTGTGAAACCATAGACAATGTCGGTCAAAATTGAAATCGTAATGATTGCTATGATTGCAAATAAGCTACGTAATAGTAAACTCCATATTATGAGAACATACAAAGTTCGTTTCGTTTTAAAATCCCATAGGTACCTAGTACCTACATTGTACAATGATATTTGATACCTTTATTACTGCTTTATTACGTGACATGCATACCTAAACCATATTTTGTTCACAGTCTCGTAAAATATGTAAACACAAGTAGTTTTTAATTGTAGTTAAATAGGTACAAATACGAAATACCTACTTACCTAAGTATATTAGAATATTAAATAATATATGTGAAAGGCTGATAGGCTAAGTCGAATGCATTTAAAAGTATTGTTTGTACATAATTTTTCAGAGCTTATAAGTACCTAATTACGTAAAATGTGACCCTGTAAGTAATATTTAAGTTTAATAAAGCATATTACAAAAATATATTTTAAATTTTTATTCCATTCAGTCACCAACGTCAACTGGGGATTAATAATTAGTAAAGTAGGTATATTCACGGAACACAATAATTCCAGTTTTTTGTTCAGTGAGTAGGTACCTAATTGTTCTGACAGTAAAAATACTCAGTTGCAACCAAGAAGATTATGCTGTATTAGCTGTTGCCCGCGACTTCGTTCGCGGTATTAGATTTTTCAAAAGTCCCACGAGAACCCTTTGTTTTCGTGGTTACTCTTCAAGTCTTCAACTATAAAAATGCAACTGCAAAAAATCACGTCAATCTGTCGTTATGTCCCATAATATAAAGTAGGTACAGGATCCTGTTTTATTATTATATTTAAGTTCATAAACTGATGTCGTAATATAAGTTCCTAAACCATTTTACCCCCTTTGGGGTGAATTTTCGTCAATTTTTTCTTAACTGATTCCTACCCTCTAGAAAGAACCTAAGTTCCAAATAAGTTAATAATAAATAACAATAATTCCAACTTCCCTGTACAAACTTCCATCCCCTTACGCGGCGCTGCGCGGCGCCGCTCTAGTGCGATATGCCCCATACAAAATGATAGAAAGAATATTTTGACGCTTTGTGCCGCGCAGTGCAGCGACGCGCAGCGCCGCGTAAGTGCGGCCCGGCACTAAACAGTACACGGTTCAAGTTATTTGAAATATTAAACTGTGGTAAAAAACTACTCGACATAAAACTTTTGTTAATGCAAAAAGTCAATTTCACAAAAAATGTCAGTTACTTTGTTTATCGCTAGGGCAGCCGTAGTGTTGCTAACCTTGGAATTTCATTTCCCTATTTTTCATGAGATTCTGGTCGATCTCTACAAAATCTAATAGGTCCCGATGACGCTCGAGTAAATCCACATTTAGCATCAATGGGCTCCCCTATCATAATTTCGTTTCAAGCGGCGCTTCAGCGTGTGACGTCAAGGTATTTCGGTTCCAAGGTATTTTTTTCTATGTAAATGTATTTGTTTTACCAATTTCTCTGAGATTACTGAACCGATTAGCGTGTTTTTTTTAATCGACAGCTGAGGATGTTTGCAAAATGGTCCCATAGATTTTCGAAAAACATTTTTTTAAATCTTTTTTTCGAAAAAATCTATGGGACCTTTTTAGGGTTCCGTAGTAAACAAGGAACCCTTATAGTTTCGCCATGTCCGTCCGTCTGTCCGTCCTCGGTTAATCTCAGAGACTATTAGTGCTAGAAATTCGTAATTTGGCATGAGTATAAATATTAATCACGCCGACAAAGTGGTGAAATAAAATTTTGATAAATATTTTTTTTTAGGGTAGCTCCCCTACATGTAAAGTGGGGATGAATATTTTTTTTCTCGTCTACCCCATAGTGTGGGGTATCGTTGAATAGGTCTTTTAAAAATACTGTGGGTGTGGGAACATCATTTTTCGATTTCTAGATCCGTTTGTAAAATATGATGTTTTAAAGTGCAAATTTTTATTAGAGTCAAGTGTCCCCCCCCTCTATCAGCCAAATAGCAGTAAGTATATAGGAACTTGAAAAACTTCACAGCAGTAGGGTATATAATCAATTTTAAAGGAAAACTATCACGGCTAAGTAGGGTTCACAGGTTAAGGAGTTATATCTGTTTTTCGAGGATTGTGACTAGGAACCCTACACTGCGCGTGGCCCGCCACGCACTTGGGCGGTTTTTTTCATTTTTAACCGACTTCAAAAAAAGGAGGTTCTGTATTCGACCCGTATGTAAGTATGTATGTATGTATGTAAGTATGTTCGCGATTATCTCCGCAACTAATGAACCGATTTTGATGATTGTTTCACTATCACTATATATATACTTTCAAGAAGGTTATAATACATCGAGTTATCATTCTTACGTACGAAGTTATAAGCATAAATGTACACATATGTCACTAATATGTTCTCTGAGATTGCCAGACCTATTGCTGAAGTCTGTTATAGCTATTCTGTCCAAAGACTTCACTCTGCTACGCCTACGAAACATTGACCTTGAAAAAGTTTTGGGCCGAAGTCAGTACAGTTGCATATAGAGTGATTCCTTGGAGTTTGTGCATGGTTACGTGTATTTCCATTCTATACCAAGCCAAACCGCAAGGGTGTCAAACTAGTCGCGTATAGATTGTAAATTACGGTCTATCCAAATTATACAAGAGTTGTACGCATACAAACTAATCTTGTATAGATCAGAAGTTAGGTTAGGTTGGGTTAGAACATAATAAAACCACTCACCTATAGTATGACACATAAAATGTATATGTCACAGGATATTTAATAATAATTAATAATATATAGGTCATAAACTATTTCACATAGTTCTCATTTATATTATTATTATTATTACCTAATATAAAGAAAACAAATCACTAAAAAGCATAAAATAATTTTTTTCAAAGAAAAATGAACCGACTTCAAACGAATCGAACTAAAAAGTTTAAAATAATTTTTTATTCATTTAGATTGACGATTAAACTACCTAACTCAAATGATATATAATTTTTTGAAGTCGGCGCCAAACCACATTCAATTCGTGTAAGTAAAATCAGAATATCCATTTTTGAATGCGAGCGCGGTGAACCTAGTCGCGGAGGCTGAGTCTGGGACCCGGGGAGCACATTTTCAACTTGAAGTGAACTTGAAGTCATTTGGCGCCGACTTCAAAAAATTATATATCATTTGAGTTAGGTAGTTTAATCGTCAATCTAAATGAATAAAAAAATATTTTAAACTTTTTAGTTCGATTCGTTTGAAGTCGGTTCATTTTTCTTTGAAAAAAATTATATATAGGTATAATCTTCTTGTGCGGGCAGAGGGTCTCGCAAAATATATCTCGCCCCATTGATGTAAATAACGAAGTAATATATAAGTCAATGATCTCGCCCGCATAAAATTTAGGCCTTGCGCCGCCACTGCTGACATAATATTATGTTTCTTCTTCATTTGGCCGCTACATACCTACCTAGGTAGGTAGGTAGGTAGATATTCATGTTTGGCTAACCCGTAACACCACGACGAATAATATTTTTATCCTCACGCCAATAACTACAGTCGATATCAACAAATTAATTAGTATTTATTAATATAGTTTTGGTTTCACGTGCAAACATTGTAAACGGATTATAATTTTGCACTCGGACCCTCAGGAAAATCGTATATATATTATACGGGATATCGTAATACCGAGCATATCGCTTCACAGACTCTCTGTGAAGTGAGTCTATGTAGGATTTATAAAAAACTGTTTCTTTTTTAAAATTCCATTAAGGCTACTAAGTAGGCGATAGGAATTAAAATGGCAAGCGTCGTCGCTGACAATTTCAGGCTCCTCTTCGATCGTCCAAACGAGCCTATGGTGACCACAAAGGGCGTCGAGAGGGTGCTCTTCAAACTCACTAAACAATTCTTGGTAAGTTTTAATGTTTTTATCATTTAGTCACTTACTAGCGACCAACAAGCTCTATGAATTCAATATTTACTGAGATACAGCTCTCCGAAAGCTCTATGAATTCAATATTTACTGAGATACAGCTCTCCGAAAATTGACAAATATTTACAAAAAAGTGAAATTTTAAGATTTGCAGGGTTATTCTGTATCTTAGTTACCAACTGAAAATAGTTGCCAACGAATTAGTTTTTTTTTTTTTTTCAACTATAAGTTAGCCCTTGACTTTAATCTCACCTGATGGTAAGTGATGATGCAGTCTAAGATGGAGGCGGGCTAACTTGGAAGAGGTATGCATACCCCTGATCGGTTTCTACACGGCATCGTACCGGAACGCTAAATCGCTTGGCGGCACGGCTTTGCCGGTAGGGTGGTAACCAACCACGGCTTAAGCCTCTCACCAGAGCAGACTAGAGACAATTTAGAAATTATAAAATCTCAAATCTCCCCTGCCGGGAATCGAATCCAGGACCTCCCGCTTATAATACCACAGCGCTCACCACTGCGCCAGGGAGGTCGTCATACATTGCTGCTTTACTGTGTGAAATTATGAAAACACTTTATATTTCCCACAGTAAAGCAGCAATGTAAGTATATCAAACTAATTCGTGGGCAACTATTTTCAGTTGGTAACTAAGTTACAGAATAACCCACTTGGTCAATTTTAAACCCCGATATCGGGGAAAATACTCATTTCAAGGGTAAAGTTAAATGAAAAGGTGTTGTACTTAGTAAGTACAATTAGCTTTATCTATCTATCTATCTATAATATAATAAAACTGTAACAGATCCAATTCTGTACATTGAAGATATTTTAAAAATTTTTATTGGAGGGCACTCTATAATCGATACTGAAGCCAAAACTGCAATTTGTTTCATTTTTGTCTGTCTGTCTGTCTGTCTTTCTGTCTGTCTGTCTGTCTGTCTGTCTGTCTGTCTGTCTGTATCTTGGCCGCGCATCACGCCGAAACTACTGGATGGATTCGAATGAAACTTGGTACGATTTGAGTTTATACTTCGAGGTAGGACATAGGATACTTTTTATCCCGAAATTCAGCACGATTCCCTCGGGAGAGGGGAAGAAAGTCAAAACGTGTATTTTGCTGTAATTCATTAACGCGTCGTTCGATTTTACTAATTCTTTTTTTGTTAGAAAGATAGTACTTTAAGTATTGTCCCGTAAATATTTCAAGGTCATAGGTTTTTAGGGTTCCGTACCCGAAGGGTAAAAAACGGAGCCCTATTAATGTCACTCGGCTGTCTGTCTGTCTGTCTGTCTGTCTGTCTGTCTGTCTGTCTGTCTGTCCGTCTGTCCGCCGGTCACAGGTCTCTAGCTCGCAGACGAAATGAGTTACAAACCTGAAATTTTGGTATTTAGTGTAAAACGTTAACCCAAAATCAAATATTGAATTAGAAATTGAATTAAATTATTTTTCAGGGGGCTCCCATACATGAAAAAGGAGCCGGAAAAAAAATTTTTTCTTTACCCTAGCTTGTGGGATATCATTGTTTAGAGCTCATTAAGTAGAGTACAAATATATATTTTTTTAATTTTTATCTCAAAAAATAAGGGAATGGGAGGCCATCAAAGTTGTCAGTTTTAGACCATTTTTGTGACGGGGGCTATCTCAAAAACTAAACTAGTTGGGAATATGATATTTCAGTATATTATGTACTATATGCTCTATTTAAACAACAAATACTGAAAACAACGATTTATTAAATAGTTTATAAGCTGTGACCAAAATAAACGAACATTTTTTTGGGTTTTTCTTTCACGGTTTGTTGCGATGTCTAGCTCGGAAATTAAATATTTCTTAGACCCAAAATATTATATTGTTCATAATTATGTACGGAACCCTGAAAGAGCGAGGCCCGACTCGCACTTGGCTGATTTTTTAGTTCAGAAATGACAGACATTTATTGGGTTCAAATAACTTGAGACACGAATCTTTACACGTACTGGTTATTTTAAACTGGCGTGCGTTTAAATTTATGTTTGTCGGCCTGTCTATTTGTTCCAGCTAATCTCCAAAACGGCTGGATCGATTTTGACGGAACTTTCAATGTCAGATAGGTGATGTTATAAGGAGTAACTTAGGCTACATTTAGTTTAGGTACAAAAAAGGATTATGGGATCCAATCCGATCCTATATAAAAACCTATATCCATGCGGACGAAGTCGCGGGGATCAGCTAGTCTATAATATAATAAAACTGTAACAGATCCAATTCTGTACATTGAAGATATTTTGAAATTTTTTATTGGAGGGCACTCTATAATCGATACTGAAGCCAAAACTGCAATTTTTTTTCATTTTTGTCTGTCTGTCTGTCTGTCTTTCTGTCTGTCTGTCTGTCTGTCTGTCTGTCTGTCTGTATCTTGACCGCGCATCACGCCGAAACTACTGAATGGATTCGAATGAAACTTGGTACAATTTGAGTTTATGCTCCGAGGTAGGACATAGGATACTTTTTATCCCGAAATTCAGCACGGTTCCCTTGGGAGAGGGGATGAAAGTTAAAACGTGTATTTAGCTGTAATTCATTAACGCGTTGTTCGATTTCACTCATTCTTTTTTTGTTAGAAAGGTAGTACTTTAAGTATTGTCCCGTAAATATTTCAAGGTCATAGGTTTTTTAATTTAGAAATGACAGGCATTTATTGGGTTCCAATAACTTGGGACCCGGATCTTTGAACGTACGGAGTATTTTAAACTGGTGTGCGTTTAAATTTATGTTTGTCGGTCTGTTTATTTGTTCCAGCTAATCTCCGAAACGGCTGAATCGATTTTAATGGAACTTTCAATGTTATAAGGAGTAACTTAGGCTACATTTAGTTTAGGTAGGTACAAAAAAGAATTATGGGATCCGATCCGATCCTATATAAAAGCCTATATCCATGCGGACGAAGTCGCGGGGATCAGCTAGTTTTAAACATAAAATGACGTCTGTAGCCCCTATACCTAGTTTACTTAGTACGTAATCCTAAAAATTCAAAAAATGGGAAAATTACAGACACGTCAAACTTATAACACCCCGTCGTTTTTCCGTCGGGGGTTAAAAAATCTGAACTATGTAGCCGTTTGATTGCGATTTTAATGTAAAATTTTGCCTATTATGCCTATTAGACATTTTACGGATTTACTTATGTAAGTGGGTATATGAACCTGGACCTATACCTACCTACTAATTAGCGGTTCTTCCCTATTCTATAATATTATATTTAGCTTTAATTATGTCAATGTACAGTTTATTTTTCAAATAATTAGGTAGGATAGATAATATTTGCTGATTAAGGAAATTGTGTTTGATTTTATTTTCCTTAAAAGGATTGGGTTTTAAGGAAAATGTTATAAAATTAACCACAACAAGACTGTTTTAGGTATAGGTAGGTAGGTATCTGGTATATACTTGAGTACCTACTTGGTATATTTTATTAAGTACATAAGTACCAGACCAGCAACGTTTAAAGTCTTCAAAAAATTAAATTAAATACAATAAATAAGTATTTATTTTATTCTGTTTTTAACCCCGACGCCAAAACGACGGGGTGTTATAAGTTTGACGTGTCTGTATGTGTGTGTGTGTATGTGTGTGTGCGTAAGGTGCGTTGGGGTAATACCGGACGGATTTTCGACTAGTTGGAAGAGTGTCGCAAAAAAATTTTTTTCTCGAAATCCATACATCTTATATTAATGTAATATATCGTAAACGGTTAATGGTTAAACGTAGTTTAGCTCTAAAAATAGTTTGTTTATGTAAACTCAACGGTTTTTGTTTTATACGTACGCAAAGTCAACACAATTTTTTTTATGACCATGATTAAGAATTGGCCACCAAGGGGTATGACCGGACATAAATTTAAAGTCACTTCTAGTGCTTGGAGAACAAAGTCTTAATAAGGAATATATTCGGTCTTTCCTATTCTAAAACATATTTGAATATGAATTATAAATAACTAGAAACAAAAATGTTCCAATCGATTCTTTCATTTTTGGTTTTATGCCATTCGAACTTACCCCTGATGTAAAAAAATGTAAAATTCATTTTTTTTTTCATTAATGGTACTTATTAGCCTAGTTCATGCTTGTAAGATAAGTAAGTAATTATAGTAAGTAACCAACTTTCAATAAACTTTTTTTTTAAATTGTCACAATGTATCTTGTTATTAACGATCTATGAAAAGTATTCGTACCAGATTGAGCTATTAAGGCACAAAATTTGTGTTTTAACTCTACTTTGGAATCTTACTATTACTCCGATTAATTAATCTTACTGTTAATCCGTTTTAGAATCTTTTTTTATTTATTTATTTATTTTTTATTTCCGTTTTAGATTGCTTTTACTGAGTAATCTCAGTAAAAGCAATAGCGAAAGAAACCTCGTACGGCAGAAACATTTATGATTACTTAATAAAAGTTTGACTATCACTGCCTTATTTGAAACTTGCAAAGATCGGAAAATTTTCATCCGATCTTCACTTGCGAGGGGGTACACCGGATCTTCGCCAACATCAATGTTAGCTCTTTTTGGATCAAATTAATCTCTTTGTGGCATCATAAAACTAACTATCCAGGCAAAATAATTACAAAAAAAGCTATATCTTCGCTAAAAAAGACAGATAAAAATAAAAGTTGAAGACCGGATTGACGAAAAAATTACGAAAATTACCTTGTTTTGTTTAATGGCGCATAGCACACGTCCGACTTGATGGAGCGATTTGCGGGAACCACGGGCCGGGGCCCAATTAAATGGCCTAATACACAATATTGCCCGCATTTAAAAATATGCCCTAATTCGTCCGATATTTGAGTCATACGGTCTTAACCCACCTCCGATCTTACCCTAACGCACCTTATGTGTGTGTGTGTGTGTGTGTCTGTCTGTTCCCCTGTAGCGCTCAAACGGGTGAAACGATTTGAATGCGTTTTTTTTTGTTTGAAAGGTGAATTAGTCGAGAGTGTTGTTAGTTATGTTTGATGAAAATCGGTCCAAGATGGCCGCCGCTACAAAATGGCGGATTACATATTTTATCATAACGCCCTCAATATGGATATCAAATGAAAGGGCTTGACTAGTAGAACAGCATTATGCAAATCCAAGATGGCCGCCGCCACAAAATGGCGAATGTCCGGGGTTTTAAATTTTTAGTTTATAGATACTTGTTTCAGTAGGTATTTTTATAGCAGCAACAGAAATACATCGTCTGTGAAAATTTCAACTCTCTAACTATTACATTACGGTTCATGATAAACAGCCTGGTGACGGACGGACAGACGAACAGCGGGATCTTATTAATAGGGCCTCGCTTTACCCTTTGGGTTGTTCTCAATGGTGCACTCTTGACAGAGTGGTCATGGCTGTTAGCATATCTGATATCAGTCGCCATCGGCCTTCTTGGTTGTGGGTCGCACCGCCTCCTGCGCGAAGCTTCTCCACTTGTGTCTGTTTATGGCGTTGCGGGACCACCCTTTGGGTACTGAACGCTAAAAATTAATGCTTGTTTGTTTGTCCTCTATGCGTTCCTAAACCATATTCGCCGAGAACATTATAATTATATATCTGATACTCATTCTTCATTATAATTATTTTACCTACAGGGAGACGAATATAAGAACGATGGCATCCAGATCAACAGTCGTTTCGGTGTGGACGCCAGTCGGGTAGTTGAGTTGAAAAATCTGCTAAAAGTACCAAAGTTCACCAAAGCCAAGAAACTGCCCACGGACGCTGAATTCTCCGTGTTCCTGCCCGCCCACCAAGAAATGGCAGATGAAGTTATCGCTGAACTTTTAGGTAGGAACCAGCACCTAAGTATATAGGCAAAATGTTTTAATGAGATTTTTTTTTTAAAGAACATTAGCCATGATGAACACGAGCAGGTAATTTTCCCCTTTCCCCTCCAATTAAGCGTAAACTTATACTAGGAGTGGACTGTGGAGTACTACCCATACCTACCCACTCCACAGTCCACTCCTAGTATACGGCCTACGGCCTCAAAATACGGCCTGCTACCTAGCAGTAGTAGTGAGGGTAGGTTTTGAGGCCGTCGACCTTACGGTTTTTGATCTGAGCCCGACGACCGTTGCGCTATTGAGGCTTTTTATTATAATCAGTCCCTTTTTTCTTGGCCCTTTTGGTAGATTTATGTAGGTAGAAAAACATCTCACCATATGATGAATAGACTTCAGAGCCTTCTTCTTTTTCTTGTTGCGGCTATGCAGGTTCTTGAGCCCCTGTAGCACTTTGACGACAGGTTGCGAGTTGCGACAGATTTTTACCCTAGGTTTCTCGCCAAATATTCCACAGCCTACGTTTTTTCCTGACTTGGAGTCATCTGTGAACCATTTAAAGGCTGCCAGATGTCCAAGTTATTAGACCGTTAAGCCATTTTTCCCTTTCGGAAATTTCCAGAGTATAGGACCTCTGGAAGTAGTATTTGGGGGTCATCGTGTCCGATGGCATCCCCATGATAGGGATCTCAAGAACTGAGTCCTGGAGTTTCCTCAGTGCTTGAGAGAGCCTTCAGACTTCAGAGCCTGCTTCAAAGTTCCTTCTAAGAGAGAAGTTGACAATCTCAGAAGTTGATTATCAACTTCCAAGTTAATTATACTTACTTGGAAGTTATGAATTCTTCAATATTATGTCGAAGAATTTCGATAAAACCTGGATTTTGATCAATAGCCAGTTTACCTATGAAAAATGTAGATTCGATTTTATCATAATCTTGAGCAAATTCAGGATTTGCTCAAATGCTTGGATTTGTTTAGGGCACGGGTGTGATGTGTACATACACACACACACACACACACACACACACACACACACACAAACACACACACACACAAACTTTCGCCTTTGTAATATTACTGTGATTAAGACGTTGTTAACTAATTAACTATCGTATCAACGACAGTAAATACATGATAACTAGGTAGGTACATATACATATGTAATAATTAATTTTGTTGATACAGCTGTACCGGAGAACCAGCTCCAAGATCTGCTGTCAACATGTGTGTTTGCCCGCGTCAACCTGAACCCACAGCTGTTCAACTACTGCTACACTGTCGCGTTGATGCACAGGTTTGTATACCCTGATTTCTAATTCCGTGGAATTCTGACGTTTCCTAATGTTACCAGAGATAAAACAATTCCCACAAAAAAGATAAAAAATTCAAAATTTATGTAAATAAAAATCAACTGCCGGATGTAGATATGACAAATGCCTGACACTTCATGGTGAGAATGTCATTTGACTTCCATTTTTGAGTGAATTTTTTGGAAGATAAAGAGAGCTTGATACTTAATCTGAGATTTTTTCAATGTCCTTCTTTTGTTTTCTATTGCTGTTAGTGTGCACTTTCTAGTTTCCACTCTTGGTGTTTTCTATTTTGGGGCGAAACGACTAGATATTATTAGGTATTCGGCATATTATGGCTTTTTATGATGACAGGGAATTAAAGTAGTTTGCGGTAAAATCGTACTTCGTAGATGTTAACCCTGTTCTCCATTCAAGTAACTCATCTGTAAATGACAGTGACAGCTGTCAGAATTCCACGGAATTAGAAATCAGGGTATAGTTTGTACCACCACCACCACAGCCTCTTATAACGTCCCACCGCTGGGCACAGGCCTCCTCTCAGGAAAGACGGATTTAGAGCTGACACTGAACTTCGGAGGGGGAAATTGGCCTATTACGCAGGAGATATTGTAGTCCACAAGTGTGTGTACACAGGTGCGCTTTCTATTCATTCACTCTCACAGTCCGATGGGACGCCAGTGCGACACGATGGTAGCGGGATCAGGCGCAGGCCCGATAGCTTTAATTATCTACAAGGAGACGCGACGGCAAGGGTGTGGGGTCCTCAAAACAAACGGAGGTTCCGCGTGTAGTTAGCACACAGTGAGTGTATTCATATGCTCAAATCCTAGAGAGTACTTAAGAACTTTAAGAATTTTTTTCTTCTTAAAGTTTGAAAAAAAATATCTATTCACAAATACTTATCTATTCACATTCCTCCGCGTCTTTTATAAGTTCTAATCGTTAAAAAGTTAAAAATTATTAAATTCGCGATTCACTAATGTTCAAAAGAAATGTAGGTATTTATAACGATTCACTAGATTTTAATACAATTTTTTTTTTTTAACTTCAGGATTTTTTTTCTCGACAACGGCTAAGTAGTACGCTCTAGGATTTGAGTATATGAATACACTCACTAAGTGCTAACTACACACGGAACCTCCGTTTGATTTGAGGACCCTGCACACCCTTGCCGTCTCCTTGTTAGTATGCTAAACCTATCTTTTTATGGCCCGACCTGGAGTTCGAACCCAGGATCAGTTAGCCATTTAACCAATGGGGCAGTTAACTCGTAAATTATTACGTAGTACTATCCGTTTTTCCTCTGTGGTACTATAGTAGTATTTAAATATTACGTAGTAGGTACGATCTGTGATACCTACGATAGCCCGCAGATGTTATGTAGGTACCTATTAGAAATTAGAATCCATTTTTAACCCCCGACGCAAAAACGACGGGGTGTTATCAGTTTGACGTGTCTGTGTGGGTGCGTGCGTGTGCGTGCGCATGCGCCTGTGTGTGTGTGTGTCTGTATGTTCCACCATAGCGCTCAAACGGGTGAACCGATTTGAAGGCGTTTTTTTTTTGTTTGAAAGGAGAATTAGTCGGGAGTGTTCTTATAGCTGATATTTGATGAAAATCGGTCCAAGATGGCCGCCGCTACAAAATGGCGGATTACATATTTTTTCACAATTCCCTCAATATGGATATTAAATGAGAGGACTTCACTGGTACAATAGAACTATGCAAATCCAAGATGGCCGCCACCACAAAATGGCGAATGTCGGGGTTTTTTTTAATTTTTAATTTATACCTACTTGTGTTACAGACGTGATACTAGGAATATTCCAATCCAAAACTTCGCTGAAACTTTTCCTGCTAAATTCGTTGATTCAATATTTTTCGCCGAGGCTCGGAAGTCGGCTGCGCTCGCCAACAGCGGAGCTCCGGTAAGTCCACCTTCTGCAAGTATCTACCTTACCTCATAATATCCTTGATCACAGGATATACAAGTTGATGCCCGCGACTTCGTCGTTGCGTCGTTTTATGAACAAAAATAACCTATTTAGGTCTATCTCCGGAATGCATGCTAAGTCGGTTCAGCGGTTTAAAATACCTATTTACCAACCTTTACATTATATATAGCTATACTATCCAGTAAATAAGGGCACAACTCAAAATCGTCACAGGAGAGGCAAAAAACATAACTTTTGATGATTTTTGCCATGGTAAACCTACTTCACAATTGAAATTAAAACCTGTTTTTGAATAAAATTTGTAAATAAAAATAGCCTTTTTTTACAGTGGTGAGTGGGAATTAAGTATTCCTATATTTGGTTCACAGGTTAAGGAGTTATATCTGTTTTTCGAGGATTGTGACTGCGGAACCCTACACTGCGCGTGTCACTTCTCGATTTTTTTCGTGAATAAAATGTAGCCTATGTCACCCGGACCATAACAACGAATCAATAGACACCTCATTCATCAAAATCGGTCTAGTAGTTTAGGCGCTACAGTGGTACACACAGAATCTCATGCGAAAATCGGCCACATACATACATACATACATACATACATACATACATACATACATACATACATACATACATACATACATACATACATACATACATACATACATAGACTGCTAAAATCATAACCCTTCCTTTAGGCTTTGCCGTAGTCGGGTAAAAATTGAATAATTATTATTATTAAAAAAAAAAAAATGTTAAGTATATTATTTTATTCATGTCGTGTTATCGTATAGACACGAGGCTGTTTCGTTTTCGCCATTCATGTTCATGTTTACCAGAACTTACTTATACTTAGTAATTTTTTCTTTGTATTAATGTATGGTCTAATGTCCAAACATTTATTCTTTTTTAAATTGCAATTACAGCAGATACAACGTCAAAACTATTAAAGATTAATCAGCTTCCGGTTTATCATTTTTCTTTTCATCGTATACCTACTTACGTCCATCCTTTTCTTGTAGATTTTTGAAAATTTTTTTGGAAGCTCATTTAAAAATGTTAAACTTGAGCTTTTTACGTGTCACACGTCACACTTTGTGCATTGTTATCCATCTTTGCAATATGCACATACAAACACAATCACAAAGCACTTAACACGTTCACTGCGGGCGGGGTCGATAACAGCCCCGTGGTAGACTTTCGTCTGGTGCGGCGCGCAAAACTCGTGTTTTCTCGCCTGTGCGGGAGCTGTCTACGATCAACCGTAAGACGTATGACAAAGACAAATATAGTTTTCTTTATGTCTTCAAAGCCTCGACTCGTTGGTATAAAAAAATAGCACGGGATCAAAATAAGCGTCGTGCGCACTGAGTTCAAAATTATTTAATTCAGTGCGGGACGACGCTGATTTAGTCCCCGCGCGGTGCGCGGCGCAGGCGGCGGGGAAACGATTCAGTCAACGTTAGTGCCGCGACCATAGTCGATAACGGAGCACGCGTTTTGCGCAGCAGTCGATATTCTGAGTCCGCATCATGACTTCGAAATACATATTATGTTAATTATGTCTACAGTGCTTCCTCGGGTATAAGTTGTTAATAAGTTCCATATTATTATATAGGTATACTATAATAGATGGATATGATAATTTATAATAATTGTAGTTTTCAAGATATGGACTGTTAAGTGTATGATGAAGTCGGTTTGACTTTCAATCTTTCGGCCTAGGCCTTATGCCGACTTTGTAGATAGTGGCAACGATGATCGAAATTCGAGTGTCAACACAAAATGACTTCAGAGCAAAATGAACGCAAAGACTCGTATTTTAAAGTCGTAACTCGTAATTCAATAGTTCGAATATTTATTTTACAACATTTCTGCTTAGGGCGCCGCGCTGGCTGTTTTCGAATGCTGAATGTATTGGCGAACTCAAATCTTAGTATAAGCCATTTTAGGTCCATTTTACACTTGTGATTCGATCAATAGTATCTATTTAGTAAAGTTTTCGAGCTCTGCAAAGTGAGACTAAGCGTGCAGAGTATGCAAAGACTTTTAACCACACATAGTATATAATATACATACGCTAAATTCTTAGGGCTTCAGGAACTCTTGATTTTGAACAGCTAAGTATACATTTTGAATTTCATCCCCTCTCCCAAGGGAACTGTACTGAATTTCGGGATAAAAAGTACCCTAGGTATATGTTATTCCATAGTATGAACTTAAATCATGCCAAGTGTAATTTCAATCCATTTAGTAGTTTTTGCGTGATGCGCGCACAAACATACAGACAAACAGATAAACAGACAAACACAAAAATTTCAAAAATGGCTTTTTTACCCAACGTGATTATTTTGCAAAAATCTTTAATGTACAGACACGGCGAGTCTACGATTTTATTGCATGTATAGAAGAATAAAAGATATAGATACGAATTACTTACTGATGAATGAATAATATTTTTCGATCTTACGGACATAATAATAAGAAAATGTGCACTGTTTATTATATTTAAATAAAAAATCACGAGTGCAATAAGTTTAGCATTTTATTAGAAACAAGTACTTATAAACAAGTACGTAAATAAACAAGTACGTATATTTTTATCATTACAGTTTTAATTATTATGAAACTAAGGGAAAAAAATAATCATCTGGACTCGAACCGGGGTGTTTTGATTTCAGAACCGCCCGATTCCCACCTGAGCTATTATAACCTTATAGATGATGGTGGCAAAATTTACCTTTGTATTCTAATGATATTAGCCTCCGAAAGCCCCTGCACACTAAATTTCATGAAAATCATTCATAACATTGACTTCGATATTCATCGATATTATACCAGAGAAATTTATTCCCGTCACTAGTGTAACCCAAATTAGGTGCGGCGCGGGATCTAAAGCGACCTCGGATCTATTTTCGGTATTTTCTCTGAAACCAAGGGTCAGAACCGCAGGCGAAGCTAGTTTTAGTTAAAACATTAACACATAAATGATTTTAGCGCAAATCTAAACAGCTTGTCACGTTCCTGGTCAAATTATGACATATTTATCAAACCATTCAGCACGAGGCCAAAAAAGTGACAACCGCACTGAAATAGAGTTCCAGGTTTCCTAAATCGACCCCAACCGCACCAGCTGAAAGTTCTCTAAATTTTGGCCCGCAGTGAACGTGTTAATAAATGTAGGTATATGTACTTAACAGTTTATTTGAAAAAAAAATTCTGTTACTTCGAAATCACAGGCGGCCACTTTATAATTTTATTTATTTTATTTTATATTATGTAAGTACCTAATAAGTAGGTATAGGTCTAATGATTTGGACAAATAAGTGATTTATTTGGCCAAATCTAATGAGAAATTTTCATAACAGCGTACCCCAATCACCATTCCAAGAGATTTCACTGCATCGGATTTGGACATTGAACACCGAATGGCCTATTGGAGAGAAGACATTGGCGTCAATCTTCACCATTGGCATTGGCACCTTGTTTATCCGTTCTCGTCAACACAACGCGAGATTGTTGCAAAGGATCGTCGCGGTGAACTGTTTTACTACATGCACCAGCAAGTGATTGCCAGGTAAACCCTCATAAGGCCAAATTAGACGGTGCCCTGTTCATCGTTCATTTAAATTGCGATGAACGATGCACGATACGATAAATAATATTTACTACTAGCGGACCCGGCAGACGTCGTCCTGCCCGCTATTAGCGCCACCTACCGGGTCCAATTTTTCTACTTATAAACCTTCCTCTTGAATCACTCTATCTATAAAAAAAACCGCATCAAAATCCGTTGCGTAGTTTTAAAGATTTAAGCATACATAGGGATATAGGGACAGAGAAAGCGACTTTGTTTTATACTATGTAGTGATTTCGGCTCCTGAACTAAATATAAAGAAAATATTAATTACTAGATGATGCCCACGGCTTTAGTCTTTACCCGTGTGGATTTAGGTTTTTAAAAATCCCGTGGGAACTTTTGATTTTCCAGAACAAAAAGTAGCTTATCTGTAGAAACCCGTCCCCAAAACGGAAAAATCCCGTGGGATCCCCACGATTTCGGAATACAATTCCTTACAGCATCAGGGTTGAGGAGTTGGATATGTACCTACTCGAGTTCTTTCAACAATAAAGTCTTTAATTGGTACCCCCAATATCAATTTAAATAACCGACAGTTTCTAAATCCCATTAGTTTTGGGGATTAGGTCCCCGCAGCATCAGGATTGAGGAGTTGGAATCCAAATTTTTTATAGAGCAGGGTCGCAATGTTACTCTATCGATTAAAAAAAAAATTACGCAAATCGGTTCAGAAATCTCGGAGATATCGGTGTACATAGGTAGAAAAACACAACTCCTCCTTTTTTGAAAGTCGGTTAAAAAAGTAGCCTAGATGTTACTCCCTGGTTGATTCTCTACTTGTATGTGAAGGTCCCGTCAAAATCGGTTCAGCCGTTCCGAAGATTAGCCCGTTCAAACAGACAGACAGACAGACAAAAATTTTAAAAACGTGTGATTCGGTTATGGTAGCGTTCAAATAACCATATGAGCTTAATATGAGGTAGTTATTTCGATATTATAGACAGACACTTCAATTTTATTTATTAGTATAGATATAGATGGCAAAGTGCCTGTGAACGATGAACGGTCGGTGTTTAGACGGTTCATTTTCGATGATTCATCCATGAAGCCTCGAAAATGAAAGCAAAAATCTCGGATAATGAACCGTCTAATTTGGGATTTACAATAGATATATATATACATAAAGATACATTCGTCACATTACTTATGAGGTGAGGATTGATTTACATGATAGAGCTGAGAGATGTAAGGAGGTAGGGTAAAACCCGGATAGACGCCCCACTTTTTGAAATGGCCTCATAACTTTTAAAATATTAATTTATCACAAATAATATTTATGAATATAGCTAGTTTAATCTTTTGGGTTCCATTATGACTTGTTTTTGTTGTCCTAACGATTACAGATTTTGCAGAATTTAACTTTTCGCAGACCCTTTTTTTTGGGGATAGATGCCTACCTGTGTGGATAGATGCCCCACTATGAAAATACTAAAAAGGATAGATGCCCTATGAAAAAAAAAATAAGCAAAGTACATAGTTTCATAACGTTTTATTATCTAAATATATAAAAGGAAAAGGTGACTGACTGACTGACTGCCTGACTGATCTATCAACGCACAGCTCAAACCACTGGACAGATCGGGCTGAAAGAGATAGATGCCCCGAAGTATATTAAAACTATCAGGAATTTATTGAAAAAGAAATAAAAATATAAAAGAACATTAAAAATATTAAAAAAATACTTGATATATCTATAGGTATAATAGGGGATAGATGCCTCTAAGGGCACCTATACCTCGAAAAATCGAGGCAACTATCCTTTTTGATATGGATAGATGCCCTTTTATTTATTAAATAAACTAAAAACTAAAGAGCGATTATTTACACTTAGGTGTACACTTATTGAACCAGTGTATTGACATAATAAAAAATATAACAGAATCTTCTACTACTTCAAAAGTTATACAACGGCAAATAATCGCCTCTAAAACTTTGAAAGATTTGCCGCGTTCGCTGCGGAGATAATCACACGCACAAGCGAAACAAATTGTTTTAATACAAATGTATGTAAGGGCCTGAGGTTTGGGGGGCCTGCGCTTCTTATTTAAACTATCAATTTTTAGTCGCGAGTTTGGGAAGTCAGGTTTTTTGACACTGAGGCATCTATCCAACTGCGGCATCTATCCGGGTTTTACCCTAATGTTGTTTCTTCATTTCTAGATACAATGGAGAACGTTTACTGAACCATTTAACGAGAGTCAAGAAGTTTAGCGACTTCACTGAACCTATTCCGGAAGCATATTTTCCGAAACTAGACAGTTTGACGACATCGCGAGGGTGGCCTCCGCGGCAGGCTCATATGCGTTGGTCGGACCTCAATCGCCCCGAGGAAGGCCTCGTTGTGACCATCGATACTATGAACCAATGGAGGAAGAACATCCAGCAAGCTATCTCATCAGGATGGGTCAAGATGGTGGGTGAATTATAATTTATTCTCCCTATCACTCCTCAACTGTTTTCATTCGTCGAATATGAAATCGCTAAAAGCCCTCGTTTATTTCCAGCCTAACGGTTCCACACAACGTCTGGACATCGATACTCTGGGCAACATCATAGAGTCAAGCATTCTATCCCCCAACCGAGAGTTCTACGGCTCACTTCACAACAACGGGCACAGTTTCGCCGGATACATGCACGACCCTAACAACCAATATCTGGTAATAACCTTACAACTCTATGCGTCTTATATGTTCATTACTTATAATGTTTATAGCAGTTCATTCGATATAGAAAATATGCGAGGGACTAGGGAGTGTTTACTCCTATCACGGTGTCCTTCCTAAATTCAGGTATTTCGTGAAACCATGCCATGTTCAAGGCCGAAGCCAAAGACATGGAAAATTACTGTAGAAACCAGTAGGTAAGTATAGGACGTTGTCGTTATCAACCGATCGACGTCCACTGCTGGACATAGGTCTCTTGAAGGAACTTCCACATGCCACGGTCTTGTGCCGCTTGTATCCAGCGGCTCCCTGCGACTCGTTTGATGTCGTCGGTCCACCTAGTGGGGGGTCTACCAACACTGCGCTTCCTGGTGCGAGGTCGCCACTCCAGCACCTTGGGACCCCAACATCCATCGGTTCTCCGAACTATGTGCCCCGCCCATTGCCACTTCAGTTTCGCAACCCGATGAGCTATAGGAACCTACTGGTTTTAAGCCGAATATACATAGTCTACCTACAATTTTTAAGAAATGTAACTTTACGATTTTGACGTAACAGTAAAAACATTAACTAGGTACCTACTACTATAAGCTATGTTTCCAGGAATCCTTCCAAGTGATGGCCGACGAGGCGGTGAACATGCGTGATCCGTTCTTCTACCGCTGGCACGCTTTTATTGATGACCTCTTCCAAAAGTTCAAGGAATCTAGCAACGTGCCCCCTTACTCACACTCTGAGGTACCTACTGGACTATCATTACCTAGTACCTAGGTACCTATTGGTACCTACATTATTCACAGTCTCTACAATCATCATCATCATCATTATGATAAACTACAGAGCACATGTCTCCTCTCAGAATAAGAAGTATAAATTGAAAAATTTAAAAACCCCCGACATTTCAAGGTGGTGGCCATCTTGGATTTGCTACCCATCCTCGTTTGATACCCATGCTCGTTTGATACCCATATTGAGGGAGTTGTGAAAAAATATGTAATCCACCATTTTATGGCGGCGGCCATGTTGGACCAATTTTCATCAAACATATAGCTAACAAATACTCTCGACTAATTCCCCTTTCAAATAAAAAAAACCGCATTCAAATCGGCCCACCCGTTTGAGCGCTACGAGGGAACAGACAGACACACACACACACACACATAGTCACATACACACACAGAGAGAGAGAGAGAGAGAGAGAGAGACGTCAAACTTATAAGACCCCGTCGTTTTTGATTAAAGTGATATTTAATTCCTTAAAACGCACAATAACTCCGGAAAGTTGAGGTGCGTGCTGGGTCTCGAATTCGGTCCCCCCCGAAAGAGAGCTAAACAGCACTATATTACCCTCATGTGAAAAAAATAAAAATGTAGAACTTAAAACTGGTTCATTAATAATTTTAGAGACCTGCATTTTTTAAACTTTCATCATCATTTAAACCTGGACAACTTCTTTACAATAATTATTATTTATTGTCCATTGAAAAAGTTACAATACGACTTATTGTCATTCTAGCACAAGGAATATACTAGGTACTCTCTAGCGAGAGTTCTAGCATTTGATCGTTTCCAGTTGGCGAACCCGGGCGTCCAGATAACGTCGGTGAGAGTGGAGAGCGGCTCGGACGGGGGCACAGCGAACACGCTCAACACGTTCTGGATGCAGAGCGACGTGGACCTGTCCCGCGGACTCGACTTCTCCGACCGCGGGCCCGTGTACGCGCGCTTCACCCACCTCAACCACCGCCCGTTCCGATACACGTAACATATTGTTCCATGTCATTTTTACAATTTTCGGATATTGCAGCAAATTGCGTCTTTATGTCGTTCTAAATTGTCTCCTAATAGCTAGCATTAATTTGTAATTTTATAACTTGTAAAGCTGTTAGCTGATCGCAAATATTATAATGAAATAGGTATCTACCTGTGGGTAATTATAATTTAAAAAAAATTATTATGTTCCCAGGATTGAAGTAAACAACACGGGCAACGCGCGCCGCTCCACGGTCCGCATATTCATGTCTCCGAAGTTCGACGAGCGCAAGCTGCCGTGGATCCTCAACGACCAGCGCAAGATGATGATAGAGATGGACCGATTCGTTGTGCCATGTAATTATTCATTTGTTATCTTTTAACCAACTTCCAAAAAAGTTGGAGGTTCTCCATCCGTTGGAGTCTTTTTTTTTAATGCATGTTCCCCGATTACCTACTTAAAGACACATGGGCCGATTTGGAACATTCTTCTTTTATTTTAAAGGGTGGTGGGTCTGATGACCATGGGACTAGGAGGATTCCTTCATTAGATCCCTAGGAGGATCCCATCATTAGATCCTGATCATCAAGGGAACTCTTCTCTTGTGGTAGGTACTAGGTATGTATATTGAAGTCAGTTTAATTTTTCCTAAAAAATAGCTTGTTTTTCATTTGTACCCGCAGTGAGAGCAGGACAGAACACAATCGTCCGCCAGTCGACGCAGTCCTCGCTGACGATCCCGTTCGAGCGGACGTTCCGCGACCTGTCCGCGCAGGGTTCGGACGCCACGGGCCGGCCTGACACCAACTTTGCCTTCTGCGGCTGCGGCTGGCCGCAGCACATGCTGGTCCCCAAGGGCACGGAAACCGGCATAAAGTACGATCTTTTCGTCATGCTCTCCAACTACGATCTGGACAGTGTAAGTTTTTTTTTTCACTATTCTTGGCACCTAAGAGGGTAATCTTGCATTAAATGTAAAAGACAACAAAATACGTCCCCCTAAACTCCCTTCCCACAACTTTTCGCAATCTATTTATCGAAGGCAATAAATCGGCGTTCACGGACTGTCGCGACGTGAATATGAAGCGGGATCTTAAACCCCTTATCAACTATTGAGGATGTACACTTACCAGTTTCCACTTTCAGGTAAACAACCCCGAGAGCAAGGAGTTGACGTGCGATGAAGCGTCGAGCTTCTGCGGTCTGAAGGACAGGCTGTACCCCGACAGACGCAGCATGGGGTATCCGTTCGACCGCCCGTCTGTCACTGCCGACAACATTAAGGACTTCGTCGCGAACCTACCCAACATGTCGCTGACGGACATCACCATCCGTCTTCAAAATGTTACGGAACAGAACCCTAAAAATCCCACAAACTGACAAGCTTACCTACGTCGATTACGGTATACGCCACGAAAGTTGAAAAAGTAAGACATAATATTTAGGTTGCAGGCCCGACGCATAACAGTGGAGCTGGGGCGCTGCCGCTATGCAAAAGTCGATAAAAAAAGCAGACTTTGAGTTCTTATAAAAAAAGACTCTGCTTCTCGTTTCTATAATACTCCACTCCGCAGGTGAGCGTTGCACCTAAATCTTCTTTATACACTACTTACCTACTGCAGTTTCAACTTTCGTGACGAGTCTTATTACTTATTTCGATTCCAAAATTTCAACTACCGATGTGAACTATCTAACTTTAAAAATGTAAATAAAAATAGAAAGGCTTATTTATAAGGTTAATTGTATTTAGAAGTAAGTTATAGTTATGTAAGGCACTAACTGATATGAATACATAAACTTAAACTAAGCTATAAGTACTTAAGTGACCCCAACAAAATATAATAAGAATAAATAAATAAATAATTAGCATCAATGCTATTGTTTTATTCCTTAACATTGGCCGCAACTGCGTCTTGTGGTAGAGATCTGTAGAATATACGTAGGTAGGTAGGTATCTGTATTTATCTAGTAGTCCAGTCTTATTCAAAATGATTTATTTCATGATTTTCATATAAGTAGACCAATTTGTCTCTAATGACATGAATAATGATAAGTCAAGATTGTAGCACTTCCATTGTGTCTGTCTAGTGTCTGTACGACAAGTACAAACGCCGAAAGAGTCGGCACAAACTGGTCGCAAAACTGCTAGTGATCGACTAAAAGAGTTGAGCAAGCATTGGATTAGTAGAGTACCAAACCAAAAAAAGCTTGTCCTGAACAATTTGCTCGATGTCAGTTAGGGCCATTTGTCAGAATAGCGACGATATTATAAGGTGCAGTCTAGCGTATAAATGTTACGTCATCATAACCACGTGCCAAGTTACTGGCTAGTGTGACTGAGGAGTCCACTTCCCATTCATAAGATTAATGTTGGAAGGGAAGATTGCAGGCAAGGGTTCTCCGAGTCATCACAGACGCAAAAGATTGGACAATATATGTACCTACCTAAGGGCGTGGACATAGGTACCTAAGGTTTTGGACAGAAATGCTATAGGTACGCACAATGACCGCCAAACTGCACTTCACGGATAGCAGATAATGTTGATGATGACATGAGATGACATGACAAGAGATGGTGCTGATTGCTGACATACGTTCTATCTTTATTCAGCCGCTATATATGTACTTACCTACCTAAGTAGGGAGGTTATTTATTTTTTGCATCGATTTTTTGGCTAACCCGTGACACCACTTCCGTAAACATTGACGGTTATATTTTTATTCTCACGCCAATGACTGCAGTCTGCATTCGATATCAACAAATTATCAATACAGTTGTGGTTTCAAGTGCAAACATTGTAAACACATTATAATTTTGCACTCGGATCCTTAGCAAAATCAGTATAAATTATACGGGATGTCAGAATACCGAGCATATCACTTCACAGACTCTGTGAAGTGAGTCTACTATTTATAAAAAACTGTTTCTTTTTTTTAAATTCAACTTGGGCTAGGTACTACTTAAGTAGGCGATAGGAATTAAAATGGCAAGCGTCGCTGATAATTTCAGGCTCCTCTTCGATCGCCCAAACGAGCCTATGGTGACAACAAAGGGCGACGAGAAGGTACTCTTCCAACTCACTGAACAGTTTTTGGTAAGTTTTAATATTTTTATCAAAAATGCAAAAAAATGTCTATGTTGGAAACTTTTTATGAAAAACACATGTTCATTTGAAGATCATCAAATGTGGCAAAATTGGCGGCCTTGCCCATATACACATACCCATATAGGTATTTTTGATAGGTGACATGCTATATAAATAAAAATGAATGTTTGTCTATATGTCCTCTATGCACTGCTAAACTATTCATCCGATTATGACGAAACTTTAGTGAATTATTCTGCATACGTTCTCGAAAGTTTCTGGTCCAAAAACTCTATAGGTATAAAAATGAATGTTTGTTTGTTTGTCCTCTAAGCGTTCCTAATCCATACTTTGAGTGGCATTGCAACAGTATAATTATCCGGAACATATTATTTTACAGGGTGACGACTACAAGAACAATGGCATCGAGATCAACAATCGTTTTGGTGAGGACGCCAGTCGGGTGGTTCCGCTGAAAGGGCTGCGAAGAATACCAAAGTTTACCAAAGCCAAGAGACTGCCCACGGACGCTGAATTCTCCGTGTTCCTGCCCGCCCACCAAGAAATGGCAGATGAAGTTATTGCTGAACTTTTAGGTAGGAACCAGCACCTAATTACTACAATATTAGGTAGTATATAAGCCAAATGTTTAGGATCCCTGGAAAGATTGTCAACTTCTAATTTATATTATAAATTCGAAAAAACAAAGTCGAAGCATTTCGATAAAACCTGGATTTTGATCAAAAACTAGTTTTTAAGTGAAAAATGTAGACTAGAAGTATTTTATCATAATCTTGAGGATTTTGATTTTGAATATTAAATGAAATTATGATAAAGACATCGTTAGTTTAAACTAGAGCGCGGAGATTTCTCGCTCTTCGTATATATCTACAGGCGAATGTGTTAAGTCTTCCTAGAACACCCTTTTCGTCTGGTCTACTTTCATTCAGGATCTCCTATTTGAGTTTCTATAGCTTCGTGCTCTACAAATAATTATTTGTCTGTGAAGTCTGTTTACGGACGATAATTTTACGTGATAACGTCATAATTAAGAAAACATTGATGAAGCCGAACGCTTAGGCCGATCGTGCTTCTCTATCGCTTGTTCCACGCTTTCACTTACACGCTTTTCATTTTCATTTTTCTTACAGCTGTACCGGAGAACCAGCTCCAAGATCTACTGTCAACATGTGTGTTTGCCCGCGTCAATCTGAACCCACAGCTGTTCAACTACTGCTACTCCGTCGCGTTGATGCACAGGTTTGTAGTTTGTACCACCACCACCACAGCCTCTTAACGTCCCACCGCTTGCCACAGGCCTCCTCTCTCACAGGAAAGAGGGATTTAGAGCTGAGACCCGCCACGCTCATCCAATGCGGTTTGGCGGGCTTTACGACGACTACTGGCTCATGAAAGTGATAATAACCGGGACCGACTGCTCAACGAGGTACGGGGGTGAAACACCGCCAACTAAATACCGCAACAACTCCGGGCTGGCACTGAGAATTTCTTGACAGAGAAACGCAATAGGTAGGTACCTAACAACTATTTGCCACTCGTACATCAAAATAACCGACTGAATATCCACGCCACGATTATTCGACTGTTAATGTTGTTCAAAAGAGACTAGAACTAGGTACCTAAATCGAGCAAGAGCCCACGACAGCCAGACCTTCGGCATTTTATAAAAGCTGAAAGTTTCTCTGCTTTGCATTGTCGTCCCCAACACAGGGAGGAACGATCAGTGACTATGAAGTTGAGATCATGGTTAGGTACTTTGGGAGATAACAAATATAAATGCAACTATTCATCAACTCTCTACTGCTATATATCTACTACATCTACTTACTCTTACACTCTCATAGTCCAATGGGACGCCAGTACGACACGATGGTAGCGAGATCAGGCGCACGACCTATGTCATTAACTTAGTGGGCTTAACCTATCTTTTTATGACCCGACCCAGAATGCGAACCCAAGATCCGGAGCTGAACCAGTTTGCCATTAAACTATTGATGTAGATAACTCGGAAATTATACTTAGTACGACAGCCGTTACTTACCTGTCAGAATCCATCTTGTTACAGGCGTGATACTAAAAATATTCCAATCGAAAACTTCGCCGAAACTTTTCCTGCTAAATTCGTTGATTCAAAAGTTTTCGCTCAAGCTCGAGAGTCGGCTGTGGTCGCCAACAGAGGAGCTCCGGTAAGTCCACCTTCTACAAGTATCTAATAATTATCTATCTATATCTATACTTACCTTACCTTAACGTAATCAATATTTCCGGTATAAAAAGTAGCCTTGTAGGTATACAGGAGTAGTTACAATAAACAAGGAGTGATTCTTGTTTATTGTATTACCTACCTGTATGTGAAAGTCCGGTTAAAACCGATTAACTGATTTTATCGAAAGATTAGCCAGGACAACTAGACAGACAAACCTATGACCTAATGAGACCTATTTGGGTTATGTTATCGACTTTGGTTATCGATCAAAGAATGATAATAATGAGCTTAATAATTAAGAGTCAGTTATTTCGAAAGCAAAGACGGCTACTTTTAATTTATTCTAATTTATTTATAGTTAGGCAATGACTTGGACGAATAAGTCTAGTGATTTCTTATTTGGCCGAGTCTAATGATCAATAATTTTCATGACAGCGTATCCCAATCATCATTCCAAGAGATTACACTGCAACGGATTTGGATACTGAACACCGACTGGCCTATTGGAGAGAAGACATGGGCATCAATCTTCACCATTGGCATTGGCACCTTGTCTATCCGTTCTCGTCAACCCAACGCGAGATTGTTGCAAAAGATCGTCGCGGAGAACTGTTTTTCTACATGCACCAGCAAGTGATTGCCAGGTAAACCCCCTTACAATAAGTACTTGTAGATTGAGACATTCATCACATAAAGATACATTATAAATATACATTCGTCGCATTACGTAATATGTGAGGATTAATGTTGTTTCTTCATTCCTAGGTACAATGGAGAACGTTTACTGAACAATTTAGCGAGAGTCAAGAAGTTTAGCGACTTCACTGAACCTATTCCGGAAGCATATTTTCCGAAACTAGACAGTTTGACGACATCGCGCGGGTGGCCTCCGCGGCAAGCTAATATGCGTTGGTCGAACCTCAATCGTCCCGTGGACGGCCTCGTCGTGACCATCGCTACTATGAATCGTTGGAGGAAGAACATCGAGGAAGCTATCTCAACAGGATTGGTCAGGATGGTAGGTAAATTCTAAGTTTCTTCTGCTTCCACTTATGTACCTAAATTGCTACTCAATTGAGGCACGTTTTAGGAACTATAAAGTCTAAAAGTTCAAGTTTTCTTTGGAGTAGATAAGGTGCCTACTGTAGAAGATGATGTCTTACATTTTACACTTTAGATTCTGGTAGAAAGGAAAAATATTTCAGTTTTATGTACGAAATAAGTAGATATTTACTTTATATACATTGTGTAGATACTTATGAGCTGTTTTCATTCGTAGAAAAGAAATCGCTAAAACCCTCGTTTATTTCCAGCCTAACGGTTCCACACAACCTCTGGATATCGATACTCTGGGCAACATCATAGAGTCAAGCATTTTATCCCCCAACCGAGAGTTCTACGGCTCACTTCACAACAACGGTCACAGTTTCGCCGGATACATGCACGATCCTAACAACCAATATCTGGTAATAACCTTCTGAACTTCTTATGCTGAATATAGTATGTACTATGTTATAGCAGTTCCTTCGATATAGTAATAGTACATTTAAATAGGGGATATGGCCCGGACACGGTTAGTACCTGTGCAGATGAGGGACTGTTGTTCACGGTGTTTCCATAGTTAGCTATTAGCATTGCTGTTTTGGTTTTAAACCGAATATAGAACCTACCTACTATTTGAAATGTACCTAACTTTACAATTTTGACGCAACTGTATCTAAAAACAATAACGATTGCCTACTTTAACCTATATTTACCTACTGTCGTTTTCCAGGAGTCCTTCCAAGTGATGGCCGATGAGGCGGTGAACATGCGTGATCCGTTCTTCTACCGCTGGCACGCTTTTATTGATGACCTCTTCCAAAGGTTCAAGGAGTCAGGCAACGTGCGCCCTTACTCGCGCTCTGAGGTACCTATTGGACAATCTACACCGATAGTTGGGACATTACAAACGTGCGAACCCAGTCATAAACCATTTATATCAGACTTCTCTCTCGCACATACAGGCCTTATGGAACTGGAACCTGCTTCTCTGGTGTTGCGTGTAACAGTAATCGTAATGTTTTATGACTCAGTTCGCACGTTTGTAATGTCCCAACTATAGCACCTAAGTACTATATTGGTAGCAGTCATCATCACTACAGGGCACATCAAATGAAACACAAAAAATCAATGATCAAATATATTGTTTCCAGTTGGAGAACCCGGGCGTCCAGATAACTTCGGTGAAAGTGGAGAGCGGCTCGGGCGGGGGCGACGCGAACACGCTCAACACGTTCTGGATGCAGAGCGACGTGGACCTGTCCCGCGGACTCGACTTCTCCGACCGCGGGGCCGTGTACGCGCGCTTCACCCACCTCAACCACCGCCCGTTCCGATACACGTAACATATTGTTCCATGACATTTTTACAATTTTCGGATATTGCAGCAAATTGCGTCTTTATGTCGGTCTAAATTGTCTCCTATAAGCTAGCATTAATTTGTAATTTTTTACCCGACTGGGTAATGGGTATATGTGTTTCACCTGTGTGTATGTATGTCCATTCTTATGTCCGCTTGTAACTAATCAACGGCTCAACGGATTTTGATAAATGATACGTCATTAGATTTGTCTCAATGACGCGAGTGTTATAGGGTACCTAAATTAAAAAAAAATCAAAATGGCGGACTTTATGCGCTTTAATGTGCGAGCTGAAAAAAAATTTTTTCTTCAAGACCCTCGAGTGGGGTATCGAAATAAAGGGATTCAAAAGGCAAATACGAAAATGTATACATTTATATATTTGGAAACAATTTGGAGTGATAAATCGTAGAAAATGACCGTTTCCTATGTCAGTTCGTAACTACTTAACGGCTCAACCTATTTTGATAAATTATACGTCATTAGATTTGTCTTGACGGCGCAAATGTTACTGGGTACATAAAATTCATAAAAAATCAAAATGGCGAATGTTATGCACTTTAATGTGCGGGCTGAAAAAATTTTTTTTCTTCAAGACCCTCGAGTGGGGTATCAAAATAAAGGGCTTTAAAAGGCGAGTACGAAAATGTATACAATCTATATGTTTTAAATCAATTTGGAGTGACAAATCATGAAAAACAAAATAAATAACAACTACACTGTAAGTGGTACGGTGGTAGTTTATTAATTTTTTAGTTCGTTTTTTAGCATGGCAGTCGGGTTTTTTTAATTTTTAAATTATAGCTTGTATAACTAGTAAATCTGTTAGCTGATCGCAAATATTATAATGAAATAGGTATCTACCTGTGGGTAATTAAGTTAAAAAAAGGCTAATTATGTTCCCAGGATTGAAGTAAACAACACGGGCAACGCGCGCCGCTCCACGGTCCGCATATTCATGTCTCCGAAGTTCGACGAGCGCAAGCTGCCGTGGATCCTCAACGACCAGCGCAAGATGATGATAGAGATGGACCGATTCGTTGTGCCATGTAATTATTCAGTTATCTTTTATAGCCATATAAGAATGACAGACATGGATGGATTCGTTGTGCCACGATAAATTATTAACGGAGGGCAAAACGCTCATACTGAAGTTACAGATAGATGTAGAATGTTGACCCAAAACCGAAAATTGAATAATTAGAAATTCCTCAATTAAATTATTCCTCAGTTAGGTATGTAGGTACTGGCAAGACTGTTTTTTGATACAGGTGCTACCTCTAAAACTAAACCAGTACCTAAGGAATTTGGAATTTCTGTATGTTAGGTAAATTCCAAGGTTAGCAACACTACGGCTGCCCTAGCGATAAAAAAGTAACTGACATTTTTTGTGAAATTGACTTTTTTTTATGTCCAGTAGTTTTTTACCACAGTTTAATATTTCAAATAACTTGAACCGTTTACTGAAATTTAAATTGCCCAAACAAAGTAACTGCATTCACTAACCCGGAATATAAATGCAAAAACCAAGTAAACAACAAGCACAACACAAAAACAAAGTAATTGGATGTCGATTACTTTGTTTTTGTATTTAAAATGCAGTTGCTTGACTTTTCGTTTCGTGAAACGATCCCAGGTAAGGTGTTCTGAATGTAATTACTTTGTTTATCACTAGGGCAGCCGAGTTGCAGGGAGTTAGTGTTGCTTACTACAAAATTTAATTTCCTTATTTTTCATGAGATTCTGGTCGATCTGTACCTACTGTTTCATCAAAACGTTTTACTTTTTTTTCGTCTACCCGCAGTGAACGCAGGGCAGAACACAATCGTCCGCCAGTCGACGCAGTCGTCGCTGACGATCCCGTTCGAGCAGACGTTCCGCGACCTGTCCGCGCAGGGCTCGGACGCCCGGCGCCCGGCTCTCGCCAGCTTCAACTTCTGCGGCTGCGGCTGGCCGCAGCACATGCTGGTCCCCAAGGGCACGGAGGCCGGCGCACCGTACGAACTCTTCGTCATGCTCTCCAACTACGATCTGGACAGCGTGAGTTTTTTCACTATTCTTGTCACCTTTTTGTCTTAAAAAAGTACCTAACTGTAACCTTAAGCACGATCAGCAGTCGGTCCCAATTATTATCACTATCATGTGACAATAGTCGTCAAAGTCCGCCAACTCGCATTGGAGCAGCGTGGCGGGTCTAAGCTGTTAATCCCTCTGTCCTTCTGTGTTAATCTTCTGAGAGAAGCCCTGTGCGCACTGCAGTGAAACGTTAAGACTGTAGTGGTGGCGGTGGTTACCCCTAACCCCTAAGGAACTATTGTTGAGGATGTACCACTTTCAGATAAACAACCCCGAAGGCAGGGAGTTGTCGTGCGTGGAGGCGTCGAGCTTCTGCGGTCTGAAGGACAGGCTGTACCCCGACAGACGCAACATGGGGTATCCGTTCGACCGGCCTTCTGTCATGGCCGCCAACATTCAGGACTTCGCGAACCTACCCAACATGTCGCTGACGGACATCACCATCCGTCTTCAAAATGTTACGGAGCAGAATCCTAAAAATCCCAAAAACTGAAAAGCTTGCCTACGTCGAAGCGGTACATGCCACGAAAATTGAAAAGTAAGACATAATATTTAGGTTGCAGGCCCAACGCATACGAGTGGAGTTGGGGCGCAGCGTCAATGAATACAGCTGAATTGGGTATAATGAGAACAAATTAAGCGCTGCACGCCGCTTTGAATAGAAGTAGATAAAAAAGCAGAGTTTGAGTTGTTATCAAAAAAGACGCTGCGTTGCTACTCCACTCTGCAGGTGAGCGTTGCACCTAAATCTTCTATATACACTACCTATTGCAGAAATTTCAACTTTCGTGACGAGTATTATTATTTCAATTCCAAAATTTCAACTAGCGATGTGAACTATCTAAATTAAAAATGTAAATAAAAATAGAAAGGCTTATATTTATAAGGTTAATTGTATTTAGAAGTAAATAGTTATGTAAGGCATTGTCCTTTTAGCTGATGTGAATACATAAACTTAAACTAAGCTATAGGTAAGTGACCCCAACAAAATATAACAAGAATAAATAAATAAAAAATTAGCATCAATGCTATTGTTTTATTCCTTAACATTTAGTGAAATGAATTTATAATATTTTAACTTGCTTTTGACCGCAACTGAGTCTCGTAGTCTGGCTTACAGAATATACATAGGTGTATTTATCTAGTAGTCCAATCGTATTCAAAATGATTAATTTCATGATTCCCATGTAGGCCAATTTGTCTCTAATCATATTAAGTCAAGGAAGTAGTAGACTTCCTTGGCGTCTTTACTACAAGCACAACAAGTATAAGGTACCTACTGGCACATACGAAGGCCCGGCCTCTACGAAAGCCCACATTGAAAAAACGCACTTGCCACTGCCTAAAGCATTAGAAATTTCGGGCCCATATTCACCTTGACCCCACATTGAATGTTGAATAGCGCCAAATCAATTCCGCGCCGCCATTTTGTTACATTTCGTTCATTTCTCTCTGAACGCTGTCGATATCGCGTGATTATAATCTCGCTGTGATTGTTTTTGCCAATTTTTTCACAAATAGCGTCAGTTTTCGAGTGATTCTATCATCATATTGTAAAATAATTATTGGAGACTAGAATGCGATGCCTAGAATAAGTTTACCGATTATTTAGATATTTGTGATTCTTCTTCTTAATCGTGCACTCTTGACAGAGTGGTCGTGGCTGCTAGGATGTTAGGCACATGAGTCGTCATCGGTCTTCTTGGTTTTGGGGCGCACCGCCTCCCGCGCGATGCTTCTCCACTTGTGTCTACTTAAGGCGTTGCGGGAGCATTCCACCACAGTTTTCTGGGTCACAGTTTTTATCAAGTCCGTCCATCGAGTAGGTGAACGTCCTCTAGTACGTTTTCCTTCCACCTGACCCTGTACCACCAAACGCTCAATTGAGCCCTCATTCCTAGAGATGTGGCCGAAGAACTTTAGAATTCGTAGTTGCACAGTCGACGAGAGCCTTTCTTTTATCTTAAGTTCTTTCAGGATGGAATTATTTGTTCGAAAGGCCGTCCAAGGTATTCTTAAAAGGCGCCTCCAGCACCACATCTCCAAGGCATCAATTTTACGTCGGTCTTGTAATCTGAGGGACCAGGTTTCCGCTCCGTAGAGGAATATTGGGAACACGAGGCACCTCATTAGTCGGACCTTAGTTCTTTTGGTGATCCTCCTGTCCCTCCAGATTTTATTTGTGATTATAAGTAAATTTTTCCGCCACTATGAAAAATCCGTAGTATGGCCCGGGCCTACGTAGAGGCCTATGGGCTTTACTACATCTATGAAAATGTCAAATGCACTTGGATTGTAAATACTTAAGTACTAAAGTATAAATAAAACGAATTTAGTTTGTTTAGTTTACAAATTTTTTACGATTTTTTTAGCAGTTAATCATAATTTTCATTGATAATTTGTTAAATTATTGATAGTTCTCAATATGGATAGTTACTTTATTTTTGTAATATTTGTACTGATTTTTGTATGTTTGCATACATTTTCAATTTATTAGTTTGTTTTTATTAAAAAGTTGTTGATAAAGCTGTATAGCTTGTGAAAATAAAATAAAAAATATTCAATAGCCCTAGTAAGACCCATTTAAAATTTAAGTGGAAAATGAGAACTGAATATTTTGATTCTTAAATTAATACTGTCTAGAGTTACGAATTTGTCATTAGAAATAATTGTTTTTTTATTGATTTAAAGTAGAATTTTACTTTTATGTCTATTTATGTTTTTCATACATGGGTCAAGGCCCAGTGTGCATTTTTTTCATTATATCTCTAAAGTATTGGTTAAATATCTTATATCTTAAACTGTTAAACGTGATTTGTGAATTATTTTGTAGAAATATTAAGTTGATGTTAAGTAACAGTTAGTTATAAACGGGCCTTAGTAAGGGACTGTGCCTTTAACAAGGCCCACTATAGTGTTTTTTTAAAACACTCTTTAATATAACTTTGAGTAATTAAATTATAGTTTTTTGATTATTTTTAGAAGGACAATAAAACATTGCAATATTACACATACTTGTTTTTGTCAAATCTTTAAAACATTATTTTTTATTTAGATTTTAAATAAGGTGGGCCTTCCTATGTGCCAGTACCTTAAATTAAAACGCACATTCACCATTTTGTGGCAGCAGCCATTTTGGATTTGCAATAGTGCTATTCTACTAGTTATGCCCTTTCATTTGATACCCATATTAAGTGAGTTGTGAAAAAATACGTAATCCGCCATTTTGTAGCGGCGGCCATCTTTGACCGATTTTCATCAAACATAGCTAACAACAGTCTCGACTAATTCACCTTTCAAACAAAAACAAACCCGTTTGAGCGCCACGGGGGAACAGACAGACACAGACACACATACACACACACACACAGACAGACACAGGCACGCACGCACGCACGCACGACACAACCGAGTGTCAGCACAAACTGGTCACAAAACTGATAGTGACGGACTAAGGCCTAGCAAACACCGCGCGCAGCGCAGAGCAGAGCATTTTCTGAGAACACTGGAAATAATTAAGTTATTATATACTAGTATTGACATACGGTCAATAATTGTATTCCAAGAAAAAAACACTAGTGCTCGCGCGCGCGCTTTCCATACCGCGCGACCGTATGTCCAATAATTAATCGTAAAGTTAATTATTCAGTGTTCTCAGAAAATGCTCTGCTCTGCGCTGCGCTCGGTATGCGCCGGGCCGAAAAGGAGCAGCCTACGACAAAAAAATATTATGACATTTTCGCTGCTGCGCCGTGGGGTTGACGACCCATAGGTACGCTTACCGGTATCTAAGGTCATATACCTACCTAATTATAATAGTTTACCTACCTATTGAATTTGATCAATATTAATTTAGGCTAAACAAACGATTTCCAAGTTTGATTTCCCGTAGGGCCAACACTAAAAACCAGTATAATTCAAATGGTCGTAGTGCACTAATTTTACTAATAAATATGAGGCCCTGATGAAATTCCTCAACTGCCTCATTGGTCTAGTGGTTAGCATATTCGACTCAGATCACGAGGTCCCGGGTTCGATTGACGGTTCGGGCAAAAAATAATTGTTAGGTACTTATTGGGTTTTTCTGTCAAGAAATCATCAGTGCCAGCCCGGAGTTGGTAGTCGGCGGTGTTTCACCCCTGTGCCTCGGAGAGCACGTTAAGCAGTCGGTCCCGGTTATTATCACTATCATGTGACAATAGTCGTTAAAGCCCGTCAACCCGCATTGGAGCAGCGTGGCGAGTCTAATTGTAAGCTCTAAAATCCCTCTACTATAGAGAGGAGGCCTGTGCCCAGCACTGGGACGTTAAAGGTGATGGTGGATGAAATTAATTCAATTGGCCTTTTTGATAAAAGGAAACGGCAGGCAATACTTATAGGTAATTTAACTACTTGGAGGAAAAAAAGCAAGATTTTGGGTAGGTAATAAATATTTTATTGATCAGAGAAAATATTATATAAGATTTTGATAAAAAATATTTTATATACTTACTAACACCAAAAACACATAAAATTAACACAAATACAGTCATATGTAAACTCTTAACTTCTTTTTTATTCATGTAAAAGTTAGCCCTTGACTGCGATCTCACCTGATGGTAAGTGACGATGCAATCTAAGGTGGAAGCGGGTTAACTTGGAAGAGGTATGTCAGATTTATTAAACCCTTACCCCTGATCGGTTTCTACGCGGCATCGTACCGGAACGCTATCGCTTGGCGGCACGGCTTTGCCGGTAGGGTGGTAACTAGCCACGGCCGAAGCCTCCAACCAGCCAGACCAGGGACAATTTAGAAATTATAAAATCCCAAATTGCCACAGCCGGGAAGAACTAACCTACTAACCACTAAAAACCAGTGTTCCAAACGCGCTCTGCAGGGCGATTCAGAACACTTCGATTCGGTTTCGGTTTCGACAACTACCCTGTCGATACGGTTATTCTGAATTAAAAATACATCTTATCGTACGGTAAGTAATTCAAAACACTTCGATAACGTAACTATCGATCGATTCGGTAAGTTATCGTACGATAAGATGTATTTTCAATTCAGAATAACCGTATCGACAGGGTAGTTGTCGAAACCGAAACCGAATCGAAGTGTTCTGAATCGCCCTGCTGGTCTGAGAAAAAGCCAGCAATATTTTCACAATATCACTCAAAACTACTAAGAACAATTAATTAATTATCAGTCTCTCTGTTATACAATTATTATTCTATACATTTGTTTAGGTAACAATTATTGAGAGACAAGAATGAGGTCTTCTTTAAAATCATTCGAAAGTTTCTGCTTATATGATGCAGACTAAATACCTGTAAACCAAATAAATTGTAATTAATAGGGGCCATTTTGAAGTTCTAAAGTTTTGAATGTTTAACCCTTAAATTCATAATGTAGGATGCAGACTACATAATGTTCTGATGCCTGAATGTCTTGGGCCTTTGTCTTAAAATAAAATATATATGTCACCCGTTCATCGAGAATAGACTTATTTTTAAATTCGTGTGTCGGCTTTACTAGTTTTTTTTTTGTATATTCGAATTTGACAGCTGAAACTTTTCGGCGGAAGGCGGTTTGAAAAAGTTGTTGGTGAATTGATTTTGTGAACAAATTTTTTGGAATTTTTCAAGGTAAGTTATGCTGTTTTATTAGTATTTCGTTTTCATAAATGATAAATATTGAGTAGAGTTAGTAGAAATTACTATTCTATTCGGAATGACCACAAAATTTTCGAATTCATTTGTGTAGGCCTTATCCTACACTATGCATTCATAGTACTGTATATAAATTATATGAGATATTTGTTATAGATGTATATTTCAAATGGCTTATCGAAGATGAACAGGTTCTGATGATCAAATAAGCTATACTTAGCTAGCTTAGATGGCAATGATTCAGAAGATGGGACTGAAGAAGACGAATGGGAGGAAAATAATGAAGAGGTGCAGTCTTATAGGGACCGATCAGAACTTCTTCATTTTGTGGCAAATGAAAGTGAAGAAGTTGAAAAAGACCCTCCTTTGGAAGGCGAACCTCTCGGTGGTACTGTAGACTCCAGTGAAAAGGATCCTTCAATAATAGAAAACCCAGAAATTGAACAGGAACATGCTTTACGTAACGAGCAGGCTCGGCGTCAAGTGATGAGAAGGTTATTGTAGAAAAAGCAAAAAGTAAAAAACTTCTGAAGATGATATAGCTTTTTTGGGCAACTTAGATTATGGTGAGCTGGGCTATATAGGCACAAAATATGGTTTTTTCTCGCTTTTCCTATGTGATGACATCTTAGAGAAAATTGCTCAAGACTAATTTGTATGTCATCCATTGGTATATATGCAATTGTTCCATAATTTTTTGGACCTAGCCATGATAAATTCATTGTTAGCTACAAGAAAGTTATGCAACAAAAACCTGGATTTAGTGGAGAGCTGTGTAACTTGCGTATCTTTTGTCTAGAAGAAGCTGAAACCCTTTGCCGTTTGGGGAAAAAATAACTTATGAATGAGAAGACCAAGTTCTTCTTTAGAGCATGAAATTCAGGCGATAAAGGGTTCCCAGGTTCCACCAGTAAAAGATGTTCGACTAGACCAAATAGCCCACTGGCCAGTTTTTTGCGACAAATGTAACAGGTGTTTGATTCCTAAATATAATGTTTTTACCCAACCCATACGTGAAAAATGTAATGTATCACTTTGTTACTATAGGAGAAATAATTGTTTTAAAGAACATCACAATAAATAAATAAAACACAAAATCTGATTATTCTTAATTTTGAGTAAAACCGTACTAAATAAATACCTACTTACATACATGTACTTTTTACTTGGAGTGCATAGTGTAGGCTGCATACTACAGAAACAAAATGAAGAATTTAACAGACTGAACCTTCTCAAATATTTTTTTTATTATTTTTCCATTAATCCCCATACCATGAGACATCCCATGCATATTTTTTTATAAAAAATAAAAAAATCATGCATTTAAGGGTTAATGAAATAATTCAGACCTATCATTAGTTATCAAATGGTTTTCAAAGAAACAGCTTCGGCTTGTGTTATTTATCATCATATCTATATACTAGATGATGCCCAGGGCTTCGCCCGTGTGGATTTAGGTTTTTAAAAATCCCGTGAGAACTTTGGATTTTCCAGAACAAAAAGTAGCCTATCTGTAGTAACCCGTCATTAAAACGGAAAAATTCTGTGGTATCCCCACGATTTCGGAATGCAATTCCTTACAGCATCAGGGTTGAGGAGTTGAATATGTACCCACTCGAGTTCATTCAACGATTAAGTCTTTAATTGGTACCCCCAATATCAATTTAAATAACCGACAGTTCCTAAATCCCATTTGTTTTGGGGATCAGTTTCCCTACAGCATCAGGATTGAGGAGTTGGAATCCAAGTTTTTTGTAGGACAGTGTCGCAATGTTTCTCTATCGATTAAAAAAAAAATACGCAAATCGGTTCAGAAATCTCGGAGATATCGGTGTACATAGGTAGAAAAACACAACTCCTCCTTTTTTGAAAGTCGGTTAAAAAAGTAGCCTATGTTACTCCCTGGTTAATTCTCTACTTGTATGTGAAAGTCCCGTCAAAATCGGTTCAGCCGTTCCGAAGATTAGCCCGTTCAAACAGACAGACAGACAGACAGACAGACAGACAGACAGACAGACAGACAAAAATTTTAACCCTAGATAACTAAACATTCGTCCAGGCGACGACGCCCCTTCCCTCGAAAGTTGAGTTCTCTTGCTTCCCCTGGTCCCCCGCCTGCCACTCTTTGTTTACCTTCCTGATTGGTGTAATTAGTACATTACGTGATGGAATTTCGATTAAACGATAATTAGGAGTTGAATTACAGCTATATCGTCGTCCGGACGACGAAAGTTTAGTTACTACGTAAGTTTTTTGCCAAGGTATGTGCTATTACTGTTTGATTATTTTTTAAATGTAGACGCCAAAACGAAATGTTTATTTTTAGATTAAATGTAAATTATGTTTATTAGAATATTCCTAAACAAAATTTATCATAAAAAGATGAAATTTTACGCAGTTTTACGAAATATTCAGTATTTTTTTATTGTAACTGAATCATTTTAATTTTTAACAATATGATTTATACCTATTATTTTTATGGATGGCTATGAAAAAATAGAAGAGTAAATAACTCAGTAGCTTGAAATACAAAGGAAAGATGAATCTAACAAAGGGATCTGATAATTTAGTTTTGCAGATAAAGGATAGTTTGAAGGAAGAAATACATCAAGACAATGGCAGTAATTAAATTTTTTTTGTGAATTTTTGGAGTCTGAAAATGACATCATACAACAAAGTAAGAGACATAGAACCTAAATTATAGACTGCGATGATTTTTTAGGGGGCGATATTGATGAAACGAGCTTTCGAACTCAAACCAGGGTAATGAACGTATTGTCAGCTAATTTGCCGATCCCTTTACTTTTTATAATATGCTAAACCTGTCTACAATCAATGCTTATGCTGTTCATATCTTGAAAAACCTGAGAAATAAAAAAAAAACAAAGTCTCGGCGCGATTTTGTCATGAAGACAGGAGACCAACTGATGGAAGCACTATCTATGGCAGCGAATAAAGACGATGATTTTGCGGCATCACATCAAGGTCATGGTAATAGATATTCTTGGTGATTCTTCTAACCTAGAATCTCCTGTTCATAATGTGACAATTGTGATAAAAAATTGTTACTTATGTCCATCAAGGGCTCGTAGGATGGTAAAATCATCGATGCATGAAATGCAAAAATGCTATTCGTAACTCACACAATGTTGACATATATAGGAGCTATATGAGATAGTAATTTATTACTTTAATTCTCATAATTAGTTCATATTAAAACAAACTTTAGTGCCATGTAACATTATCCTATTTTCGTTAAATACTTTTTATAATATTCACGTTTTTTATTGCGTAGTCCGCCTGACGAATGTTTAGTTACTATGTAACTCTGAATGTAGTTTAGTTATCTAGGGTTAAAGACGTGTGATTCGGTTATGGTACCGTTCACATAACCATATGAGCTTAATATGAGGTAGTTATTTCGATATTACAGACAGACACTTCAATTTTATTTATTAGTATAGATATAGATTCTTGGATAAGACTGAATTAAATTTAAAATGCTCATAAAACTTACCTAGGTAGGGACTTATTATTTTCTCTTAGAATAATTTATCTTAGTTGTTTGGCCGCTAATATCATACAAGTCTAGTTATCAGTAAACCAAATAAATTATAATTAAAACAGGTGCAATTTAAAATCATTAAGTATTCAAAGTGTAAGTTAATAATTCAGACCTATCATTAGTTATCAAATGGTTTTCAAATAAACACTTTTTCGGCTCGTGTTATTTATCATCATATTTAAATATTCTTCGATAAGACTGAATTAAATTTAAAATACTCATAAAACTTACCTAGATAGGGACTTATTATTTTCTCTTAGAATAATTTATCCTGGTTGTTTGGCCGCTAATATCATACAAGTCTAGTTATCTGTAAACCAAATAAATTACAATTAAAATAGGTGCAATTTAAAATCATTAAGTATTCAAAGTGTAAGTTAATAATTCAGACCTATCATTAATTATCAAATGGTTTTCAAATAAACACTTTTTCGGCTCGTGTTATTTGTCATCATATTTAAATATTCTTGTATAAGACTGCATTCATCTTAAAAGTGTTTGTAAAACTTACCTAGACAGATACTTATTATTTTCTCTTAGAATAATTTATCCTGGTTGTTTGGCCGCTAATATCATACAAGTCTAGTTATCTGTAAACCAAATAAATTATAATTAAACTAGGTGCAATTTAAAATCATTAAGATCTCAAAGTGTAAGTTAATAATTCAGACCTATCATTAATTATCAAATGGTTTTCAAATAAACAATTTTTCGGCTCGTGTTATTTATCATCATATTTAAATATTCTTGAATAAGATTGCATTCATCTTAAAAGTATTTGTAAAACTTACTTAGATAGATACTTATTATTTTCTCTTAGAATAATTTATCCTGGTTGTTTGGCCACTAATATCATACAAGTCTAATTATATCTGTAAACCAAATAAATTATAATTAAAATAGGTGCAATTTAAAAGCATTAAGATTTCAAAGTTTAAGTTTCATTCAGACCTATCATTAGTTATCAAATGGTTTTCAAATAAACACTTTTTCGGCTCGTGTTATTTATCATCATATTTAAATACTCTTGGATAAGATTGCGTTTATCCTAAAAGTAATTTGTAAAACTTACCTGGACTTAATATTTTCTCTTAGAATATTTATCCTGGTTTGGCCACTAATATCATACAAGTCTAGTTATCTGTAAACCAAATAAATTATAATTAAAATATGCAATTTAAAATCATTAAGATTTCAAAGTTTATTATAAGTTTGATTCAGACCTATCATTAGCTGTTATCAAATGGTTTTCAAAGAAACACTTTTTTGGCTCGTGTTATTTTTCATCATAATTAAATATTCTTCGATAAGATTGAATTAATCTTAAAAGTATTTGTAAAACTTACCTAAATAGACTCATTATTTTCTCATAGAATAATAATTCATCCTGGTTGTTTGGCCGCTAATATCATCCAAGTCTAGTCATCTGTAAACCATATAAATTATAATTAAAATAAGTGCAATTTAAAATCATACAGATTTCAAAGATTAAGTTAATAATTCAGACCTATCATTATTTATCAAATGGTTTTCAAATAAACACTTTTTCGGCTCGTGTCATTTATCATCATAATTAAATATTATAGGTTAACATTGAATTAATCCATACTAATATTATAAAGGTAATAAAGTTAGAGGGGCACGCACCTCTAACTTTTCGGAGTTATGTGCGTTTTAAGTATTTAAATATCACTTGCTTTAACGGTGAAGGAAAACATCGTGAGGAAACCTGCATGCCTGAGAGTTCTCCATAACGTTCTCAAAGGTGTGTGAAGTCTGCCAATCCGCTTGGCCAGCGTGGTAGACTATGACCAAAACCCTTCTCAATACTCTGAGAGGAGACCCGTGCTCTGTAGTGAGCCGGTAATGGGTTGATCATAATGATGATGATGAATATTATAAATGCGAAAGTGCATCTGTCTGTCTGTCTGTCTATCTGCTAGCTTTTCACAGCCCAACAGTTCAACCAATTTGATGAAATTTGGTACAGAGGTAGCTTACATCCTGGGGATGGACATAGGCTACTTTTTATCCTGGAAAATTAAAGAGTTTCCACAGGATTCTTATAGGTACATACCAGGGACTGAATAACCGGAATTTAATGGTAGTTTTATTTAGCGGTAATGGGCCTACCCTTTTAATAAAAGTACCGAATTGTTTAAATACCTATAATTTCGGTACCGCTTCATTTCGGTACCTCTTTATTTCTGTACCTTTATATTTCAGTTTACCGGTACCGAAATTTTATTTCGGTACCGAAATAAAATTTCGGTACCGCTATTTATATCGATATTTTTATCTAATAAGGCTTTACTTTGATGTGCCGTTGAATGAATCCCACCACTTCGGCAATCTATATTCTTTAATATTCTTATTTTTAGATTAAAATTAGCATTTGGAATTTCTTAAAATCCTTACGTTTTAACAAACACAGGAACCGACGGGAAGCGGGGGACGCGCGGCGCGCGGCACGTGGTCAAATTCTTCACCCCCGCGCGCGCACCTTTTCGTATTTTTTCGGTACCGAAATCGCAAAGCGGTTAAATAAAGGTATCTTTTATAAAGGTTGAGATTTCGGTACCTATTTTGTACCGGTATGATAACGGTGGTATGTACCGGTATGCTCTACCGCTTTCAGTCCCTGGTACATACATTTAAATGATTTATACAAAATTTTGTATAAATTGACATAGGCAACTTTTATCCCCGATAAGCAAGTAGTTTCTACAGGATTTTAAAAAACCTTAATCCACATGGACAAAGTTGCTGGCATCATCTAGTCTAAAATATTTGTAAAGTTTACCTGGACAGAGATTTTATATTTTCTATTATAATAATTTATCCTGGTTGTATGCCCACCAATATCATGCAAGTGCCTGTAAAACAAGTTCATATTTGGAATGGGCACCATTTATATATTTTGAACGAAGCTTTAGTTTCAGACCTATAATTCTTTATCATATAGTTTTCGAATAAACACTTGTTCGCTTGTGCTATTTATCAATATATTATTGTCTAAAGATAAAAGAAATGAGAATATAAGAAGATGAATAATGCAATAATATTGTGGCCAATTCTGTTGTACGTAATCTCTAAACTTAAACTAAAATGACAGGGCTAAATATATTCCTCTCTTTCACAACGCTCCCTGCAGAAAATGATAGCACTATTTTTAAACTTGTCAATTTAGTTTAAGTTTAGAGATTGTGTACAACAGAATTAGCCACTTTGTATAATTTTTACCTTGACTGAGATTGACATTACACATCCACTGCTATCAGCGCAATCCATGCCAAATATAATATGTATATTGAAACAGCTCGTTGGCCAAACCTTATTTTGCCAAGTATTTTGTTGTATTTAATCCATGTTAACAATAAGTCCAAACATGATAAACAATCACTATTTGTGATGTACCTGTACAAGGTGCCATAATGATGTTGCAATCCCAAACACTGACCACTGTGCTTAATATTGTCTCTTCCACCTGGTTTCATTTTGGGGGAAACTCTGAAAATTATAAAACTGAAAATGAAAGATTTTTCTAGTCAATGAAATACAATGGTAATAGAGTTAATTTAGCACTCATGTTTTAATTACTATAAGTAGGTATTGTGGCTAATTCTGTTGTACACAATTCTCTAAACTAAACTAAAATGACAGGTCTAAATCTATTGCTATCCTTTTCCGCAGTGAGCACTGTGAAAGAGATGGGAATAAATTTAGACCTGTCATTTTAGTTTAGTTTAGAGAATTGTGTACAACAGAATTGGCCACATTGTTTGAACATAAAATTAGATACCAAGTTTTATTATTGACTCGCAGTCAACTCGAAGTCGCAGGCATCAGCCAGCGACTTTGCCTGCATAGATTTACATTTGGAATTCATCCTTTTACGATGGAACTTATATTTATATTTTAACCAATAACGGTTAAAAATTTACATTGCACAAGTATTCTGCTACAAAAGGTTGTCTGGAGAAGCTCGCTTCAAGCATTAAAGCTTTGCTGTATGTTACTTAATTTATATTACAATACTTTTTTAACATTGTTGAAATAATATTTACTATAAAAAGTGTACATATAAACGATATAGAAAATAAATAGGTAAATATGTACAAATTAAAGTTCACACAAAACTTTCGACATTTGAGTGACTGCCGGTAAACAATTATACTACCTACTGAGCTTAATCAGATCTGAAATCTTTTACTGTACCTAATAGCTACAAAACCAGTCCCTACTCCCATATCTAGAGTGGAACAAGCCACAGGGCAGTGGGCACCCCACAGGCCACAGCTCTGGGTTATGTGGCCACGTGGTATTATGTAACTTTTTTAAATTATTTTATAACAACGCACGTAGAACGCACTTACCTACTGAAATAAATAATGTTTATTTATTCCAAAATTCAATAAGATCTTTCACTTTAAACTTTTTACTCATACCCAAAGAATATACTACTCTCTACGAGAGCTCATACCTAACCTTTTGATCCATTTTGAATAATTTGAATCTGATTTGAATTTTGAAAGATCACATTTGCCCACAGGCCACAGAACATAAATACTAGTGATGTGCGGAATCGATTATCAATAATCGATTATTAAAGTGATCGATTGCAATCGATTTTGATTTTGGATAATCGATCATGATCGATTAAGAAAAAATACGTTACCAAACTTTACTACCAGCTTTCTGTTACTAATTTGCTTGCTAAAAATATATAGTTTGGCAATTGCAAAAAGGGGATTTCCTCAAACTTATATTTAGACTTGTTCATACCAAACGGATAGTCAGTCGCTGCGGCACGGCATGCAGAGTTATATTTTGCTAACGCAGTAATTACTGAACGAAAGCCATTGAGCTCTTTTGTCTTTTGTCCGTTAAACATTGTCTGACGTAAAAAAAACCTTTTTTTAGTAAACTTTGAATGAATAAGAATTATCACACTAATATTATAAGGCGTAAGTTTGTGTGTATATATGTATATATGTATGTGTGTGTGTATGTTTGTTACACTTTAACGTCGCATTTACTGAACCGATTTGGATGAAGTTTGGAATGGAGATTGATTATAAGTACCCTGGAATAACAGATTGGCTATTTTTTATCCCAGAAAAAGTGTTTTGTGGGACTTAAATAGATATATAGAACGCGATAGATGGCGCTGATTGTTCTTACTTTACTGTCATTCTATTTGCTAAGTTACTCTTAGAAGACTCTGTACAAATATTTTTATGTGTACAAACTTATTAACCGCGGGTAACACCACGGGGCGCAGTCAGTAATTATATTGTAGTTATATATATTATAGTGTATTAAGTGGTTAGTCCATTGTCAATTATTATTTTTAAGGATTTATTGAGGTTTTCTTAGTTTTTGTGCTGGATATCTGTCAAAACTCAAAAGATAATTGTTTAGTTTATCCGGTGATTGAAGAATTAGCCCCAAACTTGAAGAACCTGAACTCTATAATATATAACCCATGGCACGTAAGTCGACCGATGACCTTCAAGTGCGCGCAGCGTCGTACGAGTGAGCGGGACACAATACGATTGGAGAGCCAATCAGCGCTTACGAGGGATCCGCGAGAGCTAATCAGTGCTTACGAACGATCCCCACGCCCTCCCCGTGACCCCCTCACACCCCGAGATACCTCATTTTCGACTTATGCGCATTGAAGGTCACCGGTCGACTTATTTGCCGTGACTTGTACATGTAAAGAAAATCATGCAAGCGTTTTTCTTAATTCGAATTTACCGCATATTTCTTAGTTTCAATTTGCCTCCTAAATCGTAAAGCTGCTGTCACTTGTGACATTTGCTTAGATTTAATAATTCTCGAAATTAGTTTCGAGATTTAAAGACAATTATCTGAAATAAAGGCTTTAATAAGGATACTTGATCGTTAGGTACTAAATAGTAGGATTGGTTCAGAAATTTTTCCAGAAAGGAGAACGGTTTTTTCAGTTTTTCCTAAGAATTACTTCATAATCGATCAATAATCGATTAATGATCGATTATTGATCGATAATGCTTACTGGTGTAATCGATTAATCGATTATCAAAATAATCGAATCGGCACATCACTAATAAATACTTTTTTTTTTTTTTTTTTTTTTAACTGGTTTTACGGCTAATAAATACTCTCTTGCATTTGCCACAGATTACTAGAGGATACCCATAGAGATAATAATAATAATTTATTATTATTATCTCTATGGGTTATTATTATTATCTCTATGCACAATGCAGTCACATCAGAATAAATGCTAATAAACTAGTTAGTTAACGTAGTTGGCTAATCCCCGCTTATGTTGAGATTGGCCACCGTGGCCGAAATTCGGAGCGCTGTGGTCTTAAAGTGGGAGGTCCCGGGTTCGATTCCCGGCAGTGGCAATTTGGGATTTTATTATTTCTAAATTATCTCTGGTCTGGTCTGGTGGGAGGCTTCAGCCGTAGCTAGTTTAGTGCTTGGTGTAAGTCTTACCACCAAGCAATTTAGCGTTCCAGTATTTTTTGATCGAAGGTTCCAGTACGATGTTACTTAGAAACCGATCAGTGTGCTTAGTCTAAAGCGGAGCACTCGAAAACTATTGATCGATTTCAGAGTAAAATAGATCTAAAATGGCTTGTATTAAGGTTTGAGTTCGCCAATACATTCAGCATTCGAACAATACTGAATGTATTGGCGAACTCAAACCTTAATACAAGACATTTTAGGTCTATTTTACTCTGAAATCGATCAATAGTTTTCGAGTTCGTTTTCGAGTGCTCCGCTTTAGACTAAGCACACAGAGGTATGGATTAATAAAAACTGCTATACCTCTTCCAGGTTAGCCCGCTTCCACCTTAGACTGCATCGTCACTTACCATTAGATGGAATCGCAGTCAGTGGCTAACTTGTAGATGAATAAAAAAATGTATTAAAATTAATTAATTCAAAAAAAATGTGTATGAGGATGTCGGCCATGTGTACGTTCTATTTTTGAACTACTTTGCGGCCCTGGGGTGGGCATGTAGCGCTTTGCACCCGCTGCTTGGACAAACAATGACGCCTTTCCGTATGTGATATGGAATGTTTATTTAATGCATGTAAGATCATAAAATGTAAGTAGGTACTCGTAAGGACATGATAATTAAGAAAACTCCAATCAAGATCATTTATTTTTATCTTATCTCTAAAATCGCACGGCAGAGTGCAGGGTAAGTTCCCAAAAATTTATAAAAAGGGTAGGTAGAGAAAACTTTGAAAGTAATAAAAAAGTATCATTTATTTAGAATCGAACAAAAGATGAACATACCGCATATTAAATACAAATTAGACTTTCATTTTACGAATGTGGTATTTCGAGTACAAAATACATATAATATATTATGTAAATTATATAGTGGTTTATCAAACAAGATATATCAGCTAGACAATGGTCTGTTTTGAATTAAATAAAAAAAAATCCATAATATCAGTTTTATAAGTACTTCAACAATTTAGTAAACTTTACCAAATCAAAGCTCCAGTCTAACCCGAGATCAGAATAAATAAGACAGATATTGTGTTAGGTACTTTGCAAAGTATCCAAAATGCACGCAAGCACTTTGACTGAGAATTGATGTATTAGGAGGTTGAATTGATACTTTATGCTCTTACACTTTAAAACTACAATTATTATTATCCTATTACTAACACCTTACATCATATTACTTGATTTACATTTATCATTAATGTCTACCTATATTATATTATTTTTAATACATTTTCCTGAAATTCATTCAGATGATATAAGTATTAATATATCGTATAATAAAATAGGCAGACAATAACTTATAGTTGTCACAGATTATACAAGAATGGTTGCAAATAAATTACTTAACAATGATTATTATTGGAAACTATAAGTCTATCTTGCACAGGTGCACATTCATAACTTTCACCAACTTATTATACAGCCGAGATGCAGATTTTACCTTTTGTTTTTGTGACATTACAAGCCACATCACACAGGTCACATTTACACAGACAAAATTAATGATACTAAAATATGGAAGGATTACAAAAACATTCTCATGGTTATATTGGATTTATACACTGAATTTACACCTTATTCTATTAATTTAATTCCTCTTTAAAAATAGCATGTTTGCTTGGTTAGTGAAAATAGTCATAATATCCTTTGCTTCAACATTATGGTGTTATGTAGTTATGTAGCTTATGTTTATTTACACAATACTGCCTGAAATCATGGAAGTGCATCACTGACAAATAAGTTGGGGGAAACAATGGGCTATAACTCAGTTTTCACACTTCCACATTCTAATGTTATTTACCCTTAGCGGTTATAGTCACTGACGATTTAGCAGGCTGAGGTATGATAGTGATCTCATCACTTATTTTTAGTGGTTTGAGCAATGGATCGGTGTCTGAATTCTTAGGAGGTGGGGCTGTAGTCTTCTTGTCTATTACACGCTTGGCCACAACGCTGTGGGCAGAGTACACGTGATTCTCAAACTGCTTGTACATTCCGAAGGTTGCAGTGCACACTGTACACTTGTAGGAGAGATGCGCCGGCTTCAGAGTCATATTGTGATCTCTGGATACATGGTTGAGCAACTTCCACTGGTAAACTCTCCCGCACACGGGACATCTTCCTGCGTCCTTGCCTTTGTTAGCAGCCTCTTGCATTGAGCTCGTGACCAAACCGTGCGAGCCCAACAAGTGCCTCTCCAGACCCTGATCGGTGAAGAATCTAAATTGACACTTTTGACAGTTAAGTGGAGGTCGGTTATAAATCATTTTTGGATGGATCTTCACCTTGTGTATCCATTGCATGTGATTTCGCAGTTGTTCCAAATCTTTGATGTACCCATCGCAAATTTCACATATTACAAATGTAGCCTTGGAATTTGGAGCAGAATTTGATGAAGAAGGCTGTGGGGCACGTGGCAAGGGTGTGATTGATATCTTGGGTGTGGCTGATTGATTTCCTTGATTATTTGGTAAAATTGGGTAATTAGAAATTGTGGTCCCACTAGGAGGATTGTTGTGCATGATCATAACTCCGCTGCGAATTATAGGCACGCCAGAAACCGGTGTGCGGGTCGGTCCCGCTAGGGGAGGACGACCTCGAGGGCGTCCTAAAATTGGCATATTCGGTATGATAGGACCCGACATATTCAGAGGTGGTCGTCCCAGCGGACCCATTCCGACTTGTGACCGATTGTAATTTGCTTGATATGGCCCCACAATATTGTTCCGAGCTCTGGATAACTTTGGTATTTTTGCTGGTGGTTCCCACTCGAGAGGAGGGCTGAGGTTGAATTCAGGTTTAAACTTCTTGGCACAAGCAATGAGATGACGTGCCAGCTTAGTCTTGCTGTTGTCCTCAAAATGACAACTGGGACACTGCTGATAAGCAGGTGCTCGTTCCAGTCGGCCTCTTATGTTGTGCTCAGCCTCCATGTGGTACAAAATGTCATGTGGACTTCGAATCTCAAACGGACATGTGTTACATTTGTAGATATTGTTTTTCATATGGGGTGCTTCTAAATGATGGGACATAACTAATATGGATTCAGTTTTAAAACTACAGAAATCACACCGCTTTTGCTGAAGCGCATATGGTGCATTTAGTTTCTTACTGTATGCCAAATTCTGATTCAATGATGCGATTGCAGTTTCAGTGGCTTTAGTGCTGCGACCTGACTTCTTTTCTTTGTACATCTTTCTGTTTTGTGTTTTCAATAAATCACTCTGAACATATTCCTGTACCAAGTTGAGTCCAATGTTTATGAAAAATTGTCCTAATGAGCAATCAAAGTAACTGTCGGTTTTACCCTTGATTCCCTTAGCAATCATATCTAATGGGTCTTTTACCTCTTCTGCCTTGTCTTTAATAACAACCATATCACAATCACTGAGGCCTTCCTCCTCTGACTCGCTGGAAGACTCCCCATCCCAGGAATCATCATCTTCTTCAGTTCTGCGCTTCCTTCGTTGCTTTTTCTCGAGTTTCTTTTCCTTCGCTGCTTCCTCGGCTTTCTTACTCTCAGCCTCACTGTCAACTTCTTCTTCAACTTCCTCACCTCTCTCAATCTTCTCCTGCCGCAGTTTTTCTTTTCTTTCTTTTTCAGCTTTCTCTTTTTCCAATTTTTCTTGGTCCTCCTTTATTTTTAATTCTTCAAGTTCTTTGCCTAGTTTATCTACAAACTCCCTGAATGGTTTGACAGATGGTTTTTCATAAACGTAGGGAACAATGAATGAAGGTGCTTCAACAACAAACATGTCATCCGTCAAAGATGGCAAAATATTAGGTTGGGTAGGCGGTACATTGTTTTGAGGAGGTCGAGTAGGAGTTGACTTGCAACTGATAGGTGTGATTGTTGTGCCTCTGGCAGCAATACTTTGACACAAGTTCTGTGCATCTATTGTGCTTGAAGATGTCTTATTTTGAACAGGGGTTGACCCTTTACCTGATAAAATTGAATTAGTGTCGATAATAACAACAGTGGGCTCTTTGTTTTCTTCACCATTGTTGGATTCAGTCTGTTTTGTTGCTAATTCTGAGAGATTTTTCGTATCATTGATAAGTATCGGCTTGGTCTTACCATGAGATTGATTTAAAGGGTCATCAATCAATACTTCTTCCACATCAGATTCCTCTCCACCATTTTCTATTGGCTGTTCGTCTTTTTCTTTATCACGATCTTTGTTGCTTTGCTGAGATCCTTCAGAACTATCATTAGAGTCAGAACTAGAGTTTGAACTATCATCATCATCATTTGTCACTACACAATCTTCTTCATCACTGGTTATTTCATGGATTTCAGGGCTGTCCCTGCTAATCGAACCACCATTTTGATTTTGAATTTCATTCTCAATTTCATTTTCTGAATCACTGCTGTCATCCTTGGGTTGGCTCCCCTGTGAGGTATCATCATCACCCTCTGTGCGTTCATCTATAAAATGGAAAATAAAATGCTTAAAGAATGAAATATAGCTCGGATATTCTTTTAATGTGGAGGATCCTAAGTATAATATATAATAATTATATTATATTAAGTACTATCTCAATTGAAAAAGGCTTCTGAATTAGTGCAATTTAAAACATTGTTAAATTAAAACATATTAACAGAAAATTGTATTATAAACACAAGTCTTTCAGTTTCAGTAATGATACCATAATGATACATATCTTATTTTTAGTAATTATTATTTAAAGCAATAGAACATTTTATCTATTTAACAAAATAATTAGGTTTTCAATTATTAATTAATACTTTTTTCAATACATAAGAGTTAACTAGCATCATTCTTAACTGTATGAATGTAAACAAAATGTAAAGTTTAATTTTTCACAGTTTTTTTGAAAGCGTGTACGTTTCAAAAGTTGTCCATGTCTGCCTGTCTGGCGTCAGCACTCCGCAGACGCCAAAAAGTAAAAAAAAGTAGAATATAAAATTAACCTAACGTAATCTGAACCTCGAAATTAACCTATAAATTAGGGCATACTAGGCGAAAACTATTGGTTCCTAAGTTGGACCCATCAAAGAAATGTATTTTTTTCGTTACGTAGCGTCATTAAATCATGTGGAGTAAGGACCGCCATATGGGATTCCATGGCATTACTCCGAAAACATAGTTCCATCATGTTTGGTAATAATTATATTGGAACACGACAAAATTTCGATTATATGAACGAGTATTTAATCAGTTTTCGTACCTGTAGCCGTAGATATAGACATTTTCTTGAGATATTTAACGTAAAACCAAAAAAATAGCACAATAGCACAGTAGCGGAAACCAAACCAAATCAAGCTGTCAATCTAAAAGGTTTTTAACAGCGTCATTTTTTTGCTGATAGAACAGATGCTCCACAGTGTTCAATTTCAAAATAAATCAGTACGTATAATTAATTTTTAATACTTAAAATTATTTTTGGTGTATAATTTTAAGGTCTATTATAAATATAAAATTTCTTTAAGTTAATTGCGAACAAAAATTAAAAATTTGATATTCTGGATCAAAATCGACATGTAAAAGACCTTTGCTTAGATAGAGGGGAATGGGAGAGTCCTCAGAGGGGAAAGGACGCGGTATTCCATTATGGGAAGACGAGTTGTAAGAAGCGCTATTTTCAAAAATGTCAGTCTGTAGTGATAAGTAGGTATAAAATATGTCGTGCTGTATTACGATAAAAATATAATGTTACATTAATCATTTTTGTATAAAACTTTAAAAGAAAGTTCTGGTCTAATATAATATACCTACATTAACGTAACTTAATAAAAAATTCTTTGAGTATAATTATGTACTACTCGACCAAGCCAACTAGGCACCTAGAATATAGGGGGCCGCATACAAATCAGGTGCCGAGTTCGCTTGGTCGAGTTATAGAGTATGTTGGTACGTTGTAAGTACGTACGACGCAGACCGACTTGAGACCGACAAACCTGCTGAAACGTAGTGATCACAGGCAGTGGCGGGGCAAGGCCTTTTTATGTGGGCAAAATATATTTTGCGAGGCCCTCTGCCCGCACAAGAAGATTATATACCTACAAGTATAAATTAAAAATTTTAAAAACCCCCGACATTCACCATTTTGTAGCGACGGCCATCTTTGATTTGCATAGTGCTGTTCTACTAGTCAAGCCCTTTCATTTGATACCCATAATAAGGGAGTTGTGAAAAAATATGTAATCCGTCATTTTGTAGCGGCGGCCATCTTGGATAAACTTTCATCAAACATAGCTAACAACACTCTCGACTGATTCACCTTTCAAACAAAAAAACCGCATTCAAATCGGTCCACTCGTTTGAGCGCTACAGGGGAACAGACAGACATGAGACACACACACACGCACGCACGCACGCACGCACGCACGCACGCACGCACGCACTCACACACACACACACAGACACGTCAAACTTATAACACCCCGTCGTTTTTGCGTCGGGGGTTAAAAATGAAAAAGAAAAATGAGGGGCGCGAGGCCCTCCGGAGCGCGAGGCCGTGGGCCTGGGCCCACGTCACCCACGCCTTCCGCCGCCTCTGATCACAGGTAGTGATTATATTAATTTACTAGCTTCTGCCCGCAGGCCGCGGCTTCGCTCGCGTAAATTTCAGTTTTTCACAAATCCAGAGGGAATCGTGGATTTCCGGTTCCCGTTCTAGCTCCCTTTTCCAACCTTTATACCTATTTACTTTCAAGGATGTTTGCTATAGTAAGCTACCTATGGCTGTAGCTATAGATTTCGGTTTTTTCAAAATCCCGTGGGAACTGGATTTTTCCAGTATAAAAAGTACCTAGCCTATGTGTTAAGGGCATAATCTATCTCCATTCACAATTTCAGCCAAATCGGTTCAGTAGTTGTGACGTTATAGAGTAACAAACATACACACACACACACACAAACTTTCAACTTTAATAATATTAGTGTGATCTCTTTGAAGGTGTAGCCTATGGGTATGTTTATGCTCACTGCTTAGGAGGCGAACAACTTTATGCCTACGTTTAGTACATAACTAACAATTTTTTAAGTACATCTATACATATAATAAAATCGTAGATTTGCCATATCTGTACATTGAAGATTTTTGCAAAATAATAACGGGGGGATGTTAAGGATAAGTAATAGAACGTAAAATAGCTATTTTTGAAATTTTTGTCTGTTTGTCTGTTTGTCTGTTTATCTGTTTGTCTGTTTGTCTGTATGTTTGTGCGCGCATCACGCTAAAACTACTGAATGGATTGAAACGAAACTTGGTACGATTTAAGTTCATACTACGGAGTAACATATAGGATACTTTTTATCCCGAAATTCAGCACGGTTCCCTATAGAGAGAGGGGATGAAAGTCAAAACGTGTATTTAGCTGTAATTCAGTAACGGGTGGTCCGATTACATTCATTCTTTTTTTGTTAGAAAGTAGATACTTTACAGATTACTGACTAATAAATAAACTCTAAAAGGCTGGATCGATTTTGATGGGACTTTCACTGGCGGATGTTTACATTTTGGTCTACCTAAACATCCGCCAGTGAACTTTTAACAGTTTTTAGCATGATATGAGCTCAAAGGAGTTTAGGAAAAAATAAATTATACCTACGGGATTTTTAAAAACCAATATATATCCACGCGAACGAAGTCGCGGGTGTCCGCTTGTATAACATAATATAAAAAAAAAAACAGTCAAGTGCGAGTCAGACTCGCGCACCGAGAGTTCCGTACTCCAGAAGCATAAGTACAATCTGTTTTTTCCTTAGTTGTCATAAAAAGTAACGTGCCAATTAAGCTAGGCCTCTAAATTGTATGGGCGCCCATACAACTCAGAGGTCTATTTTAATTGGCGTCTACTATGTAAGTATATAAAAATAATAAAAATAAAAAAAGTTGAAAATTAAAAGGTGTCCCCCTTTTAATTTTCAACTTTTTTTATTTTTTGGAATTTTTTGTGCTGGTGACACACGAACAGACGGACAAGAAACTGATCTTATAAGGGTTCCTTTTTTTACCTTTTGAGGTACGGAACCCTAATAAAACCGGCCAAGTGCGAGTCAGACTCGCGCACCGAGGGTTCCGTACTCCAGAAGTAAAGTACAATCTGTTTTTTCTTAGTTGTCTTAAAAGTAAACAAATCGTAAAAATCTTCTCGGAGAAACGTAAGTGACCCTTTTTCCTTTCCTCTTTCGAATAGCACAATAATTTTATTTATTTACCTTATTTGAGGTTGATGTAAGCCCAACTCAAGAGATATATTTTAACTGGCGTTAACTATATAGGTATGGGAACACGCTTAACCCCCGACGTAAAAACGACGGGGTGTTATAAGTTTGACGTGTCTGTGTGTGTGTGTGTCTGTCTGTTCCCCTGTGGAGCTCAAACGGGTGGACCGGTTTGAATGCGGTTTTTTTTGTTTGAAAGGTGAATTAGTCGAGTGTTGTTAACTGTTTGATGAAAATCGGTCCAAGATGGCCGCCGCTACAAAATGGCGGATTACATATTTTTTCACAACTCCCTTAATATGGGTATCAAATGAAAGGGCTTGACTAGTAGAATAGCACTATTGCAAATCCAAGATGGCCGCCGTCACAAAATTGCGAATGTCGGGGGTTTTTTAAATTTTTAATTTATACTTGTTTACTTGTGGTGTAAGACCTAGCTTTTTGCCTTTCGTAATTCTAGCTCAACGGGAACTACTTACCATATAGGTTTTCGACCCAAAACCTATTTGTCCATATCTTTTTATTTTATTGTGTCGACACAGGACCTTGATTTTTATACACCTAATAGGGACTATAGACATATGTACAACTTCCTAGATTCACCCGTTCCTGATAAATTGGTGGTGACACACGGACAAGAAAGTCTTTTTTTATGTTTTGAAGTACGGAACCCTAATTAAAGGATCCTGATTTTAACAAAAGTAACCTAGTACCTACTCTAGTTTTGCCCTCAGCTTCACTTCCAGAGTAGTGTCTTCATCAAGTTTCACCACCATACATGAGATTTTGCCTATGTTGTAATAAATAATCTTGCCTCAGGCTGTGCTCAGGATCTAAGTACCTACCTACTTAAAACCAATTTTGACTAAAATTAAGAGTATTTATTATTTAAGTTTAGTTTCAAAGGGTTCAGTAGTTTTTACGTGATGTCAGCACAAACCAATAAACAGATGAAGAGAGGTTTGAGTTTTTTTTTTTTGGAGGAATAAAAACAACAATAATTCATTTATAGACATTTAGAAACATAAAAACTTTAGCATAAATGTAAACTTATTTTCTATTAAATTTCAAAATCAATTAATACAGTTTTCTTTTAATACAAAAATGTCACACATTATAAAAAAAACACAATCAATAATAAATTAATGTCATAAATAAATCACTTAATAAATAATATATCACCAACTTTTATTCTTCACTGAGATGTTCTTCCTGAATAGCTCCACTGGGTGCTCCTTCGTCAGGCTTTCTAATCACTCCTAAATTTTCAGCAGCATCTAAACATTTTTCTGCGTATTCTTTGACTTTCTTTTGTTCGGGATTATTTAATTTTGTCAGAGCCATTAATATTTCCATTACATCAGTTTCAAATATTTTTGCAGCTGTATCTCTGTCGCCGTTTATTATATTATAGAGCATGTACACACCCCTGTACTGAATTTCATTATTTGGATTTGCTAATAAGCACCTCAATGATTCGAGCCATGAATTGAGGTCGAGTAACTTTCTACAGCAAGCTTTACTGACAGAGGTTAGGACACATAAGGCGCCGGCAGCGGCCATGACTGTGTCAACATCTTCTTCCTGGCAGAGTAAATACAAATATTTAGTTTTATCATTATTGCTCTCAAAAGCTTTGACAACCTCCTCAGATTGAACTAAATTACATATACACTGTGCTGCGGCTCTGGTCAGCATTACATGATCTTCATACAAATAATGTTCAATTTTTGCTAAGCCTCCTTCTTTTAATATTCTGTTTCTTGTAGTCTCACTTATTTCTGCTAAGTTACAAAGTGCCATCAGAGCTTCGAAGTTTTCCAAAGCAGTACATTCAGGATGTAATAAAGCTACCAAAGGTCTTATAACTTCTAAGCTTCTCTGACCTGGAAATGCCACTTCAGGATTAATGGTAATACCGATTCTTGCCAAAGCCTGTGCGGCTTGTTTCTTTCCATTGCTGGTTCCTTCCAGTGCTAAAGGAATAAGAACTTTAGCGCCACCCTGTTGCACTACGATGCCCCTTAAATCTTGTAAACTGCATATAGCATTGAAAACTCTAGCAATCAACTCTCGAGAATTATGACTTTCTGTTTTAGCCAATGCAACTAAACCAGTTGTGACTCCGGCTTTACAAAGGATTGTCAGCCTTTTATTTACAAAATCTGGATCATCCAATTCATGCTGCTCTGGGATATGATGCTTAGCAAATTTTGCAAGTTCCAACATTTCTGGCATTAGTTCCTGTTTCTCATATGCATTGCATAAATTTACTAATGTAGTGACTACACCATATAAGCAAGACTGATCACCCGACTTGGCTAGTTCAATAAGAGCCTGGATAGCTAGCTGATTATCAACCAGTTTTTCCTTTACATCAGCATCCAAAGTAAGATAAGAGAGGCCTTCGGCTGCCCATTTCCTCATATCTTTATCTTTTGCTGGATTCACTAAAAATTTTATACAAGCTTCTGCCAATTTTTTCGTTGATCCATCAGCCAATGGCCGGATTGATGCATCATCACCTCCAAAGCTCCCAATCTTACACAGACCCACTAAAGCTCTTACTTTTACAGCATCATTTTTGCTTGCATACAAACTCTTTAAAATATCGACCCCTTTGTTGATGATAGCTCTGGCTTTATCTTTCTTTGAAGCAGCCGCTATCAAACATTCACAAGCAACTTTCTGCTGTAAAGGATCATCAGTTTGGGCCATAACTAATATCATCTCCATAATACCTTCTTTTGAAATGATATAGTTTCCTACGTCGAGAGGCCCACGCAAAAGTGACGTCATAGCTACTGTCACTCTAACTTTAGATTCCAAATCAGGTGTCAACAGCTTATCTTTGACAAAATCATCAACTTGTTTATGGAACTTTTCTCTCGCTTGCTCATAGTACATGTTCTCATATATTCTGGCCATACAGGCAGCGGCTACAGTTCTAGACGATGGAGTGATATTCATTGCAGACTCATATTTGTACTCTTCTAATTCACTGCAAACCTCAAGCAAACGTTGTAGTCCTCTAATCTCTACAAATCTTTCAGCCCAATTGAGGGCACTATAGTGACAGTTTCTCATAATCAGCTCAATAATGGCATCTCTAGCTAAACCTGTAATAACTCTATTGGTGATAGAATATGTCAAACATGTCAGAAGCGTATCAATTTCACTCTTGTATTGCTCACATAATGAAGGATCAGGTTTAGTATCCTTCTTAGTGTCCATCCCAGAAAATGTATTCAAGATCACTTGCAAGCAATACTGAGCCGCGTTAACCCTCGCTTCATTATCACTATCAATAATTTCTAAAAACCATGGGATTCCAACTATTTTTATAATTTCTTTGGTCCTATCAACATTTCTTTTACATAGTTGGCCAATCACCCTTATAGCGTTCACATATATTTCCATATTTTTCTCTACCTTGATGAGCTGTTGTATTTTATTCACAACACCACTTTTCATCATTACTTCTGCACCTGTATTCTCCTTAGCCAACACAAGTAGGTTGACCATAGCCTTTTCACGTTTTTCCTTGTCTTCGCTGATTTCAAATGCAAGTTTAAACATCTGCTCTACTTTAGAAGTTGTTTGTGCTGCATTCTTGACTCTCTCCTGAACGATTGCGTAGAGCCTCGATAGTACCGGTTGGATGACTTTATTACCCGGATCAACTGTGAATATGGTTTTAGCATCTCTGTAAGCCTCCTCGAATCTCTCCAAACTTTCTAATGCTTGTGAGCGTCGGAATAACGCTTTTGGATCTTCAGGGATAATTGTCAAAGCTTCGTCACAATCTTTGATCACTTTGTTGTATTCTTTCAACTTAAGGTATGCTGCGGCACGATTCTTTAAAAATGTAGCGTACTCACGTGTGTCCTTCTGAGCTAAATTGATAGCCTTGCTATATAGGGATACGGCTTCATCGTAGTTCTCAGACTTAAAAGCTTCGTTGCCCTTATTCTTGAAACTTTCTGCTTCAGTTTGGTCTATCATTTTTATCGGATATTTCGTACTTTTATTTATATATTTGGCGAGCCTCGATCGGCGCTGCTTTTATATACTTGGTGTCGGTGAATCTTCTGGCAAGTTCTCGTACATCTCACTAAAATAGAACATTTATTTTTGTAAATTAAAATCAAGAACTTTCAAGTTTGAAGTAAAAATTAGGGATGTGAAAAAATAATCGATTTTCACACTAATCGATTTTTTTCTTATAATCGATTTGTAAAAATCGCTTCTTATAATAGTAAAAATCGATTTCGTAAATTACACATTACGATTTTTGTTTTCAGACCAAAAGATTGTCGTTTGATTATTTATTTATTTAGTTTATTTTATTTTATTCTTCTTCCACTATAAATTTTACTCTACATCATCATAGCTTATCATCAGCATCTTTGTTAGTTTTAGACCATTTTTGTGACGGGGGCCATCTCAAAAACTAAATCAATTAGGAATATGAAACTTCGGTATATGTACCATAATATACTGTAGGGCTATTCTCTAAAATACCATCTCGATATCGAAGCTCACTCAAGTGAGATAACTCGCTTCGAAAGCAAACTCACTTCACCTTGGTTTGATATTCTGTAAACATCTGCTACGCACTTGCGAAGTCAAGTGAGTTTGAGTGAGAAGACCTGTACTATCGAGTTTTACAGAGTACAAATTAGCAAACTCATCTCGAATTCACTCTCGATAATTCGAAAATGGCTTTACAGAATAGCCCTGCTGTATTTAAACAACAAATACTAAAACAACGATTCATAAAATAGTGTGTAAGCTGTGATCAAAATTGTGATTTTTTGGGTTTTTCTTTCACGGTTTGTTGCGATGTTTAACTCGGAAATAAAATTTCTTACACCCAAAATATTATATTGTTCAAAATTATGTACGGAACCCTAAAAGAGTGAGGCCCGACTTGCACTTGGTCGTTTTTCGATATAATTGCGAATATTCATACAAATACATACATAATATGGGTCGAATATAGAACCTCCTTTTTTAAGTTGGTTACTTAATTTAAAAAAAAAAGATTTGTTTTGTATTTTAGTTTTGAAACCAGAAGGTTGCCGTTCTGGTTATTTTTATACATTTATCATTTTATTCGATACTAGCTTCTGCCTGCGGCTTCGCACGCGTGAATTTCGGTTTTGAATAAATCCCGAAGCTATCATGGATTTCCGGTTCCCGTTCCCGCTCCCTTTTCCAACCTTTATACTTACTATCAAGGAAGTTCGATATAGTAATCTACCTATAGCTGTAGCTGTAGATTTCGGTTTTTTAAAAATCCCGTGGGAACTTTTTGATTTTCCGGGATAAAAAATAGCCTATGTGTTAAATCCACGGTATAACCTATCTCTATTCTACAGCCAAATCCATCCAGTAGGTACTTAGTTTTTGCGTGATTGAGTAACAAACATCCACACTTTCACATTTATAATATTATAGTACGATTAGTAGGATTTACTGTGATAAATTGATTATAATCTACTAATCTCTTAGTTTTTTTAACTATATCCTAGGAAAACAGGCATTTTTCTATTAATATTAATTAAAATCGATTTTTTTTCACTCGATTCATTCAATGTCCATCCCTAGTAAAAATGTAAAAATAATTTGACAAATTGACAATGACATTGACATCCAGCAATAATCACAGACGAATAACCTATCAGTTACATCGGTAATTAATAATTTATCGGTATTTTTGCTACGTGAATTATTCTTATAACGTTACCATTAAAAAAAAATTACGTTAAAATTGAGAGTAATGGGCTGGCTTAGCCAGTTAGCCTCAATTTTAACTTTATTTTTTAATTGTAACTATGATGTAAGCGATGGACCTAAACAACATTGTGATACATTGGTGGAAAGTAGATTTTGAACCCTATTGTCTGTGCATCACACGACGTTTTCATACAGATACATTTTAAGTGAAAATAGAACTAAAATGAAAATCAATTTAAGTATGTTGACTCACTTATTTGTCTCAATATTTTGTCGGGAAGCCATCATTTTTCGCAATTTACTCATATATCTTGATTTAAAATATCCATTGGAACCATTAATTCCATTTTATGATTATGCATCGAAAATTACGTAGAAATTGTTAACTGTAAAAAGCAAATATCCTAATTAATGTTATTTTATTGTTAATGCTACTTACTCAGACTACTTATCTAATTACCGCTACTAATTAACGTGAAAAAATATTATTTACATTTTATTGATAACGTTAATAAATTATCGTTGAAATTAACGTTGTTTATCTTGTTATTGGCAACGATATCAAGCCACTGAGAAAGTAATAGTAGTGGAGGAGCCATACCTAACAAAACGTGTCAAAAATACACTACACACGCTTAGCTTATGTATCATACACGCACAATCCGAAAACATAAAATGGCGGGTGTTCATTGTGATGTCTCAAGTTGTGCGTGTGTGAGTGTTCATGTATACATTTTAGAGAGGCCATTTTTTGTTTTAAGTCTGCCGCAAACTGTTTTATTATTATGTCAAAAATGTAATATTGTTTCTTACACACTTATGAAAATTTTGATAAGCTTGAGCTGTTTTCCGATCCACTATTTTCTATAGGACATTAGGTCACCTCTATATTATTATCATCTCTATGTACCAAAAATAGAGAAAATAATAATTAATAGAGCTGGCATAATGTCCTATAGAAATTAGTGGATCGGAAAATAGCTCAAGCTTATCAAAATTTTCATAAGTGTGAAAGAGACAACATTACATTTTTTACATAATAATAAAACAGTTTGCGGCACACTCGTGACTTAAGATGGCCTCCCTAAAATGTATACATGAACACTCACACACGCACAACTTGAGACATCACAATGAACACGCGCCATTTTATGTTACAGGATTGTGCGTGTGTGAGTGTATTTTTGGCACGTTTTTAAGGTAGTTATGCCAACTCTATTTATTATTATTTTCTCTATGTTATTTTCTCTATGGTGCCAAAGTCCATGCAAGTCACATAGAGATAATAATAATAAGTAGAGTTGGCATACGTATCTTAAAAACGTGCCAAAAATACACTCACACAAGCACAATCCTGTAACATAAAATGGCGCGTGTTCATTGTGATGTCTCAAGTTGTGCGTGTGTGAGTGTTCATGTATACATTTTAGGGAGGCCATCTTAAGTCACGAGTCTGCCACGATCTGTTTTATTGTTATGTTTAAAAATGTAGTGTTGTCTCTTACACACTTATGAAAATTTTGATAAGCTTGAGCTATTTTCCGATCCACTATTTTCTATAGGACATTATGCCAAGTCCTCTTCCTATAGAGTCAATGGCAAGTCATGACTCATGACAGTTGACAGATTTGACATTGACAGTAGTACCTAGGTATTATCCTATCAAGTTGAAAAGACTATAAAATCCTCACAGATTCTTGGCAACTAAGTAATAATGTGAACAAGTTGCATTACTATTTCAAAAGAAAAAGAAATAAACAAAGGTCATGTTCATCGAGATTTCTATTCGATTTTTCTAAATTATTTGCTTGTGTTTTGGTTAAGTTACACGTTATTTAATAACTACAATAAACTAAAGTTATCTGTAATCGCGCAGACGGAGGATGTTGTACAAACTGTTTATTTTGTGAAACAAATTACAATATTGTGTAGATGTCTGTCTCTTTGTGTGTTCTGCGTATAGAAATTGATGAAGAATTACCGGAAATGGGTGATACTCCAGCTGAAATAGGTGTGTAAAAGTAAACTTTTTGTTTTTCTTTAACTTAGTATACCTACAGTTTAGGCACAATCCCAACTAATCACAAGGCCGCAACTGCGCCACAGGCTTTGGGTGGACTTAGAAGCTCTGCCGAATGTGTTTGAGTTCTAGGGCTTGAAAAAGATTCAACATATTCCTATGGGTGCCTCATGTGAGATTTGGAACTCGGCTTAGGGCAATGTTGGGAGACAGGGGTTGGTTCAACTTGACTGATCCGTAGATCCCCCGAGACTGAAGAAGGGATCCAAAAAGTAAAATATGTGTGTGTGTGTTTCACTCTCTATCAGGCTCAAATCCGGTCAGGCATGGAGTACTGCTGCCACCTTTGGGACGGCTCTGCCAAATACCAACTCGACGCATTAGACTCGGTTGATCGCCGCGCCCGTAGAATTATAGGCGATCGGTCACTAACCCAGGCGAAACTGCTAAGTTTACAGCACCGGCGCAATGTCGCCTGTCTATCGGTCTTTTATCGGATATACTTTGGAGAGTGTGCTCAGGAACTATTTAACCTGGTTCCTCCTTCACCATTTCACCACAGAACAGCGAGAAGTCGTGAACGTTGGCATCCCTATGTGGTTGACGTACAGTCTGCCCGCACGAAGCGCTTTCGATCAACGTTTCTGATACGAACCGCTAGGGTGTGGAACGCCCTTCCGGCGTCCGTGTTTCCCGCCTCGTTCAACTTAAGTGCCTTCAAAACAAGAGTGAATAGGCATTTTCTAGGCAAGCGCGTTCCAACTTAGACCTCATCATTGCTCTCCAGGCATGATTGTCGTCAAGCGTAAGCCTATCATACTATAAAAAAAAAAAAAAAAAAAAAAAAATATGGGAACTTAGGAAATTGGGGATAAAACACTATTGGTATCTTTTTATATTGCTTGTATAAACATTACTTTGGGAAACTTAGTTCTCTCTTTAATTTTATGGTCTAAGGAATTCAAATGCATCATATTTTATAGTATTATGCATAGTTGGCAAGAATAATAAATAATACACAAACCAAGATAATTTAGATTAAAACTACAGACTCTTACAATTTCAAACAGTAAGAGCAATGTATTATATGTAATTATCGTGTTCAGAATCTGCCAAGGAGCAAAAGAAAAGAGACAGAGGTGATCGGGACTCCAAGACCATCACAGTGGAGACGTATGCTAGCGTCCTCATGGGCCCAAACACTGATACTGGTATCCTGCCTACTAGTTCTCGTCGCTCACCTCCAGACAGCAGCATTTCAGAGGATAGTGAAACAATCGGCTTCTTCTGCGGCAATCCGTTAGTTGAAGTCACAAAAGGGGTTCTCCATTTATATAAAGAAAAGTAAGTTCTTTGTGTTCTATTCATTATACAGTTGTACCTGAATAAGTGTGTTTAAACTCGTTGTTCCCACCAACAAAAAGATTTCCATCGGTCTCTTGCAAGAATTTCTACATGCAATTGCAATATTTTTGAAATTTATTGGGCATCATTAGTGCAATTAATTAAAAGTGCTTAAAAAACATACCTAATATACTTTGTTTATACAATTGACTATCATGATTAGCAATGAATGTTTATTTCATGAATTACACTATCTTTTGTTACAGTGAGTTGAAGGAAGCAGAAGAGGCCAAAACACTGTGCCTACTCTCTGTGCCGGGTGCTCTAGGTGCAGCTGATCTGTTAGCGTTTGCTGCGGCCTGCCAGAACGACATCGCACATGTCAGAGTGCTGAGGGATGGCTCATCGGACCACTATATGGCACTGCTTACGTGAGACATTGTGGTTTTATATGTGATCCCTGTTCTCCACGTTCATCCTTTAATCTTCTGATGTCTACATACATTTCAGTTACCATATGTCTCACAAAAGGAAAAAAAAAAATGAAATTACTTCTAAAAATTATAGTTTATTATAGGGAATATTCCATGTATTGTTTTTTTTTAATATTTTTAACTAAAAACGCATCATTAAAAATTTTATGACAAGCTTTGATGCACTTCAAAATGTGTTTGTTGACGTTATACATCAGAGTCTAAAAATCCTAGCCCCTGATTGTGTAAAAATATTTCTAGTGTGATGATCGCATTCACCTTTGATTAACTCACTCACTATTGGCTAACAAGAATACTACAGAATGCTAATATATATATATATATAAATATAGATCAACTGTGAGACCTGTGACTTTAAATATTTTGCATAGATTCCGCACATGTCAGTCGGCTCGGGAGTTCCATGCGGAGTTCTCCGGCGTCCCGTACAGCAGCCTGGAGCCCCAGGCGCTGTGCCACATGGCGTGGGTCTCGCGCGTGGAGTGGGCGCGCCACGGCAGCCCGCCCGCCTCGCACACCGAGCTGCCCACCTGCCCCGTCTGCCTAGGTCTGTACTCAACCTTGATAGATGATGATGTCACATACCACAGGCTTATAGAGAACAGACGTGGTATAACTACTCTGAAAACGTGTCATAAAATACACTCAACACGCACGCCGACCACACAAATTGCTCGTGTTCTTTGTGATGTCTTGAGTTGTGCGTGTGTGTTTATGTGTACATTTTAGGGGGGACATCTTGGGTGGCGAGTCTGCCGCAAATTGGCCGACACTTTTTGTATGGAAATAGGACATTATTTCATCTCTATTATAATATATTTACTCTATGGTCTGTACTCGACCTTGATAGCATGTGGATATTATCTCCAGGGACGACATCAGTTATACAGACGATTAAAGATTAAAGAAGCGTTCCCCAAACAGAGACGGTAGCTACAGAGCGTTTTCGGTTCACACACTAGCACGGTCGACTGCTGAGTCATAAAGCTGACAGATCATAGTGTTGTGAGGGCTCTCCGTCGCTCTTTATAACCTGTTATCGACTATCGACAAATCCTTTATTATTGTTACACACAACACCAAGAATCAGGTTTTAGTTCCATAAGGCCTGTAAGTGCGAGCGAGAAGTCCGATACAAATGATTTATGACTTAGATCGCACGTTCGTAATGTCCCAACTATAGGAGTGTGGTCACGGGCGCCCGCCCGTAGTTCGCGTCCCGTCCGAGCTTTTAAGAAATACGACTACTCTATTGTATACGAACCGTCACCGTCTCCGTTCGGGGTACGCTTCCCCGCTACACCATCGTCAGATGTCGCTGTGATTGTTTGTTTGTTTGCAGAGCGCATGGACGAGAGCGTGGCGGGCGTGCTGAGCGTGCAGTGCGCGCACGCGTTCCACGCGCAGTGCCTGGTGCGCTGGCGCGACGCGCGCTGCCCCGTGTGCCGCTGCGCACAGACGCCCGAGCCGCGCGAGCGCGCGCTCTGCCTGCAGTGCGAGAGCATAGCCACAGGTACACTGTTACTCTAAAACCAGGACACGATTAACAGCTAGTGTCATTGTTTACGTCCATGACGCTCATTGTCAATGCCAATAATTGGTCGTTTACCTGATCGTTTTCATACTAATATTATAAATGCGAAAGTGTGTCTGTCTGCTAGCTTTTCACGGCCCAACATTGTAATCGATTTTGATGAAATTCGATACATAATAAGCTTACATCCCGGGGAAGGACATAGGCTACTTTTTTGTCCCTGAAATTACATAGGCAACTTTTATCCCAGAAAAGCAAATAGGAGTTTAAGAAACCTAAATCCACGCGGACGAAGTTGCGGGCATCATCTAGTATATACTATAGCAAGTGAGATTCAAAATTGTTAAAATTGTGTGCACAGAGGGGGAGGGCGAGGAGTCCAGAGAAGGCGCGGGGGTAGCGGAGGGCCTCGAGGCGGGCTCCCTGTGGATCTGCCTCATCTGTGGCCACGTCGGGTGCGGCAGGTGGGTCATATTGATACCTTCCAAACAAGATCAAATAAGACAGAAAAAATGTAATAAAAAAGGAATTAAACCGTCTTTTCAACTTCCCGTTTAAGTCTGACAGCCATTTGCATTACATTCTACGCCTACATGCCCCAATAAAAAGAGGTTTGTTATTTAAAAAAAAATCATTTCATTTAAAATAGAACGGATATTAATTATTTAAATACATTATTTTATTTATTTGTTGTAAATCGTACAATGTGGCCGATTCTGTTGTACACAATCTCTAAATCTAAACTAAAATGACAGGTCTAAATATATTCCTGTCTCTTTCACAATCCTCCCTGCTGAAGGGGATAGCACTATTTTTAAACCTGTCAATTTAGTTTAGGTTTAGAGATTGTGTACAACAGAATTAGCCACAATATATGCTTAAAGTAAATAAGGAATAATTAATATTATTATTTTGTTATAATATTGTTTTAACTTCTTGATTTTGTGTAACGAAACTTATTTCAAGATGTCAATGTGACATGTCATTGTTTTAGTTGTGTGTGACGCTAGTGACGTCTACTCTGTTTACATTTTGAGTGTTTATTGTAGCGCAGCGGGGACCAATATTAATTCTATGGTTTATTGTTTTTGTATTGGACATTGTTGCAACAGGTATGTTAAGTATAGTGCGAGCTAAACAAATAGTTCAAATCGTCAGGAACGATACACGGCTTTCCTTACTAGTTTCACAATTATAAATTACACATAACCTAGAATCATTTTTAAACTTAAACTTAGATTTATTCAAAAACGGCAAGTCCTAGAGGTATTAAAATGGTGTGTTTGGTTATCAGGAATAAATCTGCAATAAATGCTGCATACAACATGCTTGTAAACGACTGGGTTATAACGCCCATAGATTTTTGGGCATTCTCCTTTCAAATCCAAGATAGCTGCTACCATAAAATGACGAATGTCGGGGTATTTAAATTTTTAATTTATACTTGTATCTTTATTTTTGTTATACCCTCTCCCCACACACAGTCATGTTTTACACTGACTTAATTGTGTTACAGATATGAAAAGGGTCACGCGGCTAAACACTTCCTCGCTTCAAATCACACTTACGCTTTGCAGTTGGGTTCAAATAGAGTTTGGGACTATGCAGGTAACAAAATAAGAAAGGAATTATTGCTTATTTGCCAAACAAAATATACATTTAATTAATAATAAAGGTTAAGAAATAAAGATTATTATTATTTTAATATTATTATTATTGGAATAGTACTATGCAAATCCAAGATGGCCGCCGCCATAAAATGGCGAATGTCGGGGGTTATTTAAATTTTCAATTTATACTTGTTATACATCATACATCATTAATTCATTAATATTCGCAGGTGACAATTTCGTCCACCGCTTGGTCCAGAACAAGGCGGACGGTAAGCTGGTGGCGGCTGAGGGCGGGCTCGCGGCGGAGTCGGCCTGCGGCGTCGAGAAGCTGGACTCCGCTCAGCTGGAGTTCACGTACATACTGACGCAGCAGCTCGACAGCCAGAGACTGTATTATGAGGAGAAAATCGCACAGTTAGTACCTAGCTATAAATATGTATACTAGCTTCTGTCTTGGCTTCGCCCGTGTGAATTTCGGTGTTTCACGAATCCCAAGGGAATCGAGGATTTCCTGTTCCCGTTCCCGCTCCCTTTTCTAACCTGTTGTAAGTTTGCTATAGTAATCTACCTATAGCTGTAGCTATAGATTTCGGTTTTTTTCGAAATCCCGCGGGAACTGTGGATTTTTTAGGATAAAAAGTAGCGTAGCGTACAAACAAACAAACAAAAAAACAAAAATCTTTCGCCTTAATAATATTAGTGTTGTTTTGAAAGCCCTAACCACAGAATACTTAGGGTCTGTTTCACCATCTGATTTAGTGTAGGATAGCCTAAACGTATACTCTGATTTTTAATTCTGTGGAATTCTGACGTTTCGTAATGTTACCAGAGATAAAACAATTCCCACAAAAAAGATAAAAAATTCAAAACTTATGTAAATAAAAATCAACTGCCGCATGTAGATATGACAATTGCCTAACAGACACTTCATGGTGATAATGTCATTCGACTTCCATTTTTGAATAAATTTTTTCAATGTGCTTCTTTTGTTTTCTATTGCTGTTAGTGTGCACTTTCTAGTTTCCACTCTTGGTGTTTTCTATTTTAGGGCGAAACGACTAATATTATTTTCGGCATATAGCTTTTTATGATGACAGGGAATTAAAATAGTTTGGGGTAAAATCGTACTTCGTAGATGTTAACCCTGTTCTCCATACAAATAACTCATCTGTAAATGACAATGACAGCTGTCAGAATTCCACGGAATTAGAAATCAGGGTATAGAGTCTCAGCACACGGCGCAGCAGTCGGCCGCGGAGGAGCGCTGACTGGAAAATGTATGGATGAACTTGGACTTTAAAGCAATGCAGTTAGGGTTCATTTTACTAAGTATACAGTGTTTCTAGGCTAGAGTGTGAGCACACGGCGCAGCAGTCGGCCGCGGAGGAGCGCTCTGATTTTTAATTCCGTGGAATTCTGACGTTTCGTGAGCGCTGGTTGGAAAATGTATGGATGAACTTGGACTTTAAAGCAATGCAGTTAGGGTCCATTTTACTAAGTATACAGTGTTTCTAGGCTAGAGTGTGAGCACACGGTGCAGCAGACAGCCGCGGTGGAGCGCTGACTGGAAAATGTATGGATGAATTTGGACTTTAAAGCAATGCAGTTAGGGTCCATTTTACTAAGTATACAGTGTTTCTAGGCTAGAGTGTGAGCACACGGTGCAGCAGTCAGCCGCGGTGGAGCGCTGACTGGAAAATGTATGGATGAATTTGGACTTTAAAGCAATGCAGTTAGGGTCCATTTTACTAAGTATACAGTGTTTCTAGGCTAGAGTGTGAGCACACGGCGCAGCAGTCGGCCGCGGTGGAGCGCTGACTGGAAAATGTATGGATGAACTTGGACTTTAAAGCAATGCAGTTAGGGTTCATTTTACTAAGTATACAGTGTTTCTAGGCTAGAGTGTGAGCACACGGCGCAGCAGTCGGCCGCGGTGGAGCGCTGACTGGAAAATGTATGGATGAACTTGGACTTTAAACCAATGCAGTTAGGGTTCATTTTACTAAGTATACAGTGTTTCTAGGCTAGAGTGTGAGCACACGGCGCAGCAGTCGGCCGCGGCGGAGCGCGCGTCGTCGGCCGAGGCGGAGGCGGCGGCGCTGAGGCGGCGCGTCGCCGCGCTGGAGCGCGAGAACAAACAGCTCGAGCGCAAGCTGCAACATCTCACTGCCAAGTCAGTAAATACACTACTCTTTGAACACGGTCTCAACACACCCCCGACACTTCATACACCACCGACAAAGCCGTGCCGCCGAGCGATTTAGCGTTCCGGTACGATGTCGTGTAAAAACCGATCAGGGGTATGCATACCTCTTCCAAGTTAGCCCGCTTCCATCTTAGACTGCATCATCACTTGACATCGCATGAGATTGCAGTCAAGGGCTAACTTGTAGTTAAATAAATAAATAAAAAATTTGCGAACCTATACTAGCAAAGACAACGCAATACGTAAATCGGGAAGGACAAGGACAACGCTACTCGTAACCATTATAACCCCCGTATATATATTATATATATATTATATTATATTATATTATATATATATTATATTATATATATATTATCCTACTAATATTATAAATGTGAAAGTGTGGATGTTTGGATGTTTAGATGTTTGTATGTTTGGATGTTTGGATGTTTGTTACTCAATCACGCCGCAACTACTGAACCGATTTGGCTGAAATTTTGAATGGAGATAGCTTATGCCCTGACTTAAAACATAGGCTACTTTTTATCCCGGAAAAGTATTCCTGTGGGACTAAAATAGATATAATCTTCCAAAAACGCCATAGAGGGCGCTGACTGTTCTTAGGTAAATCACGTTCACATAACACATTATTGCAATAGTTTGCTGTGTTGCATGCATTGGCAACACATAGGCTACTTTTTATCCTGGAAAAAATGCACAGTTCCCATGGGATTTTGAAAAACCCGAAGTCTATATCTACAACTATAGGTAGATTATTATAGCGAACTTCCTTGATAGAAAGTATAAAGGTTGGAAAAGGGATCGGGAACGGGAACCGGGAATCAACGATTCCCTCGGGATTTGTTCAAAACCGAAATTTACGCGAGCGAAGCTGCGGGCAGAAGCTATCACACATAATCACAATACCAATCCTACTAATCCTACTATCCTACTAATCCTCCTACTATCCTACTAATATCATAAATGTGAAAGTGTGGATGTTTGGATGTTTGTTACTCAATCACGCCGCAATTACTAAACCGATTTGGCTGAAATTTTGAAAGGAGATAGATTATACCCTGACTTAAAACATAGGCTACTTTTTATCCCGGAAAAATCTACAGTTCCCACGGGATTTTGAAAAAAACCGAAATCTCTAGCTACAACTATAGGTAGATTACTATAGCAAACTTCCTTGAAAGTAGGTGTAAAGGTTAGAAAAGGGAGCGGGAATGGGAACCGGAAATCCACGACTCCCTCGGGATTTGTGAAAAACCAAAATTCTCGCGGGCGAAGCCGCGGGTATTCTCTAGTATTATATATATTATAGTGTATTAAGTGGTTAGTCCATTGTCAATTATTATTTTTAAGGATTTATTGAGGTTTTCTTAGTTTTTGTGCTGGATATCTGTCAAAACTCAAAAGATAATTGTTTAGTTTATCCGGTGATTGAAGAATTAGCCCCAAACTTAAAGAACCTGAACTCTATAATATATAACCCATGGCACGTAAGTCGACCGGTGACCTTCAAGTGCGCGCAGCGTCGTACGAGTGAGCGGAACACAATACGATTTGAGCCAATCAGCGCTTACGAGGGATCCGCGAGGGCTAATCAGTGCTTACGAACGATACCCACGCCCTCCCCGCGACCCTCTCACACCCCGAGATACCTCATTTTCGACTTCTGCGCATTGAAGGTCAGCGGTCGACTTATTTGCCGTAACTTGTACTAAGCGGACTTCTACATTTCGTACGACGACGTGCCGTATAAACCGTCGCCTGTTATCAAGCTTCCATTGTGCTCCACACAACACTGACGACTGTGCCTACACACGGCGAATTAACCGTAATCTTTCACGGCAAAAAAAAACGTGTGTGAACAAGAGGCCTATCTATGGCCTAAAACATCTAAACGTCCGTCCGTCCGTAGTCTTTTTTTTTTCATTTTGAGAGTAGATCCGTGCCACATAGTGGGCTGGTAATGTGTGGGTTGTACCCACTACCCACTGGGTACAAGTCACGGAAAATAAGTCGAGCGGTGATCTTCAATGCGCAGAAGTCGAAAATGAGGTATCTCGAGGTGTGAGGGGGTCGCGGGGAGGGCGTGGGGATCGTTCGTAGCGCTGATTAGCTCTCGCGGATCCCTCGTAAGCGCTGATTGGCTCTCCAATCGTATTGTGTTCCGCTCACTCGTACGACGCTGCGCGCATTTGAAGGTCAGCGCTCGACTTACGTGCCGGGGGTTATAATGATCATGATGGTGATGGTGGTGGTGATGATGATGATGATGATGATGATGATGATGATGATGATGATGGTGATGGTGGTGATGTCGGCGGGCAGGGTGTCGTCGCTGCAGAGCGCGGCGTCCGAGGAGCGCGGGCTGGCGGCGGCGATGGCCGCGTCGCACAAGCAGTGGCAGGAACGCGCCCAGCAGCGCGAAGAAGCTTTCCAAGCGGAGGTGACTACACTTGTATTCCTTCTATTCCTCTTAGGCCGTGTCCCCGCTAGGCGAACAGTGAGCGGCTGACTGTCAGCTAGCTGACTCATCAGAGTCTGCCCAGTCAGAGAGTGTAAACGGACTGTCTAAATGGCAATTGGCAGGTGACTAAAATCGCCAGTTCCAAAACTAGGCGACTTGACCGTGCGGCGGGCCGCATGCGGCTGATGATTAAAATCGACTCCCGAAATTGTTCGATTCCCGGCAGGGGCAATTTGGGATTTTATAATTTCTAAATTGTCTGTGGTCTGGTCTGGTGGGCGGTATCAGCCGTCCCACGACTGTCCATTTTTACTTGATAACGTCTTATAAAAAAATGAACGCCGGCTATACGCACGAAAAAGCATGACTCATTGTCACGTTCCGCCTGGGCTGAGCGTGCAAGCGATAGAGATGCACGATCAGCCTAAGCGTTCGGCTTCATGAATGTTTTCTTATGACGCTATCACGTAAAATTATCGTCCGTAAATCGACTTTACGTCTACAACCAATTTTTAACTAATTTATTTTTAAAATAAATATATATATATATGTACAACGTTAGTTTTACTTTGCGCAAAAACCGAAACACGTTTTAAATATTTTTACATTTGGAATAGTTATACAAAATTTCGAAAACATATAATGTAAACTTGCGAAGTTATAAGCTTCTTGTGTTGCGTCATTGTCCTCAAAAAAAATGGTCACCCCAACTCGCAAGCCATCGTCACCTCGACTCGCGAGTTGAATGACCGCGCGCTGTATGCCGATCGTAACCTGATGCGCGTTTCAACTATTGTGCCTAAGCTTGCAGGATTTTAAAATATTTTTGGACAAAATTATAACACAATTTAAAAATTGTTGGATTCGATTCTGTTACTGATTTTGAGCAAACTACTTTCAGGTTTCGCTTCAAGTAAAACTAACGTTGTATATATTTAATAGCGGTCCGCCCTGGCTTCGCCCGTGGTATATAATATATAGCCTATAGCACTCAGGGATCACGTACATATCCAACGGTGATAGAATTTTTGAAATCGGTCCAGTAGTTCCTGAGATTAGCGCGTTCAAACAAACAAACTCTTCTGCTTTATTACATTAGTATAGATTAATTGTGTCGTTACGATCAGGTGGCAGAGCTGAAGGAGCAGCTGCGCGACGTGATGTTCTTCGTGGAGGCGCGCGGGCAGCTGCAGCAGGTGGCGGGCGCGTCGCAGGACGAGATCGCGGCCGCCAGCGTCACCGTGCAGGCGCCCGCCAAACCGCGCCGCAGGCGACGATAGACATTATATTATACATCATAAACCCCTAATTAGACGGTTCATTTTTAACCCTCGACGCAAAAACGACGGGGTGTTATAAGTTTGACGTGTCTGTGTGTGTGTGTTTGTCTGTTCCCCTGTAGCGCTCTAACGGGTGGACCGATTTGAATGCGGTTTTTTTGTTTGAAAGGCGAATTAGTCGAGAGTGTCGTTAGCTATGTTTGATGAAAATCGGTTCAAGATATCCGCTACAAAACGGTGGATTACATATTTTTTCACAACTCCCTTAATATGGGTATCAAATGAAAGGGCTTGACTAGTAGAATAGCACTATGCAAATCCAAGATGGCCGCCGACACAAAATGGCGAATGTCGGGGGTTTTTTAATTTTTAATTTCTACTTGTAACAATGAACGATGCACGATACGATATTTGCAATGGCACAGTGCCTGTGTTTAAACTTTAAGGACCTGTTTCACAACCTTCTGATAAGTGTTAGATAGCCTAAATACAAGTTTTGTCACTTTCTTACTCTTAAGTCAAGTGACACTTATCAGAAGGCGGGGCGAAGAACGGGGCACTTAAGGACCTGGTTCACCAGGTCCTTAAGTGCCCCGTTCATCATTGATTTTTGCGATGAACGATGCGTGATACGATATTTGCTATGGCACAGTGCCTGTGAACGATGAACAGTCGGTGTTTATATGTAGATGGTTCATTTTCGAAGCATTATCGATGAAGCCTCGAAAGCGAAAGCAAAAATCCCGAAAAATGAACCGTCTAATTTGGGCTTTAGTGACGAATGTCTGATGTCTGAGCACTGAATATAGTCCAGATGTTTGTCATAAAAACACTATTCATCAAATTAGATTGCATCAGTCAGAGGCTGTAGCAAAAGTGACAGCAAAACCTACCGTGTAATGGATCTCACCTCACCATTCACCTTTATGTTAAACATGCCAGAAACCTTGTGTACATAATCTATTTAAATAAATTAATTAATTGAAATATCTGTGTCTGATTTTGAATTAAATGTTCTCATTTAGCCCGCCAACACGCATTGAGAAGCAGCGTCGCGGGTCTAAGCTCTAAATCCCTCTCTCCTATGAGAGAGGTGGCCTGAGCCCAGCAGTGGGATGTTAAAAAGCTGTAGATGGGGTGGTGGTTCTTATTTAAGCTCATGAATATTTGAATGGTGTTTTTAGGGTTCCGTACCCAGAGGGTTTACCCTCTGGGTACGGGACCCTATTACTAAAACTCCGCTGTCCGTCTGTCTGTCTGTCCGTCCCTCTGTCACCAGCTGTATCTCATGAACCGTGATAGTTAGACAGTTGAAATTTTCAAAGATGATGTATTTCTGTTGCCGTTATAACAACAAATACTAAAAAACAGAATAAAATTAATATTTAAGGGGGCTCCCATACAACAAAAGTGATTTTTTTTGGCTTTTTTATAGATAATGGTACGTAACCCCTCGTGCGAGGGTCGACTCGCACTTGGCTGGTTTTTAAAAAAAATTGTGTCTGTCTGCGTCCGGGCTAATCTAGATTAACCAAAAACCTAACAGAAAATCCCCAATTTTCGGGAAAACAAAATCTATCCGCACATTTTCCCCACAAGTTTCCAGCAAAGTAAAAGTACAGTAATTTATATAAATCAAATATATTTATTACATATTATACGTATTTAATGGTTTTAATTAAGGTATTGGCGCAATGAAGAGCCAATTTGTTTTGTTAACATATCATTTTGAAAAAAAAATCAAGTTCCTCTTATAAAAATATTGTGTTAACGTTATTTACCGTTAATAATTGCTGCATTATAATATTAGACGCACAATATTAATTAATTTCAATGGCAAACTATGTCATAATGCCATAATGACATTGTCATTATAACTTACAAGATTACCGTTATTAAAATAACGCTAAAATTATCATCTTCCATTAAAGGGCCCTTTACATTTGGCTGGATTCAGTGCACTAAATGAAAAAGACTCTAGAGAAAGACAAGTGTAAAGGCATTCAGACAGTAAGACACACTAATTAGACAGTCAGAGTCGACACTGCAGTTAGCATGCTGAATCCAGCCAAGTGTAAAGCGATTTAGCCAAAAAAATACGTTCAGTTGTCCGCTGACCGCCACTCGAGGTGGAGTGCCCATACATCCAGTACCTATAATATCGCTTCATTAGTCGCCGAACGCAGCGCTTTTGAGGAGCGTTATCTATAATTATATATAGAGGCTTGTCTTGACTGACTGACTGACTGACTTATTATCAACGCACTGCCTAAACCACTAAAGCTAGAAACTTGAAATTTTCACAGTAGCTTCCTTTTATGACGTAGGCGCACACTAAGAAAGGATTATTGCGAATTATACCCCTAAGGTGGTTAAATAGGGGATGAAAGTTAAAATGAAAGTCCGTCATTTATCAAGTTATGTCCATGAAAATCGGTTTTTGTACCTATTGTCAGTTAAAAATAAAGAATTACGTGTTTCTGGAATTTTGGAAATTCTACCCCCAAGTGGGTAGGGGGTGGTAAGGGTAGAGGATGAAATTTATAAGAATCCAAGCGGACAAAGTCGCTGGCATCAGCTAGTGTTTACTACATTTACTTTTTGAACAGCGATGTCGAAAGAAAAAATTTAATAAAATATATTATAATTCGTTGTACCTAGATAGTTTTTGTCTTAAAAGCAAATATTTTTTTCATCCAACACTTCCTGCGTCTTTTTTTATTAATTAAAATCGAGATCGACGCAACCATAGCCAAGGCGAGCCCTATTCTTTGATATTTTGATGGTCCCATGAGAGCTCTATAAATACGTGCGACAGTTTCGGAATCCTTGGTTAAACTGAGTTAGCTAGCTAATTAGATCAAGTGTAAAGAGCAAGCTCTAATTAGCCACGCTTAGTGTCTGAATTCAGTCACACTGAATCCAGCCAAATGTAAAGCCGGTTTTATGTCTTCCATTGGCAATCAATGTCAAAAGATTTACCGGTATAACGTTACAAAAATACTGTTAAATAGATTACCGTTATTTTTATGCCCACGTTAATCCTGTTGAGCGGAGTTAACGTTACCAATTTTTTAACAGTAGGCATTTAAAACCAGTTAAGGAAAATTTAGGTTTTGCAAATATCTCGTAAAACTAATTGTTAGGTCACGACTGAGGCGCCACCGGCCACGACACGTCCCGACATGTAAGTGTGTTTCCGGCGCTTATTTTTACGTGGTCTGTGGCCGTGCACTACACAGATTATAGTATCTGCGATATAGTCTGTGATCTGTCCTAAAAATAACCTATTTCTTTGTCGAATGTCGCATATTTCAAACTTAATTTTAAAAATCAATAGTCTGAAACAGTCTGAAATATGAAATATAAATATTGTCATAATTAATTCACCTATTTTCTACACAATGTATTTGTATAAATGTATTTATTAATTAAAAAGTTTCTAATTCTAACCTCAAAGTAGGTCATCATCCATCGGGCAAGGGCATCGATATTCGATCGATCGGTTGGAGACCGTGGAGAGGTGGAGAGATTCGCTCGCTACAAATACCATTCACATCTTTAAGCATACCATTAGCCATCTTTAAGCATACCATTAGCCGAATAGGTGAGGAGATGAAATTGTTTTAACCCTTGCAAAGTGGTCAACGCGTAATGAGAATAATTTGTAAACTTGATAAAAAACATGTTATAAAGTTAGGCCACTTTGCATGTATTTGACTTGTAATTTTTTCAGGGTACAACAATGAGATCTGCATAAGGCAATGTAGACGATGTTGCCTGAGTAGCGGTTTTGCAAGAGATTTAACTCTGTAATTCCTTCAGAGTAGATCTCTCGCAACTCCGTATTTTCGACGCTTTATTTGTACGATGGCTATTTTCGAGTGAAACAACGAAAGTCTGCAGCTGACGATGGAAAAAGTCCAAATGTTTGCTTTCTTTGGATTTTTATGCTATCGTTATTTGTGGATGATCTTTCGTCTTCTATTTTAATTTACTGTAACCAGTAAGGTAAACTGTTTATTATTAGTCTCATAACAGATGTTCTCAGAAGAACAGATCTGCTTTAAAGACATAATTCTTTTCAAAAATTTCAATAAATAGGCACAGTTTGTATGCAGAAGAGCAGTATAGCTATCTCTGCATTTGTTGAATATATTAGAAATTATTCCAAATTGTTTCCAAGCACAAATCTGAATATTTAAAGAAAATGTATTTACATAAAACAGAAATTCATTAATTCTGATAATAAAATAAAAGTAACTTAGGATATAGATTAGGTACTGATAAAATTTCCAGCTGCTTTTATTTTACTATCCCAACATTGTGCATATTAGTAAATTAGCATAATAATTAAGCTCACCCAGAGTGAAATCTGATTACTTCAAATCCACACTTTCCAACCCACAAAGAAGTGGTTTTACAACAAATAAATAAATATATTTATTTCATGGTCAAGACTGCCACAGGTTAGGAAAGAGGATTCTGCTGAGAAGAGCTAATAAAAAAGCATAATATTGCAATATATACCTACATAAATGTAACATAATTTTACACTGCATACAATCTTGTGTGCCAGCTGGATACAAAGCTGACTGTTTCCATGCAACTTTGTCATTAAGAGAATAATTGATAACATCAAATGAATAGTGTCTTTACACATTGTTGAATCAAGTTATAGAAGCTTATACCTTCTCAACTTCACAAAGGATCCTGGTACTTGGTGTAGACAATACGATTGCTAGTTTAAGATGGCTTCTAATAAATCATCTGTGTCACTTCTCTGTTTAGAAATATGAATGTTTTGTCTCCCATGAATAATATACGACACTACTGTAAGTATTTATTTAAACTTTTCACAGAGAGATTTGCGTGATCCGAGTTTATAAATTAGCTCTTTTATAATTATTTGAAAATTAAAATAAGATAGCTCTTTTCTGTTAAAAAATATAGTTTCTATATTAGGAAGCAGCTTTGTCCCCACACATCAATATAAATTATACATCTATGGCCCCACAGTGAGATCCAGTATATCATTACACTGTGGAAATAGGCTAAATAGACAAGCCTAGCTATTTTAGCATCGGAGGTCAACCTTAGGAGATAGACATATGCCATCGTGGATTTTTTCTAGGCTTTTTAAAGAACTACAATTCTTTAATACATTATTTTGATGTAGGAATATCTTAAGTTTTGTCAACATATTATTCCATGTCAGTGTCCGAAAATCGACTTTTTGAGGACTTGATTACAAAACATTGAATACTTACTATACCAAACCTTAACATTATCATTAACCTTAATTGTCCCCTTTTATCAGTTACCATTTTAAGGGTTGAATTTTGAAGATATTTTTCTTAGTGCAGCAGTTCTAGGCTTTAGGACAAACTTATGTACTAAATTTAATAAGCCCTTAATTTAGTACATAAGTTTGTCCCCCTTAAGTTGAGGTTATTTATCCTCATAAAAGTTTTTTATTTTTATAACATAAAGGATGTGTGATAATTAAATCCTTTTTAAGTTGACCTCTACTCTGGCCATAAAACAAACCCATGTACCAAATAAAGCCTTTATAGTGCAACATTCAACGGGCGTTGATGGGAAATTAAAAAGTCAAACCTCGCCCATTGCACTATTTTCGTACCTACTTCTAGCCCTGTTCATCAGGGTTAATATTTTTAAAACAATTAGTCTAGGATTTATGGATTTGGAGAAAAACGATCCCAGTCAATGAGATTTCTCACTTATATATTCCAGATAATTGTACTTCTCGATATAGGTAGTTAGTTTTTTTTTTCACCAAATTTTTACTAAAATTTTTAAGGGAACTCATAAAATGAACGAAGAAATCGAAGCAGTAACTCCACCACCAAAGAAACAAAAGTTAGAGGATGAAAATAGGTCTTCAGAGAAGGAAATCACAGATGATGTCGGAACAGAAGTGAATAAAGATAGAAAGGACACAGACTACAATGGGTTTGTCAGTTCTGAGGATATGCAAAAGCTACGAGAGTTCAAAGTCTTGGACGAGGTGAAGTCTAATGAAGAAGACAGTAATGTTGATGATTCAGATAATTCTGATGGTATTTATTTATATTTCTTTCGCTGAAATTTTAGTTTGTGTTGATTTTTCAGATATACATAAATATTTTAATCGTGCTATGGATTGTATAAACTGTATATTTTGCTAATTTATAGGAATAAAAAGAAGTAAATCAATTTTTAGATCAATCAGAAGGTTTGCCCGATGATGAGATTGAAAAAATGTTAGAGGAAGATCTACCGGCAGATTTTAAAGTGGGACCAAAGCCTAAAGAAAAACCATATGTCACACATACAAAAATTATGCTTGAAGGTATGTTGTTAAATATTGTAAATATTAAAGTGCCTTCACACAGTTATTAAATTGTGATTTGTGAAACATTTGTGATAAAGAAAATATAAACATGCTTAATTTTTCTATCTATGAATATCTTATTTTATTATTTAACTTTATAAAACACTAGCGGTCCGCCCCGGCTTCGCCTGTAGTACATAATATATAGCACTCAGGGATCACGTACATATGCAACGGTGAAAGAATTTTTGAAATTGGTCCAGTCGTTCCTGAGATTAGCGCGTTCAAATCAACAAACTCTTCCGCTTTATTATATTAGTATAGATTTAAAAACTTTTGTCTTGGTGTCACTAATGTTGATTCTAGACAAGTGAAACTATTCAAGTTAACGTGAACTGTACATACTACATAAATCTTATCGTTTAGTATGAAGATGTTAGATAGCGATGTTTTCCCAAAAGTTAATTTCCATACTAAATGTCAGATTTACGCACAGTTAATGTGAACTTATAACCTACACTCCTTATAAGACTCAGAATATATAATATAATATGGTGAACTCACTTCAACTATTTTCAAAATTATTTGGACTTTTTCGTTTTTCTATTTCAGAAAAGGGTGTCAATCAATTCGAGGTACTACCATTAGACTGGATGGCGGTGAGACATCACAGTGGTATGCCCATATACCTTCATAAGGGATCGCGAGTAGTGACACTTTCGAAACCTTACTTCCTCGGAAAGGGAAATATTAGGGTGAGTAAAAGTAGCTTAGTAAAATTGTTTATATTTACTTTATGCCAGTAACTAATTAAATTATTGGAACTTATTAATTATTAATGAATTATGAGTTATTAATTAATTATGTATATGCGAAATCATAAAGGATGAACAGACTTTTTAATTTTTATTATATAAGATTGTAAGTACGTATAAGCCATTGTATATTTAACCTGTTAATTAACAGCTACCCGGTTAGTAGTGAGGTAATAATAATATTCTTATTAAAACCCCCGCAGATTGCTATTGCGCTGGAACCTTGTCACATTAACATCGGTGTAACGTCAGATGACACTAAAATATACCATCAGCAACAAAAATTTTTTTAGAAATAAATTTATACTCAAATGAACAAATAATTTTCAGCTTTTAAATATTATTATAAATGAAGGAATTATCCTAATTTTTCAACTCCGCTCATGTAATCACATTCTTGTGATTCAGAATAAATTTTTATATCACTATAATTTTCTGTATTAATAATAAAAAACTCGTCTAATAACTAATAAAAAAACAAAATAAAAAATTAACTTAACAACAATAAAACAAACAACAATAACAAAATTTATGATTTTAGTAATAACTAGCTTTTGTTCGCGGCTTCGCCCGCATGAATTTCAGTTTTTCAAAAATCCCGAGGGAATAATGGATTTCCGGTTCCCGTTCCCGCTCCCTTTTCCAACCTTAATACCTACTTTCAAGGAAGTTTGCAATAGTAATGTACCTATAGATTTCGGTGTTTTCAAAATCCCTTGGGAACTCTTTGATTTTCCGGGATAAAAAGTAGCTTATGTGTTAAATCCAGGGTATAATCTATCTCCATTCCAAATTTCAGCCAAATCCATCCAGTAGTTTTTGCGTGATTGAGTAACAAACATCCAAACATCCACACTTTCACATTTATAATATTAGTAGGATTATTCAAAACTCGATAGGCATTCTCTGCCAACAGTTTTGTCAACGGTACCGACGTGCTGAGTGCTGACGTCACTAAAATGGTGGCCAGGCGCAATACCAATTTGTAAACCGCAGTACAAAGAGCCACAGAAAGGCAACAACAACAACAACATACCAATTTGCAGGGCTTATAGTTACCTACCTCACTACATATTACTCAAAAATTATTACACAATATTTGGATGATTAATTGACCTTAAACGAATTTCAGAGACACGATATTCCTATAAGCGCAGTACCATGCTTGGCATACAGGCGCGCTTTAGAAGAGGAAGAAAAACAAAAGGAAATAGACCGTAAAGTAGGACAACAAATTAAAAATCTATCACGCAAAGCGACTAATCAGAATGTACAAAATAACGCTAAGAACAATCAGAATAAAAAGTTTATTTCGTTTATCAATATGCCAGCTAATTTAAATAGTAGTACTAGTGAAAATATCCAGAGCAAATGCCCGTTTAATAATTCGAGAAAACGTGACACTAGTAACTTACAAAACATCGAAGAAAAGAAAGTAATTAATAGTAATGAGGAAAAAAATGTTTCCACGGAAGTAAATGAAATTAATGACAAGAAGGGCCTCGCGAAAGGTTCTGATAATAATTTAATAATTGATAACAAAGACGCAAATAAAAATACTGAAGATAAATTAGCCGATCCTATAGAATCAACAAATGAGATAAAGTTGAATATTGTAAAAAATAATGACGAGGAAGCGAAAGCAACTGAAAACGTTACGATTGACGATGTAGTGCCAGAAAATAAAGATAAATCAGACGCAACAGAAATGGGATGTGATGATTCTTCAGATATCGATTTACCTCTGAACAGACAACCAGTAATTTTGCCAAGCGGGGAAATAATGGCAGCACCGCGTGTAGAGTCCGTAAACAATAGTTGGAAAACACAGAATTTGACACCTGAACAGTTCAATGACTATTGCAAAAGTCTTTTTAAATTTAAAACTGTTAATATTATGCAATTTAAGTAAGTATTACTATAACAATATAATTATTGTTATCGTTTGTCTGCTTATTTGTTTGTGCATGCTTCAAGCTAAAATCATTGGATTGAATATCGCGGATCGAAACCAGTTTCACTTTAAACAGAAAAACAGTTTCAAAAACAGTTTCAGTTTCTGAAAACAGTTTCAGTTTTATGCCCGTTTTCACTGACAATCCGTAAATAGAATAGAATAGAATAGAAAAGTTTTTATTCAAATAAACTTTTACAAGTACTTTTGAATCGTCAATTGAATCTACCACAGGTTCAGAATGCAGTTCCAGCCGAGAAGAACCTGCAAGAAACTCGGCGGTTGCTCTTTTTAAAAATAACCTTATAACAATTATTATTATTAATGTACATGATTGAAATGCCGTCTCGCGCATTGCTGGAACGAGTTAAATCCAAGCATTTTTATCGTTTATATAATCTTCAATTGTATAATAAGCTTTTTTTATGAGCATACTTTTAATAGAGTTCTTAAACTTGTGTAAAGGCAAGTAAGACATATTTTTATTCAGATAATCTTTTACAAGTGCTTTTGAATCGACAAATGAATCTACCACTGGCTCGGAATGGTGCTTACAATTCTACACATGTTAAGAAGGGCAGACAAAAGTAGCCCCATTTCCGACGGCGGCACCCGTTCACGAGCATGACGCATGATCCAGCCATTGCTTCGCTCAACCATATTTGAGGGAACGTAAATTTTAGGGAACCAATTAGGGGACATTACAACAATTTAGTTTTCGCCAACATTTAAGGGATAACTAAATGTTTCTAAAGATGTCTTATTTAGAGAATTTCTTATGATTGTTATTTAGAGAATTGTTTATGATTCTTATTTATAGAATTAATTGATGCCCCTGGGAACTTTTCCAAATACGATTTACTAGTTCCGTGGAACTCCACTTGGGCTTCTGTTAAGAATCAGCGCCAAAATAGTCATTAAATTCTGCAGCATGTCCAGAGTATTAATACTCATAGTATAGGTCAGTGTTGCTGAAATTTTTTTTGACTATACGATATAATAATAATTGAATATCTAATATATAAAAATAAGTCGGGTTTTCCTTCCTGACGCTATAACTCCAGAACGCACGAACCGATTTCCACGGTTTTGCAAAACGTGGAAAGGTCTCGGGCTCCGTGAGGTTTATAGCAAAGAAAAACACGCGAACGAAGTCGCGGGGGTCAGCTAGTTCCTGATAAAGTTGTCCAAAGTGACCCAATACATTGGCTTTATACTGTAACATTGGATTATCATATTTTTCACATGGCGAATGTAAATATTAAAATAATTATGATTCAATGCTTATTTTTGTGAACATTTCAGTCGCTGGGCCGATCGTCGTAAATATGTAAAGGCTAAGAAAGCAATGCAGTACCCGACGCTGCCCGAAGGAACAAAACTCATCACGATACCCGTACAAAACTCGGGCCAGGATAATGGTAATATTATTGGTCAAGCGGTACTTCGTCACTGGCAGAAGTATGCCATTGTATCTGACACTAGCGGTCCGCCCGGCTTCACCCGTGGTACATATATAGGCTATAGCACTCAAGGATCACGTACATATCCAACGGTGAAAGAATTTTTGAAATTGGTCCAGTAGTTCTTGAGATTTGCGCGTTCAAACAAACAAACTCTTCCGCTTTATTATATTAGTAAGTATAGATAGTATAGATTCAATCTGGTATCAGTATGCCAGATACGCTGCATTGTATGCCAGCATACGCCAGATACGCTGGTATACCACGGGCCAAGCCGGGGCGGACCGCTAGTACGTAATAATTTTTCAGCTTGGTAAAAATATTGTAAAAATAATAAACCTTATAATTATTTTATTATCTCTCGTAGGCTGCTTTTCTGAAGTTTCACTTCTGCCCTGTGTGATTTGCACACACACACTTTTTTAAATTATAATGTAGTAATCACTACATAGTATAAAACAAAGTCGCTTTCCCTGTCCCTATGTCCTTATGTATGCTTAAATCTTTAAAACTACGCAACGGATTTTGATGGTTTTTTTTAATAGATAGAGTGATTCAAGAGGAAGGTTTATAAGTAGAAAAATTTGACCCGGTAGGTGGCGCTAATAGCGGGCAGGACGACGTCTGCCGGGTCCGCTAGTTAAATATATATTTTTAAAATTATTATAATAATAATAAAAAAATTAAAAAAATAGGTGTGTGTGTGTTAACAAGCGTGTGTTGTGTGTGTGTGTGTGCAGGCGGCGCGGGCGGCAAGGGCGCCAAGCGCGACTGGGTGATGAACATGAACGGCGGCAGCTACCTGTCCGTGTTCCACGAGTACGTGTGCCGCGCGCTGCAGAAGCAGCCCGTCTACGAGTACAAGCAGCTGGGTAACGTGCTCACACCAACTGTTCTAAATAACGCTTGTTTTCATTCATTTTTTACCCCCGACGCAAAAACGACGGGGTGTTATAAGTTTGACGTGTGTGCGTGCGTGTGTGTGTGTCTGTTCCCCTGTAGCGTTCAAACGGGTGGACCGATTTGAATGCGGTTTTTTTGTTTGAAAGGTGAATTAGTCGGGAGTGTTGTTAGCTATGTTTGATGAAAAACAATCCAAGATGGCCGCCGCTAAAAAATGGTGGATTACATATTTTTTCACAACTCCCTTAATATGGGTATCAAATGAAAGGGCTTGACTAGTAGAATAGCACTATGCAAATCCAAGATGACTGCCGCCACAAAATTGCAAATGTCGGGGGTTTTTTAAATTTTAAATTTATACTTGTTATTCACTTCTTACTCTGTAGGTAATCACTAAATAAAATACTTAAACACGCGAATAAAAGTTTTTTTTTAATCTTTCATTCAAAACTTTTGCCTCAGGCATATTTTGTGTGAATTTTGGAGCTTTAAGATCTCTCGATAAACCGACTATAATCTATATACAAAAAAATAAAATTGAAGTGTTTGTTTGTAATGTTAGAATAACAGCTTTTTGCTAAATGCACATAATCTTGTAAGTGTATATTTAGAACAAAAAAAACTTAAGGTGGTACGTTTTCCATACTAATTTATTATTACCATTTAAGAAAGAATGGATTATATATTTACACTGGAATTACATCGCACAGCCTTAATTTAATGTTTAATTTGCGGAAAATTTTATTTACATAAAGAAAACATTACATAAACAGCTAAAGGTGAAGTAAAGCCATCTCGGTCAGCTAGGCAAAACAGCGTTTAATATATAGCTATTATAATAATTAAGCTGTCTATGTAATGTTTTCTTTATGTAAATATAATTTCGCGCAAATTAAAAATTATATTAAGGCTGTGCGATGTAATTTCAGTGTAAATATATAATCCATTCGCTCTTGAATGGTAACATGAAGTTAGTATGGAAAACGTAACACCTTAAACCGGCAATGTATCCCATGCACAGTCCCCTGCGTCCGGGGTGGACGCAGGGGACTGTGCGCGTCCCCTAACATCCTGTACAATGTAACACGTATTGCAGAGAACGCAACGACGCCGTACCAGGCGTCGGTGTACATCGGCGGCATGCAGTACGGCGTGGGGCACGGGTCCAGCAAGCGGCAGGCCAAGTACGCGGCCGCGCGCGCCTCCATACAGATCCTCATACCCGAGATGCGCGAGTACATGGACGCGGCCGCCGCCGGCAACAGCGCCGAGCCCGACTTCACCGTGAGCTTTGTTTTTCTTTTTAACCCCCCCGACGCAAAACGACGGGGTGTTATAAGTTTGACGTGTCTGTGTGTGTGTGTGTGTGTCTATCTGTCTGTTTGTTCCTCTGTAGCGCTCAAACGGGTGAACCGATTTGAATGCGGTTTTTTTGTTTGAAAGGGGATTATTGTTGTTAGCTATGTTTGATGAAAATCGATCCAAGATGGCCGCCGCTACAAAATGGCGGATTACATATTTTTTCACAACTCCCTTAATATGGGTACTAAATGAAAGGGCTTGACTAGTAGAATAGCACTATGCAAATCCAAGATGGCCGCCGCCACAAAATGGCGAATGTCGGGGGTTTTTTAAAATTTCAATTTATACTTGTTTTATTCATCTACCAGTGAACCTTGACTGATAATGTCTAAGATGGAAGCGTGCTAACCTGGAAAAGGTATGGCTGTTTTTAATAAACCCATAGCCCTTTTTTTGGTGCCACGTTTTCTCTGGTAGGGTAGCAATTGTCCACGGCTGAAATCCACCAGAAAACTAGTTGTGATTATCCGTATCGCGAGCACGAAAATTTTCAACTATCAATTAATAAACGTGAAGTTAAGATGAAGTAAGAAAGGAGAATGACCAAAACTGGTATCAAGTTTTCTCACGCCTCATAATCAAAACACTTCAGAAAAATAAAATATATTTTTTTCACCCTTTGGTATTAGGAATTTGGTTTTCGAATCCGGAATTTAATTTTATGTAAAAAAATTACTTTCATTTTAATGCAAGCTTAAGAAATCTAAATCCACGCGGATGAAGTCGCTGGCATTATCTAGTTAAATAATAATATGATAAAAAATTGCATCGTTTGGCTCGGTCAGTAAAATGTCAGTAAAGGGCGCCGTTGTGATGTTCCAGTTCTTCGACTACGTGGGCATCGAGGACCCGCGCATCGCGGAGTTCTGCGCGGCCACGTGCGAGCCGTCGCCGCACGCCATCCTGCGCACCTGCCTGCTGAGGAACTTCGGCGCCAGCGACCGACACATCCACACCGAGGTACCTATAATGAACTTCACAACCTACTCCCTCCGTCATTCCACCGCAGCGAGAAGCCGTGAGCGTTGGCATCCCTATGTGGTCGACGTTCGGTCTGCTCGCACGTAACGTTGACCGAAAGGTCGGCGTTTCTTACGTCGGTTTAGTTTTTATTGAGTTATAGCTTTTTTTTATTTTTAAACGATAGATAAAAAAGATCGCGTGCCAGGAGATCGAGCTGACCATGAAGGTGGGCAAGCACAGCGCTACCGTCGTCTGCAAGAATAAGAAGACCGCCAAGCAGCGCGCCTCGCAGACTATATTGCAGGTACTTTACATTTCTCCACTGCCTCATTTATGACGTGTGCCTAATAGTGCAGTCCCATTATAGCTGAGGGTCCATTAATTCCATTTCATTAACCACGCAATGGTAGGTAGTGTTTTTGGGGGTTATCATACGGTGAGTTTCAAGTTCCTTCTGCATCCACTCCTTAGAGTGTTGGAGTTATGAGCCATGTTAGTCATAATAACTAGAAATAATGCTTAATGCTTATCCATAAGAAACGTCTACCATAGACAGGCGAGCACCTCAAGGTGATATATATCATAAGTTAAATTTCTTTTTTTTTCTTTGTTTCACGTTTCACTAAAAATTGTCGAATCAACACAATCTGTAACAAGAAGGAAAGAACCTCGACGTCACAATGCCATTCCTGTAGCGTTAAGCCTTGTCGCTAAAATACCTTGAAAAACTGTTTTCCACCCTCTTTCAGAAGTTTTGCCTTGCCCTTGATTCCGTCATCAACTGACCTTGTTCTTGAGTTGTACTTGTATGAGAGTCATACTGATCTCGTATGGTGAAAGCTGAAGACGAGGATATCTTCGGTATCTCGGTACCCGAGCCTGACTGTCACTTGGCAGCTTCGAATAATAAATCATATGGAACTAGAATTATAAATGACTAGCTGACGCCCGCGACTTCGGCCGCGTAGATTCATATAAATATCATACAAACGTTCAACCCCTATTTAACCCCCTTGGTGGTTGAATTTTCAAAAATCCTTTCTTAGCCAATGCCTACGTCACAATAGCTATCTCATATCTGCATGCCAAAGTTCAGCCCGATCCGTCCAGTGGTTTGAGCTGTGCGTTGATAGATGAGTCAATCAGTCAGTCAGTCACTTTTTCCTTTTATATAATTTAGATTTTTGATGTGTAATTAAAAGTACTAAAACCATACTAAAAATTAAGCTCAATCACATGAAGGCACAATAGATTTCATAGCGATACCGAGTCCCATAGTCAATTGGGCAATCTTTTTTCATTCAAAAAATGGCACGTCCGCAGGCGTTGCACCCGCACGTGCGGTCGTGGGGCTCGCTCCTGCGCCTGTACGGCTCCAAGTCCGTGAAGAGCTGCAAGGAGAAGAAGCAGGAGGAGCAACAGATAACCCTCCTCCAGGACAAGGCGCGTCAGAACGAGCCCAACTACGCGGTGCTGGAGAAGCTGCGCAACGAGATGAGGAAGTTACGGGAGAGAGACGAGTCCGTGGTCCCCATTGGAACCTTGTTGGTCACAGAGGACCTGCCCACGCACTCGGGATCCAATCTGAACAACGTTGACCTCTAAACGGATTAATCCCCAGTACGAGTTTTGATAGTTTTCGATAGCGAATTCGACGTCGAGTTCATCCATATATCTGTAACTGTAGAACTTGAACTTCAAAACAAGGCTGTTAGAATACATTTTAGGTTGACGTAACAGTATTTCGATACTCGAAATTTATAATATAGGATATGTATTTAATGTGTTTTATGGGTGAAGTGATAATTTATTGACCGATTATAATAATCGGTCAATGCAATGAATGCAAACGCGAATTTATCCCCATGATTAAATATGTTCTTAGTTTAATTTGTGTTGTTAGAACTCAATATGTATTGAGTTTTATCCACACATTTTTTAAAATTTAAATATTTATCTAAATAAGCATAATACGACGTAAAATATACTTGCAATAATCAGAATTGGTTACGGATCTGAGTTACCACGAACACTATTAGTATCACAAGTGAGTTGAAAAACACAGACCACTAAACAGCATTATAAGATACTTCAAACGTAGATTACGTTTGTAATTACATTGCCTCGTTAATATCTTCACCCGTAACACATTGTTTAAAACAAAAAATAAATAGGACCATAATAATTCCGACGATACGATATCGAAACTCACGAAAAACATCAAAGTTTTTCAAATGTCCGATCTCGTACTATAATAATATATACGTATACTATAATATAGTGATATGTGGAACCAATGTCAGCAATGAATTTATAAACGAGTCCGAAAATAGTTATATTATGATGTCGAGAATGATAATTCTAAATTAATTGACAATTATTTTACTAAAGGCCAAAAAAGATGAAGTAATTTAATTATAAATATATTGTCAAAAATCTAATTATAAGGATAAAATAATAGTGAAAACATATTTGTATATCTGTATGTATATTATTTTAAAAATTATGTTTTAATGTAATACTTAACTTTTGATTTATCACTTAGCTCAGTCCTAGATGTTATACTATTAATTTTATAGGAGTAAGTAAAAAACGATTTACTTAGTAGAAAATAGGATTTTTTATGTGTTTACTAGATACATCGACTAAAAAGTATAATAAGGAAAAAACACAGTTTCGGATTTTGGTCTTGTTTCATGGGTACTTACTATTTAAGAGATAAAGGGAAATGAGTAGCGAATAGTGCCAATCATTAATTATCATTTAAAGTAAATTTTTTGAAGAATAGTCGCACAGTTTTGAAAAATATTTTTATTTCGGTCTTGCTCGTGTGTCTTGCACTGAGCAATGCAGAAATAAAAAATGACGGTTTTGTATTCCCTTGTATTGTATTGTATGTATTCTTATCTTGATCGCATTATAATCGATTTAATTAAATAAGTAATTGAAGTACATACTGTAACTATATACATACATTTGGCATGTTTTTTTTTTTACAATAAGTACGACAGGGGTTGTCCATTAATCACGTGATGTTTTAACATTTTTTAACCCCTCTCTCCCCCATGGTGATACGTGGTGAGGTTTAAGACTACCCCCCACCCCCCATCAAAAGTCACGTGTATTTTTAGTACCTACAAAGAATCTTAAAATGTTTATAATATTATTTTTAAGTATAAAGTATAATCTAATCCTTTATTCTAGAAAATTAATTCGGTTTAGAAATCACGCGTTTGACGAAAAAATAAGTAGTACACGTGATATCTTACTATACCTCCCCTCCCCCCTTGTGATATTTCGTGATTTTTGTTGAACCCCTCCCCCCTTTCGAACCTCACGTGATTAATGGGCAGCCCCACAGTTAAATTTTCCTCTAATACATGCAAATAGTACACGGTCAAAACAACAAATACATACTATAAAATTATAAACATAATTCTAATAAGATATAATCATCGTTTAGCGCTTGTTCAGACACGTTATGTCTGAACGATTACTTTATAACTCATATAAATAAGACCTGCGCGATTTCCATGCGATTCTATAATCGCGCGGTTCCCGCCGTGTCTGAACAAGCGCTTATAGAATCAGTATAAATGAGACTGGTTAGGTCGAAATCCAGATCGTCCATTTATAAAATGAAAACATAGTGGAACATGCAAAAACTTTGATTATAATAAGAATATTGTTTTAAGTATTTGACATTCTACGTATTAAAATAATTAAAGTAGAAATTGATTATAATAATCTGACATCTATGTACAACATTGTAATGGCATTTTATTGACTAGGTACTATTATTATAATAATTATAATTATTAATCAAAAAATTGTTGTGGTTGTGTCATCCCATAATATAGTTCATACATAATAAGCAATTAGGTATATTTTATTAGAATTACTGACCGTAAGCCGTCAGAAAAGCGGCCGGCATGTGTGGATACTTTGTAAGAGATACCGCACCTTTGGTAGAACAAGGCCATAATTGTGCTTAACAAATACATTATTAAAAAAAACTGGCCAAGTGCGAGTCGGGCCTCGCTCTTTTAGGGTTCCGTACATAATTATGAACAACATAATATTTTGGGCGCAAGAAATATTTCATTTCCGAGCTAGACATCGCAACAAACCGTGAAAGAAAAACCTAAAAAGTGTTCGTTTGTTTTGGTCACAGCTTACAAACTACTTTATGAATCGTTGTTTTTAACCCGCGACGCATAAACGACGGGGTGTTATAAGTTTGACGTGTCTGTATGTGTGTGTGTCTGTCTGTTCCCCTGTGGCGCTCAAACGGGTGGACCGATTTGAATGCGGTTTTTTTTGTTTGAAAAGTGAATTAGTCGAGTGTTGTTAGCTATGTTTGATGAAAGGCGAATGTCGGGGGTTTTTAAAATTTTTAATTTATACTTGTTAGTATTTATTGTTTAAATACAGTATATTATGGTATATAATATACCGAAGTTTCATATTCCTAACTGGTTTAGTTTTTGAGATAGCCCCCGTCACAAAAATGGTCTAAAACTATCAACTTTGATGGCCCCCCATTTCCTTATTTTTTAAGCAAAAAATTAAAAAAATATCGATACCAGAAATTTCAATTGTCGTAAAGGACTTTCGGCACATTCTTTACGATAATTGAAATTTCTGGTATCGATATATTTTCGTGCTCTAGTCAATAAGTTCTAAACAATGATACCCCACAAGCTATGGTAAGAAAAAAAATTTTTTTTGCGGCTCCTTTTTAGGGTTCCGTAGTAAACAAGGAACCCTTATAGTTTCGCCATGTCCGTCCGTCTGTCCGTCTGTCCGTCTGTCCGTCTGTCCGTCTGTCCGTCTGTCCGTCCGTCCTCGGTTAATCTCAGAGACTATTAGTGCTAGAAATCCGTAATTTGGCATGAGTATAAATATTAATCACGCCGACAAAGTGGTGAAATAAAATTTTGATAAATATTTTTTTTTAGGGTAGCTCCCCTACATGTAAAGTGGGGATGAATATTTTTTTTCTCGTCTACCCCATAGTGTGGGGTATCGTTGAATAGGTCTTTTAAAAATACTGTGGGTGTGGGAACATCATTTTTCGATTTCTAGATCCGTTTGTAAAATATGATGTTTTAAAGTGCAAATTTTTATTAGAGTCAAGTGTCCCCCCCCTCTATCAGCCAAATGGCAGTATATAGGAACTTGAAAAAATTCACAGCAGTAGGGTATATAATCAATTTTAAAGGAAAACTATCACGGCTAAGTAGGGTTCACAGGTTAAGGAGTTATATCTGTTTTTCGAGGATTGTGACTACGGAACCCTACACTGCGCGTGGCCCGCCACGCACTTGACCGGTTTTATTCATGTATTGGAGTCCCCCTGAAAAATAATTTAATTCAATTTCTAATTCAATATTTAGTTTTGGGTTAACGTTCTACACCAAATACCAAAATCTTAGGTTTGTAACTCATTCAGTCTACGAGCTAGAGACCTGTGACCGGCGGACAGACAGACAGACGGACAGACAGACAGCCGAGTGACATTAATAGGGTTCTGTTTTTACCCTTTGGGTACGAAACCCTAAAAACTAACAGCCTGTTTCACCACCTTCTGATAAGGCCTAGGCCGCACTGCGGAATTTTTTCGCAAAATTCTGTGACATATATGGGAATGTATGAAGCTGCACGCACATGCGATTCAAAATTCGCGAGAAAAATATATTAAAATGCGGAATATAAACCGCGCGAATAAAATTCGCGCGAAAAAATTTCGCAGTGCGGCCTAGGCCTAAGTGTCGGTAAGACTAAACATAAGTTTTGTCACTTTCTTACTTTATGTCAAGTGACAAAGACAAAAGTTGTAGATAGCTATCCGATACTTATCAGAAGGTGGTGGAATAAGCCTTAAACGTCTTTAATTGTTGTTAACAACATCACTATCGTGTATAGTTTGTTTGTTGCAAAGGAGAATTACTTTAGACTAATATCAGCAGAGTCATACCATACTGAATCCATGTGCTAACTGCAAATACATCGCTCATTTGGAGCGACAGTGACACAAATGCAAATTAGTTAACTTTACACCAGATCAGAATAAAGATTATTTCATAGTTCAAAAGACGATTCTGAATCATTCTGACGGCTAAGTATTATTGTAAAATTGCCTGTTTTAATTAATTATTTTAAACTGCCGACGCAGATGATTATGCATAGTATTTTGGTATTAATAACTCATTTTCGCGTATTTTTGTAAATGTGGTCACTGTCGCTCCAAATGACGTCCAAACGACGCGACATGTCCTTGTTCTACCAAAGTTGCGATACGTATTATTCACTTTATACTACACCTGCTCTGAAAGTACCTTCTGGTTTTTCTCATATCGAAAGTCAAAGTACGTCATTACTGTCAAACAAATAGGCGGGACGAAAAAATATATGGAATTTCATTGTTAACGCGCTAGAGCGGAAGTTCCATTTATGAAATTCCATTACTAACGTGCTTTTTTCTTTTTAATTTTTGATCAAATCCGATCAGTACATGAAAAAAAACCTATGTCGACAAACACGACGTAAAAAGCACCCAATAAATAACAACCGTCACGGTAGGCGGCGCTGATGTCGCTATGTCACCGGGCAGGACCGGGGTCTGCTAGTTTAAATATATTTAATTTTAATTATTATAATTACATATGAACATAAAATAAAAGTAAAAAATACAAAATAGATTTTTTTTCGCGCTATTTTCTTTTTATTTTGCGAGTCGCTTTCTTTTGTTTTACCTATCCAAATTTTCAATTTATAAAATTACAAGTAGCTATTATGGAAGTCAAAGTGTCTAGTAGTGATAGTGAAGATTTGATGACGCCGCCCAACGCCGCCAGAATTAAAAATATGTGGCTAAGTAGTTATTTTTATATTGAAAATCTTTTACCCAAGATATCTAAAGATAGATAGAAATAGTTACAACAAAGCATATGAAGAAGAAGACAATGGAAACCCAACCTCTTCTTCTGATTGATTTACGGTAATAATTTTAATATTTTTGATTATTTTATTATTTTCCTCGCAGGTGTAGTATAAAGCACTATGTATCCCTTCGGGAGAAAGTGCGATTCCTCTCGGGCGTATTGCGGCCCTACGGCCTACGGCCTCGGGCCTCAAACTACACCCTCGTAGTAATCGGTCACTTTCTCCCGTCGAGGAACAATGTACTATTACACTTGTGATTTTGACCACTACATACTTCACACTACGGATTACATTTTAGGTTTAGGTTAGGTTAGGTTAAATAAAGCATTTTTAGCTAGGCATTCTGATGACATCTAATTTTTAACCCCCGACGCAAAACGACGGGGTGTTATAAGATTGACGTGTCTGTGTGTGTGTGTGTATGTCTGTCTGTTCCCATGTAGCGTTCAAACGGGTGAACCGATTTGAATGCGGTTTTTTTTTGTTTGAAAGGTGAATCAGTCGAAAGTGTTAGCTATTTTTGATAAAAATCGGTCCAAGATGGCCGCCGCTACAAAATGGCGGATTACATATTTTATCACAACGCCTTCAATATGGGTATCAAATTAAAGGGCTTGACTAGTAGAATAGTACTATGCAAATCCAAGATGGCCGCCATCACAAAAAGGCGGCGAATGACGGGGTTTTTAAAATTTTTAATTTATACTTGTTTATAGTGATTTTGAGTTTTGTACTGTAAGTATGAAAAATTCATTGCTTGCCGTTCGGCTCGGCTGGAAATTAAAGTCAACTCTATGGCTGTAATGCACGATCAGCATAATAACGATTAAGTGAAATGTTTTTAGTTTTCAATTAATTGTAATTAGTTTTAAGAATTTAGTTTACAATGAGCTTAAGAGGTCACTTTCTACGATTTGTCGGCGCAGGCAGCTAGTGGTGCCATCTGTTATGACTATCCGAAACTAATTTAATATTCAATTTCAGCGGCGCGAAGGTCACTTCTTGATTTTTTTCGTATATAAATGTAGCCTATTTGCCAATTGACACCTCACCTACATAAATTGGATACATACATACATACATATACTGCTAAAATCATAACCCTTCCTTTTGGCTTTGCCGTAGTCGGGTAAAAAATATACTTGTATACCCGTATTACTAATTCCCCGGAATTCTGACGTTTCGTAATGTTACCAGATATAAAACAATTCCCACAAAAAAGATAAAAAATTCAAAACTTATGCAAATACAAATCAACTGCCGCATGTAGATATGACAAATGCCTGACAGACACTTCATGGTGATAATGTCATTCGACATCCATTTTTTTTATAAATTTTTTCAATGTGCTTCTTTTGTTTTCTATTGCTGTCAGTGTGCACTTTCTAGTTTCCACTCTTGGTGTTTTCTATTTTAAGGCGAAACGAGTAATATTATTACGCGGCATATGGCTTTTTATGATGACAGGGAATTAAAATAGTTTGGGGTAAAATCGTACTTCGTAGATGTTAACCCTGTTCTCCATACAAATAACTCATCTGTAAATGACAATGCAGACAGCTGTCAGAATTCCGGGGAATTAGTAATACGTGTATAGATGAATACTGACAGACCTGTAGCCTTTATTAATACGCCTGAGTCATACAAAATGACGGTTTTTTTTGTGCCGACCGGTGACTTGTTGAAAGGGAATTCGCGTCGCGTCGACGAGCGTGTGGAGGCTTGCTCGTGACGGTTGCCGGCGGTGGTGAAGAGCAGCGTTTATACATTATGCCGGCTGTATAGTTCGTTTGGTAACTTAGTGTCGGTACAGGCGCAGGTGCTCTTAGTATTCTACTTTTATTTTTATTACTTTTTTCTGTTTGTAATTTTTTTTCTATTCTTACAGAATCTCCGAATAGTCTGCCAATCCGCACTTGGCCAGCGTGGTAGACTATGGTTAAAATCCTTCTCATTTTGAGAGAAGACCTGTGTTCATGAGAATATTATATTTTATGTTTATGGTCATATTGTAATAAAATACGAATATAAAAAAATATAAAAAGGAAAGAGAATTTTAATGAAAAAAATATGAGTAGGTATAAAACGCCAAAACCCCTTGTGCCTGTACACCCCGCGCGGCATGCTTTGAAGTCACGGCGGTGTCTTTGGCAAAACACCGCGCGGCGGAGGCGGCTAGACACAAAAGGCGACCGTAAGAAAACGAACAGACTATACACTCTTCCTGAGGCACCGCGAGGTGTGACGAGTGCTAGAGTGTACATGCTACACTCGCTTCATCTGTTGTCTCGCCTCGCCTCGCGTGTTGTTTAGACGCTTTCATAATTAACTAATTTATTACACCTGTCGCTTCTCTTTGACTCTGCCGCGTTGTGCTTGTGACAGCACATCTATTCTGAGAAACGTGAGCTCGCTCAATTTGTTATTAGATTAGTCTCCTCTCAGAATGAGAAGGGTTTAGCTCACGCGCTGGCCAAGTGCCCATTTGTTTTCACACGCCTTTGAGAACATGGAGAACTCTCAGGCGTGCAGGTTTCCTCACGATGTTTCTTTCATCATTAGAGCAAGTGATTCTTTTCTGAGTTAATTGCTTAAACCGCACATAACTCAGAAAAGTTAGAGGTGTGTGCCGGGGTTCGACCGCACATAACTCTGAAAAGTTAGAGGTGGCGGGGTTCGAACTCGCTCACCCCGATAAGGAGGTCGAAGTTTTAACCACTAGGCTATCACGGCTTTCTTTTAAACCCTTCTCATTCTGTGAAGAGACCTGTGCGTGTAGTGGGCCGGTGATGGATGATGGTGAACATGATGATGATGAACATGATGATGATGATATGATAATGATTAGATTAGTTCACATATACCTACATTACACAATAATTAATGATAGGTATCTGCCACAATGAAAGACAGAAATAGAATTAGTATTTTCCGTATTTTATTGTTGTTACACTAATTAGCTATTGTCTTTTGGCAATGTGTAGGAAATGGGAATGTGGAAATTTTATCAATTTATTTGCCAAGTTTTTTAATATGACATGAGAAATACAATTAATTATGAGGGCTAAAATTATTCGCATCGGAGCAGCATGGCGGGTCTGAGCTCTAGGCCTCTCTCCTATAAGAGATCCCTCTCTCCTATAAGAGAGGCGGCCTGTGTCCAGCGGTGGGACTACCCACTAGGGCTGTACTGGTGGTGGTGGGTGAGTAAAAATAAACAGGATGTATATTTTACAAAATTCTTTTATTTATAAATATACCTAGGTTTCCTAAAAGCGCTGTACCACGGAAGAGAGAAGTCTTATTCATTTTATCTATGCGCTGTACCTACTATTATAATTATGTACATTCAATACCTAACATTTTACTACGTTAACCTAAAATACATGAATTAAAAACTTAATTTCTTTCTTTAATTTGTACACGTGCCACAAGTTTTTCATTCACAAGTTGACATGCTTATAATAATAATTATTATTATGGCTTCAAAATAGGCTGGAAAATTCAATAATCAATAAATGCATATTCAATATCGCGCCGTATAGATCGACCAGAATCTCATGAAAAATAGGGAAATGAAATTCCAAGGTTAGCAACACTACGGCTGCCCTAGCGATAAACAAAGTAACTGACATTTTTTGTGAAATTGACTTTTTGCATTAACAAAAGTTTTATGTCGAGTAGTTTTTTACCACAGTTTAATATTTCAAATATCTTGAACCGTTTACTGAAATTTATAATTGCCCAAACAAAGTAACTGCACTCACTAACCCGGAATATAAATGCAAAAATCAAGTAAACAACAAGCACAACATAAAAACAAAGTAATTGGATGTTGATTACTTTGTTTTTGTATTTAAAATGCAGTTGCTTGATTTTTCCTTTCGTGAAACGATCCCAGGTAAGGTGTTCTGAATGTAATTACTTTGTTTATCACTAGGGCAGCCGAGTTAACCTAGTGTTGCTTACTACAAAATTTAATTTCCCTATTTTTCATGAGATTCTGGTCGATCTATACACGCGCGGATAATTTTTATGCAGTTGGATTTTGGGGCTATTTTATTGCCAACAAAATTATATGAACAGTGAATGATGTCCTTTGTACTTAATCTATAGGTGGGTAAGTAGTCTCGATCAGCCCCAGAGCTGCCACCCTGGATACCGGCTCTCGCTAACCGATAGCAAGTTTGAGACTCCGTCTGTGCTTACTGGGTAGGGTGCCTGAAAATACGGACCATAAACCACTAGACAAAAATCTTCGGACTGAATTGAAAACTTGGAATTCAAAAAGGGTCTAAGTTAGTGCTATTCTTTTCACAATTAGCACAATTAGGCACAATTAGCCACATTGTGGCTAATTCTGTTGTACACAATCTCTAAACCTAAACTAAATGGACAGGTTTTAAAATAGTGCTATCTCCTTCAGCAGGGAGGATTGTGAAAGAGACAGGAATATATTTAGACCTGTCATTTTAGTTTAGATTTAGAGATTGTGTACAACAGAATCGGCCACAATGTTTCCTGCGGAAAAGGATCGCATAACATGGAGAGCTGTTAATTTACATAGTTAAGGGGTTGTGTGCAACCGAACTAGCGCCAACTATTCTGATAGATAAACGAAGTCTGTTCGTTATTTCCAGCTCATTATTCCGTTCCGCTCATTAGCTCTCTTCGTTCCGCTCAACCCTTTCTGCTTGACTCGGCATCAGCTTTAGAGCGGGGCCGCACTGCGAAATTTATTCGCGCGGTTTATACTCCGCATTTTAATATATTTTTCTCGCGAATTTTAAATCGCATGTGCGTGCAGCTTCATACATTTCCATATGTCGCAGTGCGGCCCCGCTCTTAGCCTATTCCCCGCTGATAACAGCACGGATATCAAGACTTGAGGCCCACACCCACTAACCATCGCCAGACAATAATACTGAGGAACTATTTCAACACCTTCTGATAAGTGTCGGATAGCCGTATATGTGTCACTTTCTTACTTTATGTCAAGTGACAAAGATAATAAAATACTAAGGGCCTGTTTCACCACCTTCTGATAAGTGTCAGATAGCTTAAACGTAAGTTTTGTCACTTTCTTACTTTATGTCAAGTGACAAGAACAAAAGTTGTGAATAAGCTATCCGACACTTATCAGAAGGTTGAGAAACAGGCCCTTACAATACATATGTGAATAAGCTATCCGACACGTCTTATCAGAAGGTGGTGAAAGAAACAGCAAATGACTCACATTGGTTGCGCCCAGCCAGCGTCTCTTGATGAAGTCGGCGGCACGTTCCGCGATCATGACCGTGGGGGCGTTTGTGTTGCCCGAGGTTACCGCCGGCATTATACTAGCGTCGGCCACGCGCAGTCTGTCTATGCCTTGCACCTGATAAAATATCAATACCTACATTAATTCTACTATTCGAAGACTAAAAATGTACCAAACGAAGAATGAGTTCCTACTCAGTTACACTCTGTCAAGAAGGTATAGATAGGTAGGTATCCTGTCTTGAATATAAATGCACCAAGATTGTGTAAGAGAGCAGAATAATAGTTTCAGTTGCCAATAACTGAAAAATAAAGTTATTGCTTTACTAGCTTGTCAGTGAACTGTAGCCGAGTTTTTCAAGGCATTCGGGTCGCGCCAGCCAGGTTCGAGTTCCTCTAGCATTATAGTAGTAGGTAGTATTACCTAGAAAATTGCTTTCACTGACCTGTAGCAAATTATCCACTACAGCGGTCGGATCGCCTCTTGGCCCCATTTTGCAGGACCCGGCCTGATGGTTCTCGGGGGCGGTCTGCATCCGTACCGCGCACTCCCAGTACGCGTCACATCCGAACTTAATCTTCTCGCATCCCTTTACTGGCGTTTTGTCAAGTTTCATTCCGTATTTTTTCAGTACTTTCGTTTCCGACAGTTTTATTGCGAACTTGATGCCCTCGACTAGTGTTTTGACGTCGTCCGGATGAGTTAGGTAGCTGAAAGAAAAATTTTAGTTTCTGAACTAGCTAATGGTGATCATATAACCCGCAAGACCCGACAAGACCCGCAGATTTGTTCGCTTCAGAAAAATACTGCGCCGTCAGCTGAGGACGGTGCTGACGTGAACTCTGTTGACGTCATATGCTTTGTCAGTGGACAACTGCGTTGTGTATGCCTCTTGCGGCTCTAGCGGTCCGGCCTCCTGCTGGTCATCTCTTCATAAGCTAGGAGGAACACTGTTGATGGAAATTGATGTCACATGCTGCATTTGTGCGAGAGTTAGAAATGAGTATGAATTACCTACTTTTGATTTATGTGTAGGTTAGTAGGTAGTGTATAAACTTACTTGGCATATATTTTGGGATAGGCAAATGGATCGGCGCTGCCTATCTCGAGCCTGCCTCTGCTCTTGGGATGCAGGACGGCGGGGAACATCTGCACACTGCGGGACCCGTCTCCGAGCTTCTCCCCCACCATGCCTGTCTTAGCACAGTCTGCCAGGAAGCCACCGAAAAAGAGCTGGACGTCAGGGTTGTCTTCTGCTGGGTCCGAATACTTGGTGTTGATGAAAGCTGTGACTTCAGAAATACCTGGAAATCATACAACAATATAATATGTCTTATACCTATTACCTTCTGTATTTTTATCTTGATGCTTGAGCTTAGAAAATATTATGAATGAATGACGTAACAAGCTATAATTTAAAAATTAAAAAAACCCGACTGCCATGCTAAAAAACTAACTAAAAAATTAATAAACTACCACCGTACCACTTACAGTGTAGTTGTTATTTATTTTGTTTTTCATGATTTGTCACTCCAAATTGATTTAAAACATATAGATTGTATACATTTTCGTACTCGCCTTTTAAAGCCCTTTATTTTGATACCCCACTCGAGGGTCTTGAAGAAAAAAATTTTTTTCAGCCCGCACATTAAAGTGCATAACATTCGCCATTTTGATTTTTTATGAGTTTTATGTACCCAGTAACATTTGCGTCGTCAAGACAAATCTAATGACGTATAATTTATCAAAATAGGTTGAGCCGTTAAGTAGTTACGAACTGACATAGGAAACGGTCATTTTCTACGATTTATCACTCCAAATTGTTTCCAAATATATAAATTTATACATTTTCGTATTTGCCTTTTGAATCCCTTTATTTTGATACCCCACTCGAGGGTCTTGAAGAAAAAATTTTTTTTCAGCTCGCACATTAAAGCGCATAAAGTCCGCCATTTTGATTTTTTTTTAAATTTAGGTACCCTATAACACTCGCGTCATTGAGACAAATCTAATGACGTATCATTTATCAAAATCCGTTGAGCCGTTGATTAGTTACAAGCGGACATAGGAATGGACATACATACACACAGGTGAAACACATATACCCAGTCGGGTAAACCAGTCGGGTAAAAAAAAATACACACCAGTTCCAGACATGAGCCCATCTCTGAACAGCAAATACTCCATCGCGGTTGCCCAGTTGAGCGGTGCCGTATTGTTGTCGTTGACGTGGAAGTTGAGAAAGTGGGCTACGTGATTATGCAGGTTGCGGCCCACGGCTGGCAGTTTGTGGACCACTTTGACCCCCGCGCGGGCCAGGACTTCAGGGTCGCCTATACCGCTCAGTTGAAGAATTTGGGGGGACGCTACTGCTCCGGCGCTGGAAACATTACCTTCGTTAAAATTATAAACTACCTACTAAATAAACGTGTGCGTAGTTAAATCGAATAAGCACCTACCTAGTAGATGTTTTCTGTCAAGTATGTATGTAGATAGGTATATGTCGGTAGGTAGGTACTCTAAGGGTCTGTTTCACCACCTGATAGGTAAGTGTCGGATAGCCTTAACGTACCTAAGTTTTGTCACTTTCTTACTTTATGTAGACCTATGTCAAGTCACAAGAGACAAAGACATAAGTATCTTACCTAATAGGAAATCTCCGTCGAGATTAGCCGCCGTGGCCAAATAGGTTCGGGAGTAAATCTTACACTTAAGTATATACTTAACTTGCCTACCTATTTCTAGATAAATACTATAAGCTTTGATTATTCAGGAATTCTTTGACTATACCTAAGTATACCTAAGTATTACCTTACAATAATTTCGTTGTTGGCAAATATAACTTCGGTGCCGCCGAAACTGTTCCTCACTTGAACCGCGTACGCCTGCCGGGTGGTCTGGTTGATCAGCACTTTGGTGACGGTGGCGTTGAGCATCACGTGCAGGTTGGGGCGGTGCTTGGCGGGACGGAGGAAAGCGCGCGCCACGCTCAGCCGGGAACCGTTGCGATTGGTCGTTTGAGCAATCGAGAAGCCCGTGTGACGCTCGCCGTTCAGGTCCACTGCTTGGTATCCTGCAGAGCCATTGTAAATAAGATATAGGTAGGTAGGTGTTATGTTGGCTACGGTCTGTTGATCTCACTGGTTGACCCACCCAGTGGGACCATCAGGATTTTCAAGTCCTAATGATCCCACTGCTTAACTTGGGTGGGGCGCTATAAAGATTTATGAATTCTGATGGTCCCACTGGGTCCCATTGGGTCCAACATACCGTAGCCATTATGTTTGAAATCAAACTTCCTTACACGCGGTAAGAGAGAGCATTTGAGCAATTTAAATTAAAATGAAACGTCAATCATGAAACGTGTAGCGCTCTCGTATTTATTTCTATGTGTATTGAGCATTTACCAATAATCTCTATTGCTCAGTAAGTACTCCAGTGTTAAGACACGTTACAACAAGACAAAAGACTTAAAACTTTTCTGTAAGTAAGGAAGTATGAAACCGTTTTATTATCCCAAGAAAATCCATACAATTGTTAAGAAACTCACTTTGGAAAGGGTTACGAATACGCTAACACTTACAGCTATATTTTTGTAATAAATCCAGAAAACGTTACAAAAACAAAAAAACCGGCCAAGTGCGTGGCGGGCCACGCGCAGTGTAGGGTTCCGTAGTCACAATCCTCGAAAAACAGATATAACTCCTTAACCTGTGAACCCTACTTAGCCGTGATAGTTTTCCTTTAAAATTGATTATATACCCTACTGCTGTGAATTTTTTCAAATTTGGCTGATAGAGGGGGGGGGACACTTGACTCTAATAAAAATTTGCACTTTAAAACATCATATTTTACAAACGGATCTAGAAATCGAAAAATGATGTTCCCACACCCACAGTATTTTTAAAAGACCTATTCAACGATACCCCACACTATGGGGTAGACGAGAAAAAAAATATTCATCCCCACTTTACATGTAGGGGAGCTACCCTAAAAAAAATATTTATCAAAATTTTATTTCACCACTTTGTCGGCGTGATTAATATTTATACTCATGCCAAATTACGGATTTCTAGCACTAATAGTCTCTGAGATTAACCGAGGACGGACAGACGGACAGACGGACGGACATGGCGAAACTATAAGGGTTCCTTGTTTACTACTTAAAAAGATATGAACTGTAAAGTCACTATTGAATTTAAAAAAATGTACCTAATTCCTCGCCAGCCTTTACAAGACTGTAACTCAAAGGAGGGTGGTAGGGGAACTGCGACACGGTCAGAGGTCCGCCGGTGGCGTGGTAGCCCTTGTCCATCTCCTCTATCTGCTTGTTGTCTTCGGACTTGAGGAAGTAGGGCAGCACGTCTTCGTACGCCCAGCCCTCGTTGCCAGCCGCCGCCCAGCCGTCGTAGTCCTTGCGCGACCCTCGCATATACATCATACCGTTCATTACTGAAGTACCACCCAGTACCTGATTGGACAAGAGATAAAGTTCGTAAACTAAAACCCGACCCGACGCTTAAGTAGTAATTTAATTTAATATAAAATAATAATTTAGTGTGCAGAAAGCGTGGGGCAAGCAGCTAGTGGCGCCATCTATTATTTCTATCCGAAATTAAATATTATTTTACTTTAGCCGCTCGGACGTCGCTTTTCGTTTTTTTTTTTCGTATATAAAATGTAGCTTATGTCACTTGGACTATAACCAACGAAACAATCGACACCTCAATGAGGTGACCTCATTCATCAAAATCAACCCAGTAGTTTAAAGATGCTACGGTGTAAAATACAGAATCTTATGCGAAATGTCCGGGTGAGAGGCTTTCACCGCGACTAAAGTACCACCCTACCGCCAAAGACGTGAAGCTAATCGATTTAGCGTAGAAACATATTCTAAGTGTGCTTAACGCCTTCCAGGTTCCATTTTAGATGGAATTACTTCTTATTGTACAGACTTTGAGAATTGAGATGGTTGTCAAAATGTGTCTAATAAAGTTTAAAAGTTCAAAGATGTCTGGCAGGGGGTTGCAACTGTAATAATTGTCCGGCAATGGATAACGTGATTACTAAAGTTATCCTGAAGAAAATATAAAAAAATAGACTTTATACTTTGACGTAAGATTTTTTACACCTTTATTACCTGTTATCTCCCAAAGTACCTAACCATGATCTCAACTTCATAGCCGCTGATCGTTCCTCCTTGTGTTGGGGACAATACACAAACTTTCAGCTTTTATAAAATAACGAAGCTCTTTCCATCGTGGGCTCTTGCTCTAATAACTACGAGTGGTAGATTGCCCTAAACATAAAGCCTTTTTTACAAGCTTTATCCACCATAACGTTTACCTTTCCTCTAGGCCAGTAGCATTTCTTATCCTTTTCACCGAGACAAGCCGCCGGTTCCGGCTCTGTTTTGTATCCCCAGTCTATGCTCGAACCTATGAAGTTCAGGAACATGGACGGCACCTGAGCGCCTGTGGGCTCATCGAAACCTTGAAAAAATATATATTTAACTTTAGCCAATTGATTTGAAAAGTTTCATGAAAATTATACTTTACAATTACAAGTCTGGGTCACTGAAGAGTGTGGACTGAATATACAGGACCTATACACATTGTATAACCTTAAGCTCCAGGGCACACTGATATATGTGCAGACTTAGCCAAGCTGCCCCTCTTTAATGTCGCAGCCACATTAAAGGGAAATGCCATTGGCCATTGCGTCGGATGCGGGAAATTTTGGTAGATCAAAGAGGTTCAATGGCAGATTTATCGCATTAAAGCGGCCACACCTACGGCTATCGTTATGTTCAAGGCATTTCCCGAAGATGTGGCCACTACATATTGCATACACGAAGCGTCCACCCAGGGAAACATTTTGTACACCTTGAGGAGGCTACTTTTATTCCATTCAAAAAAGTGCTGCTACTTCCGGCAAAGAGTATCGGCTAGGAAATTTAAGACAGTGGCGAGCACAATAGATCAGCTACGGTCAACGTGCTACAGAGGCCTAGTGACTTGCATAGCCGCAACAAGAAGAAGAAGAAGTGTTCCGAAAAGCGAACCTATTTTTAACCCTTGACGCAAAAACGACGGGTTTGTTATAAGTTTGACGTGTCTGTGTGTGTGTGTGTGTGTGTGTCTGTCTGTTCCCCTGTAGCGCTCAAACGGGTGAACCGATTTGAATGCAGTTTTTTCTGGTTGAAAGGTGAATTAGTCGAGAGTGTTGTTAGCTATGTTTGATAAAAATCGATTCAAGATGGCCGCCGCTACAAAATGGCGGATTACATATTTTTTCACAACTCCCTTAATATGGGTATCAAATGAAAGGGCTGGACTAGTAGAATAGCACTATGCAAATCCAATATGGCCGCCGCCACAAAATGGCGAATGTCGGGGGTTTTTTAAATTTTCAATTTATACTTGTTGTAACTCTGTCTTATACGAATACTTTAAAATGATTTTTTGGTTACCAGCTTCCAGTAGAAGAACTCTCCACTCGGGCACTTCAGACAACCGCGCCGCTACCACGGAGCCAGCCGACCCACCCCCGACGACGATGAAGTCGTACACTGAGTCCATGTGGCGACGGAACTGCAAACAATAGTTCAGATCTACTTGTATAGATATACTTACCTACCTACCGTACAGTAAACATAAACAACTGAGAAGAGGATCCAAGGAGAATCCTGACCACACGAGTAGTAAATCGAGTTTTCGAGTGCTCCGATTTAGACTAAGCACACAGTTGGTGACAAACATGCGCATATGTGTGAGTATAGAATAGAATAGAATAGAATAGAAAAGTTTTTTATTCAAATAAACTTTTACAAGTGCTTTTGAATAGTCAGATGAATCTACCACTGGTTCGGAATGCCGTTCCAACCGAGAAGAACCAGCAAGAAACTCGGCGGTTGCTCTTTTCCAAATTTACAATATCAATATAACAATTTTATGGTAAGTACATGATTGAATTGCCGTCTCACGCATTGCTGGAACGAGTCAAATCCACGCCTTTTTATCATTTATATAAGTAATCATAATTTTATTCAGATAAACTTTCGGAAGCGTTTACGAATCGACAAATGAATCTACCACAGGTTCGGAATGGTGCTTACAATTCTACACATGTGAAGAAGGGCAGACAAAAGTAGCCCCATTTCCGACGGTGGCACCCGTTCACGAGCATGACGCATGATCCAGCCATTGCTTCGCTCAACCATATTCGAGGGAACGTAACAACCCGCACCACACGACACCACCACAGAAATGTTTAAAGAGAGCGTGACATACTTAGGCTACCCATGATCAAAGCATCGAATTGAACACCAATAATCAAATACTCGGTTTAAGACATTGAGAAATTGCTCCATGCTTTTTTATCATTTATATAATCTTCAATTGTATAATATGCTTTTTTTATGAGCATATTTTTAATAGAGTTCTTAAACTTGTGTAAAGGCAAGTCTAAGATTGCTTGTGGAATTTTATTATAGAACATTACGCCCATTCCCACAAATGACCTTTGGACCCTTTTGAGGCGTAACTGAGGAATCACGAGCCTATTTCTATTTCTTAATTGCCTGTCGTGTAATTCGCACTTTTTAATGTAACTGTGAATGTTTTGCCTAACAAAAATTATATTGTTATAGATATATTGAGAAGCTACCGTAAGAATACCTATTTCTTTAAATTTCTCTCGAAGGGAATCCCGCGGTTTTAAATTATAAATTGCGCGAATTGCCCTTTTTTGTAAAACGAAAATTTTTTCAATATCAGCCGCTTTACCCCATAGTATGAGTCCATACGACATAATACTATGGAAATATGCAAAATAAACAATTTTTGCAGTTTCTATATCTGTTATCTGTCGAATCTTCCTAACAGCGTAAGCAGCAGAGCTGAGCTTGCCAGCAAGTGTTGCTATATGGGTGCCCCATTGAAGCTTTGCATCTAGGGTTATTCCCAAGAACACAGTTGTGTCCTCAGTTTTCAATGGCTCACCACTTATCTTTAAATTTTTGCTAGTAACCCTTGTATTGGGCAATAGAAACTCGACACACTTGGTTTTTTTTGCATTCAAAAGTAGATTGTTTGTAGTAAACCAGTGTGAAACTTGAGATAATGTATTATTTACATCGTCAAAATTGTCCTTAGTCCTATCGACTTTAAAAATCAAAGACGTGTCGTCAGCAAATAGTACAATATCGCAAGCATTTTTGACAAAATGTGGTAAATCATTAATATAAACCAGAAACATGAATGGACCCAGAATAGAGCCTTGGGGAACACCCATTACTGAGGCTGATCCGGACGACTTAACATCATTGATACATACTCTCTGTATACCTACAGCGGGCCGCTTGTAGAAGCTTCCCCTCTGTAGGTACTCTGTGTCCTGACGTCCCAATTTAGTTCTTTTATTGTACCAATACCAACATCCAATTATGTGTTACGGCAGTTAATTGACTCATTTTTTGGGCAAAGAATCAGCCTGGCTGTTCAGCACGGTAGGACAGCCAGTATTCTTGGCACCATTTCGTGCGATCATGATTTGCCTAGTTATTAGTTGAAGCTAGTTTGAGATTAAACAAGCTATAATTAAAAAAATTAAAAAAACCCGACTGCCATGCTATAAAACGAACTAAAAAATTAATAAACTACCACCGTACCACTTACAGTGTAGTTGTTATTTATTTTGTTTTTCATGATTTGTCACTCCAAACTGTTTTAAAACATATAGATTGTACCTATACATTTTCGTACTGGCCTTTTAAAGCCCTTTATTTTGATATCCCACCCGAGGGTCTTGAAGAAAAAAAATTTTTTTAGCCCGCACATTAAAGTGCATAAAATCCGCCATTTTGATTTTTCATGATTTTTATATACCCAGTAACATTTGCGCCATCAAGACAAATTTAATGATGTATAATTATCAAAATTGGTTGAGTCGTTAAGTAGTTACGAACTGACATAGGAAACGGTCATTTTATACGATTTATCACTCCAAATTGTTTCCAAATATACAAATTGTATACATTTTCGTATTCGCCTTTTGAATCCCTTTATTTTGATATCCTACTCGAGGGTCTTGAAGAAAAATTTTTTTTTCAGCTCGCACAATAAAGCGCATAAAGTCCGCCATTTTGATTTTTTTTTAAATTTAGGTACCCATTGACACTCGCGTCATCGAGACAAATCTAATTACGTATCATTTATCAAAATCTGTTGAGCCGTTGATTAGTTACAAGCGGACATAGGAATGGACATACATACACATAGGTGAAACACATAATATACCCAGTCGGGTAAACCAGTCGGGTAAAAAAAAGAAAATACATCATGTGTATAGTATAATAGGTGCATTGTATAACATACCTAAGTTTTCGGCAGTAGATAAAAGTATAAAGTATCTTACTGAGTGCTGAGTTATCGTTGTTTATAGATTGGTAGGTAAGACACCTATTTCATAATTTAAAGATTTTTAATCGCTGAAAGATACGAATCATCGATACCTAAATTCAAACGGTCTATACCCACAAGGTTGTCACGAACTTAATTAAATTAATTAGGTACTAAGTAGTTAGAGGGCACGAACTAATTGAAAGCTTATTCTCAAGTATTTTATCTTCCAGTTTTATTTCCGTTACAACACTTTCCGATATAGTGGTATAATATTAACTGAAGATAAAAATGTAGTAGTAGTAAAACAGTAATAAAGCAATACATTACCTGTGTTATGTATCTAGCTATCTGCTGAGTGTAATTAAGTATTTTCATACATGAGCATTAAAATTTCACACAACTGTGTGAAAAATTGTTAGGTATTATAATATCGTAATTATGTATCAGTTGTGTATTAGCGCTCTATTAATTAATTAGATTAATTTATAGATTAGTTATGCATCGTAACATGCGTGTACAAAAATCTAGATCTACGTGAGTAAGTAGGTAGATCTAGATTTTTAGTACTCTGACTTTTCTAATAAGACATAATCTATATTTACTATAGATACTCGTAGATATAGTAGATACTCATAGCAACAATCTAATTGCGAGAAATCTATTGAGACGTGATCGAATTTTTAAGCTGCGTATAGAACTATAGATATATCATTATAGTGAAGATATTATAAAAAAAACCGCCCACGTGTGAGTCGGACTCGCGCACGAAGGGTTCCGTACCATTATCTATAAAAACGGCAAAAATCACGTTTGTTGTATGGGAGCCCCCGTTAAATATTTGTTTTATTTTAATTTAATTATTAATTTTTAAAGTGAATATATAACTAAGTAAATAATTTGTGAATATTTCAAGCGTCTACCTGTTGCCGTTATCAATATCGAGCAAAAACGAGCCAAAAAAATCACGTTTGTTGTATGGGAGCTCCCTTAAATATTTATTTTATTCTGTTTTGTTTAGTAGGTATTTGGCAACAGAAATACATCATCTGTGAAAATTCCAACTGTCTATAACTATCACGGTTCATGAGATACAGCCTAGTGAGAGACGGACAGACAGACAGATAGACAGACGGACAGCGGAGTCTTAGTAATAGGGTCCCGTTTTACCCTTTGGGTACGGAACCCTAAAAATATAACATACCTACCTACTTAATTTAGGTAATTTCGCGTCTTATGAATATCTACTTAATATAGGTATTGTGGCTAATTCTGTTGTACAAAATCTCTAAACCTAAACTAAAATGACAGGCCTAAATCTATTGCTATCCTTTTCTGCAGTGAGCACTATGAAAGAGATAGGAATAAATTTAGACCTGTCATTTTAGTTTAGGTTTAGAGATTGTGTACAACAGAATTGGCCACATTATAATCTTAATGCTAAATATAATTAGTTCGAAATAGTAGTTGAGTAGGTATATTATTTCTGTTGACAAAAGTACCTACTTAACGAAAAAAAACCGTATTTCTAACGTATTTATTTTTTCGTTATTTTTGTCTACTGAGTTTTGAGTACTTAATTAAGTAATTCTTTCCTAAGTTAGTTTTGTGGAAACTAAAAAAAAACACTCAATGAAATGCACGATTCGTCAATTTTGAATGGCCGTAACGTGCGTTTTACCGTACCTAATAGGAGAATCACGATCGGATAAAAAAGAGGTTAGGCCACATCGTAATCGGTTGATCTAGTATCCGAACTAAAATAAACATCGCGGATTTTACATAATAACGCCGGTTACGGAAGAGATTCGGAACAAAAGATAAAGTTGTCTCATTGCAGTGCCGTAGGCTCGACGTGCAGTATTGCTAACGTAATACACTCTCAGGGCTGGCTAAGTATTGTTTACAGTAGTTTCTTCTCTATTTATTCTACTATATAAAAATAAGTCGGGTTTTCCTTCCTGACGCTATAACTCCAGAACGCACGAACCGATTTCCACGGTTTTGCATTCGTTGGAAAGGTCTCGGGCTCCGTAAGGTTTATAGCAAAGAAAAACACGCGAACAAAGTCGCGGGGGTCAGCTAGTCTACTATATAAAAATAAGTCGGATTTTCCTTCCTGACGCTATAAGTCCAGAACGCACGAACCGATTTCCACGGTTTTGCATTCGTTGGAAAGGTCTCGGGCTCCGTAAGGTTTATAGCAAAGAAAAACACGCGAACAAAGTCGCGGGGGTCAGCTAGTCTACTATATAAAAATAAGTCGGATTTTCCTTCCTGACGCTATAAGTCCAGAACGCACGAACCGATTTCCACGGTTTTGCATTCGTTGGAAAGGTCTCGGGCTCCGTAAGGTTTATAGCAAAGAAAAACACGCGAACAAAGTCGCGGGGGTCAGCTAGTCTACTATATAAAAATAAGTCGGGTTTTCCTTCCTGACGCTATAAGTCCAGAACGCACGAACCGATTTCCACGGTTTTGCATTCGTTGGAAAGGTCTCGGGCTCCGTGAGGTTTATAGCAAAGAAAAACACGCGAACGAAGTCGCGGGGGTCAGCTAGTTTACGTATAAGTACCTACCTATTATGTACGTATTGTTTAGAAGGAGATTACTTTCTAACTATATGTTTCTTTAGACCGAATAGGTATTAACTTTATTAAAAGTAAAAATAAAAATAATAGTAATTATAAAGTAGTCCGAAGTTTAGATGGGATTCTAAAAAACCTATTCATCAATTAAGTATAATAGGATAGGATACATCTACTTTCTACATCTATTATACCTATTCATATTTTTTTCAAGAATTCTTAACAAGTGAAAAACTGAAAACAATCGATCAGGTAAATAATTTTAAGGTAGGTAGGTACTGTTAATTGTTACAGGAAAACGTTTGATTGTGAGCTAAGGATTATCTTGAACTTTAGCGCACCTTAAGTTATGGTAAGAGTCAGCAGACGATCAGCATCAAAAAAATACACCCGCCATTTTGTATTATATGGCTTGCTGTTCAAATGCAGACTATTTGCATAGCCTTTAAGGCTAAACATTGCGAACTTTCAGGTTAGGGATAAACTCTGGTCTCTGGCTGCCAATTTATATGTTTTATTTTAATGGCATTCAGTAAGCAACCCTGATATCACTGTTACGTGTCATTTCGCGAAGCACCGCTGTTTCTGAGGCACGTCGCAACAAACCGCTGGCGGCGATGATTTGCGGTTGACTTGAAACCGACTGCCGTGACCCGATGCGATCAATAATTTAGGACATACGTAACGTTTAGATACTTTTGCGGTGGACGATGGTGTGGAGCCATTGTGTGGCATTGATCGTAAAAGAGAAGGTGAAGCTTTTTATAAAACAAATAAACTGGGTCTTAAAATTGAAGTTATTTACTTTTAAAGCTGATCGAACAGTAAAAAAACACCATTGTTAATTTGGGTTTCTTAAGCAGGATTCTACAGTCTAAGTACTTAAGTGCCTTCTCACCAAGGCTTGGAACCGGTTTAAAATTAACCGGTTACTAACAGTTATTTAAAGGTTTAGTTGATTTTATCGTTCGGAGTGTAAACGTTAAAAGAGCGTTATTGAAAACCCTTATTAACCGGTTTCTGGCACAGGGGAAGGGGAGGGGGTGGTCGCCGGACTATATATGTATACGTACCACATAGCTGCGCATTGAAGTAAGACGGCAAAAACCGTTCGAAACCGGTTTATTGAACAAAACCGATTTTACGAACTTTATTTGATTAAAACCGGTTAATTATGGTTAAAGGTAGAACAAAACCGAAATGAAAAGTTCATCATGTAAGTATACTTAGGCGTTAACCGGTTCGGATTTTTTACCGGTTTCCAAGCCCTGCTTCTCACAAAGTTTCCGGTCTTGATCCCTCAACTTATCATTCATCATCTGCACTTATTTTATTATTCGTTTGCGACTGAGCGCAACCAGATCTATTGGGCTGGGTTTTTTAGAACCTTGCACTACACCTAAGTGTGTCATGTACCTTCCTCTTTTTGTTTTTACCCCCCATTCTTAAGACTAACGTATTCTCCTAACGGTAAATGTGTAGTACCTGTGCTCTTCCACAAGGGTCCTCCAAGTCGCACTGGCTCCTTAGGAACACTTCAAGCAGGCCCATGAAAAGCATGAAGGCACCGCCCCCACACGTCGCGGCCAGGGTCGGCCCCGGCTGCGCCATGGGACAGTCGCAGGTTATGGCCATCTGAAACAACAAAATACCTATAGTGTTACCTACTTTTAGACACCCACATTTAGCTATCTACTGAGTATGGTCTTGGTATTTAATTTAATCATGATTTTTACTAACCCCCGACGCAAAAACTACAGGGTGTTATAAGTTTGACGTGTCTGTGTGTGTGTGTGTGTGTGTGTGTCTGTCTGTACCCCTGTGGCGCTCAAACGGGTGGACCGATTTGAATGCGGTTTTTTTTGTTTGAAAGGTGAATTAGTCGAAAGTGTTGTTTTCATCAAACATAGCTATATGTTTGATGAAAATCGGTCCAAGATGGCCGCCGCTACAAAATGGCGGATTACATATTTTTTCACAACTCACTTAATATGGGTATCAAATTAAAGGGCTTGATTAGTAGAATAGCATTATTGCAAATCCAATATGGCCGCCGCCACAAAATGGCGAATGTCGGGGGTTTTTAAATTTTTAATTTATACTTGTTCGTTTAAGGGTTCTGCTTGGCCACGACCACGCCTAACGCATAAACCAAGTAAGCCTGAATTCCTTTCCACACGAATGTCAGTCGTGTTGCTATAGTTCTAGGACTATGAGAGTGAGGGAAGAGAGAGTAGGTACGCGGACGCCTGTGTTTGCGCACACAATTGTGCACTATAACTACTGGCTGGTCATCGTTGAGGCCTATTCGGTCTGGAGAGTGACCATTATTATCATTCATTAAACTAGGAGGAATTCAAACCTCAAGCATTTTTGGAAGTTTTAGAAGCTTTTACCTGCGGCCTGTATAATCAATATGTTTTACCTTAATACTCGTTCTACCTACTTGTTGTAATTTTAATTAGTGTAATTTCATATAATGATTACCTAAGTAGGTAGGTATGTAACGTATTTGACGTACAATTTACACAAGCAGTTCAATAAAATAAAACTAGTTAACCTCTGTCCTTGTGATACATATTAGAAACTATTAGATATTGATATGTCATCTCGAGGCGGTTTACGTTCGTGTACCTACTTTCATTTTCATATTGGTCAACTTTGCCCCGGGCAAGGGGCTGAGGTAAACATCTGAGAATACGCTCTCTATGTGTAATATTCTAAATTATTATTATACATAGCTGTCCAGAAATAAAATATATAATAGTAAAGCGTACTAGTAATAGTTAGGCAGCCGCCGCGCCGTATTTTTAGTGAATTTTTTTAGTGAATAATAACAGGTTGAATCTTCGCGAGTAGGTTAGGTACGTAAAGTAAGCAGCGGCTGCTGGACCATAAGTTTTGCATTAAACACCTAAGGTTCTCAAAAAACCATAACCTTCACAAATTGATAAAACAGCACCATAAATGAGCCCTCAGAAAGCAACCGAGAAAACACAACATTATCTAAATTACTATAATAGAGACCTAGAGACCTTGCCCGTTGCTGTACAATTACAATTGAAGAAAAAGAAACAACAAAGTTCGCTTAGATTGTTATCAGTAAATGCAATAAGTTTCGCTGAACGAACCTTGGAGCTTACTTAGTGAAGATATTGTAACTCATAGTCATAAGTGCTGAAAATAAAGTACCTATACCTACTATAATAAGCGTATTTATTCTAACTCTACCAATGCATCTAGGTACACTACAACTGTTTTACCTTGTCGGTTTGTCGGTATTCTGATACTGTTAAACCCTAAAGTGTGCATATATGTATATACGTATGTTTACGTATGTTTTTGTATACTGTTTTTCTTTGAGTAAGTATATTAAATGTTCAATTCAATCACTCAAACATCTCGGTACGACGATATATACCTACCCTATTGCTGTGTGTGGCTTGTGATACAGACAGAGGTCAGACAAAACAAAAACTTGCTGTCCAAAACGCCTATTATGAAAATAATAAACAAATTCTTCGCTCTACATCGAGATTTGACCTTCTTGAGGCTGTAATAATAATCGTATGTAGGTCAACTTATATATTTTGCACCCGAGCTTTACAGACGATTGCTCAACCCAAGCAGATTAACGAAATAGGTATATTAAAACGTTACTGACCAAAGCGAGTCTGTCTCTACTTGCGTGATATACCCTAGGTATGTACTTTAACCGTCTGTCCGTCCGTGAGACCTTTGTGACCTCTGGTACAAGAAAAAAGTTACAGTTCATTAGGTATTGCACTATTTTCGAGTAGATTTTGATATTTATTCAAGCAATCGCCAACATTTTTTTTAACATTGTAAGTTGTAACCTAATAAGTACCCGTAATTTAAAAAATACATTTGGTGTCTAAGTTCAAAGATAGATTTTTTTAGCTGCTTTAAATATGTAAGTATTATAGGCATTGATTATTTCTCGAGAAGAATAAAAACTTATAATATTCATTATATTAGTATCTCTTATGTAACTCCACTATATATGTATGATCATGTCACACTTTTTAAACTCTGTGTGCTTAGTCTAAAGCGGAGCACTCGAAAACGAACTCGAAAACTATTGATCGATTTCAGAGTAAAATAGACCTAAAATGTCTTGTATTAAGGTTTGAGTTCGCCAATACATTCCAATGCTGAATGTATTGGCGAACTCAAACCTTAATACCAATCAACTGTGTGCTTTAGACTAAGCACACAGTTGAATCAGGAAAACTGTAAGACAAAGATTTATTTCTTTTTTATGTTTACTGCTTACATATATTTTTAAAAGCAATTTAATACTAAATGATGCGGAACTAAAAGTAAGATGTAATGATATAAACAGTTCACGCACGTGCATAATATGGTTAAAAAGATGCAGTCAGACCGGTACCACGCGGAAATGCAGCTATGCCCGAAACGGGTGTGTGAACTGCGAAAGATTAGAGCACCACTAGGTAGGTACACTCCAACTAAAGCGTACGTATTTCCTATAAAACAGTACCGCGACAAACTGACTGACTGACAGACATCTCATAGCCCAACCTGTAGATCGACCTGTAGATAGAGATTTATAATTTAGGGAAAATATTCCTTAAGTATCCTAGATATGTTCTAAGAAAGGGATTTTTGAAATTTCAGCCCTAAAGGAGTGAAAAGGGGTGGTAAAGTTGGTGTGAAACATTTTTCAAAACCTTAATCCCGCGGATGAAGTCTTGGGCATCAGCTATAATTATGAACAGCCCTAGAAAAGTGGTACCTACTTGGCCTGATCAATAGTGTTATATGCCTTTGTCTTATAACACTTGCCAGTTGCACTTAAGTAGCAAGGCTAAGCCTTGACCATTTCAGATATCGAATCCGGGAGTCATATCGTCAAATCTATAAAAAATAATATGATCAATCGTTATATAATTATACCGTTCAATTAAAAATACTTGTAAGCTATAAACGCAATATTATCTACTTCTTCACCTCTAAATAGGTACGTCTGTGTATAACTTCTAAGTCAATTTCAACAGTTTTTATCATAGTTAAGAATATTTTACTACGACCGACTTCTAATCAGAAGTCGTGGGTTCGATCCCGGGGCATGCACCTCTAACTTTTCGGAGTTATGTGCGTTTTAAGTATTTAAATATCACTTGCTTTAACGGTGAAGGAAAACATCGTGAGGAAACCTGCATGCCTGAGAGTTCTCCATAACGTTCTCAAAGGTGTGTGAAGTCTGTCAATCTGCTTGGCCAGCGTGGTAGACTATGGCCAAAACCCTTCTCACTCTGAGAGGAGACCCGTGCTCTGTAGTGAGCCGGTAATGGGTTGATCATGTGTGTGTGTAAGAATATTTTGACTAGGAAAGAAAAGAACGAGCAAGAGAGGAAGAGAGGAGGATTCAATATATTATTATTTTTGTAATTTAGTATAGGTACAGGAATTAAGTGTGACAAACGTGGCTTCTTTCCATGTCCTACCCATTTGATGAAGTATAGCGTAGGTATGTACGTACATATGTTATGTATATAGACTAGCGGACCCGGCAGACGTCGTCCTGCCCGCTATTAGCGCCACCTACCGGGTCCAATTTTTCTACTTATAAACCTTCCTCTTGAATCACTCTATCTATTAAAAAAAACCGCATCAAAATCCGTTGCGTAGTTTTAAAGATTTAAGCATACATAGGGACACAGGGATATAGGGACAGAGAAAGCGACTTTGTTTTATACTATGTAGTGATGTCGTCGAAAGGCATTGAAGGATAAGTGTCTGCGCCAAATCTTTAGCACTCGCCACTTATGTATAAAGCGTGCCATATCTGGATAACCGCTGGAAATGCCTCATGAAGTCATGAAAGTTACTGGTTTATATTGTTTTCCATTTCTAGCCTGGCAATACACAATGACTTCTACATTTGCCCGTAACAATGTTAGCAATAGGTACAGCCCATGTTATTGTCGTGAGATCTAGTGTTAAAAATAAGTTGCATTAAGCTCGTGACTCATCCGGTCGTATCCATTTGTCGTGAGAGAAAAGTTGTTCTGGGCTTAACCCCTGACATTGTTAACATACTTAGTTTGGATTTGATTTTAACTATACCCGTATTACTAATTCCCTGGAATTCTGACGTTTCGTAATGTTACCAGAGATAAAACAATTCCCACAAAAAAGATAAAAAATTCAAAACTTATGCAAATACAAATCAACTGCCAAATGTAGATATGACAAATGCCTGACAGACACTTCATGGTGATAATGTCATTCGACATCCATTTTTGAATAAATTTTTTCAATGTGCTTCTTTTGTTTTCTGTTGCTGTCAGTGTGCACTTTCTAGTTTCCACTCTTGGTGTTTTCTATTTTAAGGCGAAACGAGTAATATTATTACGCAGCATATGGCTTTTTATGATGACAGGGAATTAAAGTAGTTTGGAGTAAAATCGTACTTCGTAGATGTTAACCCTGTTCTCCATACAAATAACTCATCTGTAAATGACAATGACAGCTGTCAGAATTCCGGGGAATTAGTAATACGGGTATACCAGTTACCAGCTTTACAGGTCAGTTACTAGTCATTTTGTTTGAATTTGTAGGTTTTTAAATTGTTTTTCATCCTTATTTGACAATGTTAAAAAGAGAAAGATGCAGAAGTGATACAAAAATTAGGTTTTATTTTATACGAAGCCTTTTTAAGTTCATTAAAATATTTCAGATTTGTTTTAAAAATATACCTAACAATATTACATTAGCTGTAATATTATATGTTACCTTGTTTCTGAAACGTGGCTATATAAAAATATTGTTATCTGACGCACACGCCCTGGAAGATTTTTAGATTAAAGCACAACGCCTAGTGGTTAGATAAGTTCACGTCGGGATATTATGCAATTCGCACATACTGCAACTAGTAACATGCTACAGTTTTGAGGAAAAAGGCTTCCTACGTATGAACACTGCGGTAGGTAGGTACGTAGGTACTAATATTAGTTATGACTTATTGTTAGTATTTAAACACGTACGGGGCTTAAATCCCCTGAATTTAAAGCTTCTCAATTTCTAAGTTAATGTTTTGTTCAGGCACAGAATAATAACTAGTACCTAAAGGTACAGAAGCCTTACTTCGCAATGGTTTTTAAAGAAATATGTACTCAATTTGATAAACAATATGATTTAATTTAGCTCGCGTTCCAGTCGAGCACGTGTTCATTTACGTACCTTCAAATTTTTTTTGAAGGTACGTAATCACGTACGAAATACGTACGAAATCACGCATCTCTAACTTTTCGGAGTTATGTGCGTTTTAAGTATTTAAATATCACTTGCTTTAACGGTGAAGGAAAACATCGTGAGGAAACCTGCATGCCTGAGAGTTCTCCATAACGTTCTCAAAGGTGTGTGAAGTCTGCCAATCCGCTTGGCCAGCGTGGTAGACTATGGCCAAAACCCTTCTCACTCTGAGAGGAGACCCGTGCTCTGTAGTGAGCCGGTAATGGGTTGATCATGATGATGATGATGATGATATTTCAATCAAGTTATTGATTATAAAGTTGCATTAAAGAATTGAAAAACTTTTAACATTTTGAAATTGGTAAGAAAATTATGATGTTCAAGCCTAAAACGTAACTCACGTAATTTTTGGGCATGTAAAACAATAGAAATTGCGAATGTTATCTCAGTACCGTGCGAAATGGACCACGGGAACGAAACCACTGTTCTTTTAACAACATGACGAAGGTATTTTCGTCACCTTTTACTAGCTGGCAGCGTGTAAAGCCTTTTGAGAACCTCGTTACTTATATACTTTTTTATTTAAGTAGTTGCTTCATTATTAATAACTTTTATAATTTATTTGATCGATTTGGAAATTATATTGTTGTGTTTTTGATGGAAAAATAATTTATATTTTCAGCATAAAAAGGTTCTAAGGATTTTTTCGTCTTCGAAAGAAAAGTGGTCTATTATACGGATCTAAATATAAACCCAGGCCGGGTATAAATCACTACTAATGTATATGTTGCCCGTAGCACTGAATAGTTTTTCTCGTAATTTTTCCTAGATCATTTTAATATTATCTCCAAACAAAAGTGATGGTCAGAGCCATTATATAAATGTAAGTCTTGGACTTGAACGACTTGAACAAAAGTGGTAACTAGTTTCATTGCTTCTTCAGTTGTAATAGTAGGTAGGTAATTCAGTAGCAGGTAGTAGGTAGGGTCTTGACCGCAGTCGTAATAGGCTGCTATTACGCGTGTACCTTACTAAGGCATTTATTAGTACCTGATAGATGAAGGAAACTATAATATTTGAACCTGTTAAATACTTTGGTCACTTGAAAATAACTTTAAGGCATAACGCACTCTAAGATTTTTTAAATCGCACTGTAAAATATTACCTACTCAATACTTGACAAATCGCAATTTTGAAATCGCCACAATATTTTTTCCGTGTGCGCATACACGGAAAAAATATTGTGGCGATGCGGTCGTATGAATAAATTATATTGCATTTCTACGTCCAAAAATCTCTTACAATATTTGTCTATTAATTAGGAGATAATATTATGTACTTTTCATGCAGTCACTTAATAGATAAATTATATTAATTTTCACTCACTGCGACCGCATTCGCTAAGGTGGTTTACACTCATTACTCGCGTAATAGCTGCGGACTGGGGCCCTTGTACAATATACTGGTAATTTACACTGCATGTAGGTATATATCTTGGCGTGTGACTAGAAAAACTATTTATAGGTATACTTATATCTATATAAATTAATATAAAAATGTCTGTCTTTGATTTAGATATAATTGATTATTATTATAATAAAACCCATTTTAAAAATTTTATTCTGTTTATCCAAATTAAGCTTTCAAAAGTTTGAACCGCTTTTCTTTCATAGGTAGATAGAGGACTATGCAAATAGCGAACTACTTAGACTACTTTTTACCCAGGGAAAAAGGCTTTAAAAAAACCTAAATTAACATGGATGAAGTGTGGGCAAAAGCTATTTTCTATGAACTTAAAATTTTTGAAATGCTTTTGTCATCTAAGTATATTAATATTTTTCATAGTTAATCTTCTCTTTTTATTTTTTGGATATAAAAGCTTTTAACGAAACGTTAGAGCTGTAGGCGCGTTGATGTCTATGGTAGTAAAAATCAATTTTTCAAAATAATTAATCATTATTGTAATCGTTTGAATAAGAAGCATCAAAACATTGCAAGGCCTTTTCATAACAATGTACTAAGAGTCTCATCGAGATACCTTTAGTACCTATGGCTGTCCAAATTTGTTTGGCTCAGGATTATTCTTTTAAAAAAAATTAACTAAAATTTTGTTTACATAATAATATCATAGTAGGTATACGAAGTGCATTTGGCGGATATTATGTTTTATTTATTATCTAAAGTTTCTTTTCTTTTAATTTTGGGTAGCTAAGCTTGATTCACCCTCTTATATCCTGGAGATCTCCTGAAATCCTCCCTTCCAACTCTCAGCCTGATAATAAGATACAATAAAACATAATCATAAATATTGTGACGCATTGACTTAAGTGGTCTTCTTATGCCAAGGTAAAGATTATCCGGAAAGAAAATCCTCCATATTCGCTAAAATATTACTACCTGCCTAATAAAAAATCTACACGGAAATAGTCGCGAGTAAAAGTTAGTCGAGTATTTAGTAGAGTTCGTTAGTAATAAATATTAAATAGTGTTTTTATCAAAACAGTATAATGAATAAATAATGATGAATGAAGAAAAAAGAATGAAGAAAGAAGGATAAAGAATAAAGAATTACTTATATCTTTATTTTTTAAAGTGTGGGATAAATATTAAATTTGTCAGCCCTGTAAGCATACAACAGTCCAAGTTTAAGTGAACGTAAGATGCTCGTGTAATGTCAAGGAGTTGCAATCTCCAAATGTACTTTTGGCATGTTTGCTTTTGATCCGGTTTCAAAACTTTTTATTAGATCCATACTAATTTATAAATGCTACCTATCCGATTCATGCATTGCAATGCATCTGTCTAGCTCACTGTAAGTTACCTTAATGCACGCAAAATGATATGTTATATGATATACCTGTTGGAAAAAACATGACTGAAAAAAAATTCTCGAAATTTTTGCTCGATTTATCGTCGACATATTTTCAGTGTGATGCAAGCAATCTTGATTATTGCAATTTGTTACGTCCGATGTAATTTTACGAATTAATGAGTTAGTTATTTTACAAAATAATATACTGTTGCCATTAATCTTAGTTTTGAACGGTAAAGGTAATGTAGCTAATTTCTAGGACAGAAAAGGATAAGAGTCTATCGTAGATCATTCGATCATATTAAGAGAATCTTTAAGAGTCTCCTATGACAATGCCCTTTTTGCATGAAAAAATTTGAACCAATTTTATCACAAAAATACATTTTTATAAAAATATTTAACGCATTAATACACAATATTAAATATGAAATATATTTAAATGGCAGAATGTTTTATTGAAATATAAAATTTAGTACTTACTTAACTACCTCGCTAGCTTATCTACCTTGGAGTTTTTTCGACGAATAGTTGCAATAGGTGTCTGGTGCATAGCGCGTAAGAAATTTGCAGGTATTCCATCTAATCTAGGTGTGACATCTGTGTTAATTAGGATCAATTACACACGCAACAATGGCGTACACACACGTTTGGATTGCGAAATACGAGAAACAATAGATCTTTTGTAATGTAATTGTCAAAGGTTCAAACATGCTTTTGGGAAGACGCATAGATAATTTTGCGATTTTTGCGATTTTGCGATCGATTCATGATGCATCATTCGCATCATGGATTGACGATTTAAATACCTAACTAACTATTCTTCAAATATATTATGTTTAATGATTAAAATCTGATAAATACTTGCTGATCATTTTTTTTCTTTAAAAATTCCGTGGCAATTCCTGTGCCAAATTTCACCACGAGCGGTTATAATTAATATTGGTTTTTATTTTTTTTTCATGAGAACCTTAAATATTTGGAGGACAAGTGTAGCCTAGATCACTCCTTGTATGATTGTTACCTCCTATCGATTCAACTAGGTACTTATACGAAGATTGAGCTGCACGAACAGATTATAAAAACATATGTTTCAACTGCTATCGTTCAAACAACTACATATAAGAGGTAGCTAGTTATTTTGAAAGCACAAACAGACATTTCAATTTATTTATTTGTATAGATTTTATAATTAAATATTGCAATCGAAATCGTGAATAATATGGGTTATACGTGAAGGCGCTATATAGCATAAAGGCACCTACTAGTCTTCTAAGTATATTACCTAGGACCTAGGTAGTTCCTGCCCTACATGCGCATGTAGGTTTTTGCGTGAATTTCGCAAAACCGTAGTGCACGAACATTAGCGCCAATATTTACCTCGAGCAAATATAGGTCTTAGATCCGCAATATCTAGGGCTACACTTCCTTTAAAGCATTCAATGAATGGAGTAAGATATGTGTGAGAAAATTGTGACACCGCGATGTACTGATACGTTGACAAAAACTGTACAATAAACTTCGGCTTGATAAGTTTTATTATTCAATTATCATCCTTAAGTATATAAAGAAAAGAGTGGAGGATTTAAAACGTATGTTTAAGAAACGAGCTAAGGAAAAAACCATAGAAGATATTGCAAAAATGCGTTTAAATGGAAAAGCCAATGATAAAATCTTGTTCGATTTTTTGTGATAGGTTCTGTTACAATTCCAATTCCGTCGGAAAGGTATAATTTATTTGTATCAACAAAAAAAATCTGAAAAATGTTAGTTACGTTATATTAATTAAAAGTTTACGTTGAGTTGTAATTTTGTTGGCGAACCGGATTTCCTCTACGGTTTTGAACATTATTTATAGATAGTAATTTTAGATTTATAGGTACTAGAAATAAGTAATTTACAATTTTTATGTACTTATTGCTTTAAGGTGGTACGTTTTCCATACTAATTTATTATTACCATTTAAGAACGAACGGATTTTATATTTACACTGAAATTACATCGCACAGCCTTAATTTAATTTTTAATTTGCGGAAAAATTTATTTACATAAAGATAACATTACATAAACAGCTAAAGGTGAAGCCATCTCGGTCAGCTAGGCAAAACAGCGTTTAATAGATGGCTATTATAATAATTAAGCTATTATGTAATGTTTTCTTTATGTAAATATAATTTCACGCAAATTAAAAATTATATTAAGGCCGTGCGATGTAATTTCAGTGTAAATATATAATCCATTCGCTCTTGAATGGTAACATGAAGTTAGTATGGAAAACGTAACACCTTAAATAGGGATGTCCAAAGCATATCAAAAGAGAGAAGTTTCGTTTCTAGTCAGTGTCATTGATGGTCTCGTCTAGGAGTATGGATAAAAAAGTGTAATTGATAATTAATATAAAATAAACATGCTTACTTAGTTTCGCAGATTTGTCTTTGATGACTTGGGGCGTTGATTTAGGTAGTAAAAAACACTTTATAACAAACAAAGATTTAGTCAATGAACTTCCGCTGACGCTATTCTAAATATAATTGTTTAGTATAAGTAATATTTTATATTGTAATCGTGATTCAATTAGATACAATAAATATTGTCACGGTTACAGAAAATTGGTTGTGCTCTATTACATAATAAAGATATTATAAACATAGTTACAAGTTTTTAGATACGGGTATAACAAATACTTATATACGTACATCCGCGATCTTCAACCAAATGTTATTTACACCACAACCGATGTTTTTTTAATTGGATGACAAGCTAGCCCTTGACTGCGATCTTATCTGGTTAGTATGTAAGTGACGATACAATTGGGTTAACCTTGGGTTAAGACTACAACCGGGTTAACATTGATAGGGTATGATGGTTTTTATTTAAACCCATATATATCCCTATAATCAATTTCAAGCGAAGTCGTACTTGAACGCCTATTCACTTAATAACACATCTTTGCTGATAGGATGGCAAATAGCGTCGGCGGAAGCCTCCCAGAAGACAAATCTTTTAGATGTTTATCATTATACTATCTAGTAACAAGGTAAGTACAGATAAGGTGACATAAAATCTCTAGACAATGCTCTAGTTTTTATAGCACAGGAATTACACGATTTTCCATCATTAACACCTATTTTAATGTCTGTTTAGGATTGATTGCAGTGCGATTCGGTTTTTGTGGATAAGTACAGTCGCAATGACAATGCAGTAAGTGATTCTAGATTTGTAATTGGGTGCGTGGGAAGCGTATCTTTACTTTAGAGTTATTATGTGGCAATCTGTCATTCATTAGAAACGAATTGCCGCCAATTCTAAAGCAATGCGTTATAAGGGCTAGTTCAGACATTGCGAAATCTGACCAATCTTATTTAAATACACTAACTAGTGTATTAATATATCTACTATATTAATATCAAACTTTAGCGCCTATTTGTATTTTATTGACCACGGATTGTAAATCCGCGCTGCGAACCTTACCGGTAAAAGCTGCTTGAACCGTAAGCTAAACCTTTATAAAAATGATACTCCTAAACATTTTCGCATAATTAGACTATCCACTGGTGATAATCGAATGAAAAAATCCCTTTAGTAATTTCCTATATTAGAGCGCATAGTCAGAACTCGACGGAGGGACTTTGTTTTGTTATATGTAATGATACTCATGCCCCATTATTGTTATTATACTATTTAATAATGAAAGAATGGTCATTATCCTACTAATATTATAAATGTGAAAGTGTGGATGTTTGGATGTTTGGATGTTTGTTACTCAATCACGCCGCAACTACTAAACCGATTTGGCTGAAATTTTGAATGGAGATAGCTTATGCCCTGACTTATAACATAGGGTACTTTTTATCCCGGAAAAGTATTCCTGTGGGACTAAAATAGATATAGACTTCCAAAAACGCGATAGATGGCGTTGACTGTTCTTAGGTAAATCACGCTCACATAGCACATTATTACAATAGTTGCATGCATCTGTATGCGTATGCACTTTTTATCCTGGAAAAATCTACAGTTCCCACGGGATTTTGATAAAAACGAAATATATATCTACAGCTATAGGTAGATTACTATAGCAAACTTCCTTGAAAGTAGGTATAAAGTTTGGAAAAGGGAGCGGGAACGAGAGCCGGAAATCCACGATTCCCTTGGGATTTGTGAAAAACCGAAATTCACGCGGGCGAAGCCGCGGGCAGAATCTAGTGTTTCATATTTCAGCTCAGCTCGATGTCCGTGACCTTTATGTATATTAAGTACATTTCAAACTGTTGCAATCAAAGATTATACTAATTAATATTTATTAATGTCTAATGAAAACAGATGAAGTGTACAGTTTATGCCATACAATAAAGTCTTTCTGCACTAGACGTACCTATGGTTTCATGAAAAATATTTTCTGACAAATTTTGAGGTCCCCTTGCCCGGCCTACATGCGCAATTATAATATGTATGTACCACCTCCACCACCACCACAACAACATCCATTTAATGTCCCACCGCTGGGCACAGGCCCTCTTGATTATAGAAGAGAGGGATTCAGAGCTTAGACAATTAAGGTAATTCTAGGTACGACGGAATATATAAACAATTCACTCACACTACAATAAATTAATGGTCATGACCATTGACTCGAATGGTTGAATGTATCTATGCCGAAATTTTCGATTTCAAATTTCGAGATCAAATTATTATAACAATTATTGAAGGACGTCACGGTATATCACCCGTAAGAGCACCTCTTATGGTTCTTGCAGGTAGTCTCGTGATACACGCAACTCAAGCAAGGTTCGGACGGATCGGGCGCAATCTATACTAATAAATAAAATTGAAGTGTCTGTCTGTAATTTCGAAATAACTACCACATATTAAGCTCATATGGTTATTTGAACGATACCATAACCGAATCACACGTTTTTAAAATTTTTGTCTGTCTGTCTGTCTGTTTGAACGGGCTAATCTTCGGAACGGTTGAACCGATTTTGACGGGACTTTCACAGACAAGTAGAGGATTAACCAAGGAGTAACATAGGCTACTTTTTAACCGACTTTCAAAAAAGGAGTTGTGTTGAAATCGGTAAGTAGGTACCTATGTTAAAAATTGCCGTGATAGGTATTTTCGCTGCGCGCGACGGCCGACGCTCGCGCTGCACGGAACTCCCCGCGCCACGCCGCGCACCCGTACGCCCGCCATACGTACGCGGCATCGCGCGGCGGGCGGGTGCGGTGAAGAGGGTGCATGCTCCAATCTCCATTTCGAAATCTGTGATTTCGAACGAGGGAGCTAATGCGTGCGGATGTGTCCTGCGTTTTCGTAATTTATATTTTGAATCGGAGATTTTGGGATTTGTGAAAAACCGAAATTCACGCGGGCGAAGCCGCGGGCAAAAGCTAGTAGTATAATAATAATTATATTATAGCCTCAATAGCACAGCGGTCGTCGGGCGTGGATTGAAAACCGAAAGGTCGACGGTTCAAAACCCATCCGTTACACTATTGCCGTACCCACTCCTAACACAAGCTATACGCTTATTTGGAGGGGAAAGGGGTATATAACTCATGTTAATCATGGCTAATATTTTTATTTAAAAAAAATGCTGATGACGTCAGTAGAGATTGAAGCTGGCCTGACCTCTACTCACGCACTTTTGGCGTGCCCGAATCTGATGTTATTCATCTTTTCAGTACTGAAAAACTTGCAGCTTTAGTGTCTCTTGAAACTTCTGTATGCTTACAGCCGTTCTCTTATAAGAATTTAGACATTAGGTATCTTTAACCCTAGAATACTAAACTATCGTAAAAATTACGACGGCAAAATGACGATTCCTAAAAAAAACAATGTTCGCGTTTTTCCCGCGCCCCCCGCTTCACAGTACCTTCCTAATTTGTTCTGTCCATGTGCTTCGTGCTGTGATTGTAGTCAGGTGTCATTTGTGTGTTGATTTATAGCAAGAGTGTCGTAAAATTTACGAAAGTTTAGTGTTTACGTGACTTTTCGGCAAAGGTGAGTGCACTTGTTTTTATCACTTATTTATAAATATTTTATATTGATTATCGTTCATTTTGTGTTTTATGTATATATTCACCACTATATGTCACTTATATTTAATTCTTTTGCTTAAAGTCCTTTGTTTTAGATGTCTCGATGACTTTGAGTCGATGAGATTAGCCGGTTGTTGTTGGAGGTGGATACTCATGAAGATGATGAAGAAAGCGCATAAAAGCGAGAGATATTGAGAGAGCTCATAAAGAAACAGTAAAAAAAAACCAATCCAGATGAGAATTTGTTTTCGAAATGACTGATGATCTTATGGAGCCTCAGCTGAAAGAGAGAATAAATATTCCAACTTTGCGACGTGAAATAAAAGAGCTAAGTAATAAAAATTATCTTAAACTTTGAATCTGTTCCTGAAGCAGTAATAATTCAAGAACCAAAATCAAGAGAAATATGTAACTTTTATCCATCCAAGTCAAGAAAAATGACAACAAACTTTTACATGAAATGTAAAAAAGCCATACGTAGGGCACATAACATGAACATGTATCCTAACTGTTTAAAATATTTTTTAATTTTTTTTTTCATTATTACGTGATTTATAAAACCCAAAGAATGTTACCATTAATTTTAAAATAATTAAAGTGTTTGATTTTCTTATTAATTATTCCCATTTCATTTCCGTCGTAATTTTTACGAAAGTTTAGTAACAACGTCACTCGTAGGATAGTTTAGTAATCTAGGGTTAATAAGATTGGCGACGACGTTATGCAATATTTTACAATGGTAATACATAATTGCACAATTTTATTGTATTAGTAGTACTTTTGATAATTAGTAATTATGATTATTTATTTCTACTTTGAAAAATAATGAGTTATCTTCAAACGAGGGTACATAAACATAGACACATATAATAGTAGGTACAATATTGTAATTACTAGAATATATAAAGTTAGGTGGTATGGAGTTATATGAAAGATTTACCAATAAGTCAAGCGGTTCTGGTTCTTCAAGTATTGAGTTAGGTAGTATTTTTGAGTGACTAATTTTTACTTATGTAATGGTTTAGATCAGAGTTTCCCAAACGTTTTTTTCTCATAGACCACTTTCATGCTGGTTCCGGTGGGCCCCCTGCAGCTAAATTTCTACTATAATCCCAAAATTCAACAAAAAATGTGAAGATTAGATCAAACTGTGGAAAGCGTTGCGGCTGAGTTCTTACCACAAATTAATAGTTTTCGAAAAAAAGTGACAATTGATTGGTTAATTAATTAACTGATAGTGCTGTGAGTGGATGTCAAAAAAGTAAAGTTCTGTAAAGTTAAGTACTGAATATGGAATATGCAGGTTTTTACAAGTAACTAGATATCGCTGAGATTATTAAAATATTATTATTTGCCTACATTGAAGTGAAGTCAAGCCAACATTTATGTCTTCACTATCGAAAGCAGATAAATTTTCGTGGACCCCCGCTAATGAATTGTGAACTCCCATTTTTTTGTCACGCCAACGTAGACCCCCGTCGAGTTTCCCGTGGACCCTTGGGGGTCCACCTGGACCACTTTGGGAACAACTAGTTTAGATCTTAAGGAGATTCGTACTTGAAAGGTGAATAGGAGAGAAAAATTGAAAGGTGCACTGTGGCTCGAGGTTAACGAGTTCTTCCTCCCACCGTAAACGATTTCTATTCGGTGACATTAGAGATAATTGCAGCACTCGTTTCGCGTTCATTTTGCGGTAGAAAATAACATTTAAGATCACGATGATAAAGGACGTAACTGAAAATAGAACTTACATAATATGTATATTATGTTTTATTTTTTTTAATTTATTTAACTACAAGTTAGCATTTGACTGCAATCTCACCTGATGGTAAGTGATGATGCAGTCTAAGATGGAAGCGGGCATATCCCTGATTGGTTTCTACACGGCATCGTACCGGAACACTAAATCGCTTGGCGGCATGGCTTTGCCGGTAGGGTGGTAACCAGCCACGGCTGAAGCCTTCCACCAGACCAGACCAGAGACAATTTAGAAATTTTAAAATCCCAAATTGTCCCTGCCGGGAATCGAACCCGGGACCTCTCGGCTCCCACTTATAAGATCACTGCGCTAGGGAGGTCGTTGATGATACAGAGTGAGAAAAGCTTTTTCCCGAAAGAAAAACATATTTATTTTATTTACTTGAAATCTTCATCACTACATAGTATAAAACAAAGTCGCTTTCTCTGTCCCTATATCCCTATGTCCCTATGTATGCTTAAATCTTTAAAACTACGCAACGGATTTTGATGCTGTTTTTTAATAGATAGAGTCATTCAAGAGAAAGGTTTATAAGTAGAAAAATTGGACCCGGTAGGTGGCGCTAATAGCGGGCAGGACGACGTCTGCCGGGTCCGCTAGTTGAAAATATACAGAAAAATATACGAGGCATGTATAAGAAATCAATATAGAAGGGGGCAAAAGTGGTCTATTGCTATAGTAATCTCTTACAGAAAACCTTAGATAAGTAGATATGGGCTTAAGATGCGTTTAGTAGAGTAGGTATATAATGCATAACTTTTAGCTTAAATTATTATTAAGTATGCTTTTGTGGTTTCAGCAACTATTTAGGTACTCTCTTGACATTCATATCAATACAGTAAATGACAACATTGTTTCATGTTTGTGTGTGTGTGTGTGTGTGTATGTTTGTTCCTCTTCTCCGCCGCAACTACAGAACCGATTTGGCTGAAATTTTAAATGGAGATAGATTATGCCCTGGCTTAACACATAGGCTACTTTTTATTCCCGGAAAAATTCACAGTTCCCACGGGATTTTGAAAAAAAATATCCCGGAAAACTATTCCTGTGGGACTAAAATATATATAAACTTCCAAAAACGCCATAGAGGGCGCTGATAGTTCTTAGGTAAATCACGTTCACATAACACATTATTGCAATAGTTTGCTGTGTTGTATGCATTGGCAACACATAGGCTACTTTTTATCCTGGAAAAATGCACAGTTCCCATATCTATCATCATCATCATGATCAACCCATTACCGGCTCACTACAGAGCACGGGTCTCCTCTCAGAGTGAGAAGGGTTTTGGCCACAGTCTACCACGCTGGCCAAGCGGATTGGCAGACTTCACACACCTTTGAGAACGTTATGGAGAACTCTCAGGCATGCAGGTTTCCTCACGATGTTTTCCTTCACCGTTAAAGCAAGTGATATTTAAATTCCTTAAAACGCACATAACTCCGAAAAGTTAGAGGTGCGTGCCCGGGATCGAACCCACGACCTCCGATTAGAAGTCGGTCGTCCTAACCACTAGGCTATCACAGCTTTTTTTTCTATAGCTACAGCTATAGGTAGATTACTATAGCGAACTTCCTTGACAGTAGGTATAAAGGTTGGAAAAGGGAGCGGGAACGGGAACCGGAAATCCATGATTCCCTGGGATTTGTTTAAAACCGAAATTACGTGGGCGAAGCCGCGGGCAGATGTTAGTAAGTAATTTATAAAAAATAAACTTTTAATATTGCGTTAATTTTTTTTAGTAGTAGGATCTAAAATTTAGATGATGCCAGTTTATGAAAAAAATATATATACTTATTATATAATACCTTCCTGAATAAAGCCACAGGCACACACTAAAATTCAAAGTTCAGACCACCGGTGAAACTGAAAGTTCTAAACGCACACGCAACGTCCTAAATACGCGTAGATTCGCGTGCGTTTCCTGCGCGCTTTTGCCACTGACTGCGGCAACGCGCCGGCGGTAAACAGTAAATACTTCTTTATGTAATCTCATTTTTCAGAGCTGAATGAAAGATCGCTACATCAAGCTTGTTTGGGTTAAGAGTTAAGACACGAGTGTGATATAATGATGACCTGTTGTGGTTACTTAGCAGCTTTACTAATTAATTATTTCCCGCTGCATTTTCTTCATACCTGTAGCGAGGAGTTTGCAAACTTAATTTACATTTTTATAAGCGACTAGCGACCGCCCACGGCTTCACTCTCATGGAATTATGAAAAATCCAATTTTATTTAAAAAAAAAAACTTTGTTTCATAACCAATAATAAACAATAACAAGAACAGGGGCTGGAGTCTTCTTTTATTCCTTGTCTACTTTGTATATAGGGGTTCCCTTGAGTAACTCCCTTCTGTGCAAAATTTCAGCTTTCTAGATCCAAGGATTTGTGCTGGGCGTTGATGAGTCAATCAGTGTAGGTGTTTTTTTGCAATATTGGTGGACACATAGAAATTAGGTACTTGGATCACATCGTTGCCACAAAAGGCCAGGATTTTTTCAAAAGGTATCTCAAAGGTATGATATTTTCATGCTCGTATATCGGTATTACTTAGTATGACTTTGAACATCTCGACAACGTTGAAAAACTTCGAGTAGATATCGAGACACTCAGTAACTAAATGTCAGCGTAAAGCTGAATTAAAGGTTTATTTAAGAGTCGCAAATCCAGTACAATCTCCAAATCCAAACCGATTTTTATATGGCTAATTTTCCTGTAAATGGCTGTAGATGAACTCAGGGTCAATTTTACATTGACGTTATAGTGTTTTGTACTTTTGATACTCGAAGTGTATTGCGACGTTGCATTGTCAAGATATGCAAAGTCGTATTAAGTAGACACGTACTGTGTGCTTAGTCTAAGATCGGAGCACTCGAAAACGAACTCGAAAACTATTGATCGATTTCAGAGTAAAATAGACCTAAAATGGCTTGTATTAAGGTTTGAGTTCGCCAATACATTGAGCATTCGAACACAACGAGCGCCCCAAGCAGAAATGTTGTAAAATACATATTCGAACTATGGAATTACGACTTTAAAATACAAGTATTTAAGTTCATTTTGCTCTGAATTCACTTGTGATTCGACCAATAGTTTTCGAGTTTGTTTTCGAGTGCTCCGATCTTAGACTAAGCACTCTGTATACAAAGTTGAGCTGTGTGCTTAGTCTAAAGCGGAGCACTCGAAAACGAACTCGAAAACTATTGATCGATTTCAGAGTAAAATAGACCTAAAATGTCTTGTATTAAGGTTTGAGTTCGCCAATACATTCCAATGCTGAATGTATTGGCGAACTCAAACCTTAATACAAGACATTTTAGGTCTATTTTACTCTGAAATCGATCAATAGTTTTCGAGTTCGTTTTCGAGTGCTCCGCTTTAGACTAAGCACACTGTTAAGGATTCGACATCAACGCGCGCCAAGCTGTCGACGAGTGATAGTCGCGTCACCCGATAATTATTATTTTTACTATCGGCCGAAATTCTATCTAATCTAAAATCCATAGATTAAGGGTCTGTTTCAACACCTTCTGATAATTGTCAGATAGCTTATTTACAACTTTTGTCTTTGTTACCTGACATAAAGTAAAAAACTTACGTTTACGCTATCCGACACTTATCAGAAGATGGTGAAACAGGCCCTTAATGTCGAAAATTTTATCTAAATATACGTATTTAGTACAGCATTTTGATAATCAATCCACGTATTTAGATTACTATCTATTTTTTTTAAACAAGACAGAAATGATCCATCTTATGTTGTATGGTTTCGATACCTAAAATCTATCAAAATCTTATTTTTTCAAAGTTAATTTTACCGTCGAAGCTGACATCTACGAGTATATCCTCCTTTTCGTCGCTGCGCCAGCGTTGAAAGCGCGGCCGAGCAAAGCGAGTGCTTATAGCAAAAAGCGCTGTATTACATACAGCATGTCATGTGACGAGTGAATATATAAAACATCAGAGTACTTAGTCTCAGTTTGGAGCGTTCCAAAACTTTTTAGTATACTATAAGTATACTATTGGTCGAATCACCATGACTTCAGACTTTTGCTCTGAAGTCATTTGTGATTCGATCAATAGTATATATACTTCTAGTATACTTTTAATTTTGGAGCGCTTCAAACTTAGACTAAGCACTCAGATTAATATAATATGAGCTTAGTCTGTAGTAAAGTTTATGATACATTGATCAGTGCAGAGCAACTTTCCACTGAATTGCGTCACATGGGACACACATGCGGATTGTGGACGCGCCTGTGTTAGTAGCGACTGCAAAAAAATGTGTTCCTAATTTTACTATGTAACTACATAATTCTTACATTAATAATTATACTTAAAACCTGCGAAAACAACACAAAAAATTTACTCTGCCCATTCGCTGTTTACAAACAAAGAGTCACTAGAGGTTAGCCTAAACAGAATTTCACGTAGGCAAAGCCGAATGCAAAAATTATTTTTTATAAAAAAATCTGTGAAATTGAAACAAAAATAACTAATAACACTCGCTTGATTTGTTTTAAAGATACTTAATTAAGTAAGTAAAACTTTTAATTTACGTAGGAACTCTAAATGTTCCCGAGACGAAACGTAAGTACACTATATCATTTTTTACATAAATCTCTACCTGCCTGTTAAAATCTCACCAAAGGTTTAGCCATTCGAAAAATTCATGCGAATCCAGACAAACAGACAGATAGACGGGTATCTAACGGGTAATAAGACACAGTTAGATATAAACTTTTATTTATTTATTTAAATGACGAAAGTCGAAACAAATATTTTTCTGACGCTGCAACGTCTAATCCAGATCAGCGGAGTTGTTTAAAATTCACTCGTATCATTTACCGTGCATAATCACCTTCTAGGTACTATTACTAATTATATCTATTACCTTTCCGTAAAGGTCATTTTAACTATGGTTTCTAAATCGGTTTCTAAATCCGTACCGTTTCCTAGCAATGTGACGATGTGCCTACTGGAGTATGTAGCAGATAGCATCCGCAGACAGATTTGGAAGCCGCATCTTTATTTTGAAACTGTTTTTGTTGGATGGATGGAACTTTAGTTATACAACGTTAGTTTTACTTTGCGCAAAAACCGAAACATGTGTCAAATATTTTTACATCTATACTAATAAATAAAATTGAAGTGTCTGTCTGTAATATCGAAATAACTACCTCATATTAAGCTCATACGGTTATTTGAACGCAACCATAACCGAATCACAGGTTTTTAAAATTTTTGTCTGTCTGTCTGTCTGTCTGTCTGTCTGTCTGTCTGTCTGTTTGAACGGGCTAATCTTCGGAACGGCTGAACCGATTTTGACGGGACCTTCACATACAAGTAGAGAATTAACCAGGGAGTAACATAGGCTACTTTTTTAACCGACTTTCAAAAAAGGAGGAGTTGTGTTTTTCTACCTATGTACACGGATATCTCCGAGATTTCTGAACCGATTTGCGTAATTTTTTTTTAATCGATAGAGAAACATTGCGACCCTGTTCTATAAAAAATTTGGATTCCAACTCCTCAATCCTGATGCTGTAGGGGACCTAATCCCCAAAACTAATGGGTTTTCGAAACTTTCGGTTATATAAATTGATATTGGGGGTACCAATTAAAGACTTTATCGTTGAATGAACTCGAGTAGGTACATATCCAACTCCTCAACCCTGATGCTGTAAGGAATTTAATTCCGAAATCGTGGGGATCCCACGGGATTTTTCCGTTTTGGGGACGTGTTTCTACAAATAAAGCTACTTTTTGTTCTGGAAAATCAAAAGTTCCCACGGGATTTTTAAAAACCTAAATCCACACGGGCGAAGCCGTGGGCATCATCTAGTCTATACATATAAAACAAAGTCGTGTTAGTTCGAACACTTATACTTAACTCGAGAACGGCTAGAGCGATTTTCATGGTTTTTGATTTGTTGTATTTGTCTCCGTCCCGAATAGCAGAATAACTATTAAAAACATTGAAAAATTGACGAAAAAATAAAAGAAAAACATTTTCCCATACAAAATGTTCACGGGTTTCGTAACTGTCAAACATCCCGTCGCGTGGATACGGTAAACTCTCTCACCTGTACCTATATAATTCTTCCGTAGGTACGTGTGTTTGTCATCTAACTCCTCCTAAACGGCTGGACCGATTTGGATGAATGAATGAATGAATTTTGTGTGTATATTTCAATGGGTTCCTAGATGGTTTGAAAACACAATTACCGGGTAGGTACAGGTAACCTACTGGGTCTCAATAAGTGGCGCCGATGTCGGTATGTCATCGGGCAGGACGAAGTCTGCCGGGTCTACTAGACAATATAAAAATAGTTGGATTCGATTTTGTTACTGATTGTGAGCAAACTACTTTAAGGTTTTGCTTTAAGTAAAACTAACGTTGTATATTCAGTCCGGGATATGTTTAGCATCTGCTTCCAGCACATTTTTTGGTGCTGGAGGCAGAGACACCATCCATCCAATCCATCACCATGCACCACCATCAATGCATTTAAACCATCATTTGGATTGAAAAATCCACGTCTCAGCCAGGGGCGTAGCTAACGCCGTATCTGCCGTATCAATTATACGGGGCCCCCAAGCCACGGGGGCCCCCGACGTGCGTAAGAAAAATTAACAAAAACTTCCCAAATTTTTGTTTATTTCAGAAATGACAAAAGTAAAAAAATGTTGTCCAAAAAGTTGTCCATAGAGGCAGAATCTTTAGAAAAACTAAAGTCATCATCAGCTATAAATGATTTAATAAATCAGTTTGCCGAAAAAAAGGCAAGGAGAGTATATATTTAATTTGAATTGTTTGTAAAACTTTTAGAAAAAGTGACAGATAAATAATTATGATGAATAAATATTGCTTTTAATTTTATGCAAACATTTTTTTTTCTTTTGTGAGAAATCTTAACCCTTCATAAGGGCACCCAAACAAATTTTTATACATGGCCCCCCGTCAAGGTACGCTACGCTACTGGTCTCAGCTCCATGTAAGAATATGGAGAAGACAAGAGTAAGAACTACATTTATTTATTTCTTGTGGAGATCGGTCGGGCAAATAATTGTTAGGTACTTATTGGGTTTTTTTCTCTCAAGAAATTCTCTTTGCCAGCCCGCAGTGGTAGTTGGCGGTGTCTCACCCCCGTGCATCGGAGAGCACGTTAAGCATACGGTCCCGGTTGTTATCACTATCATGTGACAATAGTCGTTAAAGCCCGCCAACCCGCATTGGAGCAGCGTGGCGGGTCTACGCTCTAATCCCTCTCTCCTATGAGAGAGGAGGCTTGTGCCCAGCTGTGGGACGTTAAACGTTTGTAGTGGTGATGGTGGTGGATGAAGATTGATGAGCTGATGTTCTGATTTCTCCATAGTTCAGAGAGTTGAGACTTGGCGCTTTTCCCCGTCGTCCGTCGCCTCCCTTCCGCCGAGCCGGGACTTCTTAGCTTCTCAAACGCCACATCACATTTTGAAATATGAAATCCGACTGGGATTAACTGAATAATAATTTACATGTCGTGCTAGCCCTGACATTAAAAGGAAGGTACTTTTTTAATCTCACCTAAATGTTAAAACCATTAGTTAAGTGAACTGAGTAATTATTACGACAAGCAGTCATCGAGTCGTCTACCTACTGGGAATTGACCGGGAAGTAGGCTATCACACTAATATTATAAAGGCGAAAGTTTGTGTGTATGTAGGTATATATGTACATATGTATGTATGTGTGTATGTATTTTATGCCCGCCTCTCCTACGCCCCTCTTTAACGCCGCAACTACTGCACTGATTTGGCTGTAATTTGGAATGGAGATAGATTATACCCTGGAATGACATATATGCTACTTTTTATCCTGGAAAAAACCGAAATTTGCTACAGCAATTTACAGCCACAGCAATAGGTAGATTACTATAGCAAACTTCCTTGAAAGTAGGTATAAAGGGTTGGAAAAGGGAACGGGAACGGGAATCGGAAATCCACGATTCCCTCGGGATTTTTGAAACACCGCAATTCACGCGGGTAAAGCCGCAGGCAAAAGCTATTTTACTATAATCTCTTAAAAGTATAAAAAAACATTCGTAGGTACTTTATTATTTTACAGTGATTTATTATTAACTATCAAGAAAGAATGGTTAATTTAAAATGTACTAGGTATAAATAATTTTGAAGTGAAACTTCTTTAGGATCGTAGTGATTTGAAAATTCGATGAAACGAAAAAGCGACAGCAAAAAAAAAAATTTAGCCTGCGAGAGAAATTAGTCAGTCGAAGTGGAAGTCGTAGTCAAAGTCGAGGTGGAAGTCAAAGTTGAAGTCTAAGTAAAATTCGCAGTGGAAGTCAAAGTCGACGTCGAAGTAGAAGGCGAAGTCGAAGTCGAAGCCGATGTCGATTTTTTTTTAGGATCTATTTTTTTTAGTCACCTAATTTGATTTTAGGTCAGTCAACTATTTCTCAGTAACTACAGTGCTACTACGCCACAGTGATCCTTCTTAAGTAAAAAAAAATCAATTTTGTTGTAGCGCTGGATTGTAACATTTATTAAATAGGGCCCCAGGCCTCTATGTTTGCCGGTCTCTACTCTCATTATTGCCGGTGACCCTTGTGACTCACAGTACAGTTGAATCACAGAATAACCAGAAGGGAAGCTACCTAAGGAGGTCCAAAATTTATACCTATTCTGATAGGGTTGTCACCTGTTGCATGTGAAAAATTATGGGTAAAAATAAAAATATTATATACTAGTATATATCCCTAGTGATAGTAGGTACCTAGATACTTACTTTAGTAAAATAAATGAATTAAATACCTAGTTACTTAGGTACGTAGTAGATACTTACTAAAAGTAAGTGTGATAGCACATGCGTAGGTATCCCTAGTGACAGTACCTAGAGATACTTACTTACTTTAGTAAATTGAATGAATTAAGTACCTGGTTACTTAGGTAGGTAGTGACTAGTAAGTACCTACTAAAAGTAAGTGTAATAATAGCACATGCGTACATATGTACCCTAGTGATAGTAGGTACCTAGATACTTACTTTAGTAAAATAAATGAATTAAATACCTAGTTACTTAGGTAGGTATTACCACCTTGACTGTCTCGTTGGTCTAGCGGTTAGCACGTTCGACTGTGGATCACGAGGTCCTGGGATCGATTCCCGGGTCGGGCCAAAAAAAAAAATGAGGTATTGGGTTTTTCTGTCAAGAAATTCTCAGTGCCAGCCCAGAGTTGGAAGTTGGCGGTGTTATATACACCCCCGTGCCTCGGAGAGCACGTAAAGCCGTCGGTCCTGCGCCTAATCTCTCTCCGCGGGGTGATTACGTATCTCGCGACAGGTTTGCGACAGGCGTAAATTGCGCGATCATTGCTGTCAAACGTCACTTTTGCACACGTCAAATTGGTATTATCTAAAATTCCTTGACAGCAATACGACAGCGACAGCGGAGCAAAATGAAACGTCAAACTGCAGCAACCTCTGCATTTGTCGCAAAGTGATTGTTAATTTGTTGTAAGTAATTATCAAGTACGTTTATTGTTTTTTTTAAATACATACATTTAACAAGCAATTTTATTAATTTTTGAAGTATCGATGGCATAAGTACATTCTGCGACAGGCGAGCAATAGACGTGCGATCGGCTTGCGTAATACGAAATCTAGTGACATTTTGCGACCGGTCGCGTAGTGGTCGCTGTCGCATTGCTACTGCTGTCGCGTTGCTGTTGCTACTGCAAAGTTTTACGGGTCGTGTCGCATTGGCGTCCCATCGAACTATGAGAGTGAGGGAATAGAGAGTGCACCTGTGTATGCGCACACACTTGTGCACTATAATATCTCCTGCGCAGATGGCTAGTCTCTGCCTCGGTTGAGATTGGCCGCCGTGGCCGAAATTCGGTCAGGACATTAGTAGGTAGGTACCTACTAAAAGTAAGTGTGCACATGCGTAGGTATCCCTAGTGACAGTACCTAGATACTTACTTACTTTAGTAAATTGAATGAATTAAGTACCTAGGTACTTAGATAGGTACCTTAGATAGGCCCATCGAAATGGTCCATTGTGTACAGGAGCTATTTTAACTTACCTGGCAATGTTTTATCTAATTCTATTGAGTAGAATCTGATTTCCGTACCAGTGGTAGAGTCTTGACATAATATCATAAGTGGCACATGCTATCCTACAATAAATAAATTAATTTCATTTCAATTAATTTCATTTCATTAATTTTTTGTGTAGATAATATAATATTATGTAAAGGTAGGTATACTTACTTCACTTGATCTCTAGGGTACAAAAAAAAAGAAATATCCTTATTTTTTATATTGGAACTTAAACATACTGTACAATACTGAGGTATATCCCTTTCAGCAGGGAGGATTGTGAAAGAGACAAGAATATATTTAGACCTGTCATTTTAGTTTAGGTTTAGAGATTGTGTACAACAGAATTGGCCACAATGTCTAAACCATGTCTAAACTCTCGCCAATAACTCTCGCTAATAATTTAATGCGCACGCGTCACGACCACACGACAGCCTTGACGTTATTCCACTAACTGTTCACTAGCGGAGCGTCCGTGACAGCTCATGTGTGCGTGAGCGGCGCTATGTGTGAGTGTATTTACTGCGGGACGTTTGTAGGTAGCTTCCTCTCTGTTCCTTTTCTACTCGTGTGGTTGAATGTTACGTCACGACGCTGCAGCGGTCGAGCACGCTGCACGAGCATCCCAGACAGCTGCGGCCTGCGACAGCGCCCCGCTTCCCACGGCACGACACTTTCGTTTTTAATTGGATTAATTGGATTAACGTTTGTGAACTGGCGCAGAACAGCCCTAGCCGGGCGCGTGCCACATTGTATAGATCCACCAGAATCTCATGAAAAATAGGGAAATGAAATTCCAAGGTTAGCAACACTACGGCCGCCCTAGCGATAAACAAAGCAACTGACATTTTTTGTGAAATTGACTTTTTGCATTAACAAAAGTTTTATGTCGAGTAGTTTTTTAACTACCACAGTTTAATATTTCAAATAACTTGAACCGTTTACTGAAATTTAAATTGCCCAAACAAAGTAACTAGAATAGAATAGAATAGAAATAGAATAGAAAAGTTTTTTATTCAAATAAACTTTTACAAGTACTTTTGAATAGTCAAATGAATCTACTACTGGTTCAGAATGCCATTCCAACCGAGAAGAACCAGCAAGAAACTCGGCGGTTGCTCTTTTCCAAATTTACAATATCAATATAACAATTTTATGTTAAGTACATGATTGAATTGCCGTCTCGCGCATTGCTGGAACGAGTCAAATCCACGCCTTTTTATCATTTATATAAGTAATCTTCAATTTTGTTCAGATAAACTTTCACAAGCGCTTACGAATCGACAAATGAATCTACCACAGGTTCGGAATGGTGCTTACAATTCTACACATGTGAAGAAGGGCAGACAAAAGTAGCCCCATTTCCGACGGTGGCACCCGTTCACGAGCATGACGCATGATCCAGCCATTGCTTCGCTCAACCATATTCGAGGGAACGTAACAACCCGCACCACACGACACCACCACAGAAATGTTTAAAGAGAGCGTGACATACTTAGGCTACCCATGATCAAAGCATCGAATTGAACACCAATAATCAAATACTCATTTTAAGACATGAGTTAAATTTTCTTAGATTGTTTCCAAGCAACCTGTCATTGAGAAATTGCTCCATGCTTTTTTATCATTTATATAATCTTCAATTGTATAATATGCTTTTTTTATGAGCATATTTTTAATAGAGTTCTTAAACTTGTGTAAAGGCAAGTCTAACTGCACTCACTAACCCGGAATATAAATGCAAAAACCAAGTAAACAACAAGCACAACACAAAAATCAAAGTAATTGGATGTTGATTACTTTGTTTTTGTATTTAAAATGCAGTTGCTGGACTTTTCGTTTCTTGAAACGATCCCAGGTAAGGTGCTCTGAATGTTATTATATATGAACCAGAATCTCATGAAAAATAGGGAAATTAAATTGTGTAGTAAGCAACACTACGGCTGCCCTAGCGATAAACAAAGTAACTGAATTTTTTTGTGAAATTGACTTTTTTGCATTAACAAAAGTTTTATGTCGCATAGTTTTTTACCACAGTTTAATATTTCAAATAACTTGAACCGTTTACTGAAATTTGAATTGCCCAAACAAAGTAACTGTACACACTAACACGGAATATAAATGCAAAAACCAAGTAAACAACAACCACAACACTAAAACAAAGTAATTGGATGTTGATTACTTTGTTTTTGTATTTAAAATGCAGTTGCTTGATTTTTAGTTTCGTGAAACGATCCCAGGTAAGGTGTTCTGAATGTACTTACTTTATCTATCTCTAGGGCAGCCGAGTTAACCTAGTGTTGCTTACTACAAAATTTAACTTCCACATTTTTCATGAGATTGTGGTCGATCTATAATTAAAGAACAAATGAGTCAATACCTATGCTCATTATGTGCTGTGTTATGTGTCCGAATTATTGTGTCCGAAACGGGAAAAGATGATAATTTACTTCTATTTAATTTAATTTTAATCTTATTAAGAGAGAAGTCAGTTTCAGTGTCAGAATGTTGAATTTTTATTTTTTACTAAAGACGCATTGTTATGAATCATTTCTTTTTTAAATGCGACTTAATACATTGTACAACATACAGTACCTACATAGTACATACAATATTGTTTACATTAGTATCGGAACATACATGTAAAATGTACCTACCTACATGTTTTAAATATCTACTTCTCTCCGAATTTGACATTTTGTAAAAAAGTTTATTAACAAGACAAGTATAAATTACAAATTTAAGAACCCCTGACATTCGCCATTTTGTGGCGGCGGCCATCTTGGATTTGCATAGTGCAATTCTACTAGTCAAGCCCTTTCATTTGATACCCATATTGAGGGCGTTGTGATAAAATATGTAATCCGCCATTTTGTAGCGGCGGCCATCTTGGCTCGATTTTCATCAAACATAGCTAACAACACACGACTAATTCACCTTTCAAACAAAAAAAACCGCATTTGAATCGGTTCACCCGTTTGAGCGCTACAGGGGAACAGACAGACACACACACACACACACAGACACAGACACGTCAAACTTATAACACCCCGTCGTTTTTGCGTCGGGGGTTAAAAACAGTAAATTACAATGATTCTGAATTGAAAATTCATTAAAAGCTAAACATGTTTCCGTAGTGTAGCGGTTATCACGTGTGCTTCACACGCACAAGGCCCCCGGTTCGATCCCGGGCGGAAACAGTCCTATTTTGTATTTTTTTTTGTTTATTCTTAAATAAATCCTGGACTCTAACCTTCTCCACGAAGTACACATATTATTTACTAGATGATGCCCACGGCTTCGCCCGTGTGTATTTAGGTTTGTAAAAATCTCGTGGGAACTTTGATTTTCCAGAACAAAAAGTAGCCTATATGTAGTAAGTAGTAACCCGTCCACAAAACGGAAAAATTCCGAGGGATCCTTACGATTTCGGAATGCAATTCCTTACAGCATCAGGGTTGAGGAGTTGGACATGTACCTACTTGAGGTCATTCAACAATAAAGTCTTTAATTGGTATCCCCAATATCAATTTAAATAACCGACAGTGCCTAAATCCCATTAGTTTTGGGGATCAGATCCCCTACAGCATCAGGATTGAGGAGTTGGAATCCAAATTTTTTGTAGAACAGTGTCGCAATGTTTCTCTATCGATTAAAAAAAAAATTACGCAAATCGGTTCAGAAATCTCGGAGATATCGGTGTACATAGGTAGAAAAACACAACACCTCCTTTTTTGAAAGTCGGTTAAAAAAGTAGCCTATGTTACTCCCTGGTTAATTCTCTACTTGTATGTGAAAGTCCCGTCAAAATCGGTTCAGCCGTTCCAAAGATTAGTCCGTTCAAACAGACAGACAGACAGACAGACAGACAGACAGACAGACAAAAATTTTAAAAACGTGTGATTCGGTTATAGTATCGTTCAAATAACCATATGAGCTTAATATGATGTAGTTATTTCGATATTACAGACAGACACTTCAATTTTATTTATTAGTATAGATTCGTAACTTTAAAAAAATTTTAGTAAAATTTTTGAAAAATTAATACTAAATCAATTGCTTAAACATTTTCATACTAATGATATATTACATACAAAACAGTTTGGTTTCACAAGGGGTCGCTCAACAACTGATGCTGGTGTTGAGTTAATTAAACATATATTTGAAGCCTGGGAGGAGTCACATGATGCACTTGGAGTTTTTTGTGATTTGTCCAAGGCTTTTGATTGTGTTGATCATGAAACATTACTCAGAAAACTACACCATTATGGAATTAAAGGTGCAGCTTTGGATTTAATGAATTCTTACCTTAATGATAGAACACAAAAAGTAGATGTGAACGGAAAGCGGTCTACCGGATCAGCTGTAAAAATAGGAGTTCCACAGGGTTCTATTCTTGGGCCCTTTCTATTCCTTATTTATATTAATGACCTTCCTTATCTCGCTAAGGATAGTCACGGGATAGTATTGTTTGCTGATGATACATCACTTTTGTTTAAAATTGATAGATACCAAAGAATACCTGACGAAGTAAACAATTCTCTCACAAAAGTGGTACAGTGGTTTGAAGCAAATAACTTATTACTTAATGGGAAAAAAACTAAGTGTGTTAAATTCACTTTACCTAATGTTAAACAAGTTGAAACCACTGTACAGCTTAATAATGAGGAATTAGATCTAGTGGATACGGCTGTTTTCCTGGGGATAACGTTAGATGCTAAACTCCAATGGGGCCCTCATGTAAATAACTTATCGAACAGACTTAGTTCTGCTGCATATGCGGTTAAAAAGATTCGCCAACTAACTGATATTGAAACTGCGAGGTTAGTTTATTTTAGTTACTTTCACAGCATTATGTCATATGGCATACTTTTATGGGGTAATGCTGCTGATATTAATTCCATTTTCGTGCTGCAGAAGAGGGCTGTTCGTGCCATATATAATATGGGACCCAGAGAGTCACTGAGAAATAAGTTTAAAAAAGTTAAAATTATGACAGTTTATAACCAATATATTCTTGAAAATTTAATATATGTACACAAAAATATCGATAAATTTAAGAAAAAAAGTGACTGTCATAACATTAATCTTAGAAATAAAGATAAACTTGTGTTGCCCACTACTAGGCTGCGAAAAGTTGGAAAATCATTTGTTGGTAATTCTGTACTTTTTTATAATATGTTGCCAGAGAACATTTTGGATATGTCTCTCAATAAGTTCAAAGGTTTTATTAAACGCAAATTAATTGAAAAGTCTTACTATAGCTTAAAAGATTTTTTTAATGACAAAAATCCATGGACATAGATTGCTCTAAAAGCCAACAGTTCAAATCATTTTTATGGCTATTATACCATATTGTAAGATGGTGATAATAAAAAAAAAAAAAACCCGGCTGAGTTTGTTGTGGGCTCTTCTCAGACCAGGGCGCGTTTGGAACCCTCGTAGTTTTAGTTTTAAGTTTCCGTAAATAATTATCACCATTGCCTGTACCTAAATTGACGTTCAAAAAGTGTACAGTGTACCAATTTTGAATAAAGTTTATTTGATTTGATTTGATTTGATTTGTCAATAGAAAGGAACCTACCTTTCTTTAATATTTTTCTTTGTAACGTCTAAATTGCGCATTTCTTGTATGAAGATCTGACAATTTACGCAGTACGTGTAGTACTACTTTTTAGGATTTTATTTAAAAAAAATACAATTTATTATTTTCGTTACATGAATATATTTTATAATATATCATTACATAGTATAAAACAAAGTCGCTTTCTCTGTCCCTATATCCCTATGTATGCTTAAATCTTTAAAACCACGCAACGGATTTTGATGCGGTTTTTTTAATAGATAGAGTGATTCAAGAGGAAGGTTTATAAGTAGAAAAATTGGACCCGGTAGGTGGCGCTAATAGCGGGCAGGACGACGTCTGCCGGGTCCACTAGTTATGTATATTATAAGTGGTTACTTACCTAGTTGCCTTTCCCTTGAGAATTTTATGCCTATACTCGATCTATATTTATAGTGTTGCTAATCATTTACAGATTCATTTAATTTTTATTTATTTTATAGCGATGATTTCAAATTTTCAACTACAAAAGGTTATCAACGTCACAAGTCAGTTCTCTTTTAACGCCTAGTAAAATTTCAATGTAAATAATTTATTAACGTTATTTTGTCCTATTTTTTCTATCAGGCGATATCGTTATTAGATCAGTCAGTCGCACCTTGTGTGAGTAGAATTTTTCGCTTGTTAGGAAAATAGATATCAGTATAAAAATAATAAATATAACAGTTTATCAAGTATAAATTAAAAATTAAAAAAAAACCCCGACGTTCACCATTTTGTTGCGGTGGCCATCTTGGATTTGCAATAGTGCTATTCTACTAGTCAAGCCCTTTCATTTGATACCCATATTAAGGAAGTTGTGAGAAAATATGTAATCCGCCATTTTGTAGCGGCGGCCATCTTGGACCGATTTTTATCAAACATAGCTAACAGTTATATATTTGGCTAACTACCAAACAAATAAACTTGAGGTAATTGCGGAGAATTACGTCACTAAAATTTATGTCTCAACAACTTTAACAAGTTAACTAGTTATAAAGAATTTAAATTACCCCCGTTCATACTCCGGACATGCAGAATTATTTACGTTTGATAAATAGACAACTATAATTAATTAAAAATTTAAAAAACCCCCGACATTCGTCATTTTGTGGTGGCGGCCATCTTGGATTTGCATAGTGCTATTCTACTAGTCAAGCCCTTTCATTTGATACCCATACTATGGGAGTTGTGAAAAAATATGTAATCCGCCATTTTGTAGCGGCGGCCATCTTAGATCGATTTTTATCAAACATAAGTAGCTAACAACACTCTCGACTATTCACCTTTCAAACAAAAAAAACCGCATTCAAATCGGTCCACCCGTTTGAACGCCACAGGGGAACAGACACACACACACACACACAGGCACGTCAAACTTATAACACCCCGTCGTTTTTGCGTCGGGGGTTGAAAATAGAAAATAGGGATCAGTTAAGTAACACCAGGTAATATGAATTTCAGTTTTCACAAATCCTGAAGGAATCGTGAATTTCCGGTTTCCGTTCCCGCTCCCTTTTCCGACCTTTATACCTACTTTCAAGAATGTTTGCTATAGTAATTACTTACAGCTGTAGCTATAGATTTCGGTTTTTTTCAAAATCCCGTGGGAACTGTGGATTTTTCCAGGATAAAAAGTAGCCTATGTGTTAAGTCAGTGCATAATCTAATATTTCAGACAAATCAGTTTAGTGGTTCCTCAGGTGTTGCTAATGTTCATGGGCGGCGGTGATCACTTAACATCAGGTGACCTGCTTGCTCGTTTGCCCGCAATTATTATAAGAAAAACCTTCTCACGAAGATTCAGCCTGTTATTAATTACTAAAAAAATAGACGGCGGCTACTGGACCATACCTAACTAGTAGGTAACCTACCTAGGCACTAGGTATGAATTCCTTGTTGATAAAAAATACGAACAATCGTAAAAAAATCAGGCCTTGGTAAGTAGATAGGAATCAACAGGAAAATAACTTATACAGCAAAAAAATACTTTTAAATTCTTCCATTTTATGCATCTCTAGGACCAACTATAAGTACTATATTATTATGTAGACAAGCGGATACCCGCGACTTCGTTCGGGTGGATAAATTGGTTTTAAAATCTCGTGGGAACTTTTTGTTTTTCTTAAGCTCCTTTGAGCTCATACCTATGAGCTCAAAGGAGCTTAAGAAAAACAAACCTTGCTGAAAAATATTAAAAGTTCACTGGTGGATGTTTAGGTAGATAAAAATGTAAACATCCGCCAGTGAAAGTAATATAAAATTGAGCCAGCCTTTCAGAGATGACCCGGTAATCTTTAAAGTATCTCCTTTCCAACAAAAAAAGAATGAATGAAATCGGACCACGGGTTAATGAATTACAGCTAAGTACAAATTTTGACTTTCATCCCTTCTCCCAAGGGAACCGTGCCGAATTTCGTGATAAAAAGTATCCTATATGTTACTGCGTACTGCGTAGTATGAATTTAAATCATGCCAAGTTTCTTTTCAATCCGTTCAGTAAGTAATTTTTGCGTGATGCGTGCACAAACATACAGACAAACAGACAAAAATTTCAACAAGTATAAATTTAAAATTTAAAAAACCCCCGACATTCGCCATTTTGTGACGGCGGCCATCTTGGATTTACAATAGTGCTATTCTACTAGTCAAGCCCTTTCATTTGATACCCATGAAAAAATATGTAATCCGCCATTTTGTAGCGGCGGCCATTTTGGACCGATTTTCATCAAACATAGCTAACAACACTCTCGACTAATTCACCTTTCAAACAAAAAAAACCGCATTCAAATCGGTCCACCCGTTTGAGCACCACAGGGGAACAGACAGACACACACACACACACACACACACACACACACACAGACACGTCAAACTTATAACACCCCGTCGTTTTTGCGTCAGGGGTTAAAAATAGCTTTTTTAAGTTCTTTTACTTATCCCTAACATCCCTCAGTTATTATTTTGCAAAAATCTTTAATGCACAGTCAGATATACGGAAAGTCTACAATTTTATTATATCTATAGATAACTATTTGCAGATAGGAATCACAAAAGTTACTGGATCTAGATTCTAGATCATTGTCCGAACGCATGCCAATTTTTGTAGGTACACGGACTCCGCAGTAGGTGTCCAGTCGCGACGCAGGGTGGTAAGTGGTAACTAGTCACGGCAACACTTTCACCAGACCAGACTAGAGACCATTTAGAAATTACAAATTCCCAAACCAGGAATCGAACCCGGGAATTCCAATTTATAAGACCACAGCGCTCGCCATTGCGCCAGGGAGGTCGTCAACTTACAGTTTATTAACCCCCGACGCAAAAACGACGGGGTGTTATACTTTTGACGTGTCTGTGTGTGTGTGTGTGTGTGTGTGTGTGTGTGTGTGTGTGTATGTGTGCGTGTGTCTGTCTGTTCCACTGTAGCGCTCAAACGGGTGAACCGATTTGAATGCGGTTTTTTTTTGTTTGAAAGGTGAATTAGTCGAGAGTGTTGTTAGCTACTTATGTTTGATAAAAATCGATCTAAGATGGCCGCCGCTACAAAATGGCGGATTACATATTTTTTCACAACTCCCATAGTATGGGTATCAAATGAAAGGGCTTGACTAGTAGAATAGCACTATGCAAATCCAAGATGGCCGCCACCACAAAATGACGAATGTCGGGGGTTTTTTAAATTTTTAATTAATTATAGTTGTCTATTTATCAAACGTAAATAATTCTGCATGTCCGGAGTATGAACGGGGGTAATTTAAATTCTTTATAACTAGTTAACTTGTTAAAGTTGTTGAGACATAAATTTTAGTGACGTAATTCTCCGCAATTACCTCAAGTTTATTTGTTTGGTAGTTAGCCAAATATATAACTGCAAGTTACTTCAAGTTTGCTTGTTTGTAGTTAACTACTTAATTTCAATTTTCAAACATTTGATAGTAGCTGCAAAGAAGCTAGGTAATTTAATTTGTAAATAAAGAAAAAGAAAGTGATTTAAGTAGCTAGTAAAGTGCCTATGATGTACCTACAAAATAATCCCAAAACTATTTGTGACTTTGACTAACAATAAGTTACATTATTGTTTACAACACACTGTAAAAGTACCTACCTACAGACCATTAAATTATTTATTATTCAGAAGTTCAATGACTTTCAATTATTTTAATTATTTTCAAAGACACAGGCAGGCACCTATTTTAGGTATAATTAAGTATAGCTACGAGATTGTAGATATAATTAAGTTTTTATTTTTATTTTTACTCCATTATGAATTCATTAAATTAATTAGTATTAGAGTAGCTGACACACTCGCCGCCGCCTGCGATTTTGTCCGTGTTTATGTTTCTTTTAAAGTTTTCGAAAAGTTTTCCGGATAAAAGCAGTCGTTGTCCGTTTCCGGGATGCTGAGTGCTTAGTCTAAGATCGGAGCACTCGAAAACGAACTCGAAAACTATTGATCGAATCACAAGTGAATTCAGAGCAAAATGAACTCAAATACTCGTATTTTAAAGTCGTAATTCCATAGTTCGAATATGTATTTTACAACATTTCTGCTTGGGGCGTTCGTTGCGATTTCGTATATAAATGTTTATTTAACTATACATTCGAAAGTGTAAAATATTCTGACGTTGAATAGGAATAAAATGGGCTTTGTTGACTAATTCTAAAACTCGAATTCGTCCATACATCTACAGGCAGCATTCCCCGTATGTCATCGCGTCATATCAACCGGATTCTTTGAGAAATAAAAATCGATAGACTGGTTTTTTTGACTTTAAAGCAAGTACGATTCTTTTACGCTGCCGTAAATGGGATTTCGATACTCGAAATCTATAAGCGTTGAAGAGTTGTGGAAACTTGGAACATAAACTAACTAGGTAGGTAGTCTACATTGTGCCCGCAAGATCACTTCAGCGCTTAGCCCGTGAAAATGTTTAAAACTGGGAAAAAGCAGTCTTGTGTTTTCTCTACTTGTCTATGATACTCCCGCTAAAAATAAGTCCAACTGCTCCGATGTAAGCCGGTAATAAGAAGCAATTATTTCCATATTACAGAAACATTAAAATAATATTTATACTGATATACCTATATAACTGTAATACTGTAAGTAGTTATATACTTTTACATTAAGTTCTGCCCGCGGTTTCGCCCGCGTGAATTTTGCTTTTCACAAATCCCGAGAGAATCGTGGATTTCCGGTTCAATTTCCTGCTCCTTTTTCCCTTTACACTTATCTACTTTTAAGGAAGTTTGCTATTATAGTATTCTACAGCTATACCTAGCTGTAGCTATAGATTTCGGTTTTTTCACAATCCCATGGGAATTGTGGTATGAAAAGTACTACTACTATACTTATTACTCCATAGTTCAATCTTTTCAGTAGATTTTGCGTGATGCACCCATAAACATACAGACAAAGAGACAAAAATATTAAAATTGCTTTTTTTACGTTCTATTACTTGTCCCTAATGTCTTCCAGTTATTTTTTTGCAAAAATCTTTAATGTACAGACACGGCAATTCTACGATTTTATTATATGTATATTGTATACTGTATATTGTATTACCTGTATGATAAGTAACAATATAAATGGCGTGACGTAGGAATTTGTGTGAAAAATATAATTGAAGGCAAACTAACTTTGCCCTCGGTAATTAATTAGATTCATATGTCAAAAACAATAATTTTAACTCCACGGATATAGTTACAGGAAACTGCTGGTAACTTTATGATACTTAATCTATACTTACATATAATAAAATCGTAGACTTGCCGTATCTGTACAATAAAGATTTTTGCGAAATAATAACTGGGGGATGTTAGGGATAAGTGATAGAACGTAAAACAGCTATTTTTGAAATTTTTGTCTGTTTGTCTGTATGTTTGTGCGTGCATCACGCAAAAACTACTGAATGGATTGAAATGAAACTTGCCATGATTTAAGTTCATACTACGGAGTAACATATAGAATACTTTTTATCCCGAAATTTAGCACGGTTCCTTTGGGAGAGGGGATGTAAGTCAAAATGTGTACTTAGCTGTAATTCGTTAACGCGTGATCCGATTTCATTCATTCTTTTTTTGTTAGAAAGGAAATACTCTAATCTCTGAAAGGCTGGATCGATTTTGATGGGACTTTCACTGGCGGATGTTTACATTTTGATCTACCTAAACATCCGCCAGTGAACTTTTAACCAGTTTTTAGCATGGTAGGTATGAGCTCAAAGGAGCTTAGGAAGAACAAAATGATTCTCATGGAATTTTTTTAAACCAATATCCACGCAAACGAAGTCGCGGGTATCCGCTTGTTACTTACATAAAGAGCGTAGCCACACAGCGCGATGTGACATCGCAACATTACTTCTGCGGCGCCGCTGCGGCGTCCTACATAGGAAAACCTGTTGTACGCGCGGCGTACGGCCTCGCTGCATTGATGCGGCAAACTGCACTTGTCATGATTCTACCTTATATTTAGCTACCTTATATAAGGTAATATTTAGTGGATATATGTAAGTGAAACCTTTTGTTGTAAAAATGCGTGTTTTTGGAAATCCATTGTTGCAATGTGCGTCTCCAAACCGGTCTCCAGTCTGAGAGACCCTGTGCTCCAACACAGCTGAGTGACTCACCTGTTTGTGGCACTGCACAGTGCACTGCTGTACAAGACAACTGTTATGGACCATCTACATAATGGCCCATCGTGATGCCACTATGATGGGCCATTGTGTAATGGCCTATTATGGCTTATGGCGCATGCGATGGTTTTGGGATGGAAGTGGTCCAGTGACCATTGTCGCGTCTCCTGCGCTTGGTTTTTTAAAATCTCGATATTGTCGGATGTCGTACCGCGATCGGCGTGGTGGCGAGGTGGCGAGGTGGCGAGGTGGCGAGGTGGCGTGCTTTGGCTGCAAGTGTGTCCGGCCCATTATCCTTGTTAGCGATACCTATCAGACTTTAAGATACCTTGCTTTAAAACAAAAGCAAAAAATTTCTTAGTGTCCCAGCGCTCACTTAGTTAAGCGCACGTATAATTTTGTATACTTAATATATGCGTATAGGTATTTTTTATATCAAATTGCTAAAAAATCAGATCCGGGTTATTAAATTATAATATCATTTTCTCTACGTTCAGTAGATGATCGAGAGTTTGTTCTTTAAAAAATATTTTTTCGATAAGTTTTAAACGGTGTTTCGGGATCAGATCATAAGAGGTGACGTGAAATTTATTGCTTCCAAACCGAAGGTTGGTAAAAACTTGACTTAAATATGTTTAAGCCTTAATCGATGCATTTCCTTTGAAAGTATTCTGGAATCAATTGAGCCCAGTTCATGAGTAGAAATCCATTTTTTCTCAAGGTTTTGGTTTGAAGAATTGTTTGCTTTTCTAAATGTTTACCCAATAGTATGTAAAATGTAACTATGTACTTATATAAAAATTTGGCAAAAGAAAATTAAATACGAACAATTAATTTTTATGCAATCCCAAACATTTATTACGAAATTCCATAGTAAGTAAATATTATATTCCATAGTAAATTATTATAAATTATTTTTTCATGTTATTCATCAGGCAATGTAGTTTTTATTTGGTACCAATTACAAGATTTTGGAAAATCACTTGCGCATCTTTACTTTTCCAAATGAGAATTATGCCTCGCTCTGTTGTACCCTCACATGACCCACGCATGACCAGCTGAAAAATATTCGTTTGTTTTGGTTTTAGCTTTCAAACTACTTTATGAATCAGTGTTTTCAATTTTTACTTAACATACAGAAATTCCAAATTTACTACTAGCTGTGACAAATCAGTGACAAACGGACGGACAGACTGACAATAATAGACCTACGTTTAGCCCTTTGGATACGGAACCCAAAAAAGAAGTAGGCATCATTACGTAGATATAGAAATGATCAAAGTTGTAAGGGGGATGCTCCTAAGGCCGGCACCCCTCCAAAAGTCGGCACTTCGTTCTATTTCTGTCGATATTAGCGTTTTGGTGCCATTTAGTATTACTGGGTATTTATTTTTTATAGGTACCTACTACCTACTAATGCCAAAATGGGAAAATAGTTTTAAAATAAGGCAGTATTTTTTTGCACCCTTTTCCCTCAATTATCGCTTAGAATGAGCGCGAGTCCGTAAATCGCTGAATTTCCTACAAAATTGCTACTTTCTGAGTGCCGTTTAGGCAAATTAGTACTTTTTTGAAATAAATAAAAAAATACTTCTTAATACTGAAAACAGGTATTAACAGTTGACTTACAAAAACATTGTACTGAAATTGCTTCGTTTGACACGTCTACGAATTTTTAAACATGACATGACCCTTAAAGTGCCGACTTATAGAGCATTCACCCTACATTTCATTTTATTATTTAGCGAGCATCTACAGACTAGGGTTCAGAACCGGGAAATCCCGGTCTCGAAAGTACCGGGAATTCCCGGTTCTTTTGTCAGTAAAAAAGAACCGGGAAATCAAATTTGATTCCCGGTTCTTTCGGTACTTTCGGGAATTTTATTTTAATGACACGATTCACGCTACTACTTACATACATAATCTTTACAATACTAACTTTACTTTTTTATACTTTCTACTGTTCAAAAGTCCAAACTAACGTGAATTCAGCGCTAAAATAAATGGCGCGCGGTAACTTACAAGTCTACCTCGCTCGCTGTTGTGTGCTATCGCTCGCTTACTCAGTTTTCGGATTGCAGTGCGTGCAAATTTAACCCACTTGTGAATAGTTTTTCCAAAATTCCTTAAACACGTATCAGTTGCTAAAGCATAAAATCTTATACTACAACTCTTTATTTTTAACCAAAAATCTAAATACCAACTATCATAGATTTAATTTGATAGATGACGTGAAAAATGACGCACTGTCATTTAAACTTTCATCCCCTATTTAACCCACTTGGGGATAGAATTTTTAAAAATGCTAAAATTTTTATTTTTTATCGAAAGCTCAAATACCAATGTTCATGGATATAACTTGAAAAATGACAGACTTTCATACAAACTTTCATCCCTTATTTACCCCCTACATCATAAAAGGAAGCAACTGAAAAAGTTTCTGACGATGTTGCGCCATCTGTTCCGGCTTTCAACGACGTGAACCGCTTCGGCAACATTCAAGAGTGGTGCACATTTGGTCAGTCCAGCGAATTGTATCAGGAGTTGGAACATTTCAACTTCATTAGCTGCGAAAAGGATGGTGTCATCGGCGTTGCGAATGTTTTGAATTTTAGTGCCATTGATGGTGATTCCACCATCCCAGTCTTCGCAAGTCCGGCGTATGATGCTCTCTCCATAGATGTTAAACAGAATAGGGGATACGATGCATTCATGACGAACTTCTTCGCCAAACGAGAAAGGTGTTGATGTCGTCTTGTCAATTCTTACTACCCCCTGACTATCTGAGTATAGGGTTTGAATCACTCCGACCAGATGTTTTGGGACTCCCATTTCCTGGAGAACTGTCCAGTTCACACAGTCAAAGGCGTTACTGTAGTCGACGAAACATATAATGAATGGTAAATTGAATTTGTAAGCTTTTTCAACGTAGGCGCACACTAAGAAAGGATTATTGGAACTTCCAACCCTAAGGGGGCTAAATAGGGGATGAAAGTTTGCATGAAAGTCGGTAATTTTTCAAGTGATAATCATGAAAATTGGTATTTAAGCTTTTGATAAAAAATAAAAAAATATGAATTTCAGGATTTTTTGAAATTCTATCTCCAAGTGGGTTAAATAGGGGATGAAAGTTTAAATGACAGTGCGTCATTTTTCACGTCATCTATCAAATTAAGTCTATGAAAGTTGGTATTTAGATTTTTGGTTAAAAATAAAGAGCTGAGTATTAGATTTTATCATAAATTTTATGCTTTAGCAACAGATACGTGTTTAAGGAATTTTGGGAAACTACCCCCAAGTTGGTTAAATAGGAAATGGAAGTTTAAGATTAAGAATCCCCGCGGGCGAAGTCGCGAGCATCTCAGTAAGTAATGTACAGACTACAGAGCTGGTTCTGGTCTTAAATTGTAGCAATTTTACGTATTTTACTTTTAAAACGTCTTGAAAAAATTCAAAATTTTCGCGGTTTTTTCGATTTTGGACAAAGTTGCGTTCGGCGCTCGAGTTCACAAACTTGGATTATTCGTTGGGCCAACATCATAAACATTAGAACTACCGGATTTGAGGCGAGGTACCCCATACATTCAGAAGTTAAAGTTACTGGACTATAGAAAATAGAAGTAAAATGAAAAGACCGAGTCATTAAGTTCTGTTTGATTCTAGTTTTATTTTTAAATTCACACAATATTAGTTCCAATAAAAATTACTTAAATATTTCATTGTGCTTTACTTTTAAAGTGTAAAACTTGTTGTATAAAGAAAAAAACTACAAAGAACCGAAAATCCCGAAAGAACCGGGAATTCCCGATTCCTTTGGGTAAAAGAACCGAAATTCCCGGTTCTCAAAAACAGGACCGGTTCCGTAAACCCTACTACAGACATTCATAAACTTTTATGATGATAATAATTACGTACGTACATAGGTAGATATAAAATATATTTTATTTTTAACCGACTTCCAAAAAGGAAGAGGTTCTCAATTCGGCGCGTATTTTTTGTTATGTATGTACACCGTTATGTATATATGTTACAGTCAAAGTAATTAATTAGCTATTATACATAATGACAGGCTATTATAAATAATATCTAAATTGTCCAGATATGATTCATAATATCATGTCAAACCAGACATTATTCATAATAGCAAGTCAACGTTGGTCAAAATGATAAATACGGCCCGACTTGCTTCCCCTCTCGCATCTCATTCCTTTGTAGTGTGGCGTGATCACCGTGATCTCAAAATCTAACCTACCGTATCCTAACCTAAAATAACCTAACCTAGCCTAAAATTCCTGATGCTAGACCGCGTCAAAGTATGGACTTTGACTTTGATAGAAATTGTTTGTTGACATTTCTCAGGAGATACCTTAGGAGTTATGTACCTCACCTAAATAAGTATTATCAACTAGCTTCTGCCTGTGGCTCCGCCCGCGTTATGTTTTGTTTTTCACAAATCCCGAGGTAATCGTGAATTTCCGGTTCCCTTTCCCGCTCCCTTTTCCAACCTTCATACCTACTATCAAAGAAGTTTGCTATAGAAATCTATCTATAATAGCTGTAGCTATAGATTTCCGTTTTCAAAATCCCGTGGGAACTGTGGATTTTTACAGGATAAAAAGTAGCATATGTGGATTACGGCATTAAAGAGTAACAAACACACATACACACACGCACATACACTTACACACACACACACACTCACACACACTCTCATACACACACACACACTCACCCACACACACACCCACACACACACTCATACACACTCTCATACACACACACACACACATAGTCACATACACACTCATACACAAGCTCTCATACATACACACACACTTACACACACACTCACATACACACACTCACACACGCTCTCACACACACACTCACACACACACTCATTCACACTCATACACTCACACACACACTCATTCACACACACACATACACTCACACACACACACACACACACACACACACACACTCACACACACACACACACTCACATACACACACACACACACGCTCTCACACGTACACACACTCTCTCACAAACTTACACACTCACACACACACACACTCATTCACACACACACACACACTCATACACACACACATACACACACACATACATACAAACACACTCTCTCTCACACACACACACACACTCACATACACACTCACACACACACACACACTCACACACACACTCACAATTACACACACAATTACACACACACTCACACTCAACACACACACACAAACACACACTTACACACACACACACACACACACTCACACACACACTCAGACATTATGTTTTTTGGTAGAACAAACTGTTTATTTGATTTGACGTTATATTAATATAATATAACGTCATATCAATATCTGGTGATCAGTTAAACATAAGCCTTATTTTTTTTACTTTATCCAAGTCTTCCAAGATATTATGTAAAATAGCTGAATATTATGTAAAATAGCTAGATAATTTGATTAATTCTGTGTCAATTATTACTTTATCCAAATTGAGTTGATATTATGTATAATAGCTGGATAGTATACATAATATCCTGAATTATTACTTTGGCTGTAACATATACACCGATTACTCCGAGATTTCTGAACCGATTTGCGTGATTTTTTTTTAATCGCCAGAGGAAGTTTGCGTATGTTGAAGTCGGGCGGGCATAAGAAGAAACGATGAAACCGACGTGCAACACTCGCCCAACTTCAACATACGTGTACAAACAATGACCTTTAGAAGGTCATTGTGTACAAACAAAAATTATTTTTATACTTTGCAGTGGCGTTTGAAGTCGGTTTTTTGAAAAGTATTTTTATTGCTAATATAATGAACTGAGGCTGAAGGCTATAACTTACTTATAACCTTCCTACCTAAGCTAAGTTAATGACCTACGAGAAGGTTCTTACCGGTTATCGTCCATTTAGTGGAGTTACTGAGTTTGAGAGGGTGAAAATATATGTTCTATAAAAAAAATTAAACAAAATCTTGTTGGAATATACATACTTCTAGTATAGTCTATTTTCATTGCATGTTAGTATTTTTTTAGTCAGATAACTAGTTTTTTTAAATCCTAATAAAAAGCTGAAAATGCCCATTTCACCGGTTATCGTCCACTAAATCTAGTTATCGTCCACCCTTGTACCTGTTATACGTCCACTGATTTCTATGAGAAATTTAGTATGAAAAAGTATGCATGTAATGAGTAAGTAATTGAATATGTAATATTAACACGACTTTAATATGTATTTAATATCTATACCAATTAAAATTAACTTCCTGTCCGTGTTTTCGAAATATATGGGTTTTTACTATTGAACTTATGTTTACTTATACATTATTGAAAAGCCACATAACCATTTATAAAAAAATTGTTTTTCTGTTTTTCGTCTATTCGTAATAGGGTAGGAACACCGGTTACCGGACACGCACCTGTTATCGTCCACTGAGCGGATCACTCTTAAGAAATGCTTAAAAATAGAAACATTATAAGACTTACATAAAATAATGCATCTCTATGCCAACTTGAATGTCTTATCAACACAAAGAGAAAGAAAAAAGTCTATTTCACTTAAGTTTCTTTGAAAACAAAGCGATCGAATTTTGAGTATGCAATTAAGGAATGAAAACGAGCCGTGTAGAGCAAAAAAATTAGTGGCATACGTCAACTATCACGGGAAGTTATTAATCATTTTACTATAAGATTTAGTTTGATTCTTCTTTGTAGCACTTACTTATGTTTCATAAAATACTATGAATGTGTTTTTTTACTTTTGATTACATTAGAATACAAATAAAAGGGGTGGACGACAACTAGTTCACAATTTTCTTAAGAAAACCTGTTATCGTCCGGGCGGTCAAACACAGGTTTAGCGTCTTAATTTTAGGTAGTCTTGTTATCAATCGAGGTGTGCACAAAATTGGAATTAAGTTTATTAATTCGAATCCTATACACATACACTAGTTAGTGACTAGTCTTCGTCCACTTTTTTCTCATTGTATATAAAATTATGGGTCTTCAAAATCACGCGTGGACGATATCTAAATTTGCACTGAATAAATATTCTAAGTTTCGACCACCAAGCTATTATTTGAAAATAAATAGATTTAGTAAAAATATAAATAATTAAACTTGTTTGACAAAAGAATTAACTTATATTTTATGTGTTTCTCCTTGGAACTTTGATATATTTATAAGTTAAGATAGTATTGTCGATCATTAAAATTTGTGGACGAAATTTAAAATAGAGAATCTGAAATGCACCGGTTATCCGTCCACCTATATTTTAAACTGTATGAAAAACATATATTTTTTAATATTATGTTATTATTTAGGTGAATTTTGATTATTACTCATATCTATAATTTATTTTTTATTCATCTACAAGTTAGTCCTTGACTGCGATCTCATCTGATGTTAAGTGACGATGCAGTCTAAGATGGATGCGGGATAACCTGAAAGAGGTACGGCAGAATCCGTACCCTTAAACGCTAAATGACTTGGAAGTAAGGCATACTAGACTAGAGACAATTTTGAAATTATTAAATTAAATTTACCAAATTGCTCTGCCGAGAATCAAGTAGAGGACCTTCCACTAATAAGACTTACCCCTGCGCCATGCCAGGGAGGCTGCCAAATTATATGTACCTACTTTTATCTAATGTAAGTGCGATGTGGTTAAAAGACGATGCAAGATAGATAGGCGCAAAGTTGGTAAAGATATTATGTCATATTGTAGACTCTATAAACCGCGTTAACAAGGCAATAGTTTTTTTATCTGTTTTATTTTAAAACAAGCAGTTGACCGCTATTGCGTATGCGTAGAAAGACCACATTACTTTGTATTTAAAGTTATTTATCACCCTGTGAAAGTTCTGTCAAAATAGGTTCAGCTGTTTTGAAAAGTAAGTATTACGAATAGACGAAAAACAGAAAACATTTTTTTTATAAACGGCTATGTGGCTTTTTAATAATGTATAAGTAAACATAAGTTCACTAATAAAAACCCATATATTTCGAAAAGACGGACAGGAAGTTAATTTTAATTGGTATAGATATTAAATACATATTAAAGTGGTGTTAATATTACATATTCAATTACTTACTCATTACATGCATACTTTTTCATAGTAAATTTCTCATAGAAATCAGTGGACGGACAACAGGTACAAGGGTGGACGATAACTAGATTTAGTGGACGATAACCGGTGAAATCGGCATTTTCAGCTTTTTATTAGGATTAAAAAAACCTAGTTATCTGACTAAAAAAATACTAACATGCAATGAAAATAGACTATACTAGAAGTATATTTTAACAAGTTTTTGTTTAATTTTTTTTATAGAACATATATTTTCACCCTCTCAAACTCAGTAACTCCACTAAATGGACGATAACCGGTAAGAAAACGGGTAGGAACACCGGTTTCCGGACACGCACCTGTTATCGTCCACCGAGCGGATCACTCTTAAGGAATGCTTAAAAATAGGAACATTATAAGACTTACATAAAAATAATGCATCTCTATGCCAACTTGAATGTCTTATCAAGACACAGAGAAAGAAAAAGTCTATTTCACTTAAGTTTCTTCGAAAACAAAGCGATCGAATTTTGAGTATACAATTAAGGAATGAAAACGAGCCGTGTGGAGCAAAAAAATTAGTGGCATGCTTCAACTATCACGGAAAGTTATTAAACATTTTACTATAAGATTTAGTTTGATTCTTCTTTGTAGCACTTACTTATGTTTCATAAAATACTGTGAACGTGTTTTTTTACTTTTGATTATATTGGAACACAAAAAAAGGGGTGGACGGCAACTAGTTCACTATTTTCTTAAGAAAACCTGTTATCGTCCGGGCGGTCAAACACAGGTTTAGCGTCTTAATTTTAGGTAGTCCTGTTATCAATCGAGGTGTGCACAAAATTGTAATTAAGTTTATTAATTCGAATCCTATACACATACACTAGTTAGTGACTAGTCTTCGTCCACTTTTTTCTCATTGTATATAAAACTATGGGTCTTCAAAATCACGCGTGGACGATATCTAAATTTGCACTGAATAAATATTCTAAGTTTCGACCGCCAAGCAATTATTTGAAAATAAATAGATTTAGTAAAAATATAAATAATTAAACTTGTTTGACAAAAGATTTACCTTATATTTTATGTGTTTCTCCTTGGAACTTCGATATATTTATAAGTTAAGATAGTATTGTCGATCATTATAATTTGTGGACGAAATTTAAAATAGAGAATCTGAAGTGCACCAGTTATCCGTCCACCTATATTTTAAACTGTATGAAAAATATATATTTTTTAATATTATGTTATTATTTAGGCGAATTTTGATTATTACTCGAATATCTATAATTTATTTTTTATTCATCTACAAGTTAGTTCTCATCTGATGTTAAGTGACGATGCAGTTTAGGATGGATGCGGGATAACCTGAAAAAGGTACGGCAGAATCCATACCCTTAAACTTTAAATGACTTGGAAGTAAGGTATACTAGACTAGAGACAATTTTGAAATTATTAAATTGAATTTACCAAATTGCTCTGCCGAGAATCAAGTAGAGGACCTTCTACTAATAAGACTTACCCCTGCGCCAGGGAGGCTGCCAAATTATATGTACCTACTTATAGTTTTTTTACCTGTTTTATTTTAAAACAAGCAGTTGACCGCTATTGCGTATGCGTAGAAAGACCACATCACTTTGTATAAAGTTCTCTATCACCCTGTGAAAGTTCTGTCAAAATAGGTTCAGCTGTTTTGAAAAGTAAGTACCTAGTATGTATTTATATTGTATACCTACCGCCGTTTCATAATAATAATAATTTATTATTTATAATTATTAATATAGTTAAACAAATAGTTAAATAAATAGTTAAAAAATACAAATAGAATTAACTTAAATATTATTGAATTAATAATGGCCAAAACAATCGTGAACCAACTAAGTGAAAATACGAGTGTAGCTCGCGCTTCAAAAACGTTGCATGTGATTGTGAAAATATCTGGGGGCCAAAATATTCCAGAATCGCATAAAATTAAAAAAGCTACTCAGACTTATAACAGACTAGCTTCTGCCTGCCTGACTGACAAATTTCGATTTTTCACAAATCCCGAGGGAATCGTGGATTTCCGGTTCCCGTTCTCGCTCCCTTTTCCAAACTTTATACCTACTTTCAAGGAAGTTTGCTATAGTAATCTTAGTTAGATTACTGCTGGTAGCTGTAGCTATGTAGCTAGATTAGCTGTAGCTATAGATTTCTGTTTTTTCAAAATCCCGTGGGAACTGTGGATTTTTCCAGGATAAAAACTGCAAAAGCATACAGATGCATGCAACTATTGTAATAATTACCCCAGTCATTCTACTGCCAAAATCGACAAATAAAATTATAGTTTTGGAAATTGGCCTAAAGTGTTCTTTGGGCCTTCCTCTACAACATATCCAAAACCCTCATATGGGGTGCGGAACCGTCCGCGATTTTGAATTTTAGGTCCCTTTTTTCGGTTTTTTGCACATATCTCGAAAACCTCTACTTCTAGCATTATGATTACTTCTGACAAAGGTTTCTAAATAAAATTTGCTACAAACATTCCATATATTTTTACTCTAAGGTTATTACTTTAGGAGCTACAGGGTGTTTAAGTTAACAGAGAGTTAAAAAATAGGTAATTAAGAATACGGCGTCATTTATAAAAATAATATTCACTATCGCTCACATTTTTAGTTTACAATAAACAAGCTTATAGTCATCTACCGACCCAACATAAAAACTGGCCAAGTGCTAGTCGGACTGACACACCAAGGGTTCCGTACCATAGAGCAGAGCAAAAAGAAAAGTTTATTGTATGGAAATTCCTTTAAATTTCAAATTTATTTTATTTTGATTATTTTGTGGTTATAAAACTATAATGATACTCACTCTCTGAAAATTTCAAATATCTACCTAAGTATAACGGTTTAAGAAATACAGCGATTGTTAAGATCAAGCAAATAACGCCGAAAAAATCATGTTTCTTGTATGAGTAGAAAAATCATGTTTATTTTTATTTAATTTTTATTATTTATTAATAAAGCGACAACAAAAATATACCCTCTGTGAAAATACACAAAACACATACATACTAACTTTCGCTTTATAATATTAGTGTGAAGTGTCCTATTACTAATTGACTATTATTCTTCATATTCACTAGACATAATATAATTATTATTCAACGCTAGTCGACTTTAATTACATTTCGTACTGTATAATTTTTATCGAAACAGGATGCATGTCTTTCATATAAAGATGTACTGGTAATGATCTTTACAGATTACAGGTTTTGTGGTTGCGACAGTTGTTACTGAACGCGCTAACCTTGAAAGTAACCTTTTAACGTAATTTAAAGGTAGTTATTGAACCCCACAACGCTACTTTAATAGCAGGGTCCACACAGAGCGCGGCAGGGTCGCGAGGCAATCGATAAAGAAGCACCGCGCCCGCGCCATTCCAGCCGTCACGGTGCGCCGCGGCCGCGCTGCCTCGATCTAAAGGTGCGTCCAGACTTGAACATTTCACCGAACCGAACAGCGAACATTTCGGCGAACTTGTTACGCTCAATGTGGACGGCGCGCTTGGAGCGCTTGAGATGGGTTACTGGGTAACAGTTCGGCGAAAGTTTCGCCGAACTGTTACGCATGTACCCATCTCAAGCGCTCCAAGCGCGCCGTCCACATTGAGCGTAACAAGTTCGCCGAAATGTTCGCTGTTCGGTTCGGTGAAATGTTCAAGTCTGGACGCACCTTAACCCGTTCTAGGGACCTAAGTGAACGACAAATGCGACGCGACGCGAAAATATTAAACAGTATAGGTACTGTTTAATATGTACTTAGCTAGCCTTCATCGTGGCCTACGTTGTTGCGTAGGTAAATTTGTCATTTTCTATAGAGTCGTATCGAAACGCGTCGTGTTGCATCGCATGGCGTCGCACTTAAATCGTTTACCTACGACAACGGGTAAAGGTGTTTTCCACGGTCGAGGCGCATCGACAACAGCCGCGCTGAAGGGCAAAGCAAAGACTCGCGAGGCCGCCTCGCTTAGTATGTGTGCTATCATTGATGTGTGTTTTTATATACTTATTCAAAAATTACAGATTAAAAATGCTCGGAGAAGTTCGACCATTTCCAACTGAGAAGGAGTATGAGAAAAACCCGGACATATTGCGAGAGGACATCGAGAAATTAAAAGAATGGCTAAAGACACAACCACATCTGCCCGGAGAATTTTTATCGGGTAACTTTATCTTATTTAAACTATTCTTTGCTAGTTTGGAACAATTAATAATGTCTGTAATGTAATGAATAAATATTTCATTTTCTCTATTCAAAAAATGTTACCTAACTATATTTAATTGAAAAAGTTACGAATTGTGCCAATAAAATACCTACTGGCTGCATTTTTTTGCTGAAACGCTAGACTGATTATTTATTATTTAGTTGTGCGCAAAAAGAGTAATCCCTTCTATAACCAGCAAGTAACCGCTACAATTACCTATTATAATTTACTTTAAAATAAAATAAAATTATGCCACAAAAATGCACAACATTATTTAGATCCAAATAATACGGCATCCTCGCGAGGCTTTGTTTTTAATTAGAAAGCTAACGCTAAGATTGTTATCACGACAATAATATTAAATAATTAATATCATAATACATAAAATAGTAACTTATATAAAGTATTCTAAGTTTTTAAATTGATATTGTAATATTTTTCTCAAAATTATCTACTTAGTTAGGTACCTTTGCACATTTTAATCTATACTAATAAATAAAATTGAAGTGTCTGTCTGTAATTTCGAAATAACTACCTCATATTAAGCTCATACGGTTATTTGAACTGTACCATAACCGAATCACACGTTTTTAAAATTTTTGTCTGTCTGTCTGTCTGTCTGTCTGTCTGTCTGTCTGTCTGTCTGTCTGTCTGTCTGTCTGTCTGTCTGTCTGTCTGTCTGTCTGTTTGAACGGGCTAATCTTCGGAACGGCTGAACCGATTTTGACGGGACTTTCACATACAAGTAGAGAATTAACCAGGGAGTAACATAGGCTACTTTTTTAACCGACTTTCAAAAAAGGAGGAGTTGTGTTTTTCTACCTATGTACACCGATATCTCCGAGATTTCTGGACCGATTTTAGTAATTCTTTTTTTAATCGATAGAAAAACTTTGCGACCCTGTTCTATAAAAAATTTGGATTCCAACTCCTCAATCCTGATGATGTAGAGGACCTGATCCCCAAAACTAATGGGATTTAGAAACTTTCGGTTATTTGAATTGATATTGCGGTACCAATTAAAGACTTTATCGTTGAATGAACTCGAGTAGGTACATATCCAACTCCTCAACCCTGATGCTGTAAGGAATTGCATTCCGAAATCGTGGGGATCCCACGGGATTTTTCCGTTTTGGGGACGGGTTACTTAACAAATAAGCTACTTTTTGTTCTGGAAAATCAAAAGTTCCCACGGGATTTTTAAAAACCTAAATCCACACGGGCGAAGCCGTGGGCATCATCTAGTTGCTAAATATAATGCTATAGTAAAAAGTGGGAAATAACAAGAGGTAGGTACCTACTTAATTTAAAATTAAATAATTTACATGTAAAAAAACTAGAAAAACATTTGCTTTGCGTTTCAAATTGTTTGAAATTGCCAATAGGAAGGTGGATGGGGCCCGCCTATTTTAAATCGTACGGGTCTTCTGGGGATTATAATGCCGTGAGCTCCCAGATCCATCCGCATACGACAAAACTAATATTAATACTATTTTGACTCTTAAACACCTATTTAACGACAGATATCATACATTAGCTATTATATTAGAGAGATCAGGCGCAGGATTTACAGCTTTACGTGTACGAGATCCGGGGTGTAACATTCCAACTATAGTTGCAACATTATCATTTACAAACGTGCCGCGAACTGAGCCATAAAACAGTACGAGCATAGGGTTGTGAGTCATCTCCCTTGCTCTTTATAACTTGTTATCGACTATCGACAAATCTTTTTTTAACTGTTACACAAAACACCAGAGAAACAGGTTCCTGTTCCATAAGGCCTGTAAGTGCGAGCGAGAAGTCCAATAAAAATTATTTATGACTCAGTTCGCACGTCTGTAATGTCCCAACTAAGTATACCCAACTCCAGGCTCCAGCTGCTACTAAGGATTTCTTTGATTCGCAACCGAGTAAGAATCCTATCCACTAGAAAAGTTTTTAAAATAAACTTTTACGCAGTGTTTTCGAATCGTCTAGCTTAACGTAACCTTTTTTTTTTTTTTTTTTTTTTTTGACGTGGTGGAAACCTTTTATAGGTACCCCCGTTCTGCGGCCGAATGCGGCAGAACGAAGGTTATGTGGGAGTCCAACCGGGTACCCACTAAAACCACCACGGCATGACCCTCATGCTGTGTGCTGGACGCCTGGGGAACCCAAAGTATGCATCCCAGGTGTCCGGCAGCCGCCCCAGCTGGGGCTCCCGCTCGCCTCTGGGCTGTCCCTCCAGAGGCTCGCGCCCTCCCGTAATTTTTTAACGAGGTTTTCTTCCTCCCGCGATGGGCATCGCTGCCCCCCGCCCCGGGGTGTCTCACCCCCAGTTTCATCCGCAGTGCCCTCTGCTAATCAGAGGGACACGCGGAGAAACCTCCCTCCGCCAGGTCATTGGCCATGGCTAACAATATCCCCGAAATTATTAACCATGTTACCGGGGTGCACCGGCCCGAATACTGCTCTTCCCCTCGGACGTATCCAAGAGGACCAGCAGCACCCAGGCACACTTGGAGGTTACCTGGCTAGCACCCCAGCTTAACCTAACCTAACCTAACCAAGTAGAACCAGCACGAATCTGCAGTTGTTCTTTGAAAAAATTCTAATAACAGTATTATTTCCCGTAAGCGCATTGTTGGCGCGCCTTTACCTATGAGGTTTTTTTCTATTTATCTACAAGCTATCTCACCTATGGCTGCGATCTCACCTATGGCTGGTGTCTAAGTGACGGTGCAGTCTAAGGTGGAAGCGGGCTAACTTGGAACGCTAAACCGCTTGGCGGCACGGCTTTGCCGGTAGAGTGGTAACTAACTAGCCACATCCGAAGTCTTCCACTAGATAAATACGGTAGGTACGGGAGGTACGAGGCAGTCAATTATAACTAGTTGCTATCTGTACAAATATATAACTTTGCAATAATCGTAATTCGCTGTGATTTCAGATTTGGATCTCATCATCACGTTCCACAGCTGTGACAACAGCGCGGAGGTCACCAAGCAAGTGCTGGACCTGCACTACACCCTCCGTACACTTTTTACTCCATTTTTCAAAGACCGTGCTGTCGATCAGCGGATTATCAATACTATGAACACCGCGTAAGTGCTCCTCTATACAAGATCTTTCTATTTAATTAAACCAAATCTATACCCCAATCGCACACCAATTGGGAATGTTCAGCTGAACTTACCAGCAGTATAATAGCTGTGATAGTCGCAAATCGCAATTTATTAACTGTATCTATAAGTATATTACCCTTGCCAAAATTGATACAGTCATGAGTCAATAGCCAATTTGTATTGCATCGCAATTATATCCACGACTTACTCCTGTGACTCGTCTGATGTCGTCGATCCACTTTGCTGTGCGCCAAATCTGCGCTTACCGGTACGAGATCGCCATTCCTGCACCCTTGTACCGGATGTTCTTCGAACTATGTGCCCCACCCATTGCCACTAATGCTTCGTAATACGTAGAGCTATGTCCGTGACTCCGGTTTTTGTCAATGCTGGTTTTGTCACGTAGAGAATCAATTTTTCTTCTCAATGCTGGTTCGATCACGTAGATAAAAAGTCACTTTCTATTAACCTCTGTGTTACTCTGAGTATTCTTTTGAGGCCTATAGGCCATTTAAAAGTGACCATATCGTTTAAACGTCAACGTTTAATGATATTTCCATCCACGTTTGGCCATATCATTTATGTAGTGTTTCCATGATATCATAAGTAGTTAGTTTTTAAATAATGATATTTGACCATAACATGAAATAGCCATGCGTTTAGCTGTTGATATCATTAAACGATGATCATTCATTGATCTGGCCAGGCCATATCATGATGTGGCCGACCATTTCATGAAATGGTTCTGCTTCATGAAATGATCGGCAGCATCGGCAAGTGATCAATTCTAAGATCTAGCCATGACATACCTATCTATAATATAGTTCGCGACAAGCCACTCTGAGTCTCACCGACGCATGCGGGGAACACGGACGCCCCCCGCGCCTCTTACGTCACTCGTAGCACAGTACACAGATACAACCAGTAGTGAAACTACCTACCTAGAAACATTCGAAACGGCTCACTCACACAAACATGCGCATCGACGAGACCCATAATGGGTTTTCCCGTGAATGTCAATAGCGACTGCCGCTAAATTAATGGTCTCGTCGATGCGCATGTTTGTGTGAGTGAGCCGTTTCGAACGTTTCTAGGTAGGTAGTTTCACTACTGGTTGTATCTGTGTACTGTGCTCGTAGTCATGCCTTGCCGTGAACTATACTAATTGTACGGTCTAATCATTAATTAATTAATTTATTTATTTATTGATGGCAGGCTGCTCGCTCCTCTACCCACGCCCACTGTGAAGGGCTATCGCGTGATATACTGCGGTCTCCTCGAAGGGGATGCGCAGCTGTTCAACTTCAGTGACATCCTTCGAGCCGCTATGATGGTCTTAGATTTATGGCAATATGCTGAAGGGACATGGCCTGGGTAATTTTTTTTTCACTTTCTTACTTGGAAAATGGCATCTTAGCAGCTGGGTGGTCAGGTTCCGGAGGTTGATTTTATCTGTCAGTAAAATGAAGGCGATTCCAAGGACCAGTTGCACGTCAGACGATTAAAGTTAAATTAACTACCATTAGAGCGAGGCCGCACTGCGAAATTTATTCGCGCGAATTTTATTCGCGCGGTTTATATTCCGCATTTTAATATATTTTTCTCGCGAATTTTAAATCGCATGTGCGTGCAGCTTCATACATTCCCATTATGTCACAGAATTTTGCGGAAAAATTCGCGCGAATAAATTTCGCAATGCGGCCTAGGCCTTAAAGGCAATCTTGCCCACCAAAAAACAAAAGAAATAGGTTACTCAAGTCAGTATTCGCATTTGAAGGGTCAAATTTTTGTTCTATTAGAGCGGGGCCGCACTGCGAAAATTATTCGCGCGAATTTTATTCGCGCGGTTTATATTCCGCATTTTAGTTAATATATTTTTCTCGCGAATTTTAAATCGCATGTGCGTGCAGCTTCATACATTCCCATATGTCACAGAATTTTGCGAAAAAATTCGCGCGAATAAATTTCGCAGTGCGGCCTAGGCCTTAGCAAATGCATAAGTACAGTGGTTATAGCAAATGAATTGATATTGGTGTATGATGAATTCTAACAAAGTTTGCCTTCAATCTAAGTTATCCCAACTCTGTTAGTTGTTGTGCAAGTTTATAAAAGTACCTACTTATTTTTCAGGTTTGTCATAATAATTGATATGAACCTAGCGACCCTAGCACATCTTGCTAAGTTGGAAATAATGGTGATACGGCAATTACTATACTTTCTGCAGGTAAGGCATTTTATAAACTGTGGCGCGAGGGCAGGCCGAAAATATCTGAAAATATGCAAACTTGGAAAATCAAGATCTTTTCTTTTTAGGGTTCCGTACCTCAAAAGGTAAAAAAAAGAACCCTTATAAGATCACTTTCTTGTTCGTCTGTCCGTCTGTCCGTCTGTTCGTGTGTCACCAACGATTTTCTCAGGAACGGGTGGACCTAGCAAGTTGAAATTGATACCAGATACTAAGGTCTATAGTCCCTATTAGATCTATAAAAATTAAGGTCCTGAGTCCACACAATAAAAAGATATGGGCAAATTTAGATTTTCACGAAAACTTGTAAGTACCAAAATTTACCTTAATTTTCAACTTTTTATTTTTCGAAATTTTCCCTTTACTTGATCTGCTTGCTTTTAACCAAAATTGACAAATCTAGGTCAACCGGAAGTACCCGGTTTTGGGTGGAAAACCTAAATGGTAGTTCCAGTTGACCTAGAATTATGAAAGGCAAAAAGCCAGGTCTTACAGCACAAATAAAGGAAAAATTCCAAAACCTAAAAAGTTGGAAATTAAAGTGTGTCCCCATACATACATAGTTGTGTTGTCTAATTAAGATAGACCTCTTGAGTAGTAGAGTTGTATGAGCGAGCTCATACAATTTAGAGGCCTAGCTTAATTAGCACCTTTCTAAGACAAACTAATGAAAAACAGATTGTACTTATACTCCTGGAGTACGGAACCCTCGGTGCGCGAGTTTGACTCGCACTTGACCGGTTTATTTTTTAATAAATCTTTTTTATATATTTTGACAATTTTAATATTTTATTAAATATTTTGTCAATTTTGGGATGAGATAAAACTCGGTTCAAATAAGCAAGAATTTTTGTTTGCGTTAGAAACATATTCAGTTATGTACCTGAAAATATTCAACATAATGGTGAAGATATTTTTCAGGAATGTATGTTGGTGCGGCTGAAAGGGATTCACTTTATAAATGCTCCAGCATTCATGGACAAACTGATGATGTTACTGAAGCCATTTTTGACGAAAGCGCTGTTGGATATTATACACATTCATGAGCCGGGATCGCAAGCGCTGTATGAGTACGTGCCGAAGCAAGCTTTCCCCAAGGATTGTGGAGGGGAATATATGAATAAAAAAGATATAAGAGGTAATTTTGTGATCCAGTAGTATTAGATAAAGTTTGTTAATATTTATATACTTAAATAAAACTGTTAGTTTTTAAGCGCATCACTTAAGAACAACTGGACCGGTTTGGCTATTTATTTTTTCTAAATGTTCATAGTAGTTCGAATAAGGTTTTTAGGGAAAGAAAAATCCGGAATACTGGAAAATTCGGGAAAAATTGAAAATAGGATTATTATATGTCATTTTATTTAAGTCAAGACCATAAATCACTGATATATTATATTATATCACTACATTGTATTAAACAAAGTCGCTTTCTTTGTCCCTATTTCTCTATTCCCTATGTCTTAAATCTTTAAAACTACGCAATGGATTTTGATGCGGTTTTTTTAATAGATAGAGTGATTCAAGAGGAAGGTTTATAAGTAGAAAAATTGGACCTGGTAGGTGGCGCTAATAGCGGGCAGGAGGACGTCTGCTAGGTCCGCTAGTATATTATATTATATTCATGTGTATAGACAGACAGGCGCTCTGACAGGTAGATAGATGGGTTACTTTATATTTCGGAAAATCGAAGAGTTCCCACGGAATTAAAAAAACTGTATCCGACGAAGTCGCGGGCATCAGTTAGTTGGTATACTATAAGTATTAAGTATGTCACAATTAATTTTCAGATGAATTGATCAGTTGGGTGGGAGACAACAAGCAGTTTTACAAAGAAGAAAACAAACGGCGTGTAAACGAATCGCTCCGACCGGACGGCAAGAGGACTACCGTTGAAGACATATTCGGCATAGAGGGTAGCTTTAAGAAATTAGATATAGATTGAATTGCTGCACGTATACCTACCTATTTTCTAAAAAACTTTTAAGTAATACTTATATGCACAATGCGCATTGAAAAAAAATATATATTTATAGTTGTAAAATACCGGCACTGAAAGTCAAAACTGTTAGATACCTTAATAGATATGCATTGCTTGCAAATGGCAACTGTACAAACATGGATTGATTACTGACACGCTATACTTACTACAATGGATTAAACATTTGACGTGCATTCGATAAATGGATTAACTAGATATGTTATTAATTTCGGTCAGACTGTTAATCGGACGGATAAAATCCGATAATTTTCCATTAAGCTCAGTTTTTTTTCATAGTCTCCTATGAAAAATGATCTGGATCGAAAATTGATATATTTCAATGAATATAATTTAGGTAGAGCAACAGCATTATTTAAATTTTTATGGATTGCCAACATTCAAATGCCTACAAGCATGGCCTGGTATACGCTCTAAGGGTCCGTTCAGATAGACCGGCGCGGAGAGCAGAGCAAATTTTAATCGCATTTAAAATAGAATCTTAAGGCATTGAAATAAGGTTTATTTTTACATTTTATCTCTTTTGGGAGCATCCTCGAGCATCCTCTTATCATGAAAGATATAAAATGTAAAAATAAACCTTATTTCAATGCCTTAAGATTCTATTTTAAATGCGATTAAAATTTGCTCTGCTCTCCGCGCCGGTCTATCTGAACGGTCCCTAAAACTCCAAAACGAAGTTGGTATGCGCGAAGTCGCGCTATAGTTAGCATTTGAATATAGTGTAAGAATTTTTGTTACTGTCAGTTATAACTTTTCAGGTTATATTAAATGGATTACTTAATGGGTTAACTAAATGTAATATGTATACGTGTAGAATTGAATATAAGTAGAATTAAGCATAATAAATAATGAATTAATGAGAGCGATTTGCAGTATGACTGCGACGGCATAATAATACTGTATACGAGTATGTATGTATGTACATACGTGACACACTGAAAGTTTTGCTCAATTAAAGAATACACAATATTATTATGTTTACATACTTATTTGTGTTGTAGTGGAAAAATAATTTTAATTATCCAGCAATCCCACATTAGGTAGGTAGGTATCATCATCATCATCATCATCATGATCAACCCATTACCGGCTCACTACAGAGCACGGGTCTCCTCTCAGAGTGAGAAGGGTTTTGGCCATAGTCTACCACGCTGGCCAAGCGGATTGGCAGACTTCACACACCTTTGAGAACGTTATGGAGAACTCACAGGCATGCAGGTTTCCTCACGATGTTTTCCTTCACCGTTAAAGCAAGTGATATTTAAATACTTAAAACGCACATAACTCCGAAAAGTTAGAGGTGCGTGCCCCGGGATCGAACCCACGACCTCCGATTAGAAGTCGGTTGGCCTAACCACTAGGCTATCACAGCTTTTTTTGTAGGAGGTAGGTAGGTAGCAGGTAGGTATAGGTAGGTATAACGTTACGGGAACGACGCCAAATCTTACAGCTAAATCTACACTTTTAATAAAACTGTTAAGAGGATTAAGTCTTTACATATTTAAGACATCATTTGTTTTAAACCCATAGCGATCTTCATGCCACCTAGTGACCTACAATTTACAAGTATAAATTAAAAATTTAAAAAAACCCCCGACATTCGCCATTTTGTAATGGCGGCCATCTTGGATTTGCATGGTGCTATTCTACTAGTCAAGCCCTTTCATTTGATACCCATATTAAAAGAGTTGTGAAAAAATATGTAATCCGCCATTCTGTAGCGGCGGCCATCTTGGATCGATTTTCATCAAACATAGCTAACAACACTCTCGACTACTTAATTCTCCTTTCAAATAAAAAAACTGCGTTCAAATCGGTTCGTCCGTTTGAGCGCTACAGGGGAACAGACAGACACACACACACACACAGACACGTCAAACTTATAACACCCCGTCGTTTTTGCGTCGGGGGTTAACGTATCTAAAATTAACTAAACATAAAACATTAAGATAAAGATGCCGAGCCTCGAGGCGCGCACCCCCGTTTGCTTCACGGCCAACCCGAGAAGAGTTGGAACCTGAGTACAGTGACAAAGTTTATACCTAGTTAGTTACCTAGTAGTTTATACATACTAGATATAAATTTTTAAAAATCTTTTAAAACTTATCTGTTAACAATCGGAAGGTCCTTAGAGTTACGGTTTAGGTGGGCATCTAAGGTACCTACTTGGTGGCCCCAATATCTATTATTTATAATCAGCATATCTCCACGGTTTATGTGGGCAGTAGGGACCGACTGCTGCATCAGGTTAGTAAGGGAGTCGAGATCCGAAGTTTAGGTATATATGTATTTTACTATAATTCATGCGCAAAGTTCCATTAGAATCAGTTCAGTAGAAGCAGAAGTCATGTGTGTAAAAATTAAAATAACACTACTGTAGTGCCATCTGGTGGTCTATAATTACTCTTAAACATATCTAAAAATTAGCACGAGATGATACCTTTGTAACAGAAAAATCCGCATCAAAATCGGTCCAGTAATTTTTCAGAAAAATTCTAACATAATAGTAATAAATTAAAAACAAGATTGCACCGCCACCTTGCGACCTATTATCGTATAACATTTATAGCAACCTGCATGAAAAGTGTTTCTTGTATAAGCAGAAAACCGCATTAAAATCGGACCGGTACTTTTTCAGAAAAATGGAAAAAATGCACAAACACTCATACACATTCTCTGATATTATAATATTTGGCACTACGCGATGGCCGCGGCTGTAGATATGAATTCTCGGAAAAGGAATACCTAAGTACCTAACTACCTACAAAATAATTTTCGCAAATAACTAAGTTCAGGAATAATAAACACAGCGTTTATCAACGCTCTGTCGCGTTTAAAAATGATCTCTCTAAATATTATAATGAAAAACGTTTAAATTGTCCACTGTACAGCACACCTAAACTGATCTATTTCCTAAATTAGCGCAAACAATTTTAGCGTCTGGTGCATTTGATACAAGGTTTAAATCTGTATGGAATATGTTCCAATACTTTGATAGCATACATATGACGTGATGTTTATTTTCCATCTGATCTATATAAGCTCGCAACAGCAGGGGGTTTTGCAAGTAGGTTTTGGTGATAAGTCTAGAAAATGAAGTTCCTTGCAGTCCTGTTGGCCATTATGGCCATTGTATTCGCAGTAGTGGTAAGTTTTAATTTTTTAATTCAAATAATTCAAATAATTTTTCACCCACAGAAAATGTATATAGTGATTATTATTATTTTATATTCTTTTTATATACTAACCTAGGTATTTTTAGTCGGGATTTTAGTGGTTATAAAAAAACACCGAGCGATTGCCCACTAATCTAAGCTTTGTGGTTTTAACCGTAACATATAACTATATCTAAAAACGCAAATAAATAAATTGCAGAAATGATTAACTTTAACTCATTTATTGTATCAACTACTATTACCTTGCATACTTGTTTTAAGTTAATAAATAATTTAAAACATTCGTAAATGAACACTATAATTTTGTTTATATTTTTCAATCCGAAGGGCGCCATGAGCACCGCAAAGGCAGGCATAAAGGCTCACGAGCACGACCGCGCCGGCTGCAACTGGGCCGGAGGTTCTCCGCCACCACCACCGGCTCCAACTAGTAAGTTACTTAAGCCCAATTTAGACGGTTCATTCATCGGGATTTTTAACCGACTTCAAAAAAAGGAGGTTCTGTATTATATATAACATTTAATGTTATGTAATGTTATAATTATGTAATGTTCACCTTTCAAATAAAAAAGTCGCATTCAAATCGATTCACCCGTTTGAGCGCTACAGGGGAACAGACAGACACACACACAGAGACACGTCAAACTTATAACTACCCGTCGTTTTTGCGTCGGGGGTTAAAAATAGTCTTTTCTGAAGTCCTTATTATATGGTAGCGTTGCCAGCTAACGTACCCATAAAAGTCGCGCGAGAAAACTGTCAGCTATTCTGGGTTATCATGACCGGCTAACAACAAACATACGAAAGCACGCAATGAGACAACGCAAACCAATAGGTATAATCTATAGCCAACAATGCTGGGAATACATGGAACAAGTATAAATTAAAAATTTAAAAACTCCCGACATTCGCCATTTTGTGGTGGCGGCCATCTTGGATTTGCATAGTACTATTCTACTAGTCAAGCTCTTTCATTTGATACCCATATTGAGGGAGTTGTGATAAAATATGTAATCCGCCATTTTGTAGCGGCGGCCATCTTGGACTGTTTTTTCATCAAACATAGCTAACAACACTCGACAAATTTACCTTTCAAACAAAAAAAACCGCATTCAAATCGGTTCAGTCGTTTGAGCGCTACGGGGGAACAGACACACACTCACACACACACACACACACACACACACACATTAACACACAGACACGTGAAACTTATTAACACCCCGTCGTTTTTGCGTCGGGGGTTAAAAATATTTAATTTAGAATATTTAATGTTTTGATTATATTTAATATTTTGATCTGCATTTATGTATATCGTATATCATTAGTGCAGGGACCACGGGTACATACTACATACCTAGTGGTACACCACAGACCCTTGTCCCAACTTAGGTATCTAATGTTATTAAGCTGAACTTTTTTACAGACGGCACCGGCTAGAAGAGTTCAACCACAATCTGGAAAGAATCTGTACGAATATCAGCGAGTCAAAAATTAATAAATTTGTGCATAATTAATCTCCATTTTTATTTTTATTATCCTTTCTTACCATAATATAATGTATAACTCAGCAGTCCAAATACTTCTGAGTTAGGTAAATATATCTTTGCATGACTATTTGCGTGACCAAAATTTTATGAAAGCAAAATTACTTATATAAAAAGCTATACCTAAAATGTTCTGCCTAAATTAAACTGTTCTATCTAATTCTATCTAGTTATATCTAAGTAATTAAAACTTCATATAAATGTACAACTGAAACACATTTCAATTTAATTTCAATATGGCAACTATAAAAAATTATAGAAATATAAAATAATTACAAAAAATTGTCGTTGCTTGTCGCAGTTAAAAATAATATGTTTTTACAATACAAATAATATGAGGATTATTTTATCTACGAATGGCGCAATTAAATTTGAAGAAGTTACCAACATCATTCTTGTTTGATAAGCAGAATTATAATGTAAGCATCCGAATCCAGATAAAAGCCAAATTTAATAGCGCCATACCTATTTCGTGGTTGTTAATTACGTTATCTAGGTGGTCAAGATCATTAGGGCGGTTACACACTGCATCCGATTCTAATTCATGAAAAATGCGCTGAACTAAGGCTACATCGTCGGTCCGATATTTCTTCCTATTGGAGACTTCACGGATGACGTAGGAAATCGGATGCCGAAAATCGGATCTAGTGCGTAAACTACAGATCGGATGCAGCACGTAACCGACCTTAGAATAAAGTTAAATGTACAAAAAGTGATCATTTTTATGATACAACGTTCTCGCACAAAAATATTGTTAATATAGATATACCTACTATATCTAGGTATAGTAAAATTTCTGAATAAAAAGTTGGTATATTAAGAGTAATATTAAATTATTTACAAATATAAAAGTAAAAATAGATACTTAATTATTCATATAAGTTTAACATTTCCACTTTTACTATTTCGAGTAGGTAAGTATTGTATCACATTTACTGCTATATTTACCATATTTTTACAGTCTACTAGGTACCTAATGTTTAAAATTATCGACAATATACGAGTACAATTCAGCGTTTCAAAGTTAACAAACAAAATGAGCGGAAGTTGTATGATTTGGACAGCCTTAAAGCTCCCGCACACAGGCGCGTTATTACAGGTCGATAATATCGCATGCGTTATTGCGATATCTGTTTCCAGTACATTTTGTATTAGGATGGTCATGTAGTTACACACTGCTGCGATAATAACGCCGCAATGGAAGTAGGAACTCCTGCGATACTATCGTCGTCCGATACTATCGACCTATAATAACGCGCATGTGTGGGGGAGCCTTTAAAGGTTCCTTTACTGATTTCAATAAACATGACATAGTTGTGATTCTATGAATCTAAAGCCGTCTTCAAATTAGAGGCGCACCATACGCCTATAATTTAAAGGCAACCCGAGTAAGCTCTATTTATTGTCCGTTAATTAAGGATGAATAAACAACATAGAGTTGTGCTGCACTGTGCTGTGCTATGTTCTATCTCTCCTCTAATATTATATTATAATGAAGAAACAAAAGCTGAACATTGACCTGTGTAGCGCAGTGCTTTGTACGGCTGTGCTATATTAAAAGTTCGCAAGGATCACGCGATATTATCACATGTCCTGACTCGCTCGGCATCGCATCGCCCAACTCGCTTGCACTTGTGCACATGCATGTCGCGCACCACGCACCTCAAACGTCACTTTAATAATATATGAGGAGCTGGCGAACAAAACGACATGATTCTGGTCTCTGGTTAAAATACTTTTGTTTTTTAATCCGGTGAATTTTGGTTTATTACTATCGAAAACGGACTAAAATTGGCAAAGTTCGTTGGTTTCTTAAGCTTCATTTTTTTAACAATCAACATCAACCTGTGCTGCGCTTTGCTTAGCTCAGTATAAAAGTAATCAGCAGCTCGTGTAGTCGTTTATCTCGTCAAAAATGACTTTATTTTCAAAAAAACGTAAACATTACGACATAGTTGAATCCGATGAAAGTGAAGAAGAAGCGGATATGGATATTTTATCACTGGACACAGCGCGGCTCAGCGCGGCGAGTGGCGCGCCTCGCTCGAGACTGCTGCGTGTTTAAACAGAGCGTAGCCTCGCACAGCGCAGCACAGCATAGTTTGTTTGTATCCTCATTAAAATATTAGACGAGCGAGTTGACCAAACATAGCACAGCGCAGTACAGCGCAGCACAGCTCAATTTTATTCATTCACCCAGGGTAGAATAACAATTATTGTTCCTGTCCGAGTTCCTGAAGCTCCTGAAGATGCAGCTTCTCCTCTTCCTCCTGCTGCAGCAGCTCCCGTTCAGCGGCGATCCTCGCGTGCTGCTCAGCGATCACTCGGAACAGTTGCGCGTGTTTCGCCGCTGCCGCTTTCACCGCTTCCGATTGTCTCGGTACTGAATTCTCTGTAAATTGAACGGTTGAAAATCAGTGAGTAGCAAAAAACCAAAAAAATATTGATGAACATTGTCTCTCTCAGGCAACAACTTTAAAGTAAAGTAAAAAAAGATGCTCAATGTACTTAAAAATGTCGAAAATAGACGTAAACACTGAATACTTAGTATAGAATAATAGAGTCTAAAAAAAAAGTTGCACAGGACAATTTTATAACATCTACACAGAGAGATTCCGCATCTACTCGTTTTGTGAACCTAAGAAGTCAAGCAACCCTAGACACCAGAAACTGTACAGGTACATAAGTATCTTAATATTTTAGTAAGATTTATTAAACTGATGGAAATCATGTAGGAAGTACTTACTTACTTGATTTTCCGGGATACAAAATATCAAAGTACCTGCCTGTGAATATTCTATCAAAATCATTGGCCAGGGCAAACAGAAAGACGGACAGAAACTTTAAAATGTGTGATTGCGTTATGCTATTGTTCAAATAATCACATTGTTATGAGCTTAATTATAAGAGGCAGTTATTTCGAAAGACTTATGAAATTTATTTGTTTGTAAAGAGCTTCACTGCCTCGTTGGTCTAGTGGTTAGCATATTTAATAACAGATCACGAGCTCCCGGGTTCCATTCTCGGGTCGGGCAAATAAAATTGTTGGGTATTGGATTTTTCTGTCAAGAAATTCTCAGTGCACTCTCGGAGTCGTTAGTTGGCGATGTTTCACCGCTGTGCTTCGCAGAGCACGTTAAGTAGTCGGTCCAGGTTATTATCACTTATCATGTGACAATAATCGTTAAAGCTCGCCAACCCGTATTGGAGCAGCGCGGCGGGTCTAAGCTCTAAATCCCTCCCTCATATGAGAGAAGAGGCCTGTGCCTAGTAGGGGGACGTTAAAAGGCTGTAGTGGTGGTGGAAAGAGCCTCAACAGCGCAAAGGTCGTCGGGCGTGGACTGATAACTGAAAGGTCGACGGTTCAAATCCCACCCGTTGCACTATTGTCGTACCTATTCCTAACACAAGCTATGCTTATTTGGCGGGCAAAGAGGAATATTCAAACCTAGTCATATTCGACATGGCTACTTTAAAAAACAAAGATCTCACCATCTGGGAATGGATGTTGGGCGTGTTGCTCAGCGATCTTGGCGTAGAGTTGGAAGTGTCTGTCCTTGGCTCGAGCCACGGACTCGGAGTCGGTGGGGTGTTCCGGGGGCACGTCGCTCAGCACCGGGTGGAAGCCCTGCCGGTCCGCCACGTAGTCCACCGTGCGCACCTTCTGACGAGGGTCCACGTACGAGAACGTTCCTGAAATTCAAATATGGAGATGTTAAGGAATGTTTGATATAAGACGCCAGGAAATGGATTGTAACTGGTTAAGGAAACACGAAATATTAAAGTGATCGAGGCAATCTTCATTTCGATCTCAAAACAAGTATAAATTAAAAATTTAAAAAACCCCCGACATTCGCCATTTTGTGGCAGCGGCCATCTTGGATTTGCAATAATGCTATTCTACTAGTCAAGCCCTTTCATTTGATACCCATATTAAGGGAGTTGTGACCGATTTTCTTCAAACATAGCTAACAACACTCTCGACTAATTCACCTTTCAAACAAAAAAACCGCATTCAAATCGGTTCACCCGTTTGAGCGCCACAGGGGAACAGACAGACACACACACACACACACACACACATACACGTCAAACTTATAAGACCCCGTCGTTTTTGCGTCGGGGGTTAATAAATTTTAACGACCTCCTTGGCGTAGTGGTGAGGGCTGTGGTCTTGTAAGTGAGAGGTCCCGGGTTGGATTCTCGGCAGAGCTGAGGAGTTTAAGAATTTATAATTTCTAAATTGTCTCTGGTCTGGTATGGTGGGAGGCTTCACCTGTGGCTAGTTATCGGCATTGCCGTGCCGCCATGATTTAGAAATCATACCAAGAGGATCACAATTCACACCTGATTTAGCATCAGGTGCGAATTGTGATGCTGCAGCCTATGATGGAACGTGCTTGCCTCAAAGTTTATTATCTATTCACTCTTGATTTAAAGGTACCTAAGTTATATTATAGTTAACTGGTAAAAGTCGAAAGTCGAAAGTCCGAAGGGCAATACAATTGTTGGCGGTGCGTATTAGGAACGAGGAAGCAAAACACATCGAGCGCGTCCGTGGGATGTCTACTACGTAGAGGTGCAGATTCATGCGATGCCCAGAAGTTTGATAGTGAAGCAGAAAGAAATACATAGGTAATGAAGAAATTACGTTAAAAAGTTCTAAGCGATATACGTACCTCTGACAACTCCGCTGCCGTCGCTAACCTCCGCGTGCTGTCGGTCCGTGTGGCCTGGGTATCTGCCAGCAGTGTACGAGAAGGCGTAGGGCTTCGGCGGCGGGGACTCCGTGGTTATCTCTTCGAGGTGGGCAACATCGCAGCTGGAGAGCGCCACGCTCGATATGATGAGCAGCACTTTGACCAGCATCTGGAAACGGGATATGAATATTTTTAACCAATTTATTTCGTTTCATTTTGCTAAAATTTACACGATTGCGGCTGGTTTTTCCTTTGCTTATACTGGACTTGATCCTTACAAAACTTCGCACACAAATTCCTTGACCATCACAGGGATCACCAAGGGAATGTTTATGTGATGCAGGGTTACTTGTAATTGCTTACCTTAACCGCAAGGATTGAGGATCTGCCGATTGTGAAATAGATAAACCTAATTTAATAATAAAAGATGTTACAAGTTGCCTCATTAAGTGAGATCAAAGGAATGTAGATGGTGCTTCAAACTTGTTCGCACGACCTTTACGGTCGGTTGCGTCACACGCACAATGTGCATGCTTTTATCCAACATAGGACAATAAAGCAAATAAAATAAAAGGTATTTTACTGAAATCACTAAAAATACACCGAAACAGGATATTGAAGATCAAGGCATTTTTTATTGCTGAGAGAAGGGTCTATTGATCGAATGGATGTTATTTTCCTTACGGCTTACGTTCTAGATTGGTTTACGCTTAAAGTCTGAACATTCTATTTGTTCATGCTTGTAAAAAGAATACAAATTTTTGAGAAACTATTTATGCTTTTTATTGCTAAAAAAATACGCTAATTACCTACTTATTGTAAGATTTGAATTCTGATATAATTTCCTCTTTCGTCGCTAAAAATATTGACATTGAAAATTAATGATATCTTCAAGTGGATCGTGTTACCTAGATACTATTCTCCTTGTAAATGATGTAGATTTATTATAGGCTGTTCTAAGAATTCGACAATTCCGTGAAATACCGTGAACACTTAAAAATTTGGAGCTAATAAGAATTCGAATTCAACAAACTTAATTGATAGACCCAATGAAAGATTCAAATATTAAAGTCATTGTATTATAGATTGTATCGATCAAGACCTTTACAATTATTTATCAACTGACTTCTCGGAATCGTTTGTTTTAAATAAATATAAAATATCTAAATATACTTAGGTATATCTGTTTATAGTATTGTATGTTATTGATATTATATTGTTATCTATTGTTATGTACGGATGGATGACTGGTTTGAGTGTTTAATGTTTACTAACTTTTTAATGCAATTTTTCTAACCAGAAGTGAATGAACTGTATAATAGGAAGGTAAATATTGTATTTAGGTACGCGTAATGATCGTGCGTCAGATTCTCAGTACTTCTGTATTCATGGTCACAATTGATTTATAAATAATAATCAATAGGTTCAAACGGATAAGTTCACGACTATAAAGTAAGTAATTGCTAATTTATCTCCGGATCTGAAGTAACAAACGTTCTTACAATGTAGTAGATGCAATAAAATTTAAAGGACATTAACGTTTATGTAAATGATCTACAGCTTAGATCCAGCTTCGACAGATCTTCGAGCTTCGATCGTCTATTCTATTACTATTCCTACTAAGAATCCGTGTACGATTTAATTTACATTATTTGATTTGATTTGCATTATTGATAGTTTTGAGGCTTCCTCATTTACTAAGCTCAAGATCCTTCAAAAATGCTTAATTATAATAAGCGGGTGGCCACGTTACTTCATTTTTCTTTACTTTATTCATCTATTTTTATTTTTTGTTAACTACATATTGTTTGTCAAAATCTGTCTGTCTCTCTGTGTCACATTATCACATCATCATCATTCTAATATGCGTTCATATAGGTATTAATCTGTAGTCCACACTTCTCTAAACTACGGTTATCTGCTGAGATTTATTAAAGTAACTTTTTGGTATTTTTTAACAACCATGCCATTTTAAAAGTGACCAATATTATCTACTTATTTCCCTTTGGCACGAAAATAATCCAACGGGTGAGATTTAAAGGACTACAACAAAACTGATTTTGTAAACTTGCAGGATCGATTTCTTCACTGTCGCGTACAAAAAAACACATTTTTAACCGACTTCAAAAAAGGAGTAGGTTCTCGATTCGTCGGAATCTTTTTGTGTATGTTCCCCGATTACTCAAAGATGCCTGGAACGATTTGATAAATTATTCTTGTTTGAAAGACGGTTGTTTGCTATTGCTTCCCAGGTCGTGACATGGTCAGTTGGTTCAGCCGGGTATTCCTTTTGTTATGCGTATATCGTCACCATCTCACAATGTATTTTAGAACTACATAGCTATATACATACACTTTATTATTTCTTAGTATTTACGTATAAAATGGCGCATCCGTGAGTTTATCGATGTGATTTATTGGCCGGTTTTGCCTCGTGCTGACATCATAATATTATCATGTTTATTTGCGACGCCACACAGGAATCACGATTATAAAATTTTTGTATAATATAATTATAAGTTTGTTTATCTTGTTTATTTCTTCACGTTCGTTGTTTGTTTCTTGTTTGTTTATTTGGTGCTTTAATTTTTTATTTTTGAACAACAAAAATTTACCTTTATTGCTGAAAAGGTGTATAGCTGTATGCAAATTTTTGGAACATTATAATTATTATACTAAATGCTAAAAAACAGTGTCCATATGAAGCTATCAATCAGATAAACAGGCAGATAAACCTCTCCAGCTTTTTGGTACACTTTTACAGAAGCTCTTTTGTCGCGTTGCTACAAAAAAATCGCATAACTCTCAGAAAAGCACAAAAAAATATGTATATATATGCGAAAGTGTATTTATTTGTTGGTTTGGTATGACCTTCCATCACGCTGCAACAGAGCTACAGATTGACGTGACTTTTTTGCATGGCTATAGTCTAGGACCTGGATTCCCGCTGGATCTTCGAAAAACCTAATTCCACGCAGACAATGTCGCGAGTAAAAACTAGTGGGTATTTATAACGTCCTAAGTAGTCTATTAAGCAATGTGGCCAATGGGCATGTAGCGCAAATAGTTATCTATCATTTTAATTTCCAAAGTGCGAAAGTATGAAATTTGACAATCAACAGATCTGGCAGCGATCACCTTGACCGGCCACTGGCCACTGTCACTTTCCTCGGCTACTCTTGACCGACTTCCACAGTGGACTCGGTTACGAGTTGCTCCACTTTTATCAGAGTATGGCGCCAAGGAGGAAGGGCAATATGTCTGGTCTACAATGTTTTAGGAGTATTTTTAATTTTACATACCCATGGCCTTTAGATTTTGTAGGGGACCGCAAAATATATTATAGGTACATTATTTACCGAAGCGTTTGGGTTTTGATAATAAGTAAAAAACCTGACAGTTTATTTTTGAGATTCATTTCCAAATGGAAATGAATCAAAAAAATTTAATGACAAGTATAAATTAAAAATTTAAAAAACCCCCGACATTCACCATTTTGTGGCGGTGGCCATCTTGGATTTGCAATATTGCTATTTTATTAGTCAAGCCCTTTCATTTGATACCCATATTAAGGGAGTTGTGAAAAAATAAGTATTCTGCCATTTTGTAGCGACAGCCATCTTGGATCGATTTTCATCAAACATAGCTAACAACACTTTCGACTAATTCACCTTTTAAACAAAAAAAACCGCATTCAAATCGGTCCACCCGTTTGCGCGCTACAGGGGAACAGACAGACACACACACACACACAGAAACAACAAACTTATAACACCTCGTCGTTTTTGCGTCGGGGGTTAAAAAAGACATTAATGAAAATTTTTAATGATTTGGCTAAAGTACAAAGAGGAGATTTAGATTAGCCTGATTAAAAATAAGTTTGGCATTATTAAGCTCAAAACACACACCTTACCATATTAGAAAGGAATGAGGTAACGCAGCTTTTTGAATGTTACACCGCAGTTGAATTTACGCGAGTTACCTCTAAATGACCTTTATTTTGTATCGAAACATGTCTACTGCGCAGATAAGAAACCTATTAGAAACAGCAACTTAGCATAGGGGAAGGAAGTTTATATTGATTCTACGCGGGCGAAGTCGCGAGTATCAGCTAGTTTGTTCATAAATTGCTTGTAACAGATTTAAAATTTAATAGTTAGGTATAAAAATAATATAGAACAATTGCTCGAACAATCACATTATTATTGAGCAACAAAACTGACAAAGAGATCAAAGACTCTTTTGATGATGAAATGTACGAAGATAGAACATTATTGTATGATCTAGAGCAAATCTCTACATTGTGTAGGTACATTGTTTATGACGGCCGCAAGACTCGCAAGATCTGCACTGCAAGCGAGAGCTATGCCACATGATGCGCTGCGGCACGCAAAGGAATTTAGTTACAACCGAAGCGCACGATAAGACACCGCACTAATCCGACAAAATAACTATGTTGCGGCACCGCAACGCACCGTATGGCATCGTCCTAAGAGCCGCTAGAGCCGCTAGAGCCGCAAGAGCCGCAAGTGATGCATTTTTCAGCATGGAAAATACGAGTGAGGTCAGCACTCAGCAAGAACAAACACTTCGTAGAAATGCATGAGAACGCCAATCTATGATGATGTCTTCGGCATTTCTTCGATGCGCCCGAGGCGATCGACTATTGTAATAGACGATGACTATGAAAATATGTATAGTTCGTTCGGTAACATAGTGTCGGTACAGGCGCACCGCGCAGGTGCTCCTAGTATTCTGCTTTTATTTTTATTATTTTTTTACTGTTTGTAATTTTTTTTCTATTCTAACAGAATCTCCGAATAGTCTGCCAATCCACACTTAGCCAGCGTGGTAGACTATGGTAAAAATCCTTCTCATTTTGAGAGAAGACCCGTGTTCATGATAATATTATATTTTATGTTTATGGTTATATTGTAATAAAATACGAATATAAAAAAATATAAAAAAGAAAGAGAATTTTAATATAAAAATATGAGTAGGTATAAAACGCCAAAACCCCTTGTACCTGTACACCCCGCGCGGCATCTTTTGATGTCGCCGGCGGTCCCTTTGGCAAGACGCCGCGCGTGCCGAGGCGGCACGATCAAAGGTGACCGTAAGTAAATGAACATGTTACGTCTCGGCTCTTGTGGCTCTTGCGGTTCTTGCATATCTGGTATGGTATAGGTATATCCACATCTTAATTTGAATTTCAGCGATCGAAGTGGCTAATAGCATACCGACTACTACTTAGTGCTATAGTGATATGTACCAATTACTTAGTCACGAGAAAACTAAGCTATAATTATATGTGATTTAGTAATAATATTGCCTTGTATTTCCAATTGCTGCTGCATACTGTGCAATGAAACTGTCTTGAGCGATATAAAATAATTACATTTAAGAGATTTCTTGAACGCTCTTAAAATATTACTTAATAGATTTTGTTCAAATCACAAATAATGGAACAGGTATGAGCAATAAGTTATAAGCATTTGGGGTACATTATTTAAACCAAACCAATTAGACGTTGGGGTTGGAGTTGCTGGAATGGCGAACTCACACCGGAAAGGGAATTGCTGGCAGAGCCTCCTCTAGGTGGACAAGCGACATCAAATGACATGCAAAAAGTCGCTGGACATAGACGCCGCAAGACCGCGGAGTGTGGAACTCCCTACGTCTATCGGTTAACAACAACGTATACCCAATTCTGGTAAATGTTAAAATTAGGTTGATTAAAACATTTACAACGTCGAAAACTGAGCATTTAATTAAGAATGGAGGCACACCATGATATTCACATTAATCCTCACCTACAATAATCTACCGATGATTATACGTACACGTTAAAAGGAATTCGACACCAGCTATTATTCCACCCACTACCGCGACAAATCATTCACCAGAATAATTTGTGCCATCTGTCATCATAATTATGTTTATTCCGATGTTTGGGCGATTTATAATTCATTGAAAATTGACTTCTGATAAATTACTTACCTTGAAATATCCCACATTAACACACAGACAATGTAGGGGAGAGTCCGGCAGTACCGCCACCCTAAGGTTTATTTGGTATAAAATTAAAATCTCCAAAGTAATATGTTATATATTTGCTGATTTATGTAAAATAACTCATAATGTATAAATAAAAATAATGTAACATCAATATATTCGGAAAGAATCAAATTTATTAATAAAATCTAAAGACACTAAAAATTAATAGTAAAAAAATTGTCCTCCAGTACGGGCCAGAAACAAATACCATTTATACTAGGCAATAATCACATATTTTATTGGTTTAATAGTTCCAAAATGTTTGCGTAAGCCTTTTGCACCCAAATCTTGCAGTTTCCACACTGAATCCAATCCTCTTTATGAGATTCGAGGCACAGAGGGCATATTGTTTCTTCCTAAATCTTTCTTTGAAAAAGGAGCTAGTTTTCATTCTTTTTCCTGTCTTTTTTGTCGGTATCGTTGCCTGATAGCAAAACATCCTTGCCTTTTTTGTTAACTTCTTTATCTTTAACCGTGAAAAGTTTACTAAAAGTTTGCTTATGGGCATTAGCCTATTGTCTAAATCCTTAATATGTTCTGCCAACACTTTTTCGTGTTCAGGCGAGAATGTGTCGTGGAAACGACCCATAGCAGGCTTAAAGCTTTATTATTTTTCTCTTTATAATTTTCAATAGCTTTAATTCTACATTTAAAGTCATTCTTGGTACTTTGAATCTCAGCCTGACGCGCATTCATTTCTGTGCCTACTTAAAACTTTTCCACGGCTCTATGCATTATGGCAGGTTCCCAGGTGCGCTTCTTTGTCTTCCTTTCACGTCCACTGTCATCATCTAACATATTTATGTACCTATAAAGTAATTAAACCATTTAAAATAAACTCAACCAGTGGCCGGTACTGACGGACAATTTCGTGGCCCGTACTGGAGGAAGCGAAATAAAATTTCGAGATCGCTCAATTATAAAATGTTACGTATAAAGCATCAATTAAAACATTATTATTGTAGCTATATAAATAATAAATACATACCACGATTAACTATTGTCGATATATTCCAATAATATTCAATTATCACCCCCGGTACAATACTTGTGTAACGAATGTCACCGCGCGCAACGCAATTCTTTGCACTGACAGTTAGTCGGTAGCTGACAGGTCGCCCCCGTTTTGGGCATAGACTTGTCAAAGTGAACTACTTAAATGGAGCTAATGGTGTCAGCGTTAGCTGTTATATAATCTTAGAAATAGCAACTGGCCGGTACTGGATGCCGGCCCGTACTGCCGGACTCTCCCTTATAGATCAGAAATATGCATCATCATCATCCTGTTAGATATATCTGTGAAGTGAAGTTTGACAGTCATAATACGAATTTCGTTAGACCGGTCAAATTAGACTAAAAAATAGGGGTGAGGTTACAATAATTCACACCTGGCTAAAAATTGGTAGGATTGTTCAAAACACTATTATAAATGAAATGTGAAAAGTCCTCATCGATCCGACACCTGGAAAAAAAATTACTCCAGGACACGCACAGTTGACTCACACTTGGCTGAAAATTGGTAGGATTGTTCAAAACCCCGTTTGGGGTTGCTGGTCCCCCATCGGGCGCGTCCCCCCGGTGGCGGATGGGGGAACGCCTCCCAGATATGGGAGGTACCGGGGAAACCCGGCGCGGACCAAAACCAGCAGGGGGTTATGCCGCTTGGAGGATCCTGGTACTTCTCTGTTCATCAGAGTGGACTGTGGAGACTCCGGGCGGCGACAATTGGGGGGGAGGCTTTCGGGCCGTGAGGAAGAAAACCTCGTTAAAAAATTACAGGAGGGGGTGGAAACGCCCTGCGCGGCGGGTCCGCTGGTCTTTTTGGCCGGTGGGCGCTGGCTTCGGCCACCGTCGGGCAACCCGCAATCCGCACTGAGCGGAACCGGGGGCCCCACGCACTGAGCGAGGGGCCGCGAGGAAGAAAACCTCTATAAAAAATTACACGAGGGGTGAACCTCTTGAGGGTCGCCTGCGGGTGTGGCCCTCTTGAGGGTTGCCTCTAGCGAGGAACTCCGGGTGATGGAATGGTGTATCCGTCGCCCGTTGAGACGTCTCGGGTCGGGAGGCGCACCATTATGTTCCTGGTGCGCCTCAGACGGTGTTAGGGGGCCTTTAGGTCCCCCGGTGGAGGGTCTGCCTCGGCGGACGGCGCCGGCTGGGTCGCGGATGATTGCGCAAGTGTACCCGTAACCCAGCCACCAGGCGACACGGAGGAACATCGCTGGGTTTTAGTGGGTATTCTGGCCACTTCTTGGCCTGCTTGAGTCCCACACTACCTTCCGGAAGCGTCGCAGTCCGCTGCGCTGCTTCCGAAAGGTGTGCGTAAATGCATTTCCCAGCGTAAAAAAAAAAAAAAAAAAAAAAGGATTGTTCAAAACACTACTTACACATAACTTACACTTATATGTGTAAGTTATGTGTAAGTTACACACTTACACATATAAAATATTATAAATATCAGAATTTCGGGTAAAAAGAAACCCAGTCCCTCATTTTTGTTTCGAAACTTATCTTTTTGAATCATTATATCTCAAAAACGGTGGCTCTTAGGAAAAAAAGTATTGTGACATTTTTTATAGATAATTATTTGATCTACAATTTTGTCAAAAATAATTTCATGATAGGACTTACCGTTTTGCTGAAAACTTCCCGTGAAAACTTTGACCCCGAGTAATTTTTTTTCCAGGTGTTGGATCGATGAGGACTTTTTACATTTCATTTATAAGTGTTTCGAACAATCCTACCAATTTTCAGTCAAGTGTGAATAAACTGCGCGTGTCCAGGAGTAAATTTTTTCCCAGGTGTCGGATTGATGAGGACTTTTCACATTTCATTTATAATAGTGTTTTAAACAATCCTACCAATTTTCAGCCAGGTGTTAATTATTGTAACCTTGGAAGTCTAAATTGACTGGGGTATAAGCCGTTTCTTTTAATTTTAGGTAGCTAATCCCGGTCATATGTAGGCATACTCCCTTAAATCGTCAAACCATTTGCGTCTTTGACGACCTGGAGATCTCGCAATTCTCTATTTTTCTCTATTTCCTTCTCCAGAGAATTTGCGAATTTTCTTCGCATAAATGTGGACATGAGTTCTCTCACTTTATTCACTAGTTGCAGTACTTACCTAAGTATTATTAAGTAATTATTTATTAGCGTCTTTATAACCTGATTTCGTAATTTTTGTTTTTTACTCTACATTGTAGACTAGTTTAAAATGTTAAATACATAAGAATGATTTATTTGTTATAGATTTTACCAACCATATTTTGTTATAAGTACCTAGATTACATAATTTCTGTAATCCGATTAAAAATAATATTGCATCACCGACCTATCAAAAGATTTAGGAATAAGATTACAAAAATCATTGGTATTAAAAAAGATCAGTATCTGCACAGTGCATATAATAGCAGCTTCAGATTATTTATTTCTTTGCATCTCGATAAACCTCTTTCATCTCTCGTCTCATCGATGAGCGTGTGTTTTTAGGGTTCCGTACCCAAAGGGTAAAAACGGAACCCTATTAATGTCACTCTGCTGTCTGTGTCTGTCTGTCTGTCTGTCTGTCCTGCGGTCACAGGTCTCTAGCTCGCAGACGAAATGAGTTACAAACCTAAAATTTTGGTATTTTGTGTAGAACGTTAACCCAAAATTAAATATTGAATTAGAAATTGAATTAAATTATTTTTCAGGGGGGCTCCTATACATGAGAAAGGAGCCGGAAAAAAATTTTTTTTTCTTACCCTAGCTTGTGGGGTATCATTGTTTAGAACTGACTAGGTAGAGTAAGAATATATTTCTTTTAATTTTTTGCTCAAAAAATAAGGAAATGGGGGGCCATCAAAGTCAGTTTTAGACCATTTTTGTGACGGGGGCTATCTCAAAAACTAAACTAGTTAGGAATATGATATTTCGATATATTATGTACCATATGCTCTATTTAAACAACAAATACTGAAAACAACGATTCATAAAATAGTTTATAAGCTGTGAACCAAAACAAACGAACATTTTTTGGGTTTTTCTTTCACGGTTTATTGCGATGTCTAGCTCGAAAATTAAATATTTCTTAGACCCAAAATATTATATTATTGTTCATAATTATGTACGGAACCCTAAAAGAGCAAGGCTCGACTCGCACTTGCCCGATTTTTTTTTAATAGTAAAATAACTGGACGTGTAGTATCTGTTGAATCGATCAGTTCAAATAATAGAATCATTAAGATAGTCAAGAAGCATGTTCGGTTTGTTTACAAAGAACAAATACCGCCATAAGGCGGACAAGTATTTACGGAAGATGTCACAGCGCCGCCTACGGGGAGTGAGGTGAATCATTTTGTTTGCTTAGTAAGTTGGCGCTTAGCATTTGAGACTTATCAGAACTTAACTTTTTGTCCTTCAAATGGAATCATATCGTCCTTCATATCGTGAAGAACACCGGAGTACGCAATATTTCAATAAAAAAGGGAAAAATTATAGAAAAGTCCTTGGCTAAGTTTAAAGTTTTTTCCCCAATCTATTACTCATAATAAAATTGTTATAATATAACGAACTGCTACCTCTAAAAAGCTACCTCTAAGGTAGTTTTACTTTATTATCGATATAGTAGAGAGACCAAAACAGTTTTTTTTTAAAGATTTTAAGTTTGTCCGCACGCGCGTCCTGTAACTACTGAACGGACTTGAATGTACTAAAGGTGCGTCCAGACTTGAACATTTCACCGAACCGAACAGCGAACATTTCGGCGAACTTGTTACGCTCAATGTGGACGGCGCGCTTGGAGCGCTTGAGATGGGTTACTGGGTAACAGTTCGGCGAAAGTTTCGCCGAACTGTGAGCGTAACAAGTTCGCCGAAATGTTCACTGTTCGGTTCGGTGAAATGTTCAAGTCTGGACGCACCTTTAGTTTGGTTTGTATACAGCCAATATTTAATTAACATTTAGGATATTTTTTATTTCGAAAAACAAAAGGGTTTTCAAAATAGTGGATGAAAGTTTTATCGATGTCACATCATAATTTCGAAAAACTGAGCCGTAGGTATTTTACTTTTCATAGATATTGTACCATCAGAATAGTTTTGATCTTTGGTGTAGATTTGTTAAATATAATCAGAAATAGAGTTGTTTTCACGAGAGACTTGAATTTGTTGAATAGGTTGAATATGACCGAATGGGAAATGTTAGCAAAAAGCGTTTATAACGTAGGTATACGGCCAAGTGACAGTTAGGCCAAAATACCGCCCGCGCCGCGGAATGGAATTGAAACGAATTTTTTGTACAAAGCATTGTGAACTTTATGTCAATTGTATAACACACAAAATAGTAGCTATAGGGAAATTCTCGAGAATGCGCGAGAATTCCGCGGAAGACGCGCGACCTTTTTTGACTCCTATTTAATTTGTATGTTATGCAATTGACATAAAGTTCATTTAGCTATGTACAATTTATTTGCAAAAAGTCGCTTCCATTCCACCGCGGTGTAAATTGACGCTTAGATTATATTGTGAACAGAACGCAATTTTCTGCTGAAAATATAGATCAACTAGATGATGCCCACGGCTTCGCCCGTGTGTATTTAGGTTTGTAAAAATCTCGTGGGAACTTTGATTTCCCAGAACAAAAAGTAGCCTATCTGTAGTAAGTAGTAACCCGTCCACAAAACGGAATGCAATTCCTTACAGCATCAGGGTTGAGGAGTTCGACATGTACCTACTCGAGGTCATTCAACAATAAAGTCTTTAATTGGTATCCCCAATATCAATTTAAATAACCGACAGTGCCTAAATCCCATTACTTTTGGGGATCAGATCCCCTACAGCATCAGGATTGAGGAATTGGAATCCAAATTTTTTGTAGGACAGTGTCGCAATGTTTCTCTATCGATTAAAAAAAAAATTAAACAAATCGGTTCAGAAGTCTCGGAGATATCGGTGTACATAGGTAGAAAAACACAACTCCTCCTTTTTTGAAAGTCGGTTAAAAAAGTAGCCTATGTTACTCCCTGGTTAATTCTCTACTTGTATGTGAAAGTCGCGTCAAAATCGGTTCAGCCGTTCCAAAGATTAGCCCGTTCAAACAGACAGACAGACAGACAGACAGACAGACAGACAGACAGACAGACAGACAGACAAAAATTTTAAAAACGTGTGATTCGGTTATAGTATCGTTCAAATAACCATATGAGCTTAATATGAGGTAGTTATTTCGATATTACAGACAGACACTTCAATTTTATTTATTAGTATAGATGTGAAATCAAATTAAAGTGTAGATACATCACAATGTGTAAGTACAAGTAGTGTTGCGCCACGTGGTTGCCACACGCGTTACCCAACGTCACGGCTCACAACACATTTTCACATCACTACTTATTTACTTGCACTATGAAAGATTGTTTTAACGGGCGGCCTTGTATTTGAACTAATGTGATGCACGTAACATAGTTAGTAGGTATTGTTTTATAAAACCCATTCAAAAAGCAACAGATCCCATATTTACGTTATTTAATTAAGAACAATGTCTTCCCAACCGAACGTCGGCGAAGAAAACAGCGGCAGTTATTTACAGATGAACATTTAAAAAAAAACTTGGGCCACGGCGGCCAATCTTAACGGAGCTGAGGGGAAGACTATGTAGAATATTCTAGTGCAAAAGTGTGTACACCGAGACACGTGTACTCTCTATTCCTCCACTCTCATAGCCAGATGGGACACTGATGCGACACGACCGGAGAGAGACCAGGCGCAGGAACGACGCCTTTAAGTGCTGTCCGATCTAGCACCGACAACTTCTGAAAATTTCTTAACAGAAAAACCCAATATTTTTTTATCCCACCCGGGACTTGAACCCAGGACCTCATATCCGCGACTTTGAAAATATAGCCTATAGACCAATGAGGCAGTTAATAATTAAGCATGGCGTCAAGATCGTATGTTTATCGATATAACTTACCTATAGATACCACCTATGTACACCGTCTAATATCATATCGATGATGAAATCTGACAGACGGACGGACAGACAGACGGTCTATGCGCAAATTCCAAGGAGACCTTGCTCCGCTTGATCAATTATCTCAAGCCTACTACTCGTAGATGCGGTATCGAATATCAGTTTAGATATTTTGACACAGTTTCACGTGACCTCGGACGGGGTATATAATGTCTTGGTCAGATCAAGAGAATTAACCCGAAACCACAGTCAATCTAAATTATTATAACATAACTCCTCAATGTCAAGATCTCATATTATTTCGAGAAAATAAATCAAAAGGTTTAGACGTGTTTGGAAGTAATTTTTAAGTTTCACTTTTGTAAATAGTTATCTATTTTTACCCGACTACGGCAAAGCCAAAAGGAAGGGTTATGATTTTAGCAGTCTATGTATGTATGTGGCTGATTTTAGTATGAGATTCTGTGTGTACCACCGTAGCGCCTAAGCTACTGGGCCGATTTTGATGAATGAGTTTTCAATTAATTCTTTGTTATGGTGACATAGTGGTGACATAGGCTACATTTTATATACAAAAAAAATCGAGAAGCGACGTGTGAGCGGCAAAAGTTTATTATTATTTAGTTTTGGATTGACGTAACAGATGGCGCCACTAGCTGCTTGCCCCGCGATTTCGGGTTTCGCTAGCGTAGTCGGGTTTTAGTTTACGAACTTTATACTTGTTATCGTAGAGTAAGTGGAGTCGACTTTCCATGCTACACGTATGGATGTGCGTGATAGATTATTGTAAATAACCGTAGCAATAATTTAAAACGCGCAAAATATTTTCTTTCAAATTCGAATGTTTGCCCGAATTTGGAAGAAAAGGTTTGACATTGCCTAAGGCTTAGGTATGCCATTGTTTAATTTTTTTCTTCGGACTATGGTTTTATAATAAAAGGTCAATAAGTACTATCTTTGTTTTTTATATCGACGACAGGCCGACCATGATCCACGTTTTGCTATCAACAATAATGAATTAAGAATTTATAGCGCGAACGAACTGTTGGCCGCGACTTTGTCCACGTGGAAACATATACATTATATCTCGTACTTTTCAACCCCTATTTAACCCCCATTAGGTGTTCAATTTTCAAAAACCCAAATAGCTATTTGCATGCCTTTCAGCGCGATCCGTCTAGTGGTTTGAGCTGTGTGTTGTTAGATCAGTCAATCAGTCAGTCAGTCACTCATTCACCATTTCCTTTTATATTTAGATTTAGATTACATAAACAAAGATATTCGCGCTATTTCACCTTTCAATATCACTTTACTTCTTACAAAAAATAAACCGCAAATTGACTGTATTACACCGAGACAAATGCTTGAGCTATTCATTATTATTAAAGTAAACAATTCATCTCCACTTAGTTATGAAATCGTTATTTCTTGCGGTTTGAACTTTGAATACGACTGAGCAAATAGTTTTATGATCTTTATTTATTTGGTAGCAATATATTCTCCTCATAAATTAAATTGAGTCACTAATCTTTGCTAGACATATGAATGCGCGAAAAATATTTTCTGCCAAATTTTGTTGTCCGCCACCGCGCCCGCGCCGCCAGTGTAGGACGTAGGTATACATGCGCAAATAAAATATTATGTTCACTGACAGAAAAATTATGTGACACTACGACGGAATACATGAACATTTCACGCACATTTCAATTGATTTCAAAAGATTTGATTTATGATTAAAGATCATGACATTAATGTCCGACAGAATTTTCCGTCCGAATTTTCAGGATTTTCCGTCCGGCTAAGGCAACGAAAGGATTTGGATTTAGGATTTCCATTTTAAATGGTTTACGGATATTCTAATGTCATTTGACTAAACCGTACGAGAAAAATGATTTTTGTGAATAAGTCTGACACTGGGTTTTTTAACCCCCGACGCAAAAACGACGGGGGTTATAAGTTTGACGTGTGTGTGTGTGTGTGTGTGTGTGTGTGTGTGTGTGTGTTTGTGTGTGCGTGCATGCGTGCATGCGTGCGTGCGTGCGTGTGTGTGTGTGTCTGTGTGTGTGTCTGTTCCACCGTAGCGCTCAAACGGGTGAACTGATTTGAATGCGGTTTGTTTTTGTTTCAAAGGTGAATTAGTCGGGAGTGTATCTTCCTCAATATGGGTATCAAATGAAATAGTAGAATAGCATTATGCAAATCCAAGTCGGCCGCCACCACAAAATGGCGAATGTAGGGGGTTTTTTTAATTATGAATTTATACTTGTTTCGGGTTATTTTCCACTTGCTGCCATCCTAAACATCGTCTGTTCAACTTGATAGAGCACAGAGGGCGCCCCTCGCTGTACGCGGTCTAAACTTTTAGGCATTTTTTGGCTGCAATTGCATACCGTTAACGGTCATCGCTTCTACGACATACTTGCCCACTGCCACTTCAACTTGCCAATTGCTTGGACTGTGTCAATGACCTCGGTGGGATTTCTTCCTTCAGACGTATCACTGTCCAAAGTTCGCTTAGCATTATCGAATTTGAAATCTCCCGTAATGTAGTAAATTAAATGGGTAAATTAGTAAGACGACTTGTCAAGTGGCGCTGTGGGGTCGCGAAATTTAAATATTATAGGTAGGTACTTAACTATTGTTTTCCGAAGGTTTTTGGTCCTAAAAAGATTAAAACACGACCTGCATCCATGATTATTAATATATTACGCAATATACAATCTCGATTTGTGTCTCAGCCAACTGTGATGCAGCCAAATACGTGTTCTGAATTTTAAAGAGTACACAAACGAGGTATTTCCGTAGGTAGGTCAGTAAACATAGGTATTTCCGAAGGCACACTTTATAAAATTCCGTGAGTTAACCTAATAATTATAAGCTAGGTCTGTGATAGATATCCCTAATAAAGAAATTGAGATTTTACGTAACCGTTTTTATTATTTCATAAAATACATCCAGGAGTTCATTCAGCCTAGTGGTAAGTGGACTCCTGAATATATTTTATCCATAGATATTTTATCGTACATATAATATCGTACCTACATATTTTATCTAGTTTGTACCGAAGTATTAAAATAGCTCTATTTTAATTCTTTGTATGCGAACTAGGTACTTACTTAGCTAAAATAATTTGTTCATAAAAATAATATAATATATCTATAAGTCTTATTACTAAAATAGCATTGAAAGAAGGAAGAATGTAGCTTTTATATCCTAATATTTATTATTTAAACAGGAAATTAAATCTTTCTGTCTATAAAATAGATTTAATTTTGAGATTTAGGTACGTAAAATAATTCGAATAACCTTGGAAAATGATAGTAGCTATTAATTATTGCAAGGAAAGGTCAGGTACAAAATAAAATCTGTAGTATTCACAAAAAATTGCAAACAACGATGTATTAAGAGCATTATATAACTAGCGACCCACAGGTAGTAATTATCCATACATATTGTTGTGTTATATTATCTCAAAAGGATTAGGCAGCGTTTTCCATGAAAGCTCCCAGCAGGGCCGGATTAACCTTATCGGGGCCCCTAGGCAATGTCATTCTCGGGCCCCTAGGCAATGCAATTCTCGGGCCCCTTTCTTTTTACATTTGTATATACTTCCTCCGTTGAGAATATTCTCAAAAAAATTTGTTAGATGAAGCTTTTTTTTTTCGTTGCGTGGCCCCCATCGACTAGGGCCCCCCCATCGACTAGGCGCCCACGGGGCCCCTAGTCAGTGCGGGGCCCCTAGGCAGGTGCCTAATCCGCCTTATGGATAATCCGGCCCTGGCTCCCAGGCGGCTTAACTTTTTCCGACATGTTCAACATTTATCGTCATATTTCACCCAATTTACACAAAACTTTGACAAATTTTACACCTAAACCTTCCTCATGAATCACGTTGTATATTGGTGAAAACCGCCTGAAAATACATTCAGTAGTTTTTGAGTTTATCGCGAACATACAGACAGACAGATGCGGCGGGCGACATTGTTTTATAATATGTCTTTATCTACATTCACAAAAGCATCAATCGAATATTGAGGAATCGAACTAAGGTATTTATGCTCTAATATTAAGGTCATGGTACCATCAAACGACCTTCAAAATATACTAAGCCTACTTGAAAATAGATTATTTATTATTGACTAGATGATGCCCACGGCTTCGCCCGTGTGGATTTAGGTTTTTAAAAATCCCGTGGGAACTCTTGATTTTCCAGAACAAAAAGTAGCTTATCTGTAGAAACCCGTCCCCAAAACGGAAAAATCTCGTGGGATCCCCACGATTTCGGAATACAATTCCTTACAGCATCAGGGTTGAGGAGTTGGATATGTACCTACTCGAGTTCATTCAACGATAAAGTCTTTAATTGGTACCCCCAATATCAATTTAAATAACCGAAAGTTTCTAAAACCCATTAGTTTTGGGGATTAGGTCCCCTACAGCATCAGGATTGAAGAGTTGGAATCCAAATTTTTTATAGAACAGGGTCGCAATGTTTCTCTATCGATTAAAAAAAAAATACGCAAATCGGTTCAGAAATCTCGGAGATATCGGTGTACATAGGTAGAAAAACACAACTCCTCCTTTTTTGAAAGTCGGTTAAAAAAGTAGCCTATGTTACTCCCTGGTTAATTCTCTACTTTTATGTGAAGCTCCCGTCAAAATCGGTTCAGCCGTTCCGAAGATTAGCCCGTTCAAACAGACAGACAGACAGACAGACAGACAGACAAAAATTTTAAAAACGTGTGATTCGGTTATGGTAGCGTTCAAATAACCATATGAGCTTAATATGAGGTAGTTATTTCGATATTACAGACAGACACTTCAATTTTATTTATTAGTATAGATAAGTATTTTAGTATGATTTCCAATAACTTCGAAAACCTACTTTATATTCACAGTAACTTTCATCTGGGCCAAATCGGTGCGAGTCAGTTTAATAACCTGTATCTATTAGCTAAGATCTAGAAAATTTTGCTATACCTACCTACAATCATACAACCTACACTTTGTAACTTAAAGTTCACATTTAATTATTTATTAATATTAATATTACATTAATTACATTTAATTAATTTACATAGGTGTTCATTTAATATTTTTATGTAGCAGTATGCAACTAATATAATAATTATGAAAGATTAAACTACATTCGTTGCCACACAAATCATTAGGTAACTTTTTCCGACTGTCTGATGTGTCTGTGACTCCGTCCGCCTGGATTTAGGTTTTTAAAAATTCCGTCGGAAATCTCTAATTCCCCGGGATAAAATGTAGGGACCTAACGGACATTTAACGAACATTTAGATATTTTCTGTAAAACCTTATTAGGATTATTCTGCCGTGCTACGCGCAAAAGCAGTAGGTAGTTATCTCAAAAAAATATCGGTTTCTTGATTTTTATGCAGCATCGGATAGCTTAAAAAAATACGCATCAAAATACGCATCTAATGAACTAAGCCAAACAGTGGAATCTTATTCAAAACATATAAAAAACCCTTAAAAAGATTTTCCCTATTTCAATTTTGCTAGCTCAATTGACGCTTCAAAAACTCTTTGTAAAAGTTTATTTGATTAAAAAACTTTTCTATTCTATTCTATACCTACACGAAAAAATAAAGCATGCAAAATTATATCTGAAAAGCAAAAAAATCAACCCGCAAAGTGAAAAGAAAACTATATTTACATAAACTTCAATTTTCTCGAATCTTGCTTTTACTGATATACCTACCTACCTTTTGCCTTTATTATGAACATTTAAAAAAGTTCCGTCTAGCCGTTCTCAAGTACCTAATGCGCTTATCAACAAATAGTATTTAATTTTTTAGTTATAATTCAGCGCTGATATTTGGTCATAACGTTCACCATGGTTTAGGTTTCCAGTAACAGGTTTAGGATTTTAGACGGATAACATCAAATTAACGCTCTTCAGATGACCTTGCTAAAGAACCGGAATTAAATGTTATGTCGAATAACTAATATAGTGAATTCTTTTAAGATTATACACATTGTTAAAACACAAAACGATCAAGACACAAATTAGTGAAAAACAATCGCGAACGAAACGCTAACAGAGGAACAGCGAAGTTAGAAAATGCGAAAATTATGCGTTGATTTTATTTTTCAAGGGGGGGTATAATTTGTTTGATCTTAGTCACAAAGGATTAGGTACACATTTTTATAAAATGTATATCCTATCCTATGTGCTTAGATATAGGAACTATATCCAGGCATTCGTGTTTATTAACTACATCTAAAAGGATAATAATCTTGAGAAATCTTAGTGTTATGATTATATTTGCCAACTCTTGAGATTTTACAAGATTTAAATACGTTTATGTATAATATGCTCTACTATAGAGAATAGGTAGAAATAAATTATGGTCATAATATGTTTATGTAAGACTATTATTTAACATCATAAAGGCGCGAAAAATTCACATCATGCAATAACCATACCGACAGAGTATAGTTATTAGTTAAGTACCGAGTCTGAGACACTGCATTTTGAAAATTTTAATATAATGTGTGAAATGCAGTTACTCAAGTGAGTATGGTATATACTAGCGGCACGCTATGATGGCCGGTTTGACACATTACAATAGTGATGTGGAATGTCAATTTATTCTCGAACAAAAAACAATTAAGTTTTGTTTTTGTACCTGATTAAATAGGTTTAATAAAACAAAAATGTATATGTTTATTTAATTTATTTGAACGAACTGAATATTTGAACGAAAATGAATATACATACTTTATATGCACACAAGAAACATATGAATACAAAAGATACCAAAAAAGGTGCCACAAAAGGCCATAATTAATCAGATTCGTCCATACTACTATTTTCACTGTCGTCACTGCTATCATCACATACATTAATAATTATATGTTCGTTTTCTATAATATTATCTATTTTCACATCTCTTTCATAATCTTCCCTTATTAATTTAACAGTTCTATTCACAACCTTTTCCCAGTCTCCTTTAGTCACATGTTCACAAGCTTCTTCTAATAATTTTAGCATTTTTTTTGTGGTAAATGGGGGTTCTGTATTGTGTCTTGCAGCATATCCCTTAATTTGAGCCCACACCAACTCAATCGCATTATACTCACAATGGTAAGGCGGTAACCGTATAACTCTGTGCCCATGTTCTAATGCTATTTCGTCAATGACGTGTCGGATCTTGGTTGGTTTGTTTTCTTTTAAAAGACGTACTAATTCCGCTTTTAACATATTCATGTTTGCATCTACGCCATTTTTACGAAGCCATGCGACGATATCACCTTTCTTTTGGGATTGGGCAGGTGGCTTGTCAATTTGCATCGAGTGGTATGGGGCGTTGTCCATAATTAGGTATAATAGATGGTTCAGGGAGGCTACACAACATTGAGGTAAACCATTCAGTAAACTTTTCTCCATTCATGTCTTCATGATAGTCTCCAGTGGTTTTTGACGCAAAAGCCATGAGAGAACCTTCGACAAACCCGTTGATGGTTCCGGCGTGACAAATTATAAGTCGCGATCCTTTTCCTACAGGAACTTTGGAAGTAGATGCTGCTGTGTCATCGTTCCAAGAACGGCCTACAGTATGGTTAGCATTAAGCCATGTTTCATCCAAGAACACAACATTTTGCCAATTTTTGATTTCTTTCACTTGCCGTAAAAAAGTATACCTTGCCATCGCTATATCAAATCTTTCCATCAATATTTTGCGTTTGTTACATTTTTTGTATCGAAATCCAATGGTCTTCAAAATCTTCGTTAAAGAACTTTCCCCACCGAAGAATAATCCAGCTTCCTTCAGTGAATGCACCAACTTTTTTCTTGTTGGATACTCCTTCTGTAAATAGTAGCCGTAAACATGTCTTCGGATAGCATCGGCATCAAAGCTATCGATGCCTACGACTGGTTTTGCTCGTTTTCTCTTTTTTGGTGTGTGAAGTTTATTTTCTTCTGTGCCAGTCTCGCCATATTTTTTTTTAGTTATCCGTCTAACAGTTCGTTGTCCAATATTAAGCGCATCAGCTACGCGTTCAACCACTGACGTTATAGGTAAAATTGGCCCTCCATTTTGAGCTTCACGATCGAAATAGTTACGAAGGCGTATTACGAACTCACGTGTCTGACTATTTAGAACAGTTCTCTGCGTACGTTCGGTCATATCGACGAAATCCACAACAAAGGGCTTGAACAGAGTCCAAATTAACGAGCAAGGGTCAACAGTAATGCAGTATCAATATTTGAAATCCAAAGCCAGGTCAAAACTATATCACAATCGCATTGCACTGACAGTTTATACTTTTCGAAGCAACGTCAATTCGAAACTGCTTTGTTTTGCATTGAGCATTGACGCGAGTTTGCCGGAGGTAGTAGTTGTGCTAGCCAGCGATCCTATGTGACGATCGTATTAGATTCCATTTTTAAAAATTTATTGATATTTTTTTGCGATTTCAGAGGTTTGTCCACATAGTGAAAATTGTTCATATTCACAAGTACATTCACCCCTTAAATGGTGCAAACTGATTTTTCTACACTTGTATACATTTAAGAAATCAATTTAATAAATAAATTTTGAGTCCTAAACCTAAAACTACATTCGATAAAATTTATGAATCTCTGCACATCACTATCGTCAATAAAGTAATACAATTATTTCCTTCAAAGTCGTTATCAATTAATACGGAACTTCATGAGAAACTACATTCGATAAAATTTATGAATCTCTGCACATCACTATCGTCAATAAAGTAATACAATTATTTCCTTCAAAGTCGTTATCAATTAATACGGAACTTCATGAGCGGACAAACGTCAAACCGGCCATCATAGCGTGCCGCTAGAGTAGGTATCTGGTATATCTAGTTCATAACAGATTAATTAGTCTATGGCCACTTATCGATAGAGCAAGTTTTGGATTCGAGTTTCTGGAATTTTGTAGGTACGAGAAATAATGCTTTTTACTGATCATTATAGATAATATGGGTTATATGATCCCATTCGCCTAATTGTCCGCTTACACAATCGAAAAAAAAAGAATAGTACTAAAACTGATATTATTTACGAACTTAATTATAGAGTCGATGAAGTAAAATGAACTCACCTTAGATCCGAAGACAGTATTCGCGAGCGAGCCTCACTTCTTACTGAAGGTAAACCGGTCGTGAACGAAGGAACGTAGGATGTGTTGCGAATGAAATGAGTGAATGTATCAAGACCGTTTCGACTGATAATAATAGAAGAGCTGGTGATCAAAAGCGGACTTGTTCCTTTACAGAAGAAATATAAAAAACCAACAGTCCATTAAAATTCTGATTCAATTCATAATTATTTACATAATGTAGGCCAACTTGTGGTTCTCATGACAACTCAAGACTCTGCCAACACTTCGGAAAGTGGATTCTGATGAACACAAGAAGAGCCGGCAAGAATTTCAACAGTTGCTCTTTTTATAAAGGTTACAATAATATAGTAAACTAGCTGACCCCCGCAACTTCGTTCGCGTGGATATAGGTTTTTATTAAATTACTAAAATGGCTATTAAAAAATAAGGGTTGATCGTAGAAGAGTGAAAATTTAGGATTGTATGTATTTTTGTATGTTGTATCATAAAAAAATAAAAACTAAAAATTTTGTCTAAAAAATAAAATAAAAAAATTTAGGGGTGGACTACCCTTAACATTTAGGAGGATGAAAAATAAATGTTGGCCGATTCTCAAACCTACTCAATATGCTCACAAAATTTCATGAGAATCGGTCAAGCCGTTTCGGAGGAGTATGGGAACGAAAATTGTGACACAAGAATTTTATATATAAGATGTAAGGTGTAATATATAAGGTGTAAGAAATTTTGACACTCCATACCTACTATCTTGTAAACAGCTGAAGGCAAAGTTCTGTTTGAAAAGGCGTTTTTCGATGTTTTTTTTATGTCTATACAAAAGAAGTATGATATACTTAACTGGATTTATATGACAATAATTCAGGAGCTTATAAAGGTGTACTACTTTGAAAGTCCAGAAATGGAAAAAAATCGGTTGTGTGGCCATAGACCGCTTTTGTTCGCCAGCTCCTCATTTATTAAATCATCTTGTTTATCTTGTTAGGTATTACTTAGAACATTTTTCGTTATTTTGTCGGACTTATTAATAGTACCTACTCGAATACACCGAAACGGCCAAACGGATTTCATGATCAACCCATTACCGGCTCACTACAGAGCACGGGTCTCCTCTCAGAGTGAGAAGGGTTTTTGGCCATAGTCTACCACGCTGGCCAAGCGGATTGGCAGACTTCACACACCTTTGAGAACGTTATGGAGAACTCTCAGACATGCAGGTTTCCTCACGATGTTTTCCTTCACCGTTATTAAAGCAAGTGATATTTAAATACTTAAAACGCACATAACTCCGAAAAGTTAGACGTGCGTGCCCGGGATCGAACCCACGACCTCCGATTAGAAGTCGGTCGTCCTAACCACTAGGCTATCACAGCTTATACATATAACTCAGTCCCGATTTGCTTAATCCCGTTGGGAAATTCCAACTGTAGGTTAACCTATAGCAATTTTCCATTAGTCCATTACGTTAGGTATAAAAATATGTAGTAAGTAGGTAGAGATTTAAATTATGACAGGGATAAGGCAAACTGCAAACAAACTACGAAATTTATTTTAGTCTTTAAGTGACATTCTCAGATTAAAATATAGGTTAGGTAGGATTTATAAAGGTTAGGTAGGATTTAAATAAAAGAAAAATCAATGAGTACATTTTCTATAAAATACAAGAATAAATTAAAAATTAAAAAACCCCGACATTCGCCATTTTGTGGCGGCGGCCATCTTGGATTTCGTCATCATCATGATCAACCCATTACCGGCTCACTACAGAGCACGGGTCTCCTCTCAGAGTGAGAAGGGTTTTGGCCATAGTCTACCACGCTGGCCAAGCGGATTGGCAGACTTCACACACCTTTGAGAACGTTATGGAGAACTCTCAGGCATGCAGGTTTCCTCACGATGTTTTCCTTCACCGTTAAAGCAAGTGATATTTAAATACTTAAAACGCACATAACTCCGAAAAGTTAGAGGTGCGTGCCCCGGGATCGAACCCACGACCTCCGATTGGAAGTCGGTTGTCCTAACCACTAGGCTATCACAGCTTTTTTTTTCTTGGATTTACAGTAGTGATATTCTACTAGTCAAGCCCTTTCATTTGATACCCATATTAAGGGAGTTGTGAAAAAAATATGTAATCCGCCATTTTGTAGCGGCGGCCATCTTGGATCGATTTTCATCAAACATAGCTAACAACACTCTCGACTAATTCACCTTTCAAACAAAAAAACCGCATTCAAATCGGTCCACCCGTTTGAGCGTTACAGGGGAACAGACAGACACACACACACACATACCTACACACACACACACACACACACACAGACAGACACGTCAAACTTATAACACCCCGTCGTTTTTGCGTCTTGGGTTAAAAACAGCAATATAATTCGTAGCATAATATTTGTAACATTTTCATGAGGGGTTTTAAACTCCTTTTGAAAATGCTGCACAAAATTTAATCGAGAGAAGTTTGATTTGCTATCATTTTAACGTCCGACTCTGATATAATAAGCCTTGTCCAGTGTATTTGCGTCTATTTTATTCCAAGGCGGGCATAATATGAATGGTTCTTAGCTTAATTGATGAAAAACTAGTCAGTTATTCAAAGATCTGTTTTAGGATTTATCAGCTTATTTCCCTGGTGTTATAATCTCAGTTGTTACTGAAATCAGTTACATTGTATTCAATAAAAAGATGAACAGATGACTTCTATGCCATCATGAGAAAAAAGATTTCGTTTTCCCTGGCAACATTGCGTTCAAAATCGAACAGTATCCAACATATAACGGGACAAATTGATTCGCCAAGTCACCTACCAATCTTTGCACCTTGATAGCAAATTAAGTAACCGAGGTAACAACAATGATTACCTACTGTGGTAATGATAAAATACTTATAATAAAAAATAATTATCACCTTATGTTGTTAATACCTACATTGATAGATGTATTACTGATTATTTTAATCAAAATCGATATCGTCGTCAAGTGGTACATGAAGTAGCGTAACAACCGTTTCGATTTTTGGATTTTTCACGTGTGTATTCACCACACCGGTTTTTAGTGAGCCGATGAGCACTTGACACTGTACGAAACGATCGTTCCAATCGCCCATTTTTGTTGAAATTGCGAATCTTGCCGGACGTTTACATAGTGACTATTTGTGTAAACAAATTTTTCGGGGGTAAACATGTGAGTAAATCTGTTTTATAAGAATCGTAGGTATACAGAGTGAAAATACTTACACGAAACAAATTAGGTTATCAGTTCTTTTAATACGGTAACATATAGGTGTTTAACTAAAAGAGTATGAATGGGTAAAATTCTAAACTTTTACCTAAATGACTAAGTATATACTTCTAACACAAAGAAATGTGTAATATTATGTAAAATATGTCTATTGACAAACTTTTATACCTACCTATGTAGAGAATTCAAGTTTTTTGAAGCAAGTCCATAAGAGGAAAACCTACATTTATGTTTCGATGGTTAGTTTTAACATTTGAACACAGTATTTGGTGGCAACTTTCACAAGCCCCGCCAAATTGCAATATAACTTACTGGGTTGTAAACAAAAAACCATGATCTCACCATAACATTGCGTTTGAAATAACGGTGCTACAGGTCGCTCAACCCATCGCCTCGGGATCAGAGCTTTTTCCTTGTTGCTGGGAGTTTGTGACATCCATACTAATATTATAAATCCGAAAGTGTGTCTGTCTGTCTGTCTGCTAGCTTTTCACGGCCCAACAGCTTAACAGATTTTGATGTTTGGCACAGAGTTAGCTTACGTCCCGAGGACGGACATATGTAGGCTACTTTTTGTCCCGGAAAATCAAAGAGTTCTCACGGGATTTTTAAAGGTCCATCCGTTTAACTGATTTATTACGAAATTTGGTACAGTGGTAGGTAGCTTGCGTCCCGGTAATTGATATAGACAACTTTTATCCCGGAAAAGTATTCAGGGATAAAAGTTGCCTATGTCAGGTACCGGGACGCAAGTAATTGTTCCCACAGGATTTTAAAACTCTAAATGCACGCGGACGACGTCGCGGGCATCATCTAGTTGTCCAAAAAATTTTGAGAAAAGTCCTAAGTCCTAATCCATTCAGGATTTTGTGGATTATTGGTTCGCTTTGAACTAGACTTCACGTAAGTACCTAAAAATGTTTCGTATTTGGTAATTGTTAGATGTTAGGTATTATCGTTTAAGTGTAGGATGTATTAGTTAATTAAGCCCTCATACGCATTAGCGGCGAACCGCGCGTGCGGCTAACCGCGCGGCTAGCCGCTTTTATATTTTTATATGCAACCGCTCATTTTGTACGCACTAAACCGCGACGAAATTCTATACAAGTGGCTAGCCGCGCGGTTAGCCGCATACGCGGTTGACCGCTAATGCGTATGAGGGCTTAGAGCAGGATATTTTCTCAATTTATACAAAAAAAAATTTTTTCGGTAAAGCTTGCCGGCATACTATAGGAGCTTTCTGATCGTTACGACAGAGCGACAGTAGTTTTTAAGTTGATGTCTGTGTGTGTGTGTGTGTGTGTGTGTGCGTGTCTGCGTATGTGTGCATGTGTGCGTGCAAGTGTGTGTGTATGTGTGTGTGTGTGTGTATGTATTGTTCGTATGTGCTTTCGTATTTATTTTTCGTCTCGATTATCTCGATTAATCCTTCCTTTTGGCTTTGCCGTGGTCGGGTAAAAACTGACTAGATTTTCAGGAAAATCGGTCCAGCCATTTTTTCCCCACAGCTGTCAGTCAGTAGTGTGCCTGAAGTTAGTAGTGTGGACCTCGAGGGTCGCACCTCCAGACCACTTTACGGTTATATTTTCCGACGCAAAAACGATGACCGCTTTGTTCGTCTGCATCTGTCTGTCTGGTCTGTATGTTTGCTTATCTGTCTGTATTATCATCGTAGAACGCAAACGGATGGACCAATTTGAATGAGGTTTTTTATTCAAAGGCTCTATTTCCGGCCAGTGTTGGGTTAGGTTATCTTAGTCACTCCATTGATATTTATTTTACATCCAAATCGACATGAAATTTTGTGCACTTAGTATATTATCCGATGACACTGCAATCTTGGTGCTGCAAGCAAGACATTTTCATTTCATTTCATTTCAGATCGTTGACAAATGACATGATAATTTTAGCGTGCTCGGTCCTCAAATATAACATGATCGATAAATAGTAAATAGGTGTAATATAAAAACAACCTACGTCAATACGTCAATCAATTAAAAATTGGCGGAAAACTGGAAAACCTCCGTGACGCAATGTATGTATAGGGTAGTTGGACCAATAGATGAACAAATAAGCGGAATTCAACTTGAATTATAGGTAATTTATTAATTAGTAATTTTTATTTTTCTCTAAAATAACGCATACTAGACTAAAATAGCAAAAATATTGAAAAAGTGCCTGTCGCCCTGATTGTGACCGATATATTCCAAATTGTGACTGAAATCTGCCTTATTTATGAACTAAGAAAATAAAAGCCGAAATATCAAAACATTATCAACATTTTTATTATTTCGGCATAATTTTGCTTGTAAGTAGATAAAATAATTAAAATTCACTTTAAGCAATACAAAAAACAATATTTAACGTTTAAAAAATAGTGTTTTCGTATATATTAATAAAATATTTAGTTTTAACATTATTTAAAGAGAAGACTTTTATAAATTTCGTTGGTTTCATACTGTTAGTAGGTACCAATCACGGTCATAATAAGGAATTTTCACTCTAATTATGAACGGACAAAGTACTTCGTTCATTAATACAACATCGGGAATAATTTATGAATACCTGAAATAAGAATATGATAAAAAAGTGATTTTTGTGTAATGAACCTCTATTCAAGTATTGGTATATAGTATTATGTATACAATGGGGTTAGAAAATACCCACAACATCCATAAAAAACCATAATATACACAAACTATAATATTAAAACCAATTTTAGTGGATCATGTTAATTCTGAACGGCCGTTCATAATTAAGATTTGAGTGTCTTCTACAGATCATTAAATGAACACTCTATTTCTATAAAACCAGATTGAAAAGAACATATTTTGGTTGATTTTCTAAATAAGATAATAGTTAGTATAGTTTACCGTAAAATATTTGCTTGAGGCTTATTTATTTAAATTGATCGGCAATTCACTTACAAGCTTATGAAAGTGGTAGACTCACCTTAGTACGTTCTCCATACAAAAACTTAAAGTCCGGCTTTCGTGTATTACATATTGAGGTCCAACAGGGTGACTAAAATTAGTTTAGCAACCGCTTGTTGATTTAAAAAGGAGCGTATGGTGTTGCTACTTTGAGGAAAAATACAACAAACGCCGTAGCTAGTGCCTAATTCTTACACTTAAATAAAAACAGATTTGTTCATCTACCGGTCAACTATTGGTCCTACCACCCTATACCATTGACGGTGTGGTTAAGTCAGTTGTGGTTATTCTTACAGACGTAGGTAGCTAGGTACCTATTACGCTTGTAAGTCTATTTCAATTCAAAAGACCCAAAGTCGTGCGAGGCACCTATCTAGGTATGTTATTTAAGGGGATAGTATTCCCTGTTTTAGGCGATTTTGCCTCTTTTTCAATCAGTTTTAAAGCAAGAGGATTTGTTTTATATATATTATTTTGGATAATTTTTCTATACGTGTGTTTGTCACCTAACTCCTCTTAAACGGCTAGACCGACTTGGATGTTTCGTATGTAGGTATATTTTAATGGGTTCGTCGATGGTTTGTAAACACAATTACCAAGTAAGTACAGGTAACCTACCGGGGTACTGTGTACCGAGTCTCGGTAGGTGGCGTTGATGTCGGTATGTCACCGGGCAGGACGACCGCGACATCTGCGGGTCCGCTAGTCTAATTCAAACAATTCGCATTCAAATCTGTTCACCTGTTTAAGAGCGTGTGAGAGAGTGTAAGTGTGACAGACAAACAAACAGACAGACACACTTTGCGTTGGGGTTCAAAAACCGCAATCAAGTAATCGGTGTAAATACCCATTAAGTATACATCTAAAATCCCTACCGCAGCTAATAAAAGAGCTGATAACTTTAAAACTGCTGAACCGATTTTGATAAAACATGTCCAAGAACCATCCCTAGAAAACCTGCTTTCATATAAAAAATCGCATTCTAATTCGGTACACCCGTTAACGCGCTACAGACACATAGACATACATAGCGGTCAAACTTATAACACCCCTTCGTTTGCATCGGGGGTATAGTGAAAACAATCAACGCGGAGGCATATAGGTACATTACTTTAGGTATAACAATTACAAATCTGTTTAATTTGTTAAAAATAGATACTTACTTAATAATTATTTTTGCATAAATTAACATACTTAACACCAAACGTTGATTTGCGTTGTAGAAACATCAGACATCCCGCTCTTGAACATGTCCGGACCATACATGCTAGCTATTGTAGCATGCTCTCACGCACAACTTGGGGCTGCTGGCTGCAGCATTCTTAATGTTTTTTTATGACACACATAACCTTCATTATTTATCTTTAACAGTCCAAAAAGTGGTTGTTCTGTTTTGCCTTTAAATTGTTGTTTCTTGGAAGGTCGACTATACTAATTTTGCTATTTAAATAGCAACCAAAAAAAATAAGGAAATTAAAATAATCTTATTAGGTACCTACCTATTCGCTATAATAGCAACCTAAAAAAATAAGGAAATTAAAATAATCTTATTAACCTATTCGTTTAGCTGATGTAGGTGACTTCGTCCGCGTGGATTTAGCTTAGCTTTTGAAGCCCCGTCGGAACTCTTTATTTCCCGCAGGAACCTTTAATATTTCGAAAATAAAAAGTAGCCTAAGTTGCTCCTTGTATAATCATCCCCGGAAACCTTCTGCCTTCGAAAACTCCGCTAAAATCAGTTCAGACGTTCCGAAGATTTTCAACTGGACTTTTCTTTTCAAATGGACAGACAGACAGACTCGGAAATATAACAGGATTTGCTATAATGAATAATAAATAAATAATAATTAATGAAATCTATAATATTCGACTGCTAAATATATCTAGTCCACTTTACCCCCCCCCCCAATTTTCTCATGATGCCTGATGAAGATTATAAGTCTAGGTATAGGTACCTATGTGTTTATGTATGTGTCGATCACGCGATACTTTGCAAGAGGTTTTTTATTCATCCACAAGTTAGCCTTGACTGAGAAGCGGGCTAACCTGGAAGAGGTATAGGTCGACCAGAATCTCATGAAAAATAGGGAAATTAAATTTTGTAGTAAGCAACACTAGGTTAACTCGGCTGCCCTAGTGATAAACAAAGTAAAAAAACAAAGTAATCAACATCCAATTACTTTGTTTTTGTTGTTTACTTGGTTTTTGTATTTATATTCCGGGTTAGTGAGTGCAGTTACTTTGTTTGGGCAATTTAAATTTCAGTAAACGGTTCAAGTTAAAAAACTACTCGTCATAAAACTTTTGTTAATGCAAAAAGTCAATTTCACAAAAAATGTCAGTGACTTTGTTTATCGCTAGGGCAGCCGTAGTGTTGCTAACGTTGGAATTTCATTTCCCTATTTTTCATGAGATTCTGGTCGATCTATATGTCAGTTTTTATTAAACTCATACCCCTGATCGATTTCTACGCAGCTTAGTATCGGAACGCTAAATCGCTTGGTGGCACGGGTGTGTCGGTAGCGTGGTAACTAGCCTGAAGCCGCCCACCAGATCAGACCAGAGACAATTTAGAAATTATAAATCCCAAATTGCATCTGCCGGGACTCGAACACAGGCCCTTCCACCACACACACACTCCCTCTCACAAGACCACAACGCTCACCATTGCGCCAGGGAGGTCGTCATAATCTACCACAAATCTTTTGTTAACCTACCGTATTCACATTCCAGATACAGTAGCCAACATGGTAGAGATGATATCTCTCGAGGAAGAGTACAAGAAGACGGGCATCAAGCCGTCGGATATCGCCGAACTGCGGCAGTGGCTCAAGACGCAGCCGCATCTACCCGAAAAATATATTACAGGTACCTAAAAATCCTCTTTATATGACCTGAAAATGTATTTATCTACTCTCATATCATAAAATTCCGAATATGAAATCAAAATGTGTCATATATTGGACTACTTTATTCACATACATCTATAATATTTAAAAAAAAAATTAAAAAAGTTCATTATAACACTACTTTGTTAGGAAATTATTGCAAAACAATGTTAAAAAATAATTTTTTCTACATTATAGTACAGGCACTGGGTTCTGGTATTTTTGAGCCATGCCGGGTGTTTATTATTATTATTATTATTTAATACTTTATTGTACACCAAAAAAACATAAATTAAACAAAAGAAACATTTTAAAAGAAATAGGTACAATAGTTAGTTTACAATAGTTAGTTAGTTTAATTTTGTTACTTACAATGATTATCCCGCTATCAAAGTTACCCTATTACTACTACTGCGAAAGTGTGGCGGTAGCAAGATGCGGCCAGAGGACAGAGTGTAGTGCTACCATAATTGACCATAGACGCACTGCACGCACCGCACATTCGAAATTGACAATTGAATTTTGGCGCCTATTATTTAAATTTTTAATTTATTATTTATTTACTATTCAGTTTTTGTAACTCAAAATTTTGCAAGTGATTTTTGTTGCGCGGAAAAATGTCTAGCAGTGATACTGAAGAGAATTTAACTCCACCAGACATTCTGGAAATAGCATCGGGAATGACAAATAATCTTTTGCCAGCAAAATCAAAGAAAATTTACGATAAATGTTACCAAGATTTTATGAGTTGGAAAATTTTGAAAAAAACCACTTCATTTTCAGAAAATGTAATGCTAGCATATTTCCAAGAATTATCAAATAAATTTAAGTCTTTGTCCTTATGGGCTAAATACTCAATGCTCAAAAGTATATTGAGTATCTACAACCAAATCGATATTATTAAATACACAAGACTGATTGCTGTTTTAAAAAGAAAATCGCAGGGCTTTAAGGGAAAAAATGCAAAAACGTTCTCCCCTGAAGAATTGAGTACATTTATAAATTGCAATATCCAAAACATGAATACTTATTATAATAAATAATTTTGTTAATTTCTTAGTCTTTTCTTTTATACGTAAGATACCTATTGATGAGCTTAGATAAAGTAGTGTATGAAACTCTACATAATTAGTTATTAAAACACTCGTGTAATACTATTAAAAAACTCGCCTGCGGCTCGTTTTTTAAACTAACACTCGTGTTTTAATAACCTCTATTATGCAACCGTTTCATAAACTACTATTTCAGGTCATGCAGTGTACTATTTCATTTCCTCGCAATCCAAGTGAAAAACAGAGTGACAACTTGGTCATCACACCCATTTTATTCTAGACGCAAATACCTATCCCAAAATGTTTTCTGCTACGTCTTGTTGTATAATCTATACTATTTATTACCTTATTTAAAAAGTAGTCAAATTGCAGACCTAAGCTTCTCGGAGAAAATATGCCCACTGCAGATCACGAGGTCCCGGGTTAGATTCCCGGGTCGGGCAAGTAATTTTTAGGTATTGGGTTTTTCTGTCAAGAATTTCTCAGTGCCTTGGCGGTGGTTCACCCCCGTGCCTCGGAGAGCACGTTAAGCAGTCGGTCCCGGTTACTATCACTATCATGTGATAAAGTCGTTAAAGTACGCCAACTCGCATTGGAGCAGCGTGGCGGGTGTAAGCTCTAAATCCCTCTCTCCTATGAGCGAGGAGGCTTGTGCCCAGCAGTGGGACGTTAAAAGTCTGTAGTGATAGTGGTGGTGGTGTACCTAACTGCAGTGAGTAAATATGAGATCATTTTAATTGCAGACTTTGACCTGCTCCTGGCGTACTTTTGCTGCCTCAGAAGCTCTGCGGTAGCGAAGCAAGTGTTAGATATGAACTTCACTCTTCGCACTCTCTTCACAAATCTGTTCCATGACCGAGTTGTCGATGAAAATGTCATCAAAACGTTGGACGTTGTGTGAGTATCTAATTAACTATTTATTATTCTACTCATTGAGTTAATTAGTTTTATACAAAGAGATCAATATTAATAAAATTATTCTATTATTGACGACGATATTTTTAATGCCTAGAAATATTTTTATGTAACGTTCACGCTTTCCAACTGTCTGCAATAATTTGTACTTTATTTAATTCAATGAAACATCGACATTTACAAAAACGTTGTTAGATACAGCTTTGAAAAATACTTAACCAACGTTGAGAATCTGTGGATAGGTATATATACCTATATTAAAAATTATATTGCAGATGTATGTTACCGCTGGAAGTTTCATCCATTGAAAAGAATTACAGAGTCATCTATCACGCACTCATCGATCACGATACGAAAAACTTCAATTTGACCGATGTTGTCCGGTAAGCTTACAAATTCATGAATAGTGAGAATTGTCTATGATAGTGTACTACAATATAATATTATATTGTCATAGCTATTGACTGACTAGCTTTTGCCTACAAATTCCACCTTAAGTTTTAAGAATCCCGCAGGAACTCTTTATTTTCCAGGATAAAAAATTATAAGTAGTAATAAAAAAGTATATAAATATTAGTATTATAAGTAGTAATAAAAAATTATATGTACTATGTCAATCTCGACGTCTCTGACTATTTCCATGCGAAAATCAAGTCAATTTGTTGCTCAGAACCTGCAGGATTGAAGGACAAATAGTATGCTATACTGCGGGTACTTTTTGATTTTCCGGGATAAACACTAGATTAAAGAAGCCTGAGTCCAGTTCCAGAATGCAAGTTATCTCTGTATCGGGATCCATACAGCGGTGTCTATAATATTAGTATGGATGTCCGTAATCATAAACAGGACCTCAAACTTGGGGGAAAGATAAAGCCAAAATTCGGTGACCCATGCAGCTTAATTAGTGCAATCCACTGGCGCGTGCTGGCTCAACTAGGTCACAAGGTCGCCCGCTTGAATTATGGTTTTTCACAAATCCCGAGGCGATCGTGAATTTCTGGTTCCCGTTTCCGCTCCCTTTTCCAACCTTTATACCTGCTTTTAAGGAATTTGCTATACTAATCTACATATTCTTCTTCTTCTTCTTCGTGCACTTCATTACTGAAGGTCGTGCTTGTCTTGGAATGCCTTTACTGAAGAGTCAACCAGCTGCCTCCACGCCACTCTGTCTTCGGCTTGTCTCAGGGCAGTCGGAATATTAAAGCCCAATATAGCCTGTATCTGGTCAGACCAGCGGGTAGGTGATCGACCCATCTTTTTCCCTCGATCTTTCCTATTACAACCAGTTTATCCAGATTGTTTGGTTGTCCCCGGGCAATATGATCAAAATAGCTGAGGACTCGTCGATAGCAGGTAGTGCTATAATCTACATATAGCTGTAGCTATAGATTACTATAGCAAATTTCGGTTTTTTCAAAATCCCGTGAGAACTGTGGATTTTTCAGAATAAAAAGTCCTACGTGTTAAGTCAGGGCATAATCTCAATTCTAAATTTCAACTAAATCGGTGCAGTAGTTGTGGCGTTATATAGTAACAAATTTACACACATACACACACACACACACACACACAAACTTTCGACTTTATAATAGTAGTGTGATATATCCTGTTACCGATAAATATCTGAGTATCCCTACCCCCGGTTTCAGAACAGTTATGATGTTTGTGGATGTCACGCAGTATAGAGACGGCACGGCACCAGGTTATTTGATTCTCATCGACCTGAACGGCGTCACCCTGGGACACATTGCCAAGCTTGACTTGCAGACTGTGCAACAGCTATTGTACTTCTTACAGGTATTCAAATTATAATGCACTAGCGGTGCACCCCGGCTTCACCCGTGGCACATAATATATAGCCTATAGCACTCAGAGATCACGTACATATCCAACGGTGAAAGAATTTTTGAAATCAGTGCAGTAGTTCCTGAGATTAGCGCGTTCAAACAAACAAACTCTTCCGCTTTATTATATTAGTATAGAATATAACTACTTCGCTCCGCACAATTCTTTTTTCTATATCAAATGATATTAATTGAATCTTAATAGTTTTTTGTTTTACAATGAATATAAAAATTATTTTGCTATAAACCGCTAACAGTGACAAATTCGTAGGCACAACACCACACAATCTTGTAGGCACAACACCACACAAATATGTTGCCACGCCCCCTAAATATGTTGAGCAACGGTGAAGTTGACACATTTATTTGCTCATTCAGCAATTCGACACTTCTACCGCTTTTTGAACAATTGGAAATAGTTGGGCACAGCGGTAGAAGTGTCGAATTGCTGAATGAGCAAATAAATGTGTCAACTTCACCGTTGCTCAACATATTTAGGGGGCGTGGCCAGAGAGAAAGTGAAAGGAGGGTAGATGACTAAGCGGGGATAGAATATATAAGACCGCTCATTCGACACGAGCGTCACTTTGCAATCGTCCGTTGTGAAGTCGACATCTCCTGAAGATGCTCCGGTGTCGGAGCGAAACGATCGTCGAGTTTGTTTTGTGGTGAATTTGTGTGGTGTTGTGCCTACAAGATTGTGTGGTGTTGTGCCTACGAATTTGTCACTGTTAGCGGATTATAGCAAAATAATTTTTATATTCATTGTATATCATGGAATTCCGCAAAGTAACGCCTGCTTCCATTCAACAGTTTTTTGTTTGAGTACAAGGATATGGCTGGAATTTTACAAAAGTCACAGCTTTCTAAGATAAAGACATTTAAAGGATAGACTCCGACACCAAAGTAGGTTTTAAAGCAGTAGGTACAGCGACTTGGCCTAGCCCTTAAAACGAAATAAATGGATGAAAACAAATCTGCAATTTTCGAAGCGGAAATATTTTTTTAATTTTTTAGCATGGCTCTACAAAGTCTGGATATAAATATTATAGTTTTTTTTTTGATTTATTATTTTTAAATTCATTTTATTTAAGTATATTTGCACAGAATTAATTTCAGGTAGTTAATTATGTCCCATTATGTAGACTGTAAACCTTTATTATTATTCTTAGGTATTTATCTTATGTTATGTAGACTCAAGACTTTTATTTGTATTTTATTTCAGGAAGCAATATTATTAAAATTAAGAGGAGTACACTTCTTGAACGCACCATCGTTCGTAGACAGGCTGATGATGATCTTGAAGCCCTTTATAAAGAAGGAAGTGATGAACACGGTGTGCGTGCACGGCGCCGGATCCAGTTCTATTGAAAAGGTCATCCCTTTAGACGCTTTGCCGAAGGAGGCTGGGGGAAAATTCAAATCCTTTGAAGAAGCTAAAAGTGAGTTTCTAACCCCCGACGCAAAAACGACGGGGTGTTATAAGTTTGACGTGTCTGTGTGTGTGTGTGTTTGTGTGTGTGTCTGTCTGTTCCCCTGTAGCGTTCAAACGGGTGAACCGATTTGAATGCGGTTTTTTTGCTTAAAAGGTAAATTAGTCGAGTGTGTTCTTAACTATGTTTGATGAAAATTGATCCAAGATGGCCGCCGCTACCAAATGGCGGATTACATATTTTTTCACAACTCCCTCAATATGGGTACCTATCAAATGAAAGGGCTTGACTAGTAGAATAGCACTATGCAAATCCGAGATGGCCACCGCCACAAAATGGAGAATGTCGGGGGTTTTTTAATTTATAATTTATACCTGTATTTCTTATGGTCTAGGATCCCACCTTAGAAATTTCTACCCTCATCTGTTATTTAAACGAATTATATGTCAAATGAAAGATTATTTTATTCTTAATCGAACCGTATTTGGTTGCCTGGTCAAAAGTGGTGCTAAATCATGGTTGCCTGGATTTTAAGATATAAAATGTTCGGTGCGAGTGTTGAAAGTGACAGAAAAGTGTTGCGCGCGCAATTTCATTTGACAGACAAAGATGCAGTGAGGCAGGCGTGCACTCGGCAGGTGCTTAGTCTATACATAGATTAAAACCATAGACTTTCTGTGCCTGTCCATTAAAGATATTTACAAAAAAATAAGTGAGTGACGTAAGGGATGAGTAATAAAACGTAAAAAAGCTGTTTTTGAAAATTTTGTCTGTTTGTCTGTATGTTTGTGCATGTATTACGCAAAAGGGGATGAAAGTCAAAATGTGTATTTTGACTTTCATCCTCTCTTCCAAGGGAACTCAGCTGAATTTCGGGATAAAAGGTATCCTATATGCTATTATGTAGTATGAACTTAAATCATGCCAAGTTTCATTTCAATCCATTCAGTAGTTTTTGCGTAATACATGCACAAACATACAGACAAACAGACAAAATTTTCAAAAACAGCTTTTTTACGTTTTATTACTTATCCCTTACGTCACTCACTTATTTTTTTGTAAATATCTTTAATGGACAGGCACAGAAAGTCTATGGTTTTAATCTATGTATAGACTAAGCACCTGCCGAGTGCACGCCTGCCTCACTGCATCTTTGTCTGTCAAATGAAATTGCGCGCGCAACACTTTTCTGTCACTTTCAACACTCGCACCGAACATTTTATATCTTAAAATCCAGGCAACCATGATTTGGCACCACTTTTGACCAGGCAACCAAATACGGTTCGATTAAGAATAAAATAATCTTTCATTTGACATATAATTCGTTTAAATAACAGATGAGGGTAGAAATTTCTAAGGGATCTCCTACTATTACAAAGAAAATTGTTTTATATATACATCGATTGGTATACAAAACTACTTGTCAGTCTAGTGGTTAGCATGTTCGAATACTGATCACGAGGTTCGGAGGAAAAATATGGAGAGAGCTGATGATTGAGGATTTCGGAGACGGGTGAAGAGAAGATAGGAGGTAGCTACTCAAACAAATATCACTCGGAAACCTCATCCGATACGCAGTAAGCTAAAAAAAAACAAAAATGGCGGGTTCGATTCCCCGGTCGGACCAAAAATACTTAGGTATTGGGTTTCTCTGTAAAAAAATCAGTATTAGCTCGGAACAGGTTGAAGGTGTTTCACTTCCTTGCCCCGAAGAGCACATTAAGCCGTCGGTCCCGGTTATTATTACTATCATGTGACAATAGTTGTTAAAGTCTCGCATCTATCTGTATTGGAGCAACGTGGCAGCAGGGCGATTCAGAACACTTCGATTCGGTTTCGGTTTCGACAACTACCCTGTCGATACGGTTATTCTGAATTGAAAATACATCTTATCGTACGATAACTTACCGAATCGATCGATAGTTACGTTATCGAAGTGTTCTGAATTACTTACCGTACGATAAGATGTATTTTTAATTCAGAATAACCGTATCGACAGGGTAGTTGTCGAAACCGAAACCGGATCGAAGTGTTCTGAATCGCCCTGCAGGTCTAAGTACTGTTTATTATACTTAATAGAAGTAGTCCAGACTTAGTTTTTGAACTTTATCTAATTTAAAAATTTGTTTATTATGAATTCTAGACGAGGCGATCCAACTACTACTAACAAATAAAGAGTTCTTCATCAATGAAAACAAGAAACGTGTAGTGGAGGCTCTGCGACCCGGGAAACCCAAAACCATCACGGACATCTTCGGCGGCATCGAAGGCTCTTTCAAAAAATTGGATATAGACTAATAACTTATTAGTTTTAGATTAATAGCTTTTGCTCGCAACTTCTTCGATGGGAATAAGAACAAATACCGTGGGCAATCTCTGTGCAACAATTCGTCGAAATCGCGTCAACGGCTGCACCCTGAAAAGGCAATAGACAGAATAAACACACTTGTATATACACACATGTACAATATGGGAAGTTAAATTATAATATTGGGTCCGGCAGATGTCGTCCTGCCCTGTGACATACCGACATAAGCGCCACCTACCGGTTCCAATTGTGTTTTCAAAACATCCAGGAACCTATTGTATATTTTACACAGAATTTGTGTATTTTATATATAAGTATTTTATGTATATTTTACACACAAAATTTCATCCAAATCGGTCCAGCAGTTTAGGAGAAGTTATTTAGTTATATTAGTTAGTTTTCATGATGTTACAAATACATCATCAACAAATAAGTAATTTATAATACTTAAGTACCTACCTAGTTACACATTATTAAGTCTAAGTTTATAGGTTGTGAATTAAAAGAATATTTTAATATCTTTCAGTTTTTAATTTCCTTACTGATATGTATATCTGCCTACATACTACCTACAATCTACATAGCAGTATTCAAATCCTTACCAACTTTAAGAGATGGTTTTAGGACGACAAACTGTGCATTAAATTTTTTAATCTACACTTGATCGCTGGAAATGATCAATCTATACTAGTCTATACTAATATCTATTATCTACACTAATCTATACTAATAAATAAAATTGAAGTGTCTGTCTGTAATATCGAAATAACTACCTCATATTAAGCTCATATGGTTATTTGAACGCTACCATAACCGAATCACACGTTTTTAAAATTTTTGTCTGTCTGTCTGTCTGTTTGAACGGGCTAATCTTCGGAACGGCTAAACCGATTTTGACGGGACCTTCACATACAAGTAGAGAATTAACCAGGGAGTAACATAGGCTACTTTTTTAACCGACTTTCAAAAAAGGAGGAGTTGTGTTTTTCTACCTATGTACACCGATATCTCCGAGATTTCTGAACCGATTTGCGTAATTTTTTTTTAATCGATAGAGAAACATTGCGACCCTGTTCTATAAAAAATTTGGATTCCAACTCCTCAATCCTGATGCTGTAGGGAACCTAATCCCCAAAACTAATGGGTTTTAGAAACTTTCGGTTATTTAAATTGATATTGGGGGTACCAATTAAAGACTTTATCGTTGAATGAACTCGAGTAGGTACATATCCAACTCCTCAACCCTGATGCTGTAAGGAATTGTATTCCGAAATCGTTGGGATCCCACGGGATTTTTCCGTTTTGGGGACGGGTTTCTACAGATAAGCTACTTTTTGTTCTGTAAAATCAAAAGTTCCCACGGGATTTTTAAAAACCTAAATCCACACGGGCGAAGCCGTGGGCATCATCTAGTTCAAAATAATTAGTAATTCTATTTTTTATTTTTAAGAGGGTTGCTAGGTTTGACAGTTTTGTCTGTAGGTGTCTGTGGCATCGTACCGCTGAAATAGATGGATCGAATTGAATGCAATTTTTTATTCAAAGATAACCCGCTGCACCGGATGATTCTTAATGGAAATAATACATACTAGAGATAATATGGTAAGTATATCTACTAAGTAAGCTCGACGACAAGCAATATTAGGTAATCTATACGAAGCTGCAACCAGAATGTCTGCAAACTACCCAACTCGACTTCTTTCAACAGACATAGACATTGATTTGGTCTTGATGACAAAGTGACTTATAAAAAGTGACGAGAGTCTGACCCAGGACCAGAAGATTCTGGTCCTGGGTCAGAATCCAGCTAGAGTAGGAGATCACAATGAACTCAGTGCCATTAATGTAGGCCCACTTTGAACACGGTTTGATATTTTGTTGATTGATTGATGTCTGATGCGGGACAATAAAGCAGGATGTCAGCATGTCAAATTACATTCCGCGTGTAATTTGTGACCAATTATGTTAAGGACCGGCACACCTAAATCGGGTTAAACAAGGTCCAGCATTTTAAGTTTTTACAATAGTAAATATTTAAATTTCTAAACATAATAAATATTATGCACTACTCTATAAAATGAAGTATAAGATCATTAAAAAAAATAGTCATAAAGTCTTATACTAATAATAGAAAAAAAATCGAGAAATTCATAGAAAACTTTAAAATAGCGTTGCCGCATTTGAAGTCTCCTGAATTAGTTTGAGACATAAAAACAACAAAAATTGTCTTAAATTAATGGTAAAAGACCAAGGAACACGATAAATAAATTTGTTTTTCAATACAACTTTAAGTTTTTTTGCAATTGGGTAGCAAACATACCACATTTTTATCCACGATTTCTTCATACAAATTACTATGGCGTGCACCGCTGCAAAATTCAACCTATATATTCCCGGAACGCGAAGCTTGCGTTTCAATCGCCCGCGGGCTGTCAAGGTGGAAGGTGCGCTCGTCGCTTCAAAAATCCTGTCGTGATCTCTGCTCGTGTACAAACACAAAAACTCGCTGGAGCGGTACCATTGGACAAAAGCACGTGACTAAATACCTACCATGACGAGAAGCTCCGCTGTGAGGGGCTGCTACCTACGTAGTTCGCGCGAGATTGTAATATTTTTCTATAAATTAGGATTTTTTTAACCTTTATTTAGTTAACTTCAGTAAATGATAAAATTAAAAAAATGTAAAATATACCAAATTCTTGCACTATGTGTATGTGAAATTCCAAAATTTATTATTTTAGAGAATTTTTTTTTCCTGTCAACCCCACTCAACTCAACTTCAATTTTTGAACTCTAACTTTTGTTATATCTGTATAATTATTAAGTCAGTCGTCATCATTTCATCAATCATTTTTGAAAGCTTTTATCGCCGAAACTATGACTCATAGCCACATGGTGTTGGTGTTAATTTTTTTTTGACGTGATAAAGTCTTATAAATCGATGAACGCCGGCTGCACGCACGAAAACGCATGACACTTGAGCCGAGCGTGCAAGCGAGAGCGCGGAACAAGCTATAGAGAGGCACGATCTTCCTAAGTGTTTAGTTTCATCAATGTTTTCTCGTTATGTTGTCACGTAAAATTATCTTCCGTAAACCGATTTTTCAGACAACCAATTTTTTTTTGTGATGTTTGTATTATCGCGTAGTCAGATTTTTGAAAGTTTTTACTTCCAAAACCATGGTCTATAGGTCCCTTAATGTTACTCAACCTTCTTATTTACGTGATGTCTATATTGCTCACGTGGTTAGATTTTTAAAGGCTTATATCTCCGAAACTATAGGGTGCAGCCCCATGTTGTTGGTACTCAAACTTCTTATTTTCGCGATATCTATGTGCTCACGTGGTCAGATTTTTAAAATCTTACATATCCGAAACTATAGGGTGCAGCCCCATGTTGTTGGTACTCAAACTTCTTATTTTCGCGATATCTATGTGCTCACGTGGTCAGATTTTTAAAACATTACATATCCGAAACTATAGGGTGCAGCCCCATGTTGTTGGTACTCAAACTTTTTATTTTCACGATATCTATGTGCTCACGTAGCCAGATTTTTAAAAGCTTATATCTCCGAAACTATAGGGTGCAGCCCCATGTTGTTGGTACTCAAACTTCTTATTTTCGCGATATCTATGTGCTCACATAGTCAGATTTTTAAAAGTTTATATCTCCGAAACTATAGGGTGTAGCCCCATGTTGTTGGTACTCAAACGTCTTATTTTCGCGATATCTATGTGCTCACGTGGTCAGATTTTTAAAACATTACATATCCGAAACTATAGGGTGCAGCCCCATGTTGTTGGTACTCAAACTTTTTATTTTCACGATATCTATGTGCTCACGTAGTCAGATTTTTAAAAGCTTATATCTCCGAAACTATAAGGTGCAGCCCCATGTTGTTGGTACTCAAACTTCTTATTTTTGCGATATCTATGTGCTCACATAGTCAGATTTTTAAAAGCTTATATCTCCGAAACTATAGGGTGCAGCCCTATGTTGTTGGTACTCAAACTTCTTATTTTCGCGATATCTATGTGCTCACGTGGTCAGATTTTTAAAACCTTACATATCCGAAATTATAGGGTGCAGCCCCATGTCGTTGGTACTCAATCTTTTATTTTCGTGATGTCTGTATGATCGCGTGGTCAGTCGAGATCAACCATTATTTTTGAAAGCTTTTATCTCCAAAACTATGGTCCACAACCCCATGTTGCTTGAAAGTACTTGATACTCAATCTTTAAATTCGTGGAATTATGACGCAGTGTCGAAGAAGCTAGTACTCATAAAAGGCAAAGGCTACCTATAAAATTTCCACTTTAAAAATAAATAAAGATCTGAATTTCATTTACTAAACCATACCTAAATGGCCTAAAGAAATACCTATTTACCTAATACCTAAACCCATAGAAAAAATAGAGTTTACAATCGACGTTTTATGTATTAATGCGCAAAAAATACTTTATGCTAAATTAAAATACCTACACTGCCATCTCATCTCATCATCATCTGCCAAAATACGACTTAATCAATACAAATAATTCACGCACACTTCAGTAAATTCACGTTGATCATTGATCACGAAAGTGTGGCAGACATTTCAGTTGCAAAAGCCGTGTCTATTATTTAGATTTTTTTTAATCTAACGCCTATGCCCATGATGATTAGAAATAAATAGGTTAATAATAATAATATTAACATTTTGTACACGGACGTGAGAGTAAGATACATAAAAAATAATATTAATAAGTCAGTAAAGTAGTAGTAGCTGTTATTTTATTACACGGTAGGTATAATATCGACAAGCATCTCGATAATAAGATAGCTAAGTATGCCTAGGTGAGGAACTCGCTCGCACATCGCCTGCCGTGAATCGAGTGCGCGCACCCGTAGTACCGCTGCTGAATGTATCTATGTGTGCGTGCGCCGACGGTGGCTCTGTGTGTAGCGTTATATGCCTAGTTTTGACTACGCGCTCAAGGTATGCCGGCCCTTAAATAACCAGTGTTTCGGTCAAAAGCTGAGTCGTAACTAAAGTCTAAACGCAGCTTCGCAGGTCAGCTTTGTGTGTGGATGCACCTCGCCTCGCGAGGCAGCCCCAAAGGATGTACGCACTGACCGTGCAACGTTGCGATGCTGTCGCAATTGGCCCGGATCCGGCCTGGATTGGCTCGGATCCGGATCCAACTACGATAGCAAACGGTTCAATTCGTTCATCCGGGACCTCGCGCACTACTCGGCCACGACCGCAGCCAGAGATCGCAGCGTCCAGGCTGAAGTATCGTAACCCAATATGTATCGAGCACTGGAGTGAAGACTTCAACGCAAGAGCACAGAATACATATGTAATAGTACTACGGCAAGAGGCAATGAAAGTCAAAATATGTATTTTGACTTTCATCCTCTCTCCCAAGGGAACTCTGCTGAATTTCGGGATAAAAGGTATCCTATATGCTATTATGTAGTATGAACTTAAATCATGCCAAGTTTCATTTCAATCCATTCAGTAGTTTTTGCGTAATACATGCACAAACATACAGACAAACAGACAAAATTTTCAAAAACAGCTTTTTTACGTTTTATTACTTATCCCTTACGTCACTCACTTATTTTTTTGTAAATATCTTTAATGGACAGGCACAGAAAGTCTATGGTTTTAATCTATGTATAGACTAAGCACCTGCCGAGTGCACGCCTGCCTCACTGCATCTTTGTCTGTCAAATGAAATTGCGCGCGCAACACTTTTCTGTCACTTTCAACACTCGCACCGAACATTTTATATCTTAAAATCCAGGCAACCATGATTTAGCACCACTTTTGACCAGGCAACCAAATACGGTTCGATTAAGAATAAAATAATCTTTCATTTGACATATAATTCGTTTAAATAACAGATGAGGGTAGAAATTTCTAAGGTGGGATCCTAGACCATATATTATGTACCACGGGCGAAGCCGAGGCGGACCGCTAGTTCTCATATAAAATGTGAACTCCTCGATGTGAACTCTTGCGCTGCCCACCTTATCGCTGAGGACTGAGGAATTTTATGTCTTGAACAACGGTCTTGAAAAATAATTTTAGATATTCTTTATTACGATCATCGATGTTTACATCACACTAATTGTGCAAGAACAAGTTGTAGGCTCTACATGGCCGGTTTTTTAATAGTTTTATGTTTAGTATGTACGCTCGACGCTGGCCAAGGCTTACCGATTTCGGCTCAAAAGCTTTTTATTTAAGACAAAAGTGTCGCATAAAAATATCTCCATCATGCACGGTCACACATCATTTAAAAAGTAGGTATATAGCTGAACATTATACGTAGATAATATCGCGAATACTCAAGGTTCCTACTACATTAGACAATGAGTGCGATATATGCATATTACCAACGAGCATCGCGGCCGTCGGATGTGACCTGATACGTTAATTTTTTTTAGTTTTCTGTTCATTATCATCAGTGTATGAAAGAACGACGCAACTTCAAAACATAGTGAGTATAAAGTGCTAATTTTATTTTAAAATAAGTATTTTTTTTACGTCTTAGTGACTTCACTTCTGGCGATAAATTTTCTCCCAACAAAGAAAATATTCTATCTAATAGATTCTATTCTAATTTTTAGAAACTCCTAAACCGATTCACGCACCGAATTTAACTCTACTTGGAATTATTCCAATTAGAGTTACAACTACTAAATCGATGCTGCAGGGGTTCTGGATAAAGGATGTATCTATTGTGAATCGGTGTCTATTGCGGCCACCAAGACTCTGTATTAGTGTTTGTAGTAGTTGGTAGTATCTACCGATTCACGCATTCTACCTCATAAAACCTGAAGTCGCATGAGCAATGACTCCAGCAGCCATTACGGCTTGGATCTATTGATTAATTAATTATAGATAGGTACACAGTTTAAAGAAATACTACTTCAAGGCTGTGATAGGTATTTGAATAGTTATATGTAGGTATGCATTCTTCTTAGTGTACTTCATTACTGAAGGTCGTGCTTGTCTTGAAATGCTTTTACTGATGACTCAACCAGCTGCCTCCACGCCACTCTGTCCTCGGCTTATCTCAGGGCAGTCGGAATATTAAGGTCAAATATAGCCTGTATCTGGTCAGACCAGCGCAGCGGGTAGGTGATCGACCTCTTGATTTTTGCCCTCGATCTTTTCTATTACAACCAGTTTATCCAGATTGTCTGGTTGTCTCCGAGCAATATGACCAAAATAGCTGAGGACTCGTTGGTAGCAGGTAGTGGATAATCTGGTAGTAATGTTCAGTTCGAGAATAGACTTATTCGTTCTCTTTCTCAGCATTTTCTCCGCCAACACCACCTTTCGAACGCCTCGATTTTCTTTCAGTCGGATGCACGGATGGATCATGATTCGGAAACGTATAGCAAATAATATGTACATATGTATTGGTATTACAGATAAAATAAACAAGCTATAATTTAAAAATTTTAAAAACCCGACTGCCATGCTATAAAACGAACTAAAAAATTAATAAACTACCACCGTACCACTTACTACTACTTACTTAGTTGTTATTTATTTTGTTTTTCATTATTTGTCACTCCAAACTGATTTAAAACATATACTTAGATTGTATAAATTTTCGTACTGGCCTTTTAAAGCCCTTTATTTTGATACCCCACTCGAAGGTCTTAAAGAAAAATTTTTTTTTTCAGCCCGCACATTAAAGTGCATAAAATCCGCCATTTTTATTTTTTATAATTTTTATGTACCCAGTAACATTTGTGCCATCAAGACAAATCTAATGACGTATAATTTATCAAAATTGGTTGAGCCGTTTAGTAGTTACGAACTGACATAGGAAACGGCCATTTTATACGATTTATCACTCCAAATTGTTTCCAAATATATAAATTGTATACATTTTCGTATTAGCCTTTTGAATCCCTTTATTTTGATACCCCACTCAAGGGTCTTGAAGAAAAATTTTTTTTTCAGCTCGCACAATAAAGCGCATAAAGTCCGCCATTTTGATTTTTTTTTAATTTAGGTACCCATTGACACTCGCGTCATTGAGACAAATCTAATGACGTATCATTTATCAAAATCCGTTGAGCCGTTGATTAGTTACAAGCGGACATAGTAATGGACATACATACACACAGGTGAATAGAATAGAATAGAAAAGTTTTTTATTCAAATAAACTTTTACAAGTACTTTTGAATCGTCAATTGAATCTACCACAGGTTCGTATTGCAGTTCCAGCCGAGAAGAACCTGCAAGAAACTCGGCTGTTGCTCTTTTTTTTTAAATAACATTATAACAATTATTATTATTAATGTACATGATTGAAATGCCGTCTCGCGCATTGCTGGAACGAGTTTAATCCAAGCTTTTTTATCGTTTATATAATCTTCAATTATATATAATATTCTTTTTTTTATGAGCATACTTTTAATAGAGTTCTTAAACTTGTGTAAAGGCAAGTCTAAGACATATTTTTTATTCAAATAAACTTTTACAAGTGCTTTTGAATCGACAAATGAATCTACCACTGGTTCGGAATGGTGCTTACAATTCTACACGTCAAAAAGGGCAGACAAAAGTAGCCCCATTTCCGACGGCGGCACCCGTTCACGAGCATGACGCATGCCATTTCCAATCCAGCCATTGCTTCGCTCAACCATACCCTTTTGAGGCGTAATCGAGGAATCACGAGTCTATTTCTATTTCTTAATTGCCTATCGTGTAATTCACACTTTTTATTGTAACTGTGAATGTTTTGCTTAACAAAAATTATGTTGTTATAAATATATTGAGAAGCTACTGTAAGAATACCTATTTCTTTAAATTTCTCTCGAAGGGAATCCCGCGGTTTTAAATTATAAATTGCGCGAATTGCCCTTTTTTGTAAAACGAAAATTTTTTCAAAATCAGCTGCTTTACCCCATAGTAAGATTCCATACGACATAATACTATGGAAATATGCAAAATAAACTACTTTTGTAGTTCCTACGTCTGTTAACTGTCGAATCTTCCTAACAGCGTAAGCAGCAGAGCTAAGCTTGCCAGCTAGTGTTGCTATATGGGTGCCCCATTGAAGCTTTGCATCTAGGGTTATTCCCAAGAACACAGTTGTGTTCTCAGTTTTCAATGGCTGACCACTTATCTTTAAATTGTTGCTAGTAATCCTTGTATTGGGCAATAAAAACTCGACACACTTGGTTTTTTTAGCATTTAAAAGTAGATTATTTATAGTAAACCAGTGTGATACTTGAGATAAAGTATTATTTACATCGTCAAAATTGTCTTTAGTTCTATCGACTTTAAAAATTAAAGACGTATCATCAGCAAATAGTACAATATCGCAAGCATTTTTGACGAAATGTGGTAAGTCATTAATATAAACCAGAAACATGAATGGACCTAGAATAGAGCCTTGGGGGACACCCATTACTGAGGCTGATCCGGATGACTTAACATCATTGATGCATACCCTTTGTATACGATCACCGAGATAAGACGCAATGAGACTGAGTGCAGATTCTTTAATACCATAGTGGTCTAATTTTCGTAAAAGAGTCTCGTGCTCAACGTAATCAAATGCTTTTGACAAATCACAGAAGATACCAATGGCATTCTGTGAATTTTCCCAAGCATCGAAAATGTGCCGTAACAGCCTTGCGGCCGCATCGGTTGTTGAACGACCCTTAGTAAAACCATACTGCTCAGAGTGAAGTAATTTATTTAAATTAAAGTGCAGGAGCAGTTGGTTGAGCATTATTTTTTCAAATATCTTGCTGAGAGTTGGTAGAATTGAAATCGGCCTATAGTTATTTGGATCAGTTTTACTTCCCGACTTAAACAGAGGTATCAATTTACTACATTTCATGAGGTCGGGAAATGATCCCCAATCTATGGACTTGTTAAAAATTACAGCAAGATATGGCGCAATAACATCAATAATATTGTGAATTATTTTTACTGATATTCCCCATAAATCTCCTGTTTTTTTGTGTTGCAAAGATTTAAATGTTTTGATAATATCATATGGGGTTACGTATTTAAATCGAAATAATACATTGCACACAGAAACATTGCCCCTCAGGATATTATAGGCTTCTGTTGGCGAGGAATTCAGGGAATTAGTCGTGGTAACTGGAATATTTTGGAAGAAGTTCTCAAAAGTATTTGCTATCTCTATATCAGAGTCAATAATATGATTATTAATTTTTAACTCCAGTTTATTATTATGTACTTTATGTTTCCCCATTTCATCACTGATGATATCCCAAGTTGCTTTTATTTTATTATCAGAATTAATGATTTTCTGTTTTATATAAAGAGATTTTGCCTGTATGCAAACATTTCGAAACAATTTGGAATAATTTCTTACGTATTCAATAAACGCGGGGGTATAATTATATTGTTTTTCTGCATACAGGTCAAACAACTTGTTTCGACTTTTATAAATGCCAACAGTTGCCCAGTCACTAAATTTAAGATTTTTAAACAATCGTTTTTCTATGATTTTAAAGATGGAGGTAAATTGAGTGTTTATTACATCAAAAAACGTGCTATAAAGTTCATCCGGATCATCCTGCGTAAGGTCAAGTGTCGGTAATATAGTTGAGATAGTATGTTTGAATTGCCTTACTTTTTTAGTAGTAACTGGCCTATATTTTATTACTTTTGCTTTATTCTGTTCGCTACTAGGAACAGATATCATTTGTCCGCAGTGATCAGATCGTAGATTACTGATAATTGATTTTTCGATGATTTTATAATCACAGAAAATGTTGTCAATACAAGTAGCTGTGTTCGCAGTTATTCTTGTAGGTTCAACAAAAATATTCTCTAAATTAAAGCTTCTAAAAAGATTTAGCAGTCTACCCGTAAAAGGAGTGTGGAGCAAAATATCAATATTGAAATCTCCACAAATTATTTTTTTTTTTGATGACCTACATATCCTCCTTAGAACCTCCTCCATGATATCCTCAAAGAGCACAAAGTCACCTGTGGGAGGACGGTACACGCAAACTATAATATATCGTTCCAGCTCAACACATATACCCAGTCGGGTAATTAAAAAAGTATAGAACTGCATCTAAATCTTCATGGTCTCTTTCAGAAAAATGCCATCGGGGATGAAACCCATTCGGTTAGAGGATGAATACAAGAAAAAAACCGGAATCACTCCCGAAGACATCGCTAAACTACGGCAATGGTTAAAATCACAACCGCATTTGCCAGAAGAGCATATCACAGGTACATAAATTTATTATTTTATCAATGCCAGTATAATATGGAAGGATTGCATATTAAATTATACCAAAAATACTTTAATTTGAATAAAAATAAATTAAGTATATGACGATTTTTTGTTCAAACATGAACACGGAAAACGCAGAATGCTGCTAATTATGTTAATAACATGTTACTTAACCTTTAAGTACCGACGTGTGGTCTGACAGACACCTCGAGAGGTCGAAAAGTCTGATTACCTATGTTAGCGAAAAAGTATCTTCCTGTGCTTCTCTCTACCCCTGGAGAAGTCGCCCAGCAGCGTTCCTGCAGAGTGGCAGCGTCGGTGCGTACGATTTCGGTAAGTTTTGATTTTTATAAGATCGCGAGTGGTCTGTCAGACCACTCGTCGGTACTTATGTAACTTTTTTTGGATGCGACTTTTTTCAGATTATATTGTTTTCTCTTTTATTTTCAGTCAGTTATAACAATGGATCAGCCAGGTTCTTCAGACATGAAACGGGCAGCCATAAATAAAAATAAAAGTGTTCCTGTACGTAAGAAAAGATATCAAACACTGCTTCAATATTAAGCCCACCAAGAAATTTTAGTGAAATAGCTAAATGATAGCTCAGAGTCCGAATCTGAGAATATCTATCCAAATTTTACTGCTGGTAGAGTGACAATAATTCAGCACCTGACCAGATTGTGATACTTGTATGAAACACGTGTGCCTACAATGCAGTAAGCTTATGCAAAGACTGTTTGTAAACTTTGATAGTCCCTGCAATTCGATTCCTTGTAATTTTTGAGAAAACGGTTGATTATTAAGGTTTTTTTATTTTTTATTATTTATCTAGCTATTAATCTTTAAGAAAAAAATGTTTTTAAGAAAAAATAATAGTATTACTGATAAATATGAATTATTAAGATAAAAGTTAATTTTTTCAAACGAAGAATTTATGATTGCTATATTAATGCTTATAATTAGTAATAAATGTGAAAACTTCTACATTTTGTTTTACTTATACAATAAGTAGGTATATAACAATACATAGAAACATGTTTTTTAGAAGAAGAATAAGAAACACAAAAGTTTTCGATTGGAAAACTATGGTGGTCTAGCAGACCTCACGTCGGTACTTATGTAACTAAAATAGGATGTCGGTACTTAAAGGTTAAAAAATAATACCTATATTTAAAGATTTTCGCACCTGCTGGTCTTTCGGTATGTCTGTCCGGCGTAATCTTCGGAACGGTTGAACCGATTTTGACGGGACTTTCATTGGCAGGTAGAGGAACATATGTATAAGGAATGATCTCGGGCAAAGATTGTAATTATAAGTATATCAGGAAATCAGACATTTTCCACGGGATTTTTTATTTCACATGAAAGAAGTGGCGGACAAACGTATTTATGATTTTGAGGGATAGGGTATATAACACTTACTTAACAAATATTATATTATGCGTATAGTAACTAAGGTGATGTTAATTGTGATTCTAACGCCCGTTTTCACTGAACCTAGGAGACGCCTAAATCGGATGCTTAGATATTTAGGACATGCCTAGGGGAAAAAACGTTTCACCAACCTTTAGATGATGCCTAACGACGTTAGGCGCCAACTAAAGTTACGACACCGATTATGCGGTGCGTAATGCTAGGCAATCCCTAAAATGACAGTTAGGTATGACATCTGCCTCTCAGATTCATATTTGTTTTCGATTTTCGTGGTCATTTGTGTTTGTTATCGTATATTATTGTCTTTTTAATTAAATTAACTTTTAATATGATAACTATAGCGTATAACTTTTGATATACGCTTTTCTTATCAGCTGACATTGAGGTAGGCACCTACTATAAATTTTCTTATCTACAAGCGAAATAAACAATCGATATTCTGTTGTTTTTTAATTCATTTCAAAAGTATTATACACAAAATACGTCGCGTAAGATGCAGGATGCAGGCCGCAGAACATAGTTACTCTCGTATGCAAGCACAGGCCACATAGACAGACTCTATTAAACGTCAAGTATAAAAACTGACAGTTTTTGTACACTCAGAGTGTGTATTGACAGCACGAAACAAAAATTCATAGACAAGTTTAGGCAATTCAAAGCTTAGGAATTGCCTAGTGAAAATGGATTGGTGAAACGAAAATTTATGCCTAGGGATCTCCTTAGATTAGGCATTACTTAACTATACCCGTATTACTAATTCCCTGGAATTCTGACGTTTATTTCAAAGGTTTCAATCAAAGGTTTATTTGTTGATCTATCCAGGGCCGGATTATCCATAAGGCGGATTAGGCAACTGCCTAGGGGCCCCGCACCGACTAGGGGCCCACGGGAGCCCCGTGAGTGCCTAGTCAATGGGGCCCTAGTCGATGCGGGCCACGCAAGAAGAAAAAAACGCAATTATTTTTTTTTTGAGAATTTGTATATAATTCCTCAATATTATAACTTATTTTCGACGCATGTTGTCAGTCGCTGAAATACTTCATTCATTGCTCAACTAACAACAGGTGTTGAAAATTGAGGACACAACTGTGTTCTTGGGAATTACCCTAGATGTAAAGCTTCAATGGGGCGGCACCCATATAGCAACACTTGCTGGCAAGCTCAGCTCTGCTGCTTACGTTGTTAGGAAGATTCGACAGTTAACAGAGGTAGAAACTGCAATAATTGTTTATTTTGCATACTTATTTAGTTACATGGTATTACGTCGTATGGAATCTTACTATGGAGTAAAGCGGCTGATATTGAAAAAAAAGGGCAATTCGCGCAATTTATAATTTAAATGGCGTGATTCCCTTGGAGAGAAATTTAAAGAAAATATAGGTATTCTTACAGTAGCTTTTCAATATATCTATAACAATATAATTATTAAAAATTAATATAATATAAATTAATATAAAAAGCAAAACATTCACAGTTACAATAACAAGTGTGAATTACACGACAGGCAATTAAGAAATAGGATCGTGATTCCTCAATTACGCCTCAAGAAGGTCCGAAGATCGTTTGTGGGAATAAAATTTCACAAGAAATCTTAGACTTGCCTTTACACAAGTATAAGAGCTCTTTTAAAAGTATGCTCATGAAAAAAGCATATTATACAATTGAAGATTATAATATAAATGATAAAAAAGCGTGTATTTGACTCGTTCCAGCAATGCGCGAGACGGCAATTCAATCATGTACCTACTTAAAATAAAATTGTTATTATTTTAAAAGAAGAGCAACCGCCGAGTTTCTTGCTGGTTCTTCTCGGTATATAGGTATAGTATTCCGAACCAGTGGTAGATTCAATTGACCATTCAAAAGTACTTGTAAAAGTTTATTTGAATAAAAACTTTTCTATTCTATTTTTAACCGACTTAACTGACCGACAAAAAAGGAGAAGGTTTCTCAATTCGATTGTATATATGTAATTCCTACGATTTTCTAATAATAGTTTAGATAGCCTAGATGTAGAAGAGATTGAAGTACTTATCAGTATACCAAAGGAGTCGACTCAAATTTTGTAAGAGAAAAAAAATATATTTTAAAATGTGCGAAAAGGGTAAAGGAAAGGGGCCCCGAGAATTGCATTGCCTAGGGGCCCCGATAGGGTTAATCCGGCCCTGGATCTATCATCATGATCAACCCACTACCGGCTCACTACAGAGCACGGGTCTCCTCTCAGAGTGAGAAGGGTTTTGGCCATAGTCTACCACGCTGGCCAAGCGGATTGGCAGACTTCGCACACCTTTGAGAACGTTATGGAGAACTCTCAGGCATGCAGGTTTCCTCACGATGTTTTCCTTCACCGTTAAAGCAAGTGATATTTAAATACTTAAAACGCACATAACTCCGAAAAGTTAGAGGTGCGTGCCCGGGATCGAACCCACGACCTCCGATTAGAAGTCGGTCGTCCTAACCACTAGGCTATCACAGCTTCTATAAAAATTAAAAACTACCGTGTAACCGTACATAGGTAGGTAACAAAGAAAACCACCAACGAGTAGAGCTGATAAAGGTCACGCCACGATCGGTCAGTCTCCCGTGACCGCAGCAATTATGTCACAGTGCAACTGGCGCGGTTGGACTCGTGACATAAATTATACAAGTGTAGACGACTTATGGGGGGGTTATTTTAACTTAATTTAACTTAAATTATAGACGGGGTTATTTTAACTTAACTTATGTAAATTTTAACTTAACTTAACTTTACTTAGTAATCATCGTTCGTTCGTTCGTTCGTTTCAACCAATGGACGTCCACTGCTGGACATAGGTCTCATAGTAATCTCATAGTAATCATCACTATTATTTAATTAACCCCCGACGCAAAAACGACGGGGTGTTATAAGTTTGACGTGTCTGTGTGTGTGTGTATGTGTGTGTGTGTGTGTGTGTCTGTCTGTTCCCCTGTAGCGCTCAAACGGGATGACCGATTTGAATGCGGGTTTTTTTTTGTTTGAAAGGTGAATTAGTCGAGAGTGTTGTTAGCTATGTTTGATGAAAATCGATCCGAGATAGCCGCCGCTACAAAATGGCGGATTACATATTTTATCACAACGCCCTCAATATGGGTATCAAATGAAAGGGCTTGACTAGTTAATTAGCACTATGCAAATCCAAGTTGGCCGCCACCACAAAAAACAATTTTTTAATTTTTTAATTTATACTTGTGGCCACTGAGTTAGAGAATATAGGGGATGTGGTCACGAGGATAACAGCGGCCACCCTTTGAAAAGACCGACTTTAATTTGTATATGACGACCTCCCTGACGCAGTGATGAGCGCTGTGGTCTTGTGAGTGGGAAGCCCGAGATCTATTCCCGGCAGGGACAATTCAGCCGTAGCTAGTTACCACTCTACCGACAAAGACATGGCGCCAAGCGAATGAGCGTTCCGGTACGATGCTGCTTGGAAAACGACGTTTAATAAAACTGCCATATCTCTTCTAAGTTAGTCCGCTTCCATCTTAGACTGCATCGTCACCTACCATCAGGTGAGGTAGGTAGCCTAAAGGGCTAACTTGAAGATGAATAAAAAAGTTTGACTCATGGTCACGACAAATGCCATTAGTGTGTGACAGTACCAATGGTTCGCGTGACAAATACCGTCCACGTAACCGGTATTGACCTACGCGGTCACGGAGCTAAGTCACGATGAAATGTCACAAATGTGGATCCTTAGTGTGTGAGAGACCATAATTACCATATTACGTAGAGCCTAGATTATAGTCGCTAGCGTAGAGTGGTTAGTTGTATATATACGGATATTTTTTTAACTGACTCGTTGGTCTAGTGGTTAGCGTATTTGACCGCAGATCACGAGGTCCCGGGTTCGATTCCCGGGTCGGGCAAATAATTGTTAGGTATTGGGTTTTTCTGTTAAGTAAATTCTCAGTGTAAGCCCGGAGTTGGTAGTTGGTGGTGTTTCACCCCCGTGCCTCGGAGAGCACGTTAAGCAGTCGGTCCCGGTTCTTATCACTATCATGTTACAAAAGTCGTTAAAGCCCGCCAATCCGCATTGGAGCAGCGTGGTGGGTCTAAGCTCTAAATCCCTCTCTCCTATGAGAGAGGAGGCCTGTGCCCAGCAGTGGGACGTTAAAAGGCTCTAGTGGATACGGATATTTTAAACCTACCTACTTTTATTTGCTATAGAGTAGGTAACTGGGTACTCTGTAATTTTATATAATTTTCGCATTGTGTTATTTTAAATTGAGAACAAAACGAGACACGGGAAGTTTGTTATTTTAAAAATAATCATTCTAATTTACTTAGGTAATTATATGGAAAAACGTTAAATAATTGTGCATTTTTTGATTACTTGTAATGTAGGTACACTTATTATCCGCGTAATCTAATGTATAATATTATGTATATTGAACCATTACATTTTATTGCATCAACATTTTCAATGTACCTAGATTACATGGAAGTATTATATTTTTCAATACACTTGCTCATAAAGTGGCTCTAGTTTAACCGCAATTAGGCACATAATGACACCTATTATTCAAACTGTGACTTTTCATTACTATTATATTATTCACAAGTGACTTATAGAGTTTTATTTTAATTTATTGGTTGAGTTCCTTTGTTCTTAAAAAAATTTCGATACAAAAAATATCGTGTTCAATAGTACAAAATAAATTATTAATGTAGGCCTATTGCTTGCTCATTTCATGCAACTTCGCATTCAAATAGATAAATGTCAACTTGTACATGTGTTTAATAAATAAAACTTTCACTCAAATATAACTTTTGTTTTCCTGTAATAAAGGAAACTTGAAATTACACATTTTGTGCTGGACTAAAACGCTATCCGCGAAAAGCCAAAAAAACAAACCTCATTCTATAGTCTATGGCCGATCGCCATTGTAAAATGCTAAAATGGGCGCGCAAAGGAAAACGGATTAATTTTACCCGCCATTGCGAAAAAATTTTCAGAACTCGTTTTCACTGTTGAAATTACAGTTATTTATTAATGAAAATGTCTACAAATACTAATTATGAAGAAAATGATTTATGTTGTACACCGCCTGATATAAGATGTGAAGCCCTTAAGGTTATGGAAAGTCTACTACCTGAAAACTTCAAGGAAAAATATCTATTAGCGTACCAAAATTTCATACAATGGCATACATTTCATACAACAACAAGAATACGCAGTCTTTTTCAGAAAATGTGTTCATGGCGTACTTTAAAGAAGTATCTTCTAAGTACAAATCTAGCTCTTTGTGGTGTATAATATACTCAATGTTAGAATAGAATAGAATAGAATAGAAAAGTTTTTTATTCAAATAAACTTTTACAAGTGCTTTTGAATCGTCGATTAAAATTATATTAAAAAGTACAGTCCGAACAAAGAATGGAGTGGACCTCAGTTTATCTAAAGAGACTATCCGATGGATTTAGAAGCAAGAAATCAAAGGTTTTATCGTCTGAAGATATTGAAAAATTTATAAAAGATTATCTAGATAGCCAATGTGGCTAATTCTGTTGTACACAATCTCTAAACCTAAATTAAAATGACAGGTCTAAATATATTCTTATCTCTTTCACAATGATACCTGCGGAAAAGGATAGCACTATTTTTAAACCTGTCAATTAAGTTTAGTTTATATTATAATATTGCGTATAGTTTATATTGTAGTGTATAGTTTATATTGTGTACAACAGAATTAGCCACAATATCTGGCTAGTAAGGTTAGTTAAAATAATTTTTTAGTATTATTTTCTTCACAAATGTGTTGAAAAACGTCGTATGATACACGTGTGTATTGATGATTACCGTCCTCAGCTATCTCAAGAGTCAAGACCCTAACTTAACCTAACGGCTCGGGTCTCAATAGCACCTCAGCGGTAATCACCAACATTATACACTTGTACCATAATGTACTATTATGACTGACTAGCTGTTGCCCGCGACTTCGTCCGCGGTATTAGATTTTTCAAAAGTCCCACGGGAATCCTTTGTTTTCCCGGGATAAAAAAGTAGCCTGTCATTCTGCAGGCCCTCAACTAAAAAAATGCTCATTATATTTAATTTCATAAAATGACGTAATAGATATAAGTTAACCATTTCACTCCCTTTTTTGTCAAATTTTGCTTAGCTGATGCCTACCCCTTAGAAAAAACCTAACTTCCAAATTTTAAGTTACCTAATAATAACAATAATTCAAACTTCCCTGTACAAACTTTCATCCCCTATTTTACCACCATTAAGGGGAAATGTTCCAAAATAACTTATACAGGTTTTTATTATTTAAAACTAATTTTCTAAATGCCGATTTTCAGGTCTGTAACTTTAAAAACACAGGACTTTCAAACAAATTTTCTACCCCCATTTTGCCCCCTTAGGGGAGGATTTTAGGGATATTAAATAGCCTATAACCTCCCCCAAAATTTGAACTACCAAATGCAAAAAGAATTTTTCAAATCCGACAGGTACTTCCAGAGATTAGCGCGTTCAAACAAACAAACAAACAAACAAACTCTTCCGCTTTATTATATTAAGAATAGATGTCCGCCACTTCTACGTGAATTTACGGTTTTTAAACATTATTTGATTTTCCTCTCGGAAAATCTGGTCGATGTCGTGCAATATACTACGAATATTTACTCGTTTGCTTTGGGGTGTGCGCACATTTCGCTCGTACATTTCAACTCCTGATGGACCCACTGGTGCAAAGCAAAAAGTCCCAAAGCAGTGGGACCAAACCAACAGACCGTTGCTAAATAACGAAATAACTTTGACACACCCAAGTACACGTTCAGCACGCCTATCCGAGCAAGGTGGATTTTACAGCAAATAAAAAAAAATTTCACTTAGGCCAACTTGTGGCTCTTATAAGTTAAGATTCTATGCACCGGTTTGGAAAGAGGATTCTGTTGAAAAGAGCTGCCAAGAAACATAAGCTTTTAACTTTAACATTAACCGCCTGATGTGCAAACCTGTGCAAGGGATAACAGATAAATTAATAATTATTATCAAACCAGTACCCGTAATCGGTTTCTTGTTGCTACACGGCATAATACCTACTACCGGCAGCCTTAATCGCTTGATTACACGTCTTTATACGGTAATTACTAGTTAAACACGGCCTCAACCTACCACCAGACTAGACCTATGGCAATTTAGAAATCATAAATTCCTATACTGCCTGTGCTGGGAATCGAACCCGAGGGAGAGCTCACCACTCACCACTGCGCAAAGGAAGTCGTCAGAACTTGACAACCGGTTTTATTCTGTCTGGCTTTTTATGGAGATGCCAAATCACGATGACTATCCGTACAAACAATGAGATAGGTATGAATACGCCAATGCACGAGTCGTAACTTATACCTCCGTCACGTTTAGTTAACTTGAAAGTTAGGCTGCGTCCAAACACAGCCGGAACCGCACGGTTTCAGAACTGCGTGATGGAAACCGCGCGTTATTTATATAAGTAGGTATTTTCGTAATCGTTCAGACGTAACCAAGCGGTTAGTCAAGCCACGCAATTACCGCACCTCAACCGATAAAAAATATGATAGAATCGTGCGGCGCCCGCCATTTCTTTTCCTATGGAGCCTCTTCTCAGCGTTCAATTGCATTGCGGGCACCGCGCGATTCAGTAACATAATGATAACTTATGATAAAATTTGGGATACAATGTAACTAATTGGCCATGTAAGGTCACTTAATACCGGATACATTCAATAATGCCATTTTTTATGAGCAACCATGGAAAGCAAAGTATTTCTTCATCGACTTCCATTTCCAAACTGACACTATGTACGCGCACGCCAGTCGCTTGCTAACCGCATCTGTCTGAATACATAGCAGAATTTTGCGGTTCCAAAACGCACGATTTGCAATCGCAAATCTATGTTCCGGCGAACGAGCCCTTAAACTTGAGCCTCTAATTCTGAGCTGGTTGGACCGGTTTTGATAAAACCCTGTAAACGTGTCACACCTGAGTCATAAGTCACAACAACAGGCAAACTCTAGAACACGCTTTCATTATGAGCAAAAAAACCACGTAAATGACCTTCGTGTTTTTGCAGTCCTCTTTATTTAACAACGATAAAAACAGTAATTTTAACGATACAAAATTAACATGAAAGATCTCCGGAATAGAAACTAGCTAGATCGCTTTTTGTCTTACTGCGTATGAAAGTTCGGTATCGGTACATTCGTTCCGAATACTTAAAACCCCGGACAACAGTCAGACAAATTACTATTAAAAAACAAGTAAGTGGCAATGATCAAGTTTCCTGATGTTGAAAATATCATATTTAACACAATGGAATTAAAATATAGATAGAGACACCTAATAGGGACCATAGAATTCAGTGTCTGGTATAAATTTCAACTTGGTAGATCCACCCGTTCCTGAGAAAATCGGTGGTAACACACGGACAGATGGACTGACGGACAGACGGACAGACGGACAGATAGACAGACGGACAGACGGACAAGAAAGTAATCTTATAAGGGTTCCTTTTTTTACCTTTTTAGGTACGGAACCCTATTATGTGACGAATAACATTTGTTCACAGATTTGGATCTGATATTGACGTATCACTGCTGCAATTGCAGTTCGGGACTTGCGAAACAAGTGCTCGACCTGAACCTGACCCTTCGCACCCTCTTCACTACCTACTATAAGAATAGAAAAGTCGACGCACTAATCGAACAAGTCAACAATGATTTGTAAGTTGTTCTATTCAAATATTCATATAATCACACTTCACACTAATATTATAAAAGCGAAAGTTTGTGTGTGCGTGTGTATGTGTGTGTGTGTGTATGTTTGTTCCTCTTCTCCGCCGCAACTAGTAAACCGATTTGACTGTTTTGAATGGAGGTAGCTTATATGCCCTGACTTAACACATAGGCTACTTTTTATCCCGGGAAACTATTCCTGTGGGACTAAAATAGATATGAACTTCCAAAAACGCCATAGAGGGCGCTGACTGTTCTTAGGTAAATCACTCTCACATAACTCATTATTGCAATAGTTTGCTGTTTTGCATGCACTGGCAACACATAGGCTACTTTTTATCCCGGAAAAATGCACAGTTCTCACGGGATTTTGAAAAACCCGAAATCTATAGCTACAGCTTTACTATAGCGGGTATCTATAGCAGGTAGATTACTATAGCGAACTTCCTTGATAGTACTTAAGTATAAAGGTTGGAAAAGGGAGCCGGAACGGGAACCGGAAATCCACGATTCCCTCGGGATTTAATTAAAACCGTAAAAATTTACGCGGGCGAAGCCGCGGGCAGATGCTAGTAAATTATAAAAGTGGGTAGATATGTACTTATATTATGAACAGAAAAATATTAAATTCAAAAGTTAGGTAGGTTACACAACACAAAAAGAGATGATTAGGCATACAAATAAAATTCTTAGCAGCAATATATCATAACTAGTGTTGCGCTCGGTGCGCGAGCTGCAAGCAGCTCGCGGGCCTTGTAGTCTCTTCAATATTCGTAAAATAAAGAAATGGGAGGCCATACCAAATACCAGAATATTCTGGAGAGTCTCTTGAAATAGAAAGAAATATTGGTATCACGTTTTGTATCTTTTCTGAAAGGACACTAATGAGTTCTATGCATGCGTTTAGTGGGAAAAAAAAGATTATACAAAAATGTTCTGGAGAGCCACTTGAAAATTAAAAAGAAATTTTGTATGGACACGAATTTTTTTGTTCCGTAGCTATCTTTTTTTTACTGGCTCACCAAAGGGCCTAAGGTCTTGAACATTTTTAGTTTCAGGACCATGCTTCTACGATTGATAGTTTTTGAGGGCCGTTAGGGTACTCTGGTAATTTTTCCTCATTCCCTACGTTGTCTTTTTTGTGAAAAAAAAAAATCTTTAAGTTCTATTTACTTATACGTGTATGGGGGGGAAAAAGTTTCATACAAAAATGTCTAAGAGAGCCTCTTAAAAAGAACCCAAAAATTTATATGGAGAAAATTTTTTTTTTCGACAGCCATCTTTTTTTTTTACCCGTTCACCCAATAGCCCAAGGTCTTAAACCATATTTGTTTGGGACCATGCCTGTATGACTGGTAGTTTTGGAGGACCCGTGAGGTACTCTGGTAAATTTTCCACAATCATGACGTTTCAGAATTTTCTTGAAGGAAGACCCATAAGTTCGACATATGTAAATAGTTAAGGGAAAAGGTTCCATACAAAATTGTTCTGGAGAGCCTTTTGAAAAGAACCCAAAAAAATTTGTATGGAGAGAAATTTTTTTGTTCGGCGGCCATCTTTTTTTTACCGGTTCACCTAATGGCCCAAGGTCTTTAATAACATTTGTTTCGGACCATGTCTGTATGACTGGTAGTTTTGGAGGACCCATGAGGTACTCTGGTAAATTTTCCACATTCATGACGTTTCATAATTTTCTGAAGGAAGACCCATAAATTCTACGCACATAAATAGTGAAGGGAAAAAAGTTTCATACAAAATTGTTCTGGAGAGCCTCTTGAAAATTACCCGCGGCCCGCTAAAGCGGACCGCGGGGATTTCAGTATTATTTTTGTTTTAGCAGCCTCCACCTTCTTCTATCATTTTCAGCATCTTTAACCCTGGCCGTGCTCCTCATCCATCTTCCAAACCCTCGATCATCATCACTCTCCAAATTTTTTTCTCCGAATCATTTTCCAGAAGGAGAGTTCTTATATCTTATTAAAACAAAGTCTTGTATAGTTTCCCAACTTATACGGCCTGTTTCACCACCTTCTGATATGTATTAGATAGCTATCTACAACTTCTGTCTTTGTCACTTGACATAAAGTAAGAAAGTGACAAAACTTACGTTTAGGCTATCCGACACTTATCAGGTGGTGAAACAGGCCGATAGTCTTCAATATTCGCCATTGTATATTTTGTGTGAAAAAAATAAATTTTGCCATCTTGATTTTTTTCTGTTCATCAAATTGTAGATCTTTAGTTCTTGATCATCTTCTGCCAAGAAATCACTCTTCCATCTTTTATACTTGGTGAGATAGACACAGGCAACGGCAACGAACAGGCCGACAACCTTGCAAAAACAGGTGCAGGGACGCGACAGATAGGTCCAGAACCTGTCTGTGGCATACCCAAAAGCCTAGTTCAGCTGACCCTGCTAACCTACTGCTACTACGACACGCTAATGCGTTGGCGTACTCTACCAGGTCTCAACCACTCTAAAGCGCTAATCAGGGCCTTCAATAAGAAGGTTGCCTCTGATATACTGGCGCTGAGTAGGAAAAACTTATGCATTCTAGTGAGAGCCTTAACGGGACACTGTGGACTGAATAGACACAGATATAACCTTAAGCTCCAGGGCACGGATATGTGCAGACTCTGTCGTGAATCGGCGGAAACGCCGCTGCACATAATCTGTCAGTGCCCCGCTCTAATGCATACACGAAGTCTCCTACTAGGGGAACATATCATACACCCTGAGGAGGCTATTTTCATTCCAGCCAAAAAGGTGCTGCTTTTCCTGGCGGCAACGAACATTGGCGAGGAACTATAAATCGTGGCGAGCACAATAGATCGGCGACGGTCAAAGTGCTACAGGGGCTCAAGAACCTGCATAGCCGCAACAAGAAGAAGAAGAAGAAGAAGAGATAGACACCGACGAAATTTGTATAGCCGCCATCTTGAATCCGCCATTTTGTTTTTTTTTTTCAGCTCAGTGCCAATTGGATGAGGTTTTGAGTAATTTTTGTTTGAGCACCTCCCATCTATCTGCGATACCCTGCCCGGGCTCCTCAACCATCTTCCAAACCCTCAATCATCATGTCTTCCCACATTTTTCATTGAGAGTTCTCCAAAGAACCGCATCAAAGCCTTGCATAGTTTACAACTTGTAGTCTCTTCAATATTCGTCATACATTTTCTATGGAAAAATAAATTCCACCATTTTGAATTTTTTTTCTATTCATCGGGTAGACCTTTGGATCCTGATCATCTTTTGCGAAGAAACCACTCTTCCATCTTTTATACCCTCCGAGATGGACACCGACGAAATTTGTATGGCGGCCATCTTTTTTTCGCCATTTTGAATTTTTTTTCAGCTCACTGCCAATTGGATGACGTTTCGAGTGAAATTTGTTCGAGCACCCTCCACCTATCTTCAATACCTTAAGCGTGCTCTTCACCAGTCTTCGAAATCCTCAATCATCAGCTCTCTCCATATTTTTGTTCCGAATGAATTTTTGTCGTCTATACGAAACCATTAGTGAAAAAAAAATTTTTCATACAAAATTTTACAGGAGGGGTGATCAATCAGTGAGTCAGTCAATGAATCAGCACGAGCAGCTATATATATATTAATAATTGGCATATTATATTATTATCATTTTTGTATCATACTTTTTAATTGCGAAAATATGTATCAGAGGGACAAAATGCCAAATTATGTATTTACGATTACAATATTCCTTTTTACTTTCGAGTCCATATTATCCGGCATGTAAATATGTGTTTGACTGTGTTTAACCCCCGACGCAAACGAAGGGGTGTTATAAGTTCGACCGCTACGTGTGTATGTGTGTCTGTCTATGGCACCGTAGCGCCAGTGAACCGTCTAAGAAAAGATGTTTTCTTAGACATGTTTTATCAAAATCGGTTCAGCCGTTTCAAAGTTATCAGCTCTTTTGTTAGCTGCGGTAGGGGTCGTAGACGCATAATGGGTACTTACACTGATTTGAATGCGGTTTTTTTAACACCCGACGTAAACTGTTATGTGTATGTATCTGTCTGTCTGTCGCACTGTAGCTCTTAAACGGGTGAACAGATTTGAATGCGGTTTATTTTATAACTAGATGATGCCCACGGCTTCGCCCGTGTGGATTTAGGTTTATAAAAATCCCGTGGGAACTTTTGATTATCAAGAACAAAAAGTAGCTTATCTGTAGAAACCCGTCCCCAAAACGGAAAAATCCTGTGGGATCCCCACGATTTCGGAATACAATTCCTTACAGCATCAGGGTTGAGGAGTTGGATATGTACCTACTCGAGTTCATTCAACGATAAAGTCTGTAATTGGTACCCCTAATATCAATTTAAATAACCGAAAGTTTCTAAAACCCATTAGTTTTGGGGATTAGGTCCCCTACAGCATCAGGATTGAGGAGTTGGAATCCAATTTTTTTACAGAACAGGGTTGCATTGTTTCTCTATCGATTAATAGTAGTTTATGAAACGGTTGCATAATAGAGGTTATTAAAACACGAGTGTTAGTTTAAAAAACGAGCCGCAGGCGAGTTTTTTAATAGTATTACACGAGTGTTTTAATAACTAATTATGTAGAGTTTCATACACTACTTTATCTGAGCTCATCAATAGGTATCATACGTATAAAAGAAAAGACTAAGAAATTAACAAAATTATTTATTATAATAAGTATTCATGTTTTGGATATTGCAATTTATAAATGTACTCAATTCTTCAGGGGAGAACGTTTTTGCATTTTTTCCCTTAAAGCCCTGCGATTTTCTTTTTAAAACAGCAATCAGTCTTGTGTATTTAATAATATCGATTTGGTTGTAGATACTCAATATACTTTTGAGCATTGAGTATTTAGCCCATAAGGACAAAGACTTAAATTTATTTGATAATTCTTGGAAATATGCTAGCATTACATTTTCTGAAAATGAAGTGGCTTTTTCAAAATTTTCCAACTCATAAAATCTTGGTAACATTTATCGTAAATTTTCTTTGATTTTGCTGGCAAAAGATTATTTGTCATTCCCGATGCTATTTCCAGAATGTCTGGTGGAGTTAAATTCTCTTCAGTATCACTGCTAGACATTTTTCCGCGCAACAAAAATCACTTGCAAAATTTTGAGTTACAAAAACTGAATAGTAAATAAATAATAGATTAAAAATTTAAATAATAGGCGCCAAAATTCAATTGTCAATTTCGAATGTGCGGTGCGTGCAGTGCGTCTATGGTCAATTATGGTAGCACTACACTCTGTCCTCTGGCCGCATCTTGCTACCGCCACACTTTCGCAGTAGTAGCAATAGGGTAACTTTGATAGCGGGATAATCATTGTAAGTAACAAAATTAAACTAACTAACTATTGTAAACTAACTATTGTACCTATTTCTTTTAAAATGTTTCTTTTGTTTAATTTATGTTTTTTTGGTGTACAATAAAGTATTAAATAATAATAATAATAATAAACACCCGGCATGGCTCAAAAATACCAGAACCCAGTGCCTGTACTATAATGTAGAAAAAATTATTTTTTAACATTGTTTTGCAATAATTTCCTAACAAAGTAGTGTTATAATGAACTTTTTTAATTTTTTTTTAAAATATTATAGATGTATGTGAATAAAGTAGTCCAATATATGACACATTTTGATTTCATATTCGGAATTTTATGATATGAGAGTAGATAAAAAAAATTACGCAAATCGGTTCAGAAATCTCGGAGATATCGGTGTACATAGGTAGAAAAACACAACTCCTCCTTTTTTGAAAGTCGGTTAAAAAAGTAGCCTATGTTACTCCCTGGTTAATTCTCTACTTGTATGTGAAGGTCCCGTCAAAATCGCTTCAGCCGTTCCGAAGAACGTCCGTTTAAACAGACAGACAGAAACAGACAGACAAAAAGAAGCCCGTTTAAACAGACAGACAGACAGACAGACAAAAATTTTAAAAACGTGTGATTCGGTTATGGTAGCGTTCAAATAACCATATGAGCTTAATATGAGGTAGTTATTTCGATATCACAGACAGACACTTCAATTTTATTTATTAGCATAGATAATTATATTTGTCTCGACGAGTACTCAGTAGACACGTCACAGTGATCAAGGTTCTGACGTTTGGAGCAGGAGTGTGGAGGGACGTCAGGTTTCCCCACAGGTCGGGGGTTATTTAAATTTTGAAAAGTTACAGTTAAATAAACAAATTAATTTCAGCCTCCTGACACTCCTACCGACGCGCACGAGTGAAGGCTACGCTATGTTCTACACTCACCTCATTAACCGTGATCCTAGACAATTTAACTTTGGACTAACTATAAGGTATAGTACGTTTGGTTTTATATTTCAGACGTATTAATTAGTATTTAGTATAGTAGTAATTAGTGTTAAACATGTTGAGTTGTAAGTTGTTATTATGAAGGGTATTAAATTGGCGACAAATGCGATTAAAGCAAGTGTGGTGAGCAAGGTTAGTACGACTAGGCTTAGTCCGAAAAACGTTATAAGTACGAACAGAGCGTTTAGGAATTTTACAATTTAGACTTATTTTTGACAAGCGTAACATACAGACAAACAGATAAACAGACAAACAGACAAAAATTTCAAAAATAGCTTTTTTACGTTCTATTACTTATCCCTAACATCCCCCTGTTATTACTTTGCAAAAACCTTCAATGTACAGATGTATAAAGTCTACGATTTTGTTATATGTATAGAAGATACTAGTATGGCGCGTGGGTGCGCGGCCCGCAAGCGGACCGCGAGGATTCGAGTAGTTTTTGTTTGAGCACGTCCCACCTATCTTCAATACCCTCGCCGTGTTCTTCATCCGTCTCCGAAATCTTCGATCATCAGCTCTTTCCGTATTTTTCCTCCGCATGAATTTTTGTTTTCTACACGAAACCATCAATAAAAATTTTTTTTGTGTAGAAAAATAATTTCCGCCATCTTGATTTTTTCTGTTCATCAAATTGTAGATCTTCAGTTCTTGATCATTTTTTGCCAAGAAACCACTCTTCCATCTTTTATACTTGGTGAGATAGACACCGACGAAATTTGTATAGCCGCCATCTTGAATCCGCCATTTTGTTTTTTTTTCAGCTCAGTGCCAATTGGATGAGGTTCTGAGTATTTTTTGTTTGAGCAGCCCCCATCTATCTACAAAACTCTGCCCGGGCTCATCAATCATCTTCCAAACCCTCAATCATCATGTCTTCCCATATTTTTCTTTGAGATTTCTCCAAAGAACCGCATCAACCGCCTTGCATACCTAGTTCACAACTTTATACTCTCTCTCAATATTCGCCATACATTTTCTATGGAAAAATAAAGTCCGCCATTTTGAATTTTTTTTGTATTCATCTAGTAGACCTTTGGATCTTGATCATGTTTTGCTAAGAAACAACTCTTCCATCTTTTATACCCTTCGAGATGGACACCGACAAAATTTGTATGGCGGCCATCTTTTTTTCGCCATTTTGAATTTTTTTTCGGCTCACTGCCAATTGGATGACGTTTCGAGTGACATTTGTTCGAGCATCCCCCACGTATCTTCAATACCTTAAGCGTGCTCTTCAACCGTCTCCGAAATCCTCAATCATCAGCTCTCTCCATATTTTTCCTCTTAATGAATTTTTGTCCTCTATACGAAACCATTTGTGAAAAAAAATTTTTCATACAAAATTTTACAGGAGAGGCGATGAATGAGTCAGTGAATCAGAACGAACAGCTATATATATATTAACTAGTAGGGCGCGTGGGTGCGCGGCCCGCAAGCGGACCGCGAGGTTTCGCTTTCGGGTATTTTGGTTTGAGCAGCCTCCATCTATCTCTCCCCTATTCCTAATCCTCGATCATTATCACTCTCCATATTTTTTCTTCGAATCATTCTGCTCATCAAGTAGAACTTAAGGTCTTAATCATCTTTTGGCAAAAACCACTCTTCCATCTTTTATACTTGGTGAGATAGACACCGATGTTTGTATGGCCACCATTTGGACTTTTTTTCAGCTCACTGCCAATTGGATGATGTTTCGAGTATTTTTTGTTTGAGCACCTCCTACCTATCTTCAATACCCTGCCCGGGCTCCTCAACCAACTTCCAAACCCTCAATCATCATGTCTTCCCATATTGTTCTTTGAGAGTTCTCAAAAAAACCGCATTAAAGCCTTGCATAGTTCACAACTTGTAGTCTCTTCAATATTCGCCATACATTTTCTATGGAAAAATAAATTCCGCCATTTTGAATTTTTTTTCAATTCATCAAGTAGACCTTTGGATCCTCATCATCTTTTGCGAAGAAACCACTCTTCCATCTTTTATACCCTCCGAGATGGAGACCGACGAAATTTGTATGGCGGCCATCTTTTTTTCGCCATTTTGAATTTTTTTTCAGCTGACTGCCAATTGGATGACGTTTCAAGTGACATTTGCTCGAGCACCCCCCACCTATCTTCAATACCTTAAGCGTGCCTGTCGCTCGTCTCTGAAATCCTCAATCATCAGCTCTCTCCATATTTTTCCTCTTAATGAATTTTTGTCCTCTATACGAAACCATTTGTGAAAAAAAAATTTTTCATACAAAATTTTACAGGAGAGGCGATGAATGAGTCAGTGAATCAGAACGAACAGCTATATATATATTAACTAGTATGGCGCGTGGGTGCGCGGCCCGCAAGCGGACCGCGAGGATTCGAGTAGTTTTTGTTTGAGCACGTCCCACCTATCTTCAATACCCTCGCCGTGTTCTTCATCCGTCTCCGAAATCTTCGATCATCAGCTCTTTCCGTATTTTTCCTCCGCATGAATTTTTGTTTTCTACACGAAACCATCAATAAAAATTTTTTTTGTGTAGAAAAATAATTTCCGCCATCTTGATTTTTTTCTGTTCATCAAATTGTAGATCTTCAGTTCTTGATCATCTTTTGCCAAGAAACCACTCTTCCATCTTTTATACTTGGTGAGATAGACACCGACGAAATTTGTATAGCCGCCATCTTGAATCCGCCATTTTGTTTTTTTTTCAGCTCAGTGCCAATTGGATGAGGTTCTGAGTATTTTTTGTTTGAGCAGCCCCCATCTATCTACAAAACTCTGCCCGGGCTCATCAATCATCTTCCAAACCCTCAATCATCATGTCTTCCCATATTTTTCTTTGAGATTTCTCCAAAGAACCGCATCAATCGCCTTGCATACCTAGTTCACAACTTTATACTCTCTCTCAATATTCGCCATACATTTTCTATGGAAAAATAAAGTCCGCCATTTTGAATTTTTTTTGTATTCATCGAGTAGACCTTTGGATCCTGATCATGTTTTGCTAAGAAACAACTCTTTCATCTTTTATACCCTTCGAGATGGACACCGACGAAATTTGTATGGCGGCCATCTTTTTTTCGCCATTTTGAATTTTTTTTCGGCTCACTGCCAATTGGATGACGTTTCGAGTGACATTTGTTCGAGCACCCCCCACCTATCTTCAATACCTTAAGCGTGCTCTTCAACCGTCTCCGAAATCCTCAATCATCAGCTCTCTCCATATTTTTCCTCTTAATGAATTTTTGTCCTCTATACGAAACCATTTGTGAAAAAAAAAATTTTCATACAAAATTTTACAGGAGAGGCGATGAATGAGTCAGTGAATCAGAACGAACAGCTATATATATATTAATATAAGCATATCATATAAATCTATACATATAAAAAATCGTAGAATTGCCGTATCTGTACATTGAAGATTTTTGCAAAATAATAACTGGGGGATGTTAGGGATAAGTAATAGAACGTAAAAAAGTTATTTTTGAAATTTTTGTCTGTTTGTCTGTTTGTCTGTTTATCTGTTTGTCTGTATGTTTGTGCGCGCATCACGTAAAAACTACTGAATGGATTGAAATGAAACTCGGCATGATTTAAGTTAATACTATGGAGTAACATATAGGATACTTTTTATCCCGAAATTCAGCACGGTTCCCTTGGGAGAGGGGATGAAAGGCAAAATGTGTACTTAGCTGTAATTCGTTAACGGGTGGTCCGATTTCATTCATTCTTTTTTTGTTAGAAAGTAGATACTTTAAAGACTACAGGCTAATCTCCGAAAGGCTGGACCGATTTTGATGGGACTTTCACTGGCGGATGTTTACATTTTGATGTACCTAAACATCCGCCAATGAACTTTTAACAGTTTTTAGCAAGGTTTAAGCTCAAAGGAGCATAGGAAAAACAAAATGATTCCCACGTGATTATTAAAATCAATATCCACGCGAACGAAGTCGCGGGTATCCGCTCGTATTTAATAAGTACCTACTTTCTAACACAGGTGACTTAATCACTTAAAAGAAGACTCCAGCCCCTGTTCTAGTTATTTATTTTAGTTATGAAATAAAGCATTTTTATTAAAAAAAAAAAAAACCTACTTATTAAATATTTATAAGTACAAAAGTTCAACATCACGGACACTTTTGCGACCTAGTTACTGATTCGGAATAAACTGCTATTTTCAAGCATCTCAAGTTCTCATTAACAAAAAATAAGTTGTTTTGGTACTTAGCTTAGGTATTATTTAATTTAAGTGTAATTATTTAATAACGTAGGTACCCCATCCGACGATAAGCAAAAGAAAAATTGTATACATAGGTATATAAAAATTGTATTCACTTGGCCTAATTATTTATGTGTGAATCTCTTCTCTTCTCTATTATAATAAAACTGTAACAGATCCAATTCTGTACATTGAAGATATTTTGAAATTTTTTATTGGAGGGCAATCTATAATCGATACTGAAGCCAAAACTGCAATTTTTTTCATTTTTGTCTGTCTGTCTGTCTGTATCTTGGCCGCGCATCACGCTGAAAATACTGAATGGATTCGAATGAAACTTAGTACAATTTGAGTTTATACTCCGAGGTAGGACATAGGATACTTTTTATCCCGAAATTCAACACGGTTCCCTTGGGAGAGGGGATGAAAGTTAAAACGTGTATTTAGCTGTAATTCATTAACGCGTTGTTCGATTTCACTCATTCTTTTTTTGTTAGAAAGGTAATACTTTAAATATTGTCCCGTAAATATTTCAAGGTCATAGGTTTTTTAGTTCAGAAATGACAGACATTACAACCCTCAGTATCGGGTTCAAATAACTTGGGACCCGGATCTTTGAATGTACGGCTTATTTTAAACTGGTGTACGTTTAAATTTATGTTTGTCGGTCTGTCTAATTGTTCCAGCTAATTTCCGAAACGGCTGGATCGATTTTAACGCAACTTTCAATGGCAGATAGATGATGTTATAAGGAGTAACTTAGGTTACATTTAGTTTAGGTACATAAAAGAATTATGGGATCCGATCCGATCCTATATAAAACCTATAAACACGCGAACGAAGTCGCGGGGGTCAGCTAGTCTAAAATATATCTGTGTGGGATGCTCGCATACTTAGATAACATTGGATACCATATGCATTGGAACATGCAAGGAAAACGCAGTAGCAGTATTGGAAAAAATGGGTTGATCACTAAAAGATCTACTAAGAGAATAACCGCCCTAGTCGGCCCAAAGTCCAAAGGCCCAAAGTCTTGATGTACGCGGGGTCTCTTTCCTCTGATCTTGAAAAAATCATAGTCACTGACTATGATTAAAAACTTATTATTAAAAAATAAATATTATGTAAATTATATAATTTACAAATAAAGCATACCCACACTTGTTTTAATTGAGATAAGCACAATCGCAAAGTTAATTATGTATAAAAAAAAAGTTATCGAAGCATCTCACTTATCTAAGTTTTCATAACCTATTGGATATGTTTGGGTCATTTGAGATTATGGCACTTTAATTAATATATATATAGCTGCTCGTGCTGATTCATTGACTGACTCACTGATTGATCACCCCTCCTGTAAAATTTTGTATGAAAAATTTTTTTTTTACTAATGGTTTCGTATAAAGGACAAAAATTCATTCGGAACAAAAATATGGAGAGAGCTGATGATTGAGGATTTCAGAGACGAGCGACGGGCACGCTTAAGGTATTGAAGATAGGTAGGGGGTGCTCGAGCAAATGTCACTCGAAACGTCATCCAATTGGCAGTCAGCTGAAAAAAAATTCAAAATGGCGAAAAAAAGATGGCCGCCATACAAATTTCGTCGGTCTCCATCTCGGAGGGTATAAAAGATGGAAGAGTGGTTTTTTCGCAAAAGATGATGAGGATCCAAAGGTCTACTTGATGAATAGAAAAAAAAAATCAAAATGGCGGAATTTATTTTTCCATAGAAAATGTATGGCGAATATTGAAGAGACTACAAATTGTAAACTATGCAAGGCTTTGATGCGGTTCTTTGGAGAATTCTCAAAGAAAAATATGGGAAGACATGATGATTGAGGGTTTGGAAGTTGGTTGAGGAGCCCGGGCAGGGTATTGAAGATAGGTAGGATAGGAGGTGCTCAAACAAAAATTACTCGAAACATCATCCAATTGGCAGTGAGCTGAAAAAAGTCCAAAATGGCGGATTCAAGATGGCGGCCATACAAACATCGGTGTCTATCTCACCAAGTATAAAAGATGGAAGAGTGGTTTTCGCCAAAAGATGATTAAGACCTTAAGTTCTACTTGATGAACAGAATGATTCGAAGAAAAAATATGGAGAGTGATAATGATCGAGGATTAGGAATAGGGGAGAGATAGGTGGAGGCTGCTCAAACCAAAATACCCGAAAGCGAAACCTCGCGGTCCGCTTGCGGGCCGCGCACCCACGCGCCCTACTAGTTTTGGTATAGTTACGTTTAAGGAAAAAATAATAAATATAAAAATTGTTAGCGAAAGATCGTACTTTTATATAACTAGAAATATTCCAAGACACAGTGAGATATTTTTTGATTAAATACAGATTCTGTTCAGTTGTAAAATTCTAGCGCACGAGTAGATAGTAATACTAGCTTCTGCCAGCGGCTTCGCCCGCGTGAATTTCGGTTTTTCACAAATCCGAGGGAATCGTGAATTTTCGGTTCCCGTTCCCGCTCCCTTTTCCAACCTTTAGTTAGTTTGCTATAGTAATCTACCTATAGCTGTGGCTATAGAAAAACTGAAAATGCTTTTTTTCTCCATATCGAGGTAGGTATTTTTTTACTCCATAGGTATTATTATAACGGCGAACGGATCTTGACTAACTGGAGACGGACACGGCCCACAGGATAACTAGTAATACTTTAAATATTGTCCCGTAAATATTTCAAGGTCATAGGTTTTTTAGTTCAGAAATGACAGACATTACAACCCTCAGTATCGGGTTCAAATAACTTGGGACCCGGATCTTTGAATGTACGGCTTATTTTAAACTGGTGTAGGTACGTTTAAATTTATGTTTGTCGGTCTGTCTATTTGTTCCAGCTAATTTCCGAAACGGCTGGATCGATTTTAACGCAACTTTCAATGGCAGATAGATGATGTTATAAGGAGTAACTTAGGTTACATTTAGTTTAGGTACATTTGGATCCGATCCGATCTTATACTGGTGGAATGCTGCAGGTAGGTACTTAGTTAATAAAAATAAATGTGTAAATGAACATTACAAATAAATAGCAATCATTTTATTGTAACAAAGTAACAAATGACCAACAAATGACATAACACGCATGGTCCGGCAGCCAACGAACAAACTGAATTTTCGTGAGTAGGTTCGTTTCGACGAGACGACCAAGTTTTTTATCTATGAAAATAGATAGGTAGGTACTAGGTATAGTATAATGAAAATAGAATCTATGAAAATAGATATACCTAGTATAGAAATAGATATATAATTCTCAAAGGAGGTAGCTAATCGAGTGTGCAGGTGTGATTATAGTAGGCCGGTAATGTGGTTAATAATGGAATGGGATAATAGTAGATTGTATCATAAGGGAGCAAAATAATATTTTTACGGCGAGGGCGCTTTTTTGAATCCAGAGCGAAGTGAGGGATTGTATAGTAGAATCCCGAGCGTAGCGAGGGATTCTTTAGTACAATCCTGAACGTAGCGAGGGATTCAAAGTATGTCGCCCGAGCCAAAAATATATTGCGCCCGAGTGATACACTCTACTTTTCATCACCCTCTATGAGGAAATAAAAGGCGCCTCATATTTTCAACCCCCGACGCAAAAACGACGGGGTGTTATAAGTTTGACGTGTCTCTCTCTCTCTCTGTGTGTGTGTGTGTGTATGTCTGTCTGTTCCCCCATAGCTCTCAAACGGATGGACCGATTTGAATGCAGTTTTTTGTTTGAAAGGTGAATTAGTCGGGAGTGTTTTTAGCTATGTTTGTTTGATGAAAATCGGTCCATGATGGCCGCCGCCACAAAATGGCGGATTAATAATACAAGTGTAAATTAAAAATTTAAGAAACCCCGACATTCGCCATTTTGTGATGATGGCCATCTTGGATTTGCATAGTGTTATTCTACTAGTCAAGACCTTTCATTTGATACCCATATTGAGGGAGTTGTGAAAAAATATGTAATCCGCCATTTTGTGGCGGCGGCCATCTTGGACCAATTTTCATCGAACATAGCCAAGAACACTCCCGACTAATTCACCTTCCAAACAAAAAAAACCGCATTCAAATCGGTTCAACCGTTTGAGCGCTATGGGGGAACAGACAGACACACACACATACACAAACGTCAAAATGAAAGGTCTTGACGACAAGACCTTTTATTTGATACCCATATTGAGGGAGTTGTGAAAAAATATGTAATCCGCCATTTTGTGGCGGCGGCCATCTTAGACCAATTTTCATCAAACATAGCTAAGAACACTCCCGACTAATTCACCTTTCAAAAAAAAAAAAACCGCATTCAAATCGGTTCAACCGTTTGAGCGCTACGGGGGAACAGACAGACACACACACACATACACACACAGACGTCAAAATGAAAGGTCTTGACAAAAAGACCTTTAATTTGATACCCATATTGAGGGAGTTGTGAAAAAATATGTAATCCGCCATTTTGCGGCGGCGGCCATCTTGGACCAATTTTCATAAAACATAGCTAAGAACACTCCCGACTAATTGACCTTTCAAACAAAAAAAAACCGCATTCAAATCGGTTCAACCGTTTGAGCGCTACGGGGGAACAGACAGACACAGACGCACATACATACACAGACGTCAAACTTGTAACAACAATAACAACAATCGATACTATCGTTCGCGCCTAGCCCGGTGGGACCACGGGCCCTTCATCTTCAATAAGTGCGCCGCAATTATCTTTTACGCGCACTTATAAATAAGTGCGCGTAAAAGATCTTTTACGCGCACTTATAAAACTGCGCCGAAAACACCACCTTTGGGTGCACATAAAGGCGAACCAAGTCGTCCTTTTCGAATAGATGGGATGAAAAAACTTTTACTTTTGCAGGGCAGTGCTCATGAATCTGGAAATGCATCAGTTTATGGAAGGTACCTGGCCTGGACTTCTGATCGTCTTGGATTTTGAAGGTGTGAGTTTAGGACATTTAGCCCGGCTAGACATGCAAAATATACAGCAATTCCTTTATTATCTTCAGGTGAGCAACAATAACAATTAGGTAGGTATAAATGCCTGCAGATTTTAAGTATAACCCCCGGCACGTAAGTCGAGCGGTGACCTTTAAGTGTGCGCAGCGTCGTACTAGTGAGCGGGACACAATACGATTGGAGAGCCAATCAGCGCTTACGAGGGATCCGTGAGAGCTAATCAGTGCATATGAAACATTTATGAACGATCCCCACGCCCTCCCCGCGACCCCCTTACACCCCGAGATATCAAATGCTCATTTTCAACTTCTGCGCATTGAAGGTCACCGCTCGACTTACGTGCCGGGGGTTGTAATACGTTGATTTTGCTGTAATTTCTTTATTTTAGATAGATAAATAATAGGTAATATGTAATTATCTTAAACATTAGGTATGTATATTTACAGGAAGCAATCCTAGTTAGACTGAAGGGAATGCACATTTTAAACGCACCATCCTTTATCGACAAGTTTCTACTAATGATCAAGCCTTTTATGAAAACACAACTGTTGGAAATCTTGCACATCCACACCACCGGTTCGCCCACTGTTGAAAAGTTTATACCCATCGAAGCCTTACCAAAGGAATCGGGAGGAAAATATAAAACCAACAGAGAAATTCAAGGTAGGTACATATTCTTTTTTATAATTAATTTATAAGGTAGAGTTGGTTACCTAATGTTCTTTTATTGTTTTTTTTTTTTTGTTCTGTTATTTTTAATTTTTTTGGATTATCATCATCCTTATCTCACACGACTTGTTGCCCGTGACTTCATCCGCGTGGATTCATATATAATATCTCATACAAATCAACCCCTATTTAACCCCCTTAGCCCGATCCATCCAGTGGTTTGAGCTGTGCGTTAATAGATCAGTCAGTCACCTGTTTTTTTATACTAATAAATAAAATTGAAGTGTCTGTCTGTAATATCGAAATAACTACCTCATATTAAGCTCATATGGTTATTTGAACGATACTATAACCGAATCACACGTTTTTAAAATTTTTGTCTGTCTGTCTGTCTGTCTGTCTGTCTGTCTGTCTGTCTGTCTGTCTGTCTGTCTATCTGTCTGTCTGTTTGAACGGGCTAATCTTTGGAACGGCTGAACCGATTTTGACGGGACTTTCACATACAAGTAGAGAATTAACCAGGGAGTAACATAGGCTACTTTTTTAACCGACTTTCAAAAAAGGAGGAGTTGTGTTTTTCTACCTATGTACACCGATATCTCCGAGATTTCTGACCCGATTTGCGTAATTTTTTTTTTAATCGATAGAGAAACATTGCGACACTGTCCTACAAAAAATTTGAATTCCAACTCCTCAATCCTGATGCTGTAGGGGATCTGATCCTCAACACTAATGGGATTTAGGCACTGTCGGTTATTTAAATTGATATTGGGGATACCAATTAAAGACTTTTATTGTTGAATGACCTCGAGTAGGTACATGTCCAACTCCTCAACCCTGATGCTGTAAGGAATTGCATTCCGAAATCGTAAGGATCCCACGGAATTTTTCCGTTTTGTGGACGGGTTACTACTTACTACGGATAGGCTACTTTTTGTTCTGGAAAATCAAAGTTCCCACGAGATTTTTACAAACCACACGGGCGAAGCCGTGGGCATCATCTAGTCTTTTATATAATACTAGCTGATGCCAGCGCCTTCATCCGCTTAGATTCTTGTAAATTTCATCCCCTATTTAACCCACTTGGAGGTAGCATTTACAAAATTCCAGAAACACGTAATTCTTTATTTTTAACCCCCAAAAACGACGGGATGTTATAAGTTTCACGTATCTCTGTGTGTGTGTGTGTGTGTGTGTGTCGGTCTGTTCCCCTGTGGCGCTCAAACGGGTGGACCGATTTGACCGGTTTTTTTGTTTGAAAGGTGAATTAGTCGAGAGTGTTGTTAGCTATGTTTGATGAAAATCGGTCTAAGATGGCCGCCGCTACAATATGGCGGATTACATATTTTTTCACAACTCCCTTAATATGGGTATCAAATGAAAGGGCTTGACTAGTAGAATAGCATTATTGCAAATCCAAGATGGCCGCCGCCACAAAATGGCGAATGTCGGGGGTTTTTAAATTTTTAATTTATACTTGTCATGGATATACCTAACTTGAAAAATGACGGACTTTCATACAAATTTTCATCCCCTATTTAACCCGCTTAGGGGTGGGATTCACAATAATTCTTTCTTAGTGTGCGCTTACGTCATAAAAGGAAGTTACTGTGAAAATTTCAAGTTTATAGCTTCAGTAGTTTAGGCTGTGCGTTGATGATCAGTTCAGTCAGTCAGTCAGATCAGTCAATCAGGACAAGCTACTTATATTATTATAGATTTAGATTAGGTATGTGGGGTCGGCACAACATGACGTCTTCTTCTTCTACTCACTTCTATTATACGTCAACGCATTATTCACATACCTCCATCCATACCCCCTTTACACACATAAATATCATCTTTCACACACTCCATGATCATGATATGCTTAATATTATAATAATGAATAAAATATAAGTATTATTGATGCTTTAATGTAATTTGCTTTATTAAAATAAGTAATTACTTTTTGATTGCACTTAGATGATATTCTGGAAAATCTGAGAGAACATAAAGATTTCTTCGAGGACGAGAACAAAAAACGTGTAGTTGAAACCCTCAGACCCGGCAAGCCGAAGACGATATCGGATATTTTTGGTGGTGTTGAAGGTTCCTTCAAGAAGCTAGAAATTGATTGACGTAATACAATAGAATTTATTTGGTTAAACAAATGAGGAAAAACTAAACTTGTATAACTGCTTATGAGAAAAAGTCCTTACGGAAACAATTTTTTATTCAGAAATTGGACATTTAGAATTTGATAGCGAAGATTGATAGGCGAAAAAATTTAACTGTTAGCTCGCGTGCCAGGAGTTGATATTGGGTATTTCTGAAAGAAAATTGTTTATTGTTCACTGGGTTTTTACGCAAATAAAAATAAATACCTATCCGCTGGTTTAAACTGCGTCTAGCACTTTGATTATCTTATTACATACTATCTACTTACTTAGAGAGTATGTACCTAATTAATCAAAGGTCTAGCATTTTCCCACTAATGCTCCTTGACAAAACTTCTATAATAACTATATAAAAATCTCTTCCCCAGAGTTCTAGGTAGAGATTGTAGGACTATAAAGTCCTACAATCTCTTTCCCATCCACGATCTAATCCTACCTATATGTACATATATAGGTACTTACTATGTATATAGGTACATACTAAAATTGCCACGAACTTCCTATATTAGCTCTACATTTTGTCATTCCAAAATCTTTTATGGTCATTCATCTTATATAATTATACTTACCGTTGAAACTGAAATGGTTCCTAAGGTAGAAGCACGATGCTGGAGGGGTAACAGGGTGCGGCGGGAGGTTGGCGGTTGGGTAGCAGGGTAGCAGGAAAGGTGACAGCTGCTTTAAGTAGATATGTACGTTAGTTAATTCGTTACATATAATCTACGTTAATTTAAGTTGTCAAAATTATGAACACTAAATAATAGTAGATAATACGGGGTATATATAGAATATATACCTATAAGCTTCTTGGACTATACCTAACTTTAGTGATACGAGACCTATGTACCTACTTGAACCTAACTACTCACTTCCTAAATACTACCAGTACCTATATTATTTCTTTTTGTAAATATGGAGTATACTTACTTAAATTGTTATGGTATTAAATATATAAATGTGAATTAGAATGTAGGTAGGTACTTCCTATATACTTATAATAAAATCGTCGTCGTCGTCGTCGTCTCAACCAATAGACGTCCACTGCTGGACATAGGTCTCTTGCAAGGATCGCCACAGCACACGATCTTATCCCGCCTTATTCCAGCGGCTACCAGCGACTCGCTTGAGATCGTCTGTCCATCGAGTCGGGGGTCTACCAACGCTTCGTTTACTGGTGCGAGGTTGCCTTTCAAGCACCTTGGGACCCCAACGTCCATCGTTTCTTCTAGCAATGTGCCCCGCCCATTGCCACTTCAGTTTCGCGACCCGATGAGCTATGTCGGTAACTCTGGTTCTCCTGCGGATCTCCTCATTCCTTATTTGATCCCGTAGGGATACTCCGAGCATAGCTCTCTCCATCGCTCGCTGAGTGACCCTGAGCGAGCCTTCTTATGAGGCCCATTGTTAGCGACCATGTCTCAGATCCGTAAGTCATCACTGGCAACACGTACTGTTCGAAGACTTTCGTCTTCAGACACTGAGGGATATTGGACGAAAAGACATCTCTAAGTTTTCCGAACGCTGCCCAGCCGAGTTGGATTCGGCGGTTGATCTCTTAATCAAAAATGGGACCTACCTACCTGGACCGTATGTCCCAGGTATATATACTCGTCTACAATTTCGAGTGCCGAGTTCTCAGACGCACTCCTCGCTGCAGTTGGATTGGCCTCGTAGTCTGGTCCTGTATACGGACTGACATAGTGGCGTTTTCGTACAAGCACTTCAGCGCTTGGGTGTACCGATAATTAATCGATCCGGCATCTCTGCAGTGGTCTCAATACAGCCCAAGTTTCCACCGAATCAAAGGCTTTCTCATAGTCCACAAACGCTAAGCAAAGTGGCCGGTTATACTCTTCGGTCTTCTGTATAACCTGCCGCAGCGTATGGATGTGAAGTGTATGTGTGAATGTGTACTGAAGCCTTTTCGGAACCCGGCCTGTTCGGGAGGCTGGAAGTCGTCGAACCTACGAGCGAGACGATTTGTAATGGCTCTCGTATAAAATAGTATATATATAAAATAGTATATAAATAAAATAGTATAAATATAATATACCTACTTACCTAACAATAAAAGTTGTTTTTATTTCATCACAAAATCACTTTGACGCTTCTTGGACGAATAAATTATTCACCTGTACAGCAACGTATTACGTATACTTATCTCTTTAAACTGTGGTATTACGATTTATGAGTAGGTAGGTAGGTACCTATTTGATAATGAACTTAAGGTTATTTTACTGCACAAGTGCACTATAAGAGTCTTACCACACGGCCAACGTAACTACGTGACCAAATGTGTATAAACCTCCGGCACGTAAGTCGAGCGCTGACCTTTAAGTGCGCGCAGCGTCTTACGATTGAGCGGGACACAATACGATTGGAGAGCCAATCAGAGCTAATCAGTGCTTACGAACGATCCCCACGCCCCCCCGCGAACCCCTCACACCCCGAAATACCTCATTTTCGACTTCTGCGCATCGAAGGTCAACGCTAGACTTATTTGCCTATTACTTACTTAGACTTATGACCTCATAATACTTTTTTGCGCACGTAGGTACAAGTGGCTTACTTTATAATTTTGACAGCGAAGTAATAAAAGCCTCTTTACGAGCCAATATGCAATGTACCTACCAGTACCACCACTACGCTGCTGGGTACAAGCGTCCCAGCGTCCTGCTCTCATAGGAGAGAGGGATTAAACTTAGCTGCTCCAATGCGGGTTAGTGGGTTTTAGTGGCTATTGTCACATGATATTATCTAGTAATAATAACCGGGACGACTGCCTTAAATTAACTTAACTTCTACCGGACTTCTTCTTCCTCCTCGGAGGCCGAATTAGCAAAAAAATACTCAATTTGCTTCCGCCTAAATCCAAGGAAAGATAGTTAATACCTATATATATGCGCGACTATGAAGAGTTCATCAAATGGAACATGGAAAGACAAGCGGCAAACTGGTCAGAAAACGTACTTATTTTTTAAATAATTTATTTGTTTCATTTTTTAGAAAAGCACTATACATGCCTCGACCGGGACAATGCCTTTCTGTGTGCTTAGTCTAAGATCGGAGCACTCGAAAACGAACTTGAAAACTATTGATCGAATCACAAGTGAATTCAGAGCAAAATGAACTCAAATACTCGTATTTTAAAGTCGTAATTCCATAGTTCGAATATGTATTTTACAATATTTCTGCTTGGGGCGCTCGTTGTGTTCGAATGCTGAACTTGGCGAACATGTATTGAAAATGTATTGGCGAACTCAAACCTTAATACAATCCATTTTAGGTCTATTTTACTCTGAAATCGATCAATAGTTTTTGAGTTCGTTTTCGAGTGCTCCGATCTTAGACTAAGCACTCTGGCCTCGTGTTATAGGTACCTAGTCTATAGACGTCCTCGCCAAGGCTCGTCCGTCTAACTCACCCTCGACCATGAAAAAGCTTACTTCCTGGTGGCCGGTCTCATGCACTATGCAGTAATGTACTATTGCTAATTCGGCCTCCGCTCGCAATTTAAGATGGGTGCAACATTCCATACTATCCTCACTTGAACTCATTGTATCTAATAGGTAAAACCCGTGGCACGTACATTGAACACTGAAGGAAACGTGAAGGGGATAGCTGCGTATGGGAACTGTCACGCATGTAATACAATAGCTTACCCCCTCCACTTTCCTTCAGTGTTCAATGTACGTGCCGCGGGTTATAACTTGTTTAATAAATAATAATTTAAAACGAACAGTCAATTCGCGCCATAGAATATGAAGACAAAGAAATTAATATAGTAAGAAACAAGTATAAATTGAAAAAAAAAACCCCCCGACATTCGCCATTTTGTAGCGGCGGCCATCTTAGATTTGCATAGTGCTGTGCTATTCTACTAGTCAAGCCCTTTCATTTGATACCCATAATAAGGGAGTTGTGAAAAAATATGTAATCCGCCATTTTGTAGCGGCGGCCATCTTGGATCGATTTTCATCAAACATAGCTAACAACACTCTCGACTAATTCACCTTTCAAACAAAAAAAACCGTATTCAAATCGGTCCATCCGTTTGAGCGCCACAGGGGAATAGACAGACACACACACACATACATACACACACACATACACACACACACAGAGAGAGAGAGACACGTCAAACTTATAACACCCCGTCGTTTTTGCGTCGGGGGTTAAAAATACCCGAATTCCACGGAATTAGTAATTCGGGTATATACCCTGATTTCTATTAATTCCGTGGAATTCTGACAGCAGATAGCTGTCAATTGTCATTGTCATATGAGTTATTTGCATAGCGAATCTAAGATATTGTAATCATTGATATATAGTACTATAAGTCAGTGATTGTAATATATACTCTAAAGCGAATAATAATTTATTAATATATATATAGCTGTTCGTGCTGATTCACTGACTGATTGATCACCTCTCCTGTAAAATTTTGTATGAAAAATTTTTTTTTCAACAATGGTTTCGTATAGAAAACAAAAATTCATTAGGAACAAAAATATGGAGAGAGCTGATGATTGAGGATTTCGGAGATAGGTGAGGGGCACGCTTAAGGTAATGAAGATAGGTGGGGGGTGCTCGAGCAAATGTCACTCAAAACGTCATCCAATTGGCAGTGAGCTGAAAAAAAATTCAAAATGGCGAAAAAAAGATGGCCGCCATACAAATTTCGTCGGTCTCCATCTCTGAGGGTATAAAAGATGGAAGAGTGGTTTCTTGGCAAAAGATGATGAGGATCCAAAGGTCTACTTGATGAATTGAAAAAAAATTCAAAATGGCGGAATTTATTTTTCCATAGAAAATGTATGGCGAATATTGAAGAGACTACAAGTTGTGAACTATGCAAGGCTTTAATGCGGTTTTTTGGAGAACTCTCAAAGAAAAATATGGGAAGACATGATGATTGAGGGTTTGGAAGTTGGTTGAGGAGCCCGGGCAGGGTATTGAAAATAGGTAGGAGGTGCTCAAACAAAAATTACTCGAAACATCATCCAATTGGCAGTGAGCTGAAAAAAAGTCCAAAATGGCGGATTCAAGATGGCGGCCATACAAACATCGGTGTCTATCTCACCAAGTATAAAAGATGGAAGAGTGGTTTCTAAGAAAAATATGATCAAGAACTAAAAATCTACTAGATGAACAGAAAAAAAAAACAAGATGGCGAAATTTATGTTTTCACACAAAAATTTTTTTAGTGAAATTTCTTTTTTTAGTAAAAATTCATGCGGAGGAAAAATACTTATGGAGAAAGCTGATGATTGAGGATTTTGGAGACGGGTAAAGAGCACGGCTAGGGTGTTGACGATAGGTAGGAGGTGCTCAAACAAAAGTTACTCGAAACCTCATCCAATTGGCAGTGAGCTGAAAAATAAGTCCTAATCGAGGGTTTGGAAGAGGGATGAAGATAGGTGGAGGCTGCTCAAACAATAAAACACCCGAAAACAAAACCTCGCGGTCCGCTTTAGCGGGCCGCGCACCCACGCGCCATACTAGTTATCTGTATGGTTATTTGTATGGAGAACAGGGTTAACATCTACGAAGTACGATTTTACCCCAAACTACTTTAATTAACCCCCGACGCAAAAACGACGGGGTGTTATAAGTTTGACGTGTCTGTGTGTGTGTGTCTGTCTGTTCCCCTGTGGCGCTCAAACGGGTGGACCGATTAGAATGCGGTTTTTTTTTTATTTGAAAGGAGAATTAGTCGACAGTGTTGTTAGCTATGTTTGATGAAAATCGATCCAAGATGACCGCCGCTACAAAATGGTGGATTACATATTTTTTCACAACTCCCATAATATGGGTATCAAATGAAAGGGCTTGACTAGTAGAATAGCACTATTGCAAATCCAAGATGGCCGCCGCCACAAAATGGCGAATGTCGGGGGTTTTTTAAATTTTTAATTTACACTTGTTCCCTGTCATCATAAAAAGCCATATGACGAATAATAATATTAGTCGTTTCCACGTCGGGAGGCGCACCATTATGTTCCTGGTGCGCCTCAGACGGTGTTAGGGGGCCTTTAGGTCCCCCGGTGGAGGGTCTGCCTCGGCGGACGGCGCCGGCTGGGTCGCGGATGATTGCGCAAGTGTACCCGTAACCCAGCCACCAGGCGACACGGAGGAACATCGCTGGGTTTTAGTGGGTATTCTGGCCACTTCTTGGCCTGCTTGAGTCCCACACTACCTTCCGGAAGCGTCGCAGTCCGCTGCGCTGCTTCCGAAAGGTGTGCGTAAATGCATTTCCCAGCGAAAAAAAAATGGTTCTATAAAATGGTTTTGTTTGGTTGTACAAAACAAGTATTTCTGCTTAGGATTGCAACACGTAATAAAAAATCATCATGGCGGTAAAATGTCTTTCATTTCGATTTGACATTTGACTTTGACAGAAATGTCATTAGATCGTATCAACACCGTCCAAATCGCTAAGCAAAATCGAAGTCCGTGTAGCACAACGCCGGGTCAACAGATGGCATGAGTAACAGTCCAAAAATGAAAGCCAGGTAAACAGATGAGCAAAACGGTCCAAAATCCAGAAAACGAAAGCGAAGTTGTTGAAAAGAACTCAAAAATCAAACAGAAATCGATTGCAATTGACCACCAGTCCACCATTGACTGACAGAATATCAATCACAATGACAATTGTTATTTGAAGTGACAAGCTGTCAGTTTACGTCAAACCCACAGACGTATAAAGAGAAGCAGACCTAACATAACAAAAAAATTGGCGTGCCAATTACGCCTACATACAAATTTCACACACACATTGACAGTAAACAGGGCCGAACTCATGCAAGCGAGGGTGAAGGACTGAACTCGTAACGCGGAATCAGACTTAGGCGTCGTCGCCGTATTAGAAAGCGATTACGCGGTCATCGCGCGGTTGATTTTGTATCTATAATCGCGCGAACATTGAGATTATTATTCGAGTCACTAGGCCCTTGAAAGTATAGTCAAATAACACTATTGCCAGATTAGTATAGATAGTAAAGCGTAGCGTAGTGACTGACCTGCAGGCCTATAATTATTAAGTATCTGTGATATGAAATTTATTGTAGATACTAATCATTAATCTGTGATGAAATTAATTTGAAAACTACGGTAAAGTGGCATCAAATTGTTAAACCCTTATTTTACATTCTGTAACCTTAATTTCCAACTGGGATGCAGTTCATCATCATCAGATGTTACACAATGTAAAATGATGGTTTGATAATTATTTGATGGGCACATTTTCATAGGTTCTAACGTTTTCGTTACCACTGAGATACAGAATAGGCCTGCTGATTTATGATTCGCTTCGTGCTCTATGTTATGACGTGACACTTCACTCGAATGAAATAGGTAGGTAGTTAAACTAGTGAAACGCTAGTTTGTAAACTATTTATCAAACTAACTTTTTACTAGTTTAACTACCTAACTATTTTATTCGACCTACCTTACCTATGTAAAATGAGTAAAATAAATAAAAACAAACAAAAGTTTCAATTATTTATTTTTAAACAAAACTAAGTTTTTCTTAATAATTTCATTCCGATAGATTGCTTTGCTTTGCATTATGCTTCATTCTTAAATCAAAATAAAATTTAACAATCACCTTAATCATTATTTGCAAATGATTGAAATCATGTTCATCATTGGTCTTAAACTCACTACAATTATTCGATAAATCAGCTATATACATTATCATGCTATTATAACTTATATATTTTCCTTTAATCATTTTCAAAACTTCTTCACACGATTGAATTATTTTAATCAAACCATTCGATGGGTAAATCAAATCTCTCCTGTCCTTTTTGTTGTCCACTAAATGTGCTTTAAAATGCTTAGAACATAGTACACTCGATGATTTGGGATGCCAATTTTTTTTATTCATGTTGGTTAACCAGGCATTTCTTAGTTTTCGTCCTTTGGGAACCTGAAAAATGATTTCATTTTTATAATTTGTCCGTACCTACTTTTATCTAATCAACCTTCAAAATATACCTACTAAACAAACCTTGAGCCTGAATACGGCCCTGTAAAATTGCACAAGTATATGAAACATCAAACGAGATCAGAGTATTAAATTATTGATAAATATTGCAACAGGGATCTACTAGAACCAAAATTACTATAACTATTTACGAGTTTTGGACATATAATAAATAGGGACTGCTTCTAAAATGCCGAACGATTATTATTAATCTCACAGTAACCATGTAAACAAATTACGAGACTATGGCACATGAAAACTTACCGATAACAATTAATTTCAGGTGTTTTCCTTTATGAAGAATTGCTGCACAGAGGTGCACTACACTTAACCATTTTATTTTAGTATTCTTGGATCTTAAGACTTGATTTTAATGCAAAAATAAAATAATAAACAACTCGCAGGATAAGATCTTGTTTTTGACATCATTTGACAATTGTTTTATGTCTATTACGAAACGTCAGAATTCCACGGAATTAGAAATCAGCATGGAAATCAGGGTATAACTATACCCGTATTACTAATTCCCCGGAATTCTGACAGCTGTCATTGTCATTTACAGATGAGTTATTTGTATGAAGAACAGGGTTAGCATCATAGAGATAATAATAATAAAATGGAGTTGGCATAATGTCCTATAGAAAATAGTGGATCGGAAAATAGCTCAAGCTTATCAAAATTTTCATAAGTGTGTAAGAGACAACATTACATTTTTGACATAATAATAAAACAGTTTGAGGCAGACTGAGCACTAAAGATGGCCTCCCTAAAATGTATACATGAACACTCACACACGCACAACTTCAGACATAACAATGAACAGGCGCCATTTTATGTGCTCGGATTGTGCATGTATGATACCTAATCTAAGCGTGTGTGAGTGTATTTTTGGCACGTTTTTAAAGTAGGTATGGCTGCTCCATTAGTCTATCTCTATGGTTAGCATCTACGAAGTACGATTTTACCCCAAACTACTTTAATTCCCTGTCATCATAAAAAGCCATAGGCCGAGTAATAATATTACTCGTTTCACCTAAAACACCAAGAGTGGAAACTAGAAAGTGCACACTAACAGCAATAGAAAACAAAAGAAGCACATTGAAAAAATTTATTCAAAAATGGATGTCGAATGACATTATCACCATGAAGTGTCTGCATAGAGATAATAATAATAATATATTGTGGCCGATTCTGTTGTACACAATCTCTAAATCTAAACTTAAATGACAGGTCTAAATATATCCCTGTCTCTTTCACAATGCTCCCTGCGGAAAAGGATAGCGCTATTTTTAAACTTGTCAATTTAGTTTAGGTTTAGAGATTGTGAACAACAGAAGTAGCCACATTATCTCTATGAGTGTCTGTCAGGCATTTGTCACATCTACATGCGGCAGTTGATTTGTATTTGCATAAGTTTTGAATTTTTTATCTTTTTTGTGGGAATTGTTTTATTTCTGGTAACATTACGAAATGTCAGAATTCCGGGGAATTAGTAATACTGGTACATAGAGATAATAATAATAAATAGAGTTGGCATACCTACCTTAAAAACGTGCCAAAAATACACTCACACACGCACAATCCGAAGACATAAAATGGCGCGTGTTCATTGTGATGTCTCAAGTTGTGCGTGTGTGAGTGTTCATGTATACATTTTAGGGAGGCCATCTTAAGTCACGAGTCTGCCGCAAACTGTTTTATTATTATGTCAAAAATGTAATGTTGTCTCTTTCACACTTATGAAAATTTTGATAAGCTTGAGCTATTTTCCGATCTACTAATTTCTATAGGACATTATGCCAACTCTATTTATTATTATTATCTCTATGTACGGGTATAATACCTAATCTGTGGCACAAAACTTAAAAAGGCCGGCCTCACACAGACGGAATGGACGCCGGAATTCAGAAACGGATTCCGTGTCTGAATTCCGGTACTGTGTGAGGCAATGCACCGGAATTCAGATTCTGAATTTGTCAATTGATCAGTAGTAACGTATTCTCGGTTCAGGCGAACGTCTTTGAATATGGAAGAGCGATTGATACTCATCGCGCTTCTTTTTCATTTTTATAATAAAAATTTTTTCTGTCAAGAAATTCTCGTGCCAGCCCGGAGTTGGAAGTTGGCGGTGTTAGATACACCCCCGTGCCTCGGAGAGCACGTAACGCCGTCGGTCCTGCGCCTAATCTCTCTCCGGTCGTGTCGCATTGGCGTCCCATCGGACTATGAGAGTGAGGGAATAGAGAGTGCACCTGTGTATGCGCACACACTTGTGCACCATAATATCTCCTACGCAGATGGCTAGTCTCTGCCTCGGTTGAGATTGGCCGCCGTGGCCGAAATTCGGTCAGGAGGACATTATTATATATATTGTATATATTATATAAATTTTATGTGATCAGCCATGTGTAGGCTATGTTTATGTGAGGATCAGCCATTATAATAATATTCTACAGCGTCCTCCACTTCGAATATTTACATAAATAATGAGGTCATAAAAATGATTAAAAATGATTAATAAAACCAGCAGATTTTTGTATGCAGCTTAGTAAATACTTGTATAATAACATAACTTGCCGTCGGCTGCCCGACCATAAATACCTAATATACACTATACAATATATTATAGTCATCAACTCATCGTCATTGAAATCGAATATTACACTATGAGTAGTTAAGATTTAAGAACCTTTTACTTTTTTTTCCTCTTCATTTAAGTTTTCCCAATTTGAGAAAACATGTTTACAAACATCTAACCAGGCTAAATCCTTTTTGTTCTTGTCATGGTACTCCTCCACTGAATTGTCCCAAAGACAAGGATGTCTTTCGACACACAAAATTAAATTCTCCGTGTCACACGTCATCACGATCGCTAATCGCAACACGTCTAGACGCTACGAGGTTGCGGTGACGACTGAAATTCCGAATCTGAATTCCGGGTGTGTGTGTTTGCTCTATAGAAATGTATGGAAAGACGTGCGTCGATCTGAATTATTCAGATCCGGAATTCAGAACGCTCGTCGACGCATTTTGTCAGATCGATCTGAAAAATTCAGAACCGGAAAAAATCAGACTGTGTGTGGGGAACGGTGAAATTGTATGCATTTCTGGGCTTTCTGAATTCAGACACGGAATTCCGTTTCTGAATTCCGTCGTTCATTCCGGATGTGTGAGGCCGGGCTAAAAAGTTAAACTTAAAAGTCAAAACAATAACCACCAAATCAAGTTACAAAATAAATTAATTAATTATAGTATTAAAGAATAAAGAAACGATGGATTTTCGACTGTATGAAACTAAATTAGCGAACCATAAAATATTTGAAGATATCAAAGAAAGTTTGAATGGTTCCGACGCAAAATTGCGCAATTTGTTCGAATTGAAAGACGACGTTTTGTATGTTTGGAACTGTATTGAAAACTGTTTGCTTAGTATAAATTTGAAGCGGCTTGAGGAACAGGATACAGATACACCATACCAGGTAACAAGTTTTGTTGTTTTGAGGTATTTTTTGTAAGATTCAAGCATGAATCTCAACTTTGGGAGGTTATGTTTTCTTTTCGCCGGAGGTTCATTTTTGTTCATTCATTTCACCAAACCGCTTTTGAATAGTTTATTGATGTAACCAATTTATTACAGAAACTTCACCTGTTATCTCCAGTTGCATTCTCTGTTGAGCATGTGATTAGTAGTGAATGTGGCAGTAGGCTTTGTATATGGGGATCCCGGGGAGTAACAGTGGCAGAGCTGCCAGCACGATGGGGGCGCGGTGGACTCTTCGACTCTGGCAGTCAAACAATATTGTGCAAGTAAGTTTAAAAAATCTTTATACCTTTTAAAAGTTCTGAGCTAGAGGTCAAACACTCTACTCCTGAGAATGAGCTGCCTGAATAAACTAACGAAAAACCACTAACATCCTGGTCAGACAGCATGTATTAGCACAACACGGTGTTACATAATGTGAGAGCAGCAGTCCCTAGATATTGTAAAGCATGTCACCATATTATATTTATAAATATTGTTCAATTAGAATTCGGCTGTAAACTTGTGGTAGAATGGTATTCATTTCTTACAATATCACCAAATCTGATTTTAGGGCAAACTAGTTAGGTTAGCGTATTATGAGAAAAAGATAGATCACTGTAGTGATCACATACATTGAAATGTATGAACTGTGCAGCTAGAATGTCTGACCAGGCCATTCATAAAATTATAAATGCACTTAACTTTTAAATGTTTGTTGTATTGTCTTTTACAGGAGCTTCTCCTTAGATGAAAAGTTCCTGTATCTGCAAGGAGAGATACATCGCGTTCACTGGCATCCAAAGTCTCTGTCACACCTATTGGTACTTGTCTCTGACAATACTATGAGGTAAGGTACTGACACAACAACATTCACAAATTTAACATAACTTTAAAAGTGTTATGTGTCGCTGCTATAGATTGTTTCAACGAATAGTACCTATGGCGTTAAGTTGGCTCCCCTGTCTGTCAAAGTCATTAGCACCATATTGGCACGAGAAAATATTCTCGCAGATTTCTTTATATAATTTCAATTTTTCATTTGATTTTCGACTAATCATGCCTAAAACTAACATGCGAAAACATTGCTGCCAACATATAAATATGGTGTAAATGACTTTGATAGACAGGGGAGCCACTATAACGCCATAGGTACTATTCGTTGAAACAATCTCTAGATGTTTGTCATACTGATAGTCTCTAGTTTTAAAGTTAGCATTTGATATTACCTAGGTATTAAGGCTCTTAATTACGTACATATTTTCTTTATTGCATTGTAAATGTGGCCCAATTGTAAGTATGCTTTTACACATACTTTAGTGGTTTTGTTACAATGTTTTCAGGCTTTACAATATAGGCCTGAAGACTGGTCCAAAGCTAGTAAAAGTGTTCAGTATTGGGCCGAAACCAGCCGGCGCTTTAGGACAAACCGTTCTCGAAAGTTTTGGTGATGCTGCTGTGGATTTCACACCCACCCCTGACTCGGAACATCTGCTGATATTAAGTGGAAATGGAGATGTGTACATGATGCAGTGCGAATTAGATAACAAAAGGTGAGTCTACCTTTAAACACCGATCAAACCAAATGGCACCAGTCAACCGAGAGTCATCACTGCAGGACATAGGTCTTTAATGGAACTTGCGCCGCTTGTATTCGTTTAATGACGTCTGTCCATTTAAGGGGGCCTGCTGTCACAGCTCTTTCCAAAGCGAGGTTGCAATCCTAGCACCTTGGGATCCCAATGCCTATTGGTTCTTTGAACTATTTTCCCTGCCCAATGCGACTAACTTTATTTTTTTTATTTTATTTTATTGGTTTGCCAACAGGCGTTCACACATAAATTACAAAAGATCAAACTAAGTCCAATGAAACATTTCAGGTGTGCACCCAATTACAGGCAAACCGACATGCATATAAACAAACGTGCAAATGCGGGTTTGCTAGTTAATCAGCTAACCCAGCTTTGCAACCCATTGAGCAGTGTTGGTGACTCTAGTTCTTCTACAACTTGCTTCTATTTCTAATTAATAACATAGATATAGTATATATACTCTGGCATAGTTCTTTTCATCACCTGCTGATTGAGTAATTTGTGACTATGTTTCGGAGCAGAGAGTACATATGTCATCACAGACCATGTGTTTGAATTTAGGTGTTCTTTTTCCTTTTGTCTCCTTTTTCATCTTTACTCCTTTATCTTTATTTCAGAGTCATATAGCTTCACTATGTTTAGATACTTGTTTAGGAAAACCCTTGTCATACATTAAACGTTTACAGTTTACGTTATAAAATTTTCTAAATGATGCCTTGCTATGCCTCGATTCTGCTGCAATATACCTTAAGCCTAATTGATTACCCATAATACAGTTCAGTTTCTACTAATATCTCCCATGGTTTTCAGTCCACTAAAAACAAAGCTAAAGGGACCGTTAGCCATGTACCCACCGGCGGATGACAACTACGGATCGGAGTCTTGTGCCATAACAGCTTTGGGTGGAATCGACATTCCTACACTAGTGGTCATCGCCAGTGCGTCAGCCGTGCTGTACCATTGCTTGCTGCTGCCCAATGTAAGTAAAAAGATTAGGAACTGTGCTATTTATCTTATAAATATATACTTAAAAGAAAAAGGTGACTGACTGACTGGTCTATCAATGCACAGCGCAAACCATTGGACGGATCGGGATGAAAGGCAATCAGATACTATTGATGTAAGCATCCGCTAAGCAAGGATTTTTGACAATTCGACCCTTAAAAGGCATAATATAACAAAGTTAACGTGAGAGAAGCCATGAAGAAAAGCTAGTTTAATAAATTAAAAAATAAAGATTATTAATTAATTGCAAGTTGAACTTGTGCACTGAGGGTTGGAGTGGACACCATGGAAGGCAATGTGTAAATAGTTATTTAGTTCAATTTTATCCAACAGTCTCAAAAATAAATTAGATTTAATAATAGTTATTTATGCAACTGTTGTGTAATAAGGGGTATTAAAACACGAATGTGGGTTTATCACATGAGGCGAAGCCGAATGTGATAATAGTATCACATGAGTGTTTTAATACCTAATTATCAACAGTTGCATACAAGACTTTATCTAATATCCATAATATGAATCCTCCATAAGATTCTGAAATAGTTAGCTTACTGCTAAACCCCCGATATTCGCCATTTTGTGTTGAAGCCATCTTGAATTTGCATTGTGTTAATCTACTAGTCAAGCCCTTTCATTTGATACCCATATTGAGGGAGTTGTGAAAAAATTGTAATCCGCCATTTTGTGGCGGTCCAATTTTCATGAAACATAGCACACTCCCGACTAATTCACCTTTCAAACAAAAATTCAAATCGGTTCACCCGTTTGAGCACTACGGTGGAACAGACAGACAGACACACACACACACTCACACACCCACACCCCATCCCCACCCTCGCATTCAAAGCGGTTTGAGCGCTTCGGGGGAACAGATACACACACACACACCCACACCCCCATCCTCACCCCCGCATTCAAACCGGTTCACCCGTTTGAGCGCTACGGGCGAACAGACAGACACACACACACACAATACACACACAACACACACACCCACACACGCACATACACACACCCACAACCACATCCACACCCAACTCACGCCCAACCCACGCCCACGCCCACACCCACGCTCTCGCCCACGCCCACGCCCACACCCCTATTCCCACCTCCGCATTCAAACCGGTTCACTTGTTTGAGCGCTATGGGGGAACAGACACACACACACACACACACACACACACACACACACACACACACACACACACACACACACACAGACAAGTCAAACTTAACACCCCGTCGTATTTGCGTCGGGGTTAAAAACGGATGATGTAATATTGTACTGAATTTCATTACAACACTCGTTTGGATGATGTAATGGTTGTTACAACATTGTGTGTTCTAAAGTTGGCAATAAGCTAACTGTTCCAGAATCTTTAATAGAGGATTTAAAGCATGGGTGTAGATAAAAATATTTGTGAAATTCTTCATTTACAATAAAGTAGATTAAGCATGACTTAAAATGCAAATGCACTTGGAATATGAAGTTTTTAGCATTAGTAGTTATAGGTACCAGAATATTGTTTTACCATTTTTGTATGCTACTATGAATATAATTATCATGTAAAGTGGCACAGTGGAAGAAAACTACCAGTACATGTCTTAATTTACTATTTTCTAACCACCAGGCTACAGAAATAGACGACGATAGCCATGCTCTATACGTGGTGGAATCCGTGGAGCTAAACATCGTAATGGAAGATGAACAGACAGCATTACAATATATATGCCCTGTGCATTTATATCCGGTAAGTGTTTAGACAGACGGAATTGGGCATTTGGATCGCAAGCCAGTCAAAAAATACAATTACAGTAATTTAATCCGTATCTCGACAACATTGAGAGATTTAGGGCCTGTGTCACCACCTTCCGATAAGTGCCAGATAGCCTAAACATAATTTTTGCCACTTTCTCACTGCATGTCAAGTGACTAAGACAAAAGTTGTGAATAAGCTATCCGACACTTATCCGAATGTGGTGAAAACCTACTTATTTTAGGCCCTGTTTCACCACCTTCTGATAAGTGTTGGGATAGCCTAAACGTAAGTTTTGTCACTTACTTACTTTATGTCAAGTGACAAAGACAAAACTTGTGAATAAGCTATCTCACACTTATCAGAAGGTGGTGAAACTGGCGCTTAAGAGTCGAAATTCAATACTAGTTTTAGTTTGCTAATTTTCCGCTTTAAGGGCGATGACTGTAGATGTATGGACGAACTCGAGCCTTAAATTAATAATTTAGTTAAGGTCCATTTTACTTTGACGTTACACTGTTATATTTGAAATCTATCAACGTTGTCAAGATGTGCAAACTTAAACTAACCGTACTGGTGACATTTTAAACCAATGGTGTCCTACGTTGGTTCCTACTGATGACATTTACAAGTGTAAATTAAAAATTTAAATAACCCCCGACACTCGCTAGTTTTGGCGGCGGCCAACTTTGCAATTTTTGCAATAGTGCTATTCTACTAATCAAGCCCTTTCATTTGATACCCATATTAAGGGAGTTGTGAAAAAGTATCTAATTCGCCATTTTGTAGCGGCGGCCATCTTGGACCGATTTTCTTCAAACATAGCTAACAACACTCTCGACTAATTCACCTTGCAAACAAAAAAGCCGCATTCAAATCGGTCTACCTGTTTGAGCGCTACAGGGGAACAGACAGACGGACACACACACACACACAGACAGACACGTCAAACTCCGTCGTTTTTGCTTCGGGGGTTAAAAACAATGCTGTTTTCCATTGGCCCCACAGGTGGGCCGCAGCACGTACGCGTGCGCGCACGCGGGCGGCGTGCACACGGTCGCGCTGCCCGTGCTCGAGCGCCTGGCCGACTACGCCGCGGCGGACGAAGGTGCGACCATTAACGTTTGTAAGGGGCGCGCTTTGGGGCTCTACAAAAGGAAACGCTACAAAACACTATTTGTAACTGACTTACTTTTTATGGTTCTTACTTCTTCCCTCAGATTAGTTTACCTACATAATTTGATGATGGTTCGCGTAGTGTAATATAACACATTATCTGACACTTGTAACATTGGTTAGTATGGCTTTCAGGGTTATTTTTTTTTTAAACTTTATTTGATTGATTCCATCTCAAAACCACTTTTTTCTTTTACTTCTTTTCATAGTCAAATATCAAAATTTTCAGGTGACACAGATTCAATCCTCCAAGCGATTTGCACCAAGCCCAGTTCGGCCCGGTACCTCTTGCACACGAGTGGGCAATCCAGCCCGATCGTGGGACTCGCGGTCACACCGGCTCCACTGCGCACACTCCTCATACTGTTGTCCTCCGGAGACTTCATCACAAGGTAATTAGTTTCAAGATAAAAGACCACTAAGCACAATACTACCCAGTACTTCTTGCTCACGAGTGGGCAATCTAGCCCAATCGTGGTACTCGCGGTCACACCGGCGCCACTGTGCACACTCCTCATACTATTGTCCTTGGGAGACTTCATCACAAGGTAATTAGTTTCAAGACAACGGACCACCAAGCACAGTACTACTCAGCATGTCTTGCTCACGAGTGGGCAACCTGGCTCGATCGTGGGTCTTGCGGTCACACCGGTACCATTGCGTACACTCATACTATTGTCCTTGGGAGACTTCATCACAAGGTAATTAGTTTCAAGACAACGGACCACCAAGCACAGTACTACTCAGCATGTCTTGCTCACGAGTGGGCAACCTGGCTCGATCGTGGGTCTTGCGGTCACACCGGTACCATTGCGTACACTCATACTATTGTCCTTGGGAGACTTCATCACAAGGTAGTTAGTTTCAAGACAACGGACCACCAAGCACAGTACTACTCAGCATATCTTGCTCACGAGTGGGCTACCTAGCTCGATCGTGGGTCTTGCGGTCACACCGGTACCATTGCGTACACTCATACTATTGTCCTTGGGAGACTTCATCACAAGGTAGTTAGTTTCAAGACAACGGACCACCAAGCACAGTACTACTCAGCATATCTTGCTCACGAGTGGGCTACCTGGCTCGATCGTGGGTCTTGCGGTCACACCGGTACCATTGCGTACACTCATACTATTGTCCTTGGGAGACTTCATCACAAGGTAATTAAGTTTCTAGGCAAAGGACCACCAAGCCCAGTACAACCTAGCACGTCTTGTTCATGTGTGGGAAATTCTGCTGGATTGTGATTTGTGGGCCTTGGAGAAGTTTCAATCCTGATGCTTACATATGCAGTAAAGATGGAAGCATTATAAACTAGCTGATGCCCGCGACTTCGTTCGCGTTTATTTAGATTTAAGCCCATCTTCAACATGCCAGCTATCTCTATTTCTATAGGCAAGATTGGTCCAAAGGTTGAGGTGTGAAAAATGCAAACAGACACACCAATAAATTTTATTGATGTGTTTTTGTAGTATAAATATAACACTGTTTAATTTAAAAGCCTCTACTACATATTTGTGAAAATTTTAAATGACATAATATATCACAGAACGCTAGAACCCTGCGATCTGGAAGAGCAGCTTTACAAGGAACTCCAACTGAAGAATCCCGCGCTAGAGCAAGACGACATCAACGCTATACTCAGGGAGGTTAGTAAAAACAAGTTTTTTAGCTCCCGAATAAAAGAGTTGATCAATAGGGACGTCTAGTTGATCGATCGATCAAAATGTGATAAGATTGAAAGTCAAACCGACTTCACCACACTCTTGACAGTCCACATCTTGAAAACTACTGAACCGATTTTGATGAAACTTGCACTGTTCCCTAATTTGAATTAAATGTAAGCCAATAAAAAAAAGAATGGTATGACCATTCTTTTTTTTATTGGCTTACTAGTCCGATTCTTATCCGTTACTTATCCGATTAATAGTTTCCGAGAAATCCACGGACAAACATCCATACAAACATACAATACACCTATGAAATTTTGTATAATAAATAAATAAATATACACACACGGTCGTCTGTTCCTAAAGTAGGCAACTTAATGCCTGTGTTATAGGTAACAACCGACTGATATACATATTTACATATAGGTATTACACATATAAATATTTAATAAATGTATAAATACATAATACATACTTATATACTTACATAAATACACCCAGACTCGGGACGGGAATCGAACCCGCGACCCGGGAGAGGTAGGCAGGGTCACTGCCAACCGCGCCAACGGGCCAGTATATTTGTTTGGGAGCCCTTACAGACCATCATAATATGTGAATATTTTGCAGTTCCTATATTTTAAAGTCGGTTAAAAAGACTACTAATTATATGAGTGCACTTGTGAGTATCTCCGTGATTTATCTCCCAAGATATTTATTAGATCTTCAGAAAATTTATGAGACCTCATATGAAATAGAATCTTTCAAATTGGTTCTTTTGACGAAATGTTCACATGAAAATATATGCGAAATAATATTATTGTTAAAACATAAAATAAATTAGAAAGGTTTAAAAAAAGAATGATGGAATCATATTAATTTCAGCGACAAAAACTGCCGTTCACATCGATAATAAAAGAAGTGTTGGAGAGACAAGCGTCGCAGCCCATACTCAAACTGGACAAGAAAGAGGAGCCGGGGACAAAGGAGTGCTTGGAGGTACATCAAAACATCACATGGACATTTCAAATGCCCTTTACGCCCATCACGTTTTGATCACATCACGTTTTCATCACATTTACCCTTGAAAAATCCTTTAAAGATGTAGCTTTAAAAGATTTCAATCTTATATCTTATATAAAATGTCTTAGGGCCTGTTTTACCACCTTCTGATTAGTGCAGTTAAGGCTATCTGACACTTATCAAAAGGTGGTGAAAACAGGCCCTAAGTAACGTAAACTTTTTGATAAAGGGAATAGAAAAAAATCGAGTCATCTTCCCTATTTCGTATAAATATACGAAAATGAACCTAAATGTAATATAATTAGAGATGGTTTTAATTTGCCCAGCTGCTGACTCAGGCGACGGTGAGACTCCGCAGCGAGTACATACTGCGTCAACAGCGAGCGTTGGACGTCGTCACCAGGAAGATCGCGTCGCTCACCGCGCTTGGGGCGCAGCACCGCGACTGGCTCGCACACTTGAAGGTACACTAAATCGATCTATACTTATTATATATCTTATTATATATCTATACTTTATACTATACACTTAATCGATCTATTGATTAGTGAAATATCTTGAACACTAAGTACTGAACCCATTGACATATAGTACTTGGACTTCCGGTCAGCGCTAAAAAGTGTCCGAATCGAAAGAGATCCAAAACGCGAAAAGGTTTCCAATCGCACTTCAGTCTCGTGTTCGTCATCAGAGAGAACACGCGTCAATAATGCCGTACTGTGTTATAAAATCTTGTAAAAACTACCCGAGTAAGGTGAGAAAAGAAGATGGTGTATCATATTTTCAGTAAGTAAACATTTATTAACGATACAAAAGTATTATTTCGCTTAGAAACATAGTATTCCATCCAAATTTCAATTATTTGTAAAAACAAATCGCATAACCGACCAAAATGAACAAAAGTAACTATCTGTCCTTTTCTAACACGCTACGCGCGTGTAAGGCAGAGGGAGTACAATATTTTTATCAAATTGATCGCATTGCATCACATACAGACAAACAGACAAAAATTTCAAAAATAGCTTTTTTACGTTTTTTGTGAGTTTTTTAATAGTATTGCACGAGTGTTTTAATACCTAATTATGTAGAGTTTCATACACTACTTTATCTAAACTCATATCTTAAAATCCAAACCATAAAATCTTGGTAATATTTGTCGTGAGTTTTCCTTGATTTTGCTGGCAAAAGATTGTTGGTCGGTGGTCAGGTGGAGTTAAATTCTCTTCAGTATCACTGCTAGACATTTTTCCGCGCAATAAAAATCACTTGCAAAGGTTTGGGTTACAAAAATAATAAATTAAAAATTTAAATAATAGGCGCCAAAATTCAATTGTCAATTTCGCATGTGCGGTGCGTGCAGACTGCAGTGTCAGGTAATGTTCATTGTCTATGGTCAATTATGGTAGCACTACACTCTGTCCTCTGGCCGCATCTTGCCACCAGCACACTTTCGCCTCACAGGCCGCCGCGCCATTGCGTCGGCCAAGATCCAAAAAGCCAAGAAGAAATGTTATGTATTTTAATATTGTAGTTTGAATAATATCTAAAAATATTACAATTATATAATATCTAAAATTTTATTTTTTATCATAGAAGCATTTAACACAATTGCCATAAACAATACGATTTCCCGCCATTGCATCGCTGAAAAAACCAGAACCCAGAGTCGTGACTCGACCAGACCTGTCAATAATGAAATAAAGTATAATGCAGTAGTAGTAATAAGGTAACTTTGATAGCGGGATAATAATTGTAAGTAACAAAACTATAGATCGACCAGAATCTCATGAAAAATAGGGAAATTAAATTTTGTAGTAAGCAACACTAGGTTAACTTGGCTGCCCTAGTGATAAACAAAGTAATTACATTCAGAACACCTTACCTGGGATCGTCACGAAACGAAAAATCAAGCAACTGCATTTTAAATACAAAAACAAAGTAATCAACATGCAATCACTTTGTTTTTGTGTTGTGCTTGTTGTTTACTTGGTTTTGCATTTATATTCCGGGTTAGTGTGTGCAGTTACTTTATTTGGGCAATTCAAATTTCAGTAAACGGTTCAAGTTATTTGAAATATTAAACTGTGGTAAAAAACTACTCGACATAAAACTTTTGTTAATGCAAAAAAGTCAATTTCACAAAAAATTTCAGTTACTTTGTTTATCGCTAGGGCAGCCGTAGTGTTGCTAACTTTGGAATTTCATTTCCGTATTTTTCATGAGATTCTGGTCGATCTATAAACACCCGCCACGGCTCAAAAATACCAGAACCCAGTGCCTGTACTGTATGTAGAAAAAATTATTTTATCTACTCTCATATCATAAAATTCCGAATATGAAATCAAAATGTGTCATATATTGGACTACTTTATTCACATACATCTATAATATTTAAAAAAAAAATTTAAAAAAGTTCATTATAACACTACTTTGTTAGGAAATTATTGCAAAACAATGTTAAAAAATAATTTTTTCTACATTATAGTACAGGCACTGGGTTCTGGTATTTTTGAGCCATGCCGGGTGTTTATTATTATTATTTAATACTTTATTGTACACCAAAAAAACATAAATTAAACAAAAGAAACATTTTAAAAGAAATAGGTACAATAGTTAGTTTACAATAGTTAGTTTACAATAGTTAGTTAGTTTAATTTTGTTACTTACAATGATTATCCCGCTATCAAAGTTACCCTATTACTACTACTGCGAAAGTGTGGCGGTAGCAAGATGCGGCCAGAGGACAGAGTGTAGTGCTACCATAATTGACCATAGACGCACTGCACGCACCGCACATTCGAAATTGACAATTGAATTTTGGCGCCTATTATTTAAATGTTTAATTTATTATTTATTTACTATTCAGTTTTTGTAACTCAAAATTTTGCAAGTGATTTTTGTTGCGCGGAAAAATGTCTAGCAGTGATACTGAAGAGAATTTAACTGCACCAGACATTCTGGAAATAGCATCGGGAATGACAAATAATCTTTTGCCAGCAAAATCAAAGAAAATTTACGATAAATGTTACCATTTTATGAGTTGGAAAATTTTGAAAAAAACCACTTCATTTTCAGAAAATGTAATGCTAGCATATTTCCAAGAATTATCAAATAAATTTAAGTCTTTGTCCTTATGGGCTAAATACTCAATGCTCAAAAGTATATTGAGTATCTACAACCAAATCGATATTATTAAATACACAAGACTGATTGCTGTTTTAAAAAGAAAATCGCAGGGCTTTAAGGGAAAAAATGCAAAAACGTTCTCCCCTGAAGAATTGAGTACATTTATAAATTGCAATATCCAAAACATGAATACTTATTATAATAAATAATTTTGTTAATTTCTTAGTCTTTTCTTTTATACGTAAGATACCTATTGATGAGCTTAGATAAAGTAGTGTATGAAACTCTACATAATTAGTTATTAAAACACTCGTGTAATACTATTAAAAAACTCGCCTGCGGCTCGTTTTTTAAACTAACACTCGTGTTTTAATAACCTCTATTATGCAACCGTTTCATAATAGTAGTTTATGAAACGGTTGCATAATAGAGGTTATTAAAACACGAGTGTTAGTTTAAAAAACGAGCCGCAGGCGAGTTTTTTAAAAGTATTACACGAGTGTTTTAATAACTAATTATGTAGAGTTTCATACACTACTTTATCTAAGCTCATCAATAGGTATCTTACGTATAAAAGAAAAGACTAAGAAATTAACAAAATTATTTATTATAATAAGTATTCATGTTTTGGATATTGCAATTTATAAATGTACTCAATTCTTCAGGGGAGAACGTTTTTGCATTTTTTCCCTTAAAGCCCTGCGATTTTCTTTTTAAAACAGCAATCAGTCTTGTGTATTTAATAATATCGATTTGGTTGTAGATACTCAATATACTTTTGAGCATTGAGTATTTAGCCCATAAGGACAAAGACTTAAATTTATTTGATAATTCTTGGAAATATGCTAGCATTACATTTTCTGAAAATGAAGTGGTTTTTTTCAAAATTTTCCAACTCATAAAATCTTGGTAACATTTATCGTAAATTTTCTTTGATTTTGCTGGCAAAAGATTATTTGTCATTCCCGATGCTATTTCCAGAATGTCTGGTGGAGTTAAATTCTCTTCAGTATCACTGCTAGACATTTTTCCGCGCAACAAAAATCACTTGCAAAATTTTGAGTTACAAAAACTGAATAGTAAATAAATAATAAATTAAAAATTTAAATAATAGGCGCCAAAATTCAATTGTCAATTTCGAATGTGCGGTGCGTGCAGTGCGTCTATGGTCAATTATGGTAGCACTACACTCTGTCCTCTGGCCGCATCTTGCTACCGCCACACTTTCGCAGTAGTAGTAATAGGGTAACTTTGATAGCGGGATAATCATTGTAAGTAACAAAATTAAACTAACTAACTATTGTAAACTAACTATTGTACCTATTTCTTTTAAAATGTTTCTTTTGTTTAATTTATGTTTTTTTGGTGTACAATAAAGTATTAAATAATAATAATAATAATAAACACCCGGCATGGCTCAAAAATACCAGAACCCAGTGCCTGTACTATAATGTAGAAAAAATTATTTTTTAACATTGTTTTGCAATAATTTCCTAACAAAGTAGTGTTATAATGAACTTTTTTAATTTTTTTTTTAAATATTATAGATGTATGTGAATAAAGTAGTCCAATATATGACACATTTTGATTTCATATTCGGAATTTTATGCTATGAGAGTAGATAAACTACTATTATAACATTACTTTGCAATAATTTCCTAACAAAGTAGTGTTATAATGAACTTTTTTAATTTTTTTTAAATATTATAGATGTATGTGAATAAAGTAGTCCAATATATGACACATTTTGATTTCTTAATCGGGATTTTAAGATATGAGAGTAGATAAAAATAATAACATCAACTTAAAGTTCCACAATATATACATAATAATATTCTATTATCTATTCTCATATCTTAAAATCCCGATTAAGAAATCAAAATGTGTCGTATATTGGATTAGGTAGGTATTTTATATTTAAAGAACTGACAACACTAAGTAGTCAAATAGGGTATTTGACTAATTTTTGGAAATTGTTTTAAATTATTCTTTATTACTTATTAAAACACACTACATTGATATTTTTCGCAATATCTACAGTATTAAGAATTAAATCAATGATAAAGTTTAAGTTTTGAAAACAACGCCAAAAACGACATTTCTGATCACATGATACGCGTGACGTCACAAATCGCTATGCAAGTCACTTCTCTCGCTCGCTCCTTTTCGGAACTCGGTGCGTGCGACAGAGACGCTACGCAAGGCGACTGCTGTATCGTAATGTTGTAAATTGTTATACCTACTCATTTTAATATCAATCTTATTCTTTCAAGTATAAAGTTTAGTTTCGGTTGACTTGATAAACTTCAATTATAACAACCAAGTTACGTGCAATCGAGTGACGTCACAAACAATCCCAGAGCGTTCACGTTCCTGATAAAATTTCAAAAATTATTATGTTTTATTTCGTGCAAAATATCGCGTAAAATTACATAGTTTAGTTTGATTGATTTGTGAAATATGTCTTTTTTAGGCTATTATCTGATAAGATGACCACAATCAATAGTATATTTTCAATGTTGTCAAATACCCTATTGAATGACGTTCTAAGATGGCGGGCGTAGTTCCACTTTTCGCCATGTCACAGTTAAGTTGGTGTCAGTATAATTATTTTCTGACAAGCGCGATCTGCACGAGCACGACGACGTAGTCGAGCACGACGCGCGCGAGCCGCAGCGGCATGCGCGCGTGCACCGCGTACACGCGGCACGCCTGCAGCCGCCGCACGGCGACCCCGTTCACACGCAACACGTTCTTGCACGTTCGTCGCGCCCGCGCCGCTGAAACAATTCAAATTGAGAACAAACAATACGGAGGGGCGGGCGCACACTATCACTTTACTTTTCTATTATACTAGCGGTCCGCCCCGGCTTCGCCCGTGGTACAAATATATAGCCTATAGCACTCAGGGATCACGTACATATCCAACGGTGAAAGAATTTTTGAAATCGGTCCAGTAGTTCCTGAGATTAGCGCGTTCAAACAAACAAACTCTTCAGCTTTATAATATTAGTATAGATAGTATAGATTATGAATGTGATGTAACATATCAAATTGAGTTTGTAGTTAAAATTGATTAATCTCACCATTTGTTTCAGATCCGTCCATAGTGTTTATGACATTTAAACAAGCACACTGAGCTTTTTCCACGCTTGTGTAAAACCGTTGATTAGTGAAACTTATAACAATCAACAGTATCAAGTTCTTTATAGTAACCATGAAGATGCTTATGTTATAATATTTGATATTAATATTTGGCTAAAACAATTGTCGAGAAAATATATTTATTTTATTTCGTAAATCTTAAAATTAAATTTTATAAGAAACATACTCACAGTGTCAAAGACTAATTCTATCGAATATTGCACGAAAAAGATTACACTGAGAAAACTTTTCACTCCATTATACAATATCTGAAATTCATATTTGATTATCATCATAGATTATTCTATAAATAATTAGTTAAAAAAATATTATTGGAAAGTTGTCTTACAAAAATCTGAAATGTCTTTTTGTACATGTCATAAGTTTCAAATATTTTTCTGTAGCCTTGAAATAAACTTTTCCACTCATTCGTGACGGCGTCTTGTATACAATTGGAGTTAACTGTAAAAGAAAACTGTTAAGTTACAAGACCAAACATACCTATGTGAAGTAGTAGACGTGAGTGTTCACAAATATCTACTACCTTCTAGTACTCTTTAAGTAAATATATCTAAAAAAAATCCTGAACACATTTACATTTTTTACAAACAACAATACAGCTATAATAATTAATCAGTGATCGGTCGAAGTTTCCGTTTCGGCCACAGTTTCGGAGTATACATATTACATAAGTAGAATAGGTTTGGTTTGGTTTAAATAGTTTACGGTTTCGGCCGAAACCGGAACAGAGGCCGAAATTCTCGACTAAGTATTTAAACACACTATACCGAAAATACGCGACCGAAGTTCGGCGTGACTACGCCTGCAATACATATTTTATTACTGATGACACACCAAACCGAAATTACGTCGCGTTAAAGCGTACAGCCGAACTACGGTCGCGCGTAAGTTCTGCAGCGATTCGGCGTAATGTTTTGTATAGCAACACATTATATGCGACCCAAGTTTCTGCCGCGTGATTTCGGCTCCCGTGTGTCATATTAGCCGAATCCGTCGGAACGTAAAATCAGCCACGGAAATTCGGTCGCGTATTTTCGGCGTAGTGTGTTTAAACACTAAAATTCCAGTTTCGGTCGGTCTCTGGTTATAAAATGTATAAAAATGGTATTATTTTACCTGGCATTCGTACGCTTGCTACACCGTCCATATAATTGAGAGTTGGTACATCAACGATCATCGTTCCTGCTGAAGATGCTGCGCTTAAACGATCTAGCTCAGAGATCCACAAATTCATATGGTTCTCAATCAGGCTAACAATACGACTGGCATAAATGATATTCATGTCAAAGTGTAATAAAAACACCGTGAGCACAATATCCAAAGGAACCACGACCAAAAAATTAAAATATACTCCAATTATAGCCGCGTAGTACAGAACAATTGCAGCAAATCCAGACCAAGTTAGTGCGTTAAAAATTGTAACACTTCTCCTTTCACTAAACTTGAACATTTTAAAGATTGCCTGTACGCTCAAAACAAGTCTCACATTCAGTTTTCTGTGGTATAAATTAGAAATGTAACTTATTAAGAAGCCCAAACAGTAGGTTGAACCGTCTAATGTGACAAGAACTTTGTAGGTATAGTTATATTGTAAAACTGGAAACGCTAGAGATCTAAACAAAAAACAAACGGTCGGTAATACGACACTAAGGAACGATATCAGCTCAACTCTGCGGCTGTTGAAGACTAGGAAATTTTTATAAAACCTGTATTTGGGTAAAAGAAACATCCACTGTATCGTATTGAATGGCAGAAATAGGGCTTGAATTTCCTCATCCAAAATATTGTCGATTAGCATTTTATTATTTCTGGTTTGAGATACGAGGTTCACAACTGGGTTTCTGTATAATCGACAATCTTAAAAAAAAAAAACAATCAGCCTCACAGACTTTTTAGATATCGACGTTTTCTTCTAGCACACTATTCTATAGTTTAGTTGTTTTTCTAAAGTCCGAATGTTTTGCACCAATTTCTTACTTATTTTCTTATACCAGTAATTTAGACGTCCAATTTCTTTAATATTCTGTGTAATCGAGTAGAGTAGTTTTTATGTAAGGTTCACCGCTCACTACAAAGGTGAGACGGGGTTCCGGTGCGAGTAAATTTAGTCGAAGCATACAGGTGAAATGCGACTGGTACTTTTGCTATCTGACGCAATTATGCTAATCTAGCGAAATTATGAATGAGCTCAACTGCTGAGCTCATATAAAATTTTCAATAAATTCGTTAGATTACCAACATTAATTACACTTGTGATTAAAGTTTGCGGGAGGTGTAAAGCCGTACCTTCGAATAGTCAAATTATTCAAAGGCACGGTTTTACAGCTTTAGAATATTTGAATAGTCAAAGGAGTCAAAGTCAAATAAACTTTATTCAAAATTGGTACACTGTACACTTTTTGAACGTCAATTGAATTAATAGTGATATTTATTTACGAAAAATTCCATACGCGCCCTGGTATGACAAGAATATGTAACTATATTATATTTCACTTATTCACCATGTCGTCAGAATTAAAACAACACAAGTATAAATTAAAAATTTTAAAACCCCCAACATTCGCCATTTTGTAGAGGCGGCCATCTTGGATCGATTGTCATCAAACATATCTAACAACATTCTCGACTAATTTACCTTTAAAACAAAAAAACCGCCTTCAAATAGGTTCACCCGTTTGAGCGCTACATGGGAACAGCCAGACAGACACACACACACAGACATAGACACGTCAAACTTATAACACCACGTCATTTTTGCGTCGGGGGTTAAAAATAAGGCCGAGTTGCGTCCTCATCTCATCTCGATGCCGCTTTGACTACTGACAGTGAGGGTAGTTACATATTTTGTTTTTAAGAATACCTCTAGAAACGCGGTGTCATCGTTTTTGCAACACGCATAATATAGCAATTCAGTGTGCTTAGTCTAAATCGGAGCACTCGAAAACGAACTCGAAAACTATTGATCGATTTCAGAGTAAAATAGACCTAAAATGGCTTGTATTAAGGTTTGAGTTCGCCAATACATTCAGCATTGTTCGAATGCTGAATGTATTCGAGTGCTCCGATTTAGACTAAGCACACTGATATCAAGAACACGTTACTCGGATGTAACGTTAACGTTATGTGTTTGGCTTATTTTTTTTAAAGAGTCGCCTCGACTGATCCTGTGGGCGATACGCCTTAAACGTCAATTAGGCAAAGTAATTTAATAATTTCATTGAAAGTGATTGATGTGATAATATGTGTAACTACATTAATATAACACAGCTGCTAGCGAACGTGCTTTTATCGTAATGACTTCTTGTTTTATTAATGGTTGACAACAACAAAATTAACATAGTAAGTTATATCACACTGATATAATATTATAAAGTTGAAAGTTTGTGGGTGTGTCTTTGTGTGTATGTTTGTTACTTTTTAACGTCGCAACTACTGAACCGATTTTACTAAAATTTTAAATGGATATAGATTATGCCCTGACGCCCCTGATTTAACACATAGGCTACTTTTTATCTTGAAAAAATCCACAGTTCCCACGGAATTTTGAAAAAACCGAAATGTATGGTTACAGCTATAGGTAGATTACTATAGCAAACTTCCTTGAAAGTAGGTATAAAGGTTGGAAAAGGGAGCGGTAACAGGAACCAGAAATGTACGATTCCATCGGAATTTGTGAAATACCGAAATTCACGCGGGCGTAGCCGCGGGCAGAAGCTAATAATCTATTTCAATGTTTATTTTATTTTTTCTCTTCCTTAATCGCACCTTACTAGTTAGTGCTGCTTTTAAACTTTGTTCGAATTGAATTTTTGTTTTGACTGACCGGATGGTACTATGATATTTTGCTGCGGTAAAAAGCCAATGCTGCTAACTCGGTTGTACAGAATCTCAAGACTATCCTAAATTGACAGGTCTAAAAGAAATACAGCCCTTTCCCGCAGGGATCATTGTGAAAAGGTTGCCAACTAACTTTATTCTGTACCTGTCAATTTAAAGAAATTGTGTACCTACAAGCGAAACAACCATTGTGGGCGATTCTGTTGCACACAATCTCTAAATCTAAACTAAAATGACAGGTCTAAATATATTCCTGTATCTTTCACAATCCTCCTTGCTGAAGGGGATAGCACTATTTTTAAACCTGTCAATTTAGTTTAGGTTTAGAGATTGTGTACAACAGAATTAGCCACATTGTCCATCTATAGAACATGCGTTATATAGATTTGCAACTTTTGCATTAAAATTATTTTTTGCATTTTAGAAAGAAGTGGATAACGTGCATCTTCAAACGACGGTACTGAAGGAGAAGCGAGCGTTGGTGGAGAAGCACCAGGACGACATGAAATACAGGTAATATCGATATGGGCTGGACCTTCGACCTGTAATGTACAAGATAAAAAAACAAAAATAATTTTTTTTCTTGCAAAATCACTTTTAATAGTCTCTTTGAACACTTGGGAATCGTAGATAGAGGACTTCTATAGATAGTGTCATATTGGTATTCATACTGTAAAAGTGAGATATAGCTTTATACAATTAAGCCCTTATTAAACTAGCGGCACGCTATGATGGCCGGTTTGACACATTACAATAGTGATGTGGAATGTCAATTTATTCTCGAACAAAAAACAATTAAGTTTTGTTTTTGTACCTGATTAAATAGGTTTAATAAAACAAAAATGTATATGTTTATTTAATTTATTTGAACGAACTGAATATTTGAACGAAAATGAATATACATACTTTATATGCACACAAGAAACATATGAATACAAAAGATACCAAAAAAGGTGCCACAAAAGGCCATAATTAATCAGATTCGTCCATACTACTATTTTCACTGTCGTCACTGCTATCATCACATACATTAATAATTATATGTTCGTTTTCTATAATATTATCTATTTTCACATCTCTTTCATAATCTTCCCTTATTAATTTAACAGTTCTATTCACAACCTTTTCCCAGTCTCCTTTAGTCACATGTTCACAAGCTTCTTCTAATAATTTTAGCATTTTTTTTGTGGTAAATGGGGGTTCTGTATTGTGTCTTGCAGCATATCCCTTAATTTGAGCCCACACCAACTCAATCGCATTATACTCACAATGGTAAGGCGGTAACCGTATAACTCTGTGCCCATGTTCTAATGCTATTTCGTCAATGACGTATCGGATCTTGGTTGGTTTGTTTTCTTTTAAAAGACGTACTAATTCCGCTTTTAACATATTCATGTTTGCATCTACGCCATTTTTACGAAGCCATGCGACGATATCAGCTTTCTTTTGGGATTGGGCAGGTGGCTTGTCAATTTGCATCGAGTGGTATGGGGCGTTGTCCATAATTATAATAGATGGTTCAGGGAGGCTACACAACATTGAGGTAAACCATTCAGTAAACTTTTCTCCATTCATGTCTTCATGATAGTCTCCAGTGGTTTTTGACGCAAAAGCCATGAGAGAACCTTCGACAAACCCGTTGATGGTTCCGGCGTGACAAATTATAAGTCGCGATCCTTTTCCTACAGGAACTTTGGAAGTAGATGCTGCTGTGTCATCGTTCCAAGAACGGCCTACAGTATGGTTAGCATTAAGCCATGTTTCATCCAAGAACACAACATTTTGCCAATTTTTGATTTCTTTCACTTGCCGTAAAAAAGTATACCTTGCCATCGCTATATCAAATCTTTCCATCAATATTTTGCGTTTGTTACATTTTTTGTATCGAAATCCAATGGTCTTCAAAATCTTCGTTAAAGAACTTTCCCCACCGAAGAATAATCCAGCTTCCTTCAGTGAATGCACCAACTTTTTTCTTGTTGGATACTCCTTCTGTAAATAGTAGCCGTAAACATGTCTTCGGATAGCATCGGCATCAAAGCTATCGATGCCTACGACTGGTTTTGCTCGTTTTCTCTTTTTTGGTGTGTGAAGTTTATTTTCTTCTGTGCCAGTCTCGCCATATTTTTTTTTAGTTATCCGTCTAACAGTTCGTTGTCCAATATTAAGCGCATCAGCTACGCGTTCAACCACTGACGTTATAAGTAAAATTGGCCCTCCATTTTGAGCTTCACGATCGAAATAGTTACGAAGGCGTATTACGAACTCACGTGTCTGACTATTTAGAACAGTTCTCTGCGTACGTTCGGTCATATCGACGAAATCCACAACAAAGGGCTTGAACAGAGTCCAAATTAACGAGCAAGGGTCAACAGTAATGCAGTATCAATATTTGAAATCCAAAGCCAGGTCAAAACTATATCACAATCGCATTGCACTGACAGTTTATACTTTTCGAAGCAACGTCAATTCGAAACTGCTTTGTTTTGCATTGAGCATTGACGCGAGTTTGCCGGAGGTAGTAGTTGTGCTAGCCAGCGATCCTATGTGACGATCGTATTAGATTCCATTTTTAAAAATTTATTGATATTTTTTTGCGATTTCAGAGGTTTGTCCACATAGTGAAAATTGTTCATATTCACAAGTACATTCACCCCTTAAATGGTGCAAACTGATTTTTCTACACTTGTATACATTTAAGAAATCAATTTAATAAATAAATTTTGAGTCCTAAACCTAAAACTACATTCGATAAAATTTATGAATCTCTGCACATCACTATCGTCAATAAAGTAATACAATTATTTCCTTCAAAGTCGTTATCAATTAATACGGAACTTCATGAGCGGACAAACGTCAAACCGGCCATCATAGCGTGCCGCTAGAGTAGAACGTGTCGAATGATTTTTGTCCTTGTCACCGTGGCCAGTTTTTTTGTTTGGCTAAACGTATTTTGTACGTTAGATTGAGCCAAACAACGTGAAGTGAGGAAGGACGATGTAATCAGTACTTGAACATCGCTGTCTCACGATCGGCTACGCAGATGGTTACATCTGGATAAATCTGTGTTATTTATTAACGTTCGCTCGCAGGTGTTCGGCGGTGGTGCGCAACCTGCGCGGCGGGTGCGGCAGCACGAGCGAGGAGCGGCGGCTGCTGGCCGAGCTGCTGCAGCAGCAGCGCCGCACGGCCGCGCTCGCCGACCAGCTGCGCGCGCTCCAGCTGCACGACCAGCACAAGCGCGACGAGGTGAGCGAGGAGCGGCGGCTGCTGGCCGAGCTGCTGCAGCAGCAGCGCCGCACGGCCGCGCTCGCCGACCAGCTGCGCGCGCTCCAGCTGCACGACCAGCACAAGCGCGACGAGGTGAGCGAGGAGCGGCGGCTGCTGGCCGAGCTGCTGCAGCAGCAGCGCCGCACGGCCGCGCTGGCCGACCAGCTGCGCGCGCTCCAGCTGCACGACCAGCACAAGCGCGACGAGGTGAGCGAGGAGCGGCGGCTGCTGGCCGAGCTGCTGCAGCAGCAGCGCCGCACGGCCGCGCTGGCCGACCAGCTGCGCGCGCTCCAGCTGCACGACCAGCACAAGCGCGACGAGGTGAGCGAGGAGCGGCGGCTGCTGGCCGAGCTGCTGCAGCAGCAGCGCCGCACGGCCGCGCTGGCCGACCAGCTGCGCGCGCTCCAGCTGCACGACCAGCACAAGCGCGACGAGGTGAGCGAGGAGCGGCGGCTGCTGGCCGAGCTGCTGCAGCAGCAGCGCCGCACGGCCGCGCTGGCCGACCAGCTGCGCGCGCTCCAGCTGCACGACCAGCACAAGCGCGACGAGGTGAGCGAGGAGCGGCGGCTGCTGGCCGAGCTGCTGCAGCAGCAGCGCCGCACGGCCGCGCTGGCCGACCAGCTGCGCGCGCTCCAGCTGCACGACCAGCACAAGCGCGACGAGGTGAGCGAGGAGCGGCGGCTGCTGGCCGAGCTGCTGCAGCAGCAGCGCCGCACGGCCGCGCTGGCCGACCAGCTGCGCGCGCTCCAGCTGCACGACCAGCACAAGCGCGACGAGGTGAGCGAGGAGCGGCGGCTGCTGGCCGAGCTGCTGCAGCAGCAGCGCCGCACGGCCGCGCTGGCCGACCAGCGGCGCGCGCTCCAGCTGCACGACCAGCACAAGCGCGCCGAGGTGAGCGAGGAGCGGCGGCTGCTGGCCGAGCTGCTGCAGCAGCAGCGCCGCACGGCCGCGCTCGCCGACCAGCTGCGCGCGCTCCAGCTGCACGACCAGCACAAGCGCGACGAGGTGAGCGAGGAGCGGCGGCTGCTGGCCGAGCTGCTGCAGCAGCAGCGCCGCACGGCCGCGCTGGCCGACCAGCTGCGCGCGCTCCAGCTGCACGACCAGCACAAGCGCGACGAGGTGAGCGAGGAGCGGCGGCTGCTGGCCGAGCTGCTGCAGCAGCAGCGCCGCACGGCCGCGCTGGCCGACCAGCTGCGCGCGCTCCAGCTGCACGACCAGCACAAGCGCGACGAGGTGAGCGAGCCACGAGCGTCTCGCTCGAGCGAACCACATAGGGCTTAGGCTGAGATCTATAGAGCGTGGTCTGACTACTCAGCAGCGCCGGGCCGCCACGCTCGCCGACCAGCTGCGCGCGCTCCAGCTGCACGACCAGCACAAGCGCGACGAGGTGAGCGAGCCACGAGCGTCTCGCTCGAGCGAACCACATAGGGCTTAGGCTGAGATCTATAGAGCGTGGTCTGACTACTCAGCAGCGCCGGGCCGCCACGCTCGCCGACCAGCTGCGCGCGCTCCAGCTGCACGACCAGCACAAGCGCGACGAGGTGAGCGAGCCACGAGCGTCTCGCTCGAGCGAACCACATAGGGCTTAGGCTGAGATCTATAGAGCGTGGTCTGACTACTCAGCAGCGCCGGGCCGCCACGCTCGCCGACCAGCTGCGCGCGCTCCAGCTGCACGACCAGCACAAGCGCGACGAGGTGAGCGAGCCACGAGCGTCTCGCTCGAGCGAACCACATAGGGCTTAGGCTGAGATCTATAGAGCGTGGTCTGACTACTCAGCAGCGCCGGGCCGCCACGCTCGCCGACCAGCTGCGCGCGCTCCAGCTGCACGACCAGCACAAGCGCGACGAGGTGAGCGAGCCACGAGCGTCTCGCTCGAGCGAACCACATAGGGCTTAGGCTGAGATCTATAGAGCGTGGTCTGACTACTCAGCAGCGCCGGGCCGCCACGCTCGCCGACCAGCTGCGCGCGCTCCAGCTGCACGACCAGCACAAGCGCGACGAGGTGAGCGAGCCACGAGCGTCTCGCTCGAGCGAAGGACACTATGCTCAATTATATAATAAAGTAAACACACACACACACGCCTTAATTATATACAATATATGGACTTATGAGATATTATTATTGCATGAAATTCTTTTGCGAAACGGTTGAAATATTTTGTTTAATTTCAGATGAAAAAATGGCAAGAAGAGTACAAGAAGAAAGACACAGTACTCGGCAAATCGCACAGCGACACAATATGGTCCATCCTGCAACAACAGTGAGTTTTCTTTTTAACACCCGACGCAAAAACGACGGGGTGTTATAAGCGTATAATGACGTGTGTGTGTGTGTGTGTGTGTATGTGTGTGTGTGTGTGTCTGTCTGTTCCCCTGTAGCGCTCAAACGGGTGGACCGATTTGAATGCGGTATTTTTTGTTTGAAAGGTGAATTAGTCGAGAGTGTTGTTACCTATGTTTGATGAAAATCGATCCAAAATGGCCGCCGCTACAAAATGGCGGATTACATATTTTTTCACAACTCCCATAATATGGGTATCAAATGAAAGGGCTTGACTAGTAGGATAGCACTATGCAAATCCAAGATGGCTGCCGCCACAAAATGGCGAATGTCGAGGGTTTTTTAAATTTTTAATTTATACTTGTTGAAAAATACACTGTGCATATTTTGTTTTCTTCTTTAAAGCATTAAGCACTCTATAAAGATATCAACCTGGTCGTGCTATCCACTGTTTAGTGTTTTATATAATACTATAAAACAGGCAGACGTCGTCCTGCCCGGTGACATACCGACATCAGCGCCACCTATCGAGAGCCGGTAGGTAACCTGTACCCGGTAATTGTGTTTTCAAACCATCCAGGAACCCATTGAAATATACATACAACTTACAAGTCATACATATACACAAAATTTCATCCAAATTGGACCAGCCGTTTAGGTGGAGTTAGGTCACAAACACAATATGTACAGAAGAATAATTCTTCTGTTTTGTTTTTGTCTTCTTCTTCATAATTATTATGCAACGTTAGTTTTACTTTGCGCAAAAACCGAAACACGTGTCAAATATTTTTACATTTCAAATATGTCATTTACATTTCAAACATTTCAAATAGGTATGTCAGGTAATATACAAAATTTCGAAAACATATAATGTAAACTTACGAAGTTATATGCTTCTTGTGTAGCGTCATTGTCCTCAAAAAAAAATGGTCACCCCAACTCGCGAGTCGAGGTGACGATGGCTTGGAATGACCGCGCGCTGTATGCCGATCGTCAGCTGATGCGCGTTTCAACCACTGTGCCTAAGCTTGCAGGATTTTAAATATTTTTGGACAAAATTACAACACAATATAGTTGGATTCGATTCTGTTACTGATTTTGAGCAAACTACTTTCAGGTTTTGCTTTAAGTAAAACTAACGTTGTATAGGTACGAGTGAGAGAGTTTACCGTATCGACAGGAAAAACATTAAATGTTTGACAGTTACGAAACCCATGAACATTTTGTAGGATGTACTAAAAAAAGTCAACGATTCGAGGAATTTTTGCTAATTTTTGGTAATCATTTTAAATTTAATCATTTATCTTTTTATTTTTTCAGGACCACACAGATATCGTCTCTGATCGAAGAAACCAAATTATTAAAGGACCAACTAGGCGTAGTGTAAATAAATTAATTACTAATTATAATAATACTTAATTTTACGCTTGTGATTATAAAGATTATTATTATTGTTAAAAGTTATAGTGATTTTCATCAATGTAAGTATGTTTAATGTGAACAAAATTTTTGTGAACCTTGTAACACACACATCGCGCGACGGAAACGCGTACAATGCGGCTCCTCGAAGTATTGTAATACAAGAAACTGTATGAAGACGTTCTAATATAATGGTCTGGTCATAACGCCGCGAAGGTGCTTATCATATCATATAATATAATATAAACGATAAGGGAAACGGTGATTTTTTTGTGAAATCACTAAGCGTAGGCAGACTGACATCCTTGGCACTGTACACCATCGCCGTACTATGCAGTTTGAGCCTTATCGTTTGTTTTTTTCGTGCAACCACTTAGCGCAGGCAGACTGACATCCTTAGCACTGTGCTCCGTCACGTGCACCGTCGCTACGCTATGCAGTTTGACGTACGTTCATAGTTTCTTGTATATATTAGGAATCGAACACGCGTACGCGCGCGTTCGGTGTAACGACCTGCCTTACCGCGACTGTCACATGTTGTGTTTATCAGGACTTTTTGTGAGGATGCGAGTGCCAATGAATGACATGAGAGTTGATTGATTAAGAGAGAGTAAATAAAAGATTTGATTTGTTTCGCCATTGTTTTATTGAGATTCATCTCATATAATATCTTAAGGTCTTTTTTTATTATATATATATTTTTTTTTACAAATTTTCAAATACTTTTTAGCTGAACACATAAAATGACTACATATTTTTCACGAGTATTACGATTATATAATTAATCCTACATTGTTAAGGCCAAACACAATTATTTTTTTTTAATAATTTTTCAAGGATATTCTCGTGAAATGAACGCGCGTCTGCCTTTATACTACATTTTATACCAGAAAAACTTAGTTTATTACTAAAAATAGGAATGTATCCTAAGTCATTTAGCGTCTCTAAAGACCATACAAAATTATTATGAATTTGAATTGGACTCTTCATTAAAAGTAAAGTCCAAGAACAGGTGATCTTAAAAACAAAGCTTACACCAAATTCCATGCGTATTTTTTAGATACGAATACTTAAACACTAAAGATATCCTATTTAACTAATAAGTCATAGCTCATGACGTATACATATAATTTGCATTCTTGTACTTAGAATTTTATAATCATACTTCAATTAGCGGTCCCCAAAACATTTTGGACACTCGAGTCTCGTCTTCCGTTGTAAAGAAGTCTCTACCGAGCTTCACGAATTCTTTCAGCGATACTTTTCCGTCCTGTAATAAAAAAACAGCTTTGTTAATAAAATAAATATATTGATTAAATATCCACCACCACTACAGCCGTTTAATATCCCACTGCTGGGCACGGGCCTCCTTTCTCATAGGAGAGGGATTTAGAGCTTAGACCCGCCACGCTGCTCCAATGCGGGTGAACGGGCGATTTATTAAGGGCGAATTAAATATCGCACTGACAAAATATTAAGTAGGTACGTACACAATCTCTAAATTGTCTAACAATAAACTAAACTAACTAAAGGTCTAAACGTACACTACTTATGTATTTTCAAAGTTTCGCGGGCTCAAAGATTTTCATACATATCCGTGTAACTTCGAAACTTCATGTTTGTATTAGCATCACTACATAGTATAAAACAAAGTCGCTTTCTCTGTCCCTATGTCCCTATGTATGCTTAAATCTTTAAAACTACGCAACGGATTTTGATGCGGTTTTTTTAATAGATAGAATGATTCAAGAGGAAGGTTTATAAGTAGAAAAATTGGACCCGGTAGGTGGCGCTAATAGCGGGCAGGACGACGTCTGCCGGGTCCGCTAGTTATTATATAAGAATCAAACTTATTTACACAGTACACAGATACAACCAGTAGTGAAACTACCTAGCTAAACGTTCGAAACGGCTCACTCACACAAACAAACGCATCGACGAGACGCATGAAGGGTTTTCGCGTGAATGACAGTAGCGAGTGCCGCTAAATGGTCTCGTCGATGCGCATGTTTGTGTGAGTGAGCCGTTTCGAACGTTTCTAGGTAGTTTCACTACTGAGTGCTTAGTCTCAGTTTGAAGCGCTCCAAAACTAAAAGTATACTAAGTATAAGTATACTATTGATCGAATCACAAATGACTTCAGAGCAAAATGAACCCAAAGACTCTCATTTTAGGTCTATTTTACTCTGAAGTCATTGTGATTCGATCAATAGTATACTATAAAGTTTTGGAGCGCTCCAAACTGAGACTAAGCACTCAGGGTTGTATCTGTGTACTGTGTTATTTAGGAGCGTGCTCGAAAATTGGAAGAAAAAAAATAAAAGTAACCCCATTGGTGTCGATGGCGGCGAACGCGACGGCGGCGTGCTCGTTGCTGAGCCCGAGGCACTGGAAGAACAGCTTGAACTCGTTCACGGAGATGAAGCCCGACTTGTCCTTGTCCACGGCCTGCGTAACAACAATTACACTTGTAGAAAAATTATCGATATATTGATACTCTTTGGCACTTTCTGCATCCCTAACAACAATGCTGTAAACAGTTTGATTAGGAGTTTGAGTCCGATTTTTAACCCCCGACGCAAAAACGACGGGGTGTTATTTGACGTGTCTGTGTGTGTGTGTGTGTGTGTGTGTGTTCCCCTGTGGCGCTCAAACGGTTGGACCGATTTGAATGCGGTTTTTTTTTGTTTGAAAGGTGAATTAGTCGAGAGTGTTGTTAGCTATGTTTGATGAAAATCGGTCCAAAATGGCCGCCGCTATAAAATGGCGGATTACATATTTTATTACAACACCCTCAATATGGGTATCAAATGAAAGGGCTAGAATAGCACTATGCAAATCCAAGATGGCCGCTACCACAAAATGGCGAATGTCGGGGGTTTTTTTTTAATTTTTAACTTATACTTGTACAGTACTTTTATCTGTTGAACCGATTCTCAGTTGTATGCGATCGTTAAACTAAATTGACAAATAATGCTCTCCTTTTTCACAAAATATTATAGTGGAATAAATAAATTGTCACCGTGGGTACACACATAAAGACGATTTCATTGAACTTTAGATCCCAACTCCTCATGATGCTACATGGACAATATTCACATAAGCGAGAGCGAACCTAACCATTTTTAGGGTTTCGTAGTAAACAAGAAACCCTTATAGTTTCGCCATGTCCGTCCGTCTGTCTGTCTGTCCGTCCTCGGTTAATCTCAGAGACTATTAGTGCTAGGAATCTGTAATTTGGAATGGGTATAAATATTAATCACGCCGACAAAGTGGTGAAATAAAATTTTGATAAATATTTTTTTTTAGGGTAGCTCCCCTACATGTAAAGTGGGGATGAATATTTTTTTTCTCGTCTACCCCATAGTGTGGGGTATCGTTGAATAGGTCTTTTAAAAATACTGTGGGTGTGGGAACATCATTTTTCGATTTCTAGATCCGTTTGTAAAATATGATGTTTTAAAGTGCAAATTTTTATTAGAGTCAAGTGTCCCCCCCCCTCTATCAGCCAAATGGCAGTATATAGGAACTTGAAAAAATTCACAGCGTGTAGGGTATATAATCAATTTTAAAGGAAAACTATCACGGCTAAGTAGGGTTCACAGGTTAAGGAGTTATATCTGTTTTTCGAGGATTGTGACTACGGAACCCTACACTGCGCGTGGCCCGCCACGCACTTGGCCGGTTTTTTGCAATTAGATATCTGTCATAAAGAGATGCGAAAAAGAATAGGTAAGTACCTTAAATAAATACGGCAACCACTTGTGGGTCCTCTTTTTCATCGTCTTGTCATTGAGCACTTGGTGCATGTCTTCCAAATACTGCTCCACCGTGATGAAGTTGTATGGGTCTATTGGTCCCCATAGCTCCTCCCAAGTCAACTGTAGCAAAACAATCATCATCATCATCATCATGATCAACCCATTACCGGCTCACTACAGAGCACGGGTCTCCTCTCAGAGTGAGAAGGGTTTTGGCCATAGTCTACCACGCTGGCCAAGCGGATTGGCAGACTTCACACACCTTTGAGAACGTTATGGAGAACTCTCTGGCATGCAGGTTTCCTCACGATGTTTTCCTTCACCGTTAAAGCGAGTGATATTTAAATACTTTTAAAACGCACATAACTCCGAAAAGTTAGAGGTGCGTGCCCCGGGATCGAACCCACGACCTCCGATTAGAAGTCGGTTGTCGGTTGTTGTAGCAAAACAAAAGTCAACGTTATATAAAACTGCAATCGTTTGGCTCCGAGCTTTCACCGCTGCGGAAGTGTATAACACGCGGCACGTACATCGAACGCTGAACGAAACGTGGAGGGGATAACTGCGTATGGGAATTGTCGCGCACGTAATACAATAGCTTACCTCCTCCACTTTCCTTCAGCGCTCGAGGTTCGTGCTGATGTTTGTAATCTGAAAACGATATTCTTTTGGTTTATCATCAACCTACGGCTACGATACTGTCATGTCAGCATAAAAAATATATCCTTTTCTAGGATTTGGTTGATCTACCAGGATTTATCTCATTCAGTGTCGGCTTGACCTATGGCGCAGGGTGTGCGGTGCACACGGGCGCAGCGGTGTTAGGGAGCGCCGGCCTGGACACTTTCTATAAACTAGAGTGCGGTAGGGTAGCTAGCTAGGGTAGTGATTGCACAGGGACGCTACATGGGCTAGAGACGCCTCTGATCTCATTTTCACCAATTTTCGTTAAAATCCTTTCAGTTACCTATTAGATAAAATCCTAGAGTAGGTACCTAATTGAGCAAACAGATTTTAGATTCTCAACTCACAACAACAAACTCTACCTTATCACATTTTTCGCTTTACATTTTTCTTCTGATCGATTAATTTGTTCATAAGGCGAAGACATTTTTTTACTTTGTATATTTCGTGGTACCATACCTATGACCTACCATACACTCGTAATATAGTCCATTTCCAACCGTTTGTATCGCTCTAATGACCGCACGTTCAGAGACGAGCCGTTGTATTTTTAACCCCCGACGCAAAAACGACGGGGTGTTATAAGTTTGACGTGTCTGTGTGTGTGTGTGTGTGTGTGTGTGTGTGTGTGTGTGTGTGTGTGTGTGTGTGTGTGTGTGTGTGTGTGTGTGTGTGTCTGTCTGTTCCCCTGTGGCGCTCAAACGGGTGGACCGATTTGAATGCGGTTTTTTTTTATTGAAAGGTGAATTAGTCGAGAGTGTTCTTAGCTATGTTTGATGAAAATCAGTCCAAGATGGCCGCCGCTACAAAATGGCGGATGATATATTTTTTCATAACTCCCTTGATATGGGTATCAAATGAAAGGGCTTGACTAGTAGAATAGCACTATTGCAAATTCAAGATGGCCGCCGCCACTAAATGGCGAATGTCGGGGGTTTTTTAAATTTTTAATTTACACTTGTTCAGTACTGAAAATGGGCGCTGATGACGTCATCTACGTTTCTTTTGCAATGAAAACCAATGCAGTATGAAAAATCCGCTGATTGGCTCGGCTCGACTGCTCGATTTATAAGACGTTATCACGTCAAAAATTACCTTGATAATGGCTGTAAACTCTTTCGCCTGCTCGTCGTCCAGATGCCCCAGCGCCGTGAACCTCTCGGACAAGAGCAGGAAGTCGTTGAATGAGATCAGGCCGTCTTTGTCCACGTCGAGGATGTTGTGCACTGTGCGCATTTTCCGACGCCAGAATTCTGACTGTAACAATATATATTTTCTATTACAATACTGATTTTCTGTACTGTTACATAAAATTGTGATAAGTAGTTCGTAGCGAGGCGCGAGCACCTAAGTATTGCTCCAAATTTGATCAGAATGAAATTTTAGATAAATGTTCCTACCACGTTTCAGGTATTATAGATAGGTAGGTATCCCTTTTTTGTCATCTCTGTTGCTTAGATAAATATGGCAGCAAACCGTTTTTCTTTTTTGTTTAGTACCTCGATAGTTTAAGAACTACTATTATTTAGGTGCCTAATCTGTGTCAATTCTATAGGTACTGCCACCATCACTACATCCTTCCATTCCACTGCTGTGCACAGGTCTCTCTCACATGCCACGCTGCTGCAATGCGGGTTGGTGGGCTTTAACGATTATTGTCTGACTAGATCAGTAGTTCCCAAAGTGGTCCAGGTGGACCCCCAAGGGTCCACGGGAGACTCGACGGGGGTCTACGTTGGCGTGACAAAAAAATGGGGGTTCTCGAGTTGTAAGCGGGGGTCCACGAAAATGTATCTGCTTTCGATAATGAAGACCTAAAATATTGGCTTGACTTCACCTAACTATGTAGGCAGATAATATTTTAAGAAGCTCAGCGACTGTTACTTGTAAAAACTTGCATATTCCATATTCAGTACTTAACTTTACTTTACAGAACTTTACTTTTTGACGTCCACTCACAGCACAATCAATTAACCAATCAATTCTCACTTTTTTCGAAAACTAATTTCGTGGTTGGAACTCAGCCGCAATGCAAATTTCCATAGTAAGATATAATATTCACATTTTAGAAATGTAGCTACAGGGGGTCCATCGGAACTAGCTAAATTTTGAAAGTGGTCTATGAGCAAAAAAAGTTTGGGAACCCCTGGACTAGATAGATACTAACCCGATCAAATCCTTTACACTCGGTATCGGAATCGGATTCGCTGTCACTGTCCGGCTCCTGTTTCCTGCGGTTCTCCTCGGGTCGGCCGTGCTGCTTGCTGTAGTTCCTGCGCAGCGCCCTCGCCCGCTCCACCAGGTCGAGCTCGCGGCACTCTTGGTGCTGGATGTAGCAGACCTTGCCGTTGCAGCTCACTTTTGTATGAATGAACTGTGAACGTAAAATATTTCATAAGTATAGAGAGAACAAAGGTTTCGATTTTGATACTTTACAGCAGGGTTTTTAACCTGTGGTCCAGGGACTCCTGAGAGGTCCATGTAATTAGCGCCGGGAGTCCATGGCACCACATTAACCAAACGGGAACAAAAGAAAAACCACCTAGAATGTAGGTAGCACTAATATTATAAAGGTGAAAGTTTGTGTATGTGTATGTATGTTTGTTTGTTTGTTACTCTTTAACGCCGCAACTACTGAACCGGATTGGCTAAAATTTTGAATGGAGATAGATTTATTTAGACTTTTTATCCTGGAAAAATCCACAGTCAAACCTATAGCTACAGGTAGATAATTACTATAGCGAACTTCCATGAAAGTGGGTACCTATAAAGGTTGGAAAAGGGAGCAGGAACGGAAACCGGATATCCACGATTCCCTCGGGATTTGTGAAGAAACGAAATTCACGCGGGTGAAGCCGCGGGCAGAAGCTAGTATGTAATAAAAAAATATAATTCTAAAATAAAATATCTCTATGGATAGCAGAAGCGGCTTTACCTATAGTGCAGGGTGTGCGTTGCACACGGGCGCAGCGGTGTTAGGGGCGCCGCCGCCGGCCTCGGCACTTTCACCTTGAAATATTATGACCGCGCGCTTACTAGAGGGCGTTAAGGTAGTGATTGCACACGGGCGTTACATGGACTAGAGACGCCTCTGATAGATAGAGATTTCTTTTAGAAGACATAGGTACCTTTACCTCATCATGATCAACCCATTACCGGCTCACTACAGAGCACGGGTCTCCTCTCAGAGTGAGAAGGGTTTTGGCCATAGTCTACCACGCTGGCCAAGCGGATTGGCAGACTTCACACACCTTTGAGAACGTTATGGACAACTCTCAGGCATGCAGGTTTCTTCACGATGTTTTCCTTCACCGTTAAAGCAAGTGATTTTAAATAACGCACATAACTCCGAAAAGTTAGAGGTGCGTTTACCTACCTTACCTTTACCTACCCATGCATAACTTCATAAATTTTTCTCGTAGTTGGTGAAACAAGATAATATAATATTTTAACATGATAAACAATAGAACCAAGGTAAAGGGCCGATGCCCTTCCTTCTCTACCTTGAAGCAAATATACGATAGATATTATACGTTCACTTTAAAACTTATCGCATTACATAACCATTCACCGAGGACGGCAATAAAGTTAAATTGAATTTATGAACTGAAATATAAAAAGGGCACCATAGCAGGAGATTTCATATCCTATCAGATTCGAATCCTGACCAGTTACATTTTAACTGCAACAATGAAAATTTTAATAAAAGTCGAATAGAAGTCTATGATGGTATCTAAGCGCCAAATTATTTACCTTATGGTTATTGGTAACGACCTTTAACCTAATTCTGCCCAAGGAAGTGAATGTAGTTATATAGTAGGTAGGTATATTTGCATATCTATCTATACATATAATAAAATCGAAGAATTGTCGTGTCTGTACATTGAAGATTTTCGCAAAATAATAACTGGGGGATGTTAGGGATAAGTAATAGAACGTAAAAAAGCTATTTTTGAAATTTTTGTCTGTTTGTCTGTTTGTCTGTTTATCTGTTTGTCTGTTTGTCTGTATGTTTGTGCGCGCATCACGTAAAAACTACTGAATGGATTGAAATGAAACTCGGCATGATTTAAGTTCATACTATGGAGTAACATATAGGATACCTTTTATCCCGAAATTCAACACGGTTCCCTTGGGAGAAGGGATGAAAGGCAAAATGTGTACTTAGCTGTAATTCGTTAACGGGTGGTCCGATTTCGTTCATTCTTTTTTTTTTTAGAAAGTAGATACTTTAAAGACTACTGGCTAATCTCTGAAAGGCTGGACCGATTTTGATGGGACTTTCACTGGCGGATGTTTACATTTTGATGTACCTAAACATCCGCCAGTGAACTTTTTACAGTTTTTAGCAAGGTCTTATAAGCTCAAAGGAGCTTAGGAAAAACAAAATGATTCCCACGGGATTATTAAAATCAATATCCACGCGAACGAAGTCGCGGGTATCCGCTCGTACAAAATAACTCGGTCACACCAACACAAGTTTTTGTTACGTAAACATTGACAACATTTTCCCAGCGTACCTTCGTAATATTATGTAGACCAAGAAACTAAAATATGTGCTCGCATGTATGAACATTTTTCTCAAGGATAAAAAAAATTAAATAGGTAGGTACTTAAAGTTTTGAATACTCGTAGTAGTTCAATACTTACGTCGTCCTTTTTAGGGCAAGATAGCAACAAACGAAAGGGGAAACTCATTTATATATGGAATAGATACTACTTACGAGCTAATGCCCGCACTCCACAATCGGGACCTATCAGATAGACCAGCGCGGAGAGCAGAGCAAATTTTAATCACATCTTAAGACATTGAAATAAGCTTTATTTTTACATTTTATCTCTTTTATGATAAGAGGATGCTCAAGGATGCTCCCAATACGCTCTGTGTGAAATATTAAGAGCAGCCGCTCGGCTGCTCGTCGAGCCGGTCGACTGCTCTATGTTAGTGCTCTTTCGCGCTCGAGCATCCGACCGGCTCCGTTCGCGTGCTCTTTCATGCTCGCACAGCCGACCGTAGGCCGAATCGCTCTGCCGCGCAAGAGCGTACGCTCGGCTCCGAACGCATCCGCGTGTTCGTTCACACAGACCGGCGCGCGGCGCGGAGAGCAGAGCAAACTTAAACGGCCGGTCTGTGTGAAAAAAGAAATGCTCTCCGATGCTCTCCGCGCCGGTCTATCTGAACGGTCCCTAATTCGTAATTCGTACGAGTACCTAGGTACTTACAAGATTTTGGGTTCCGTACGCAAAGGGTAAAATGGAGCCCTAATAGTTCGTGAGTTAGGCATATCTACTGAAAGGATATTTGGTATGAAATGTTGACCCAAAACCGAATCCGAATTTTAGTTATTTGATAAGTACAATATCGTGTACATATTTTGATACGAAAACTTCTTGATGCGGGGGGACAAATCACACGGAAAAGTGCCCGAGGATGCTTACGCAGTTTTCCAGTTCGCCCTGTCTGCAATTGCCTCTGTCCTTTTATAATAAACGATTACGAATTGAAAATTTATATACATATGTATGTATAAAGAATGAACTCAGTTTGACCTCAAACGCAATTGGTAACATCGATAAAAACGGGTCACCGCTGCAATTGATACAATTCGGAGGGCATTTACACTCAGTTAAAACAGTCCCGTTTGTTATTCAATCGAAATAATATATTATGTTGTTCCAAATACAGCGCCCGTTACATTTAAAATTTTGCAAACCTTTTTACTCAACTAAAAGATTATATTAATTTATACCCACGTCCACCTAACGTGTAACCTACCTATGAATAATAGATATTAAAGAGCTCTCTCATAATTTTCCATCCTCCGCTGCAGTATTTTAACCTACTTCAAAAAAAGGAGGAAGTTCCCAATTCAACGTATATCCTTTCACAGGTAAGTGGTACAGGCTATTTAGGCTATAAATAGGTACGTTGGCCATCTCCAGCTAGAGCTTTTATCTATAATCTATTCTATAAATTGTCATGATACCTAAGTTTTAGTTGTCATGATACCTAGTACTTTGTTGTCGAATTTAACTAGCTACTAAAACTGGATCAAACTACCGAAGGCGTGTCTAATTACTTATTACTTGAGTAGAACAATGAATGCTCACTATTTATTTATCTATTTTCTTCATCTATTATTCTTTAGGTATTCTTTTTTTAACGCTTCATTAACGAGTGTGATGTGAGTGGAACTCTACTTATTAATTAATCAATTATCATTAACTAGAGTATTCGGTTAGGTACCTCCTTAGGTAGGTATATCTCGTCCCACAGCCGGGAACAGGCGTCCTCTGCTTGTATGGGAGAAAGGGATTAGAGCCCAGACCCGCCACGCTGATCCAATGCGGCGGACTAAATAATAAAATTACGTAACTGTCCATGGTACCATGTACTGCCTGATTAAATAATGATATTATATTATATTATTGTGTTCATCTTTATAATAATGAACCTACTTACAGTCTTACAATTGGAGGCAATAAAAGTACCTACCACAGCTACTACTAGTATATAAGTAGGTCATTAAATTCTTACATAATTAACTGTGTAAAAATGTTCTAAATACTTAGCAGCAACAGATAACTAAAACTTGATAAAAATGTAGATAGTTGTTTGTTTACATTTTGTGAAGGCTTCAGTAAGACCATGAAATGCCTACATTCGTGCGGGCATACTTGCTGCTCGGGTGACGCGGTCATTGAACTCATTATCATACTAGACGCAGCCATACCAAATGTTGACTGACATAATATTCGTCTTCAAGTTCCAACTTCCAGTACTTAGCTTTCGTAAGTACATAGCATAATATGATGGATGATTCAAGTTCTATTAGGTGTTACTGACGTAGCATTACTTAATGCTAAGAATTATTTTTTTATACCTACCTAAGTAGGTACTTACCTGACTTATGTATTTGGTAGATAAATAGTAACTTTTGTCCTATAATCCTATTCACATTCTATTTGTATACCTATTTGTATAGTAACTATATCGATGTCGTTCCTGTATCTGTGTGTACCTACCCACTAAGTACAAAGTACCTACCTACTCGAGTCCCAATTACTACAATTATTTGCATCTAGTTTTGAAACCCTGCACCGACGGTGATCAGTCCATTGCATTCTACGACTTTGCAAGGATCTCTTACATAATTATAGAATGTCAAGAACTGCGAAGGTAGGTATGTCTGGAGAATTTACCTACCTATGAATAATAGATACTCTCATAATTGTCCATTTTCCGCTGCATTATTTTTAACCTATTTCAAAAAAAGGAGCAAGTTCTCAATTCGACGCATATCTTTTCACAGCTAGGTGAGTAGTACAGGCTATTTAGGGCCTCAACAAAAAGGTACATTGGCCAGATGACCTAGAGCTTCTATCCTGGTTAGGGTTTATTAATAATCCACGACACCAAATTGTAAAATTGTCATGATACCTAGGTCTTATTTGTCATGATACCAGGTTTTTACATGTCATGATACCTACCTAATACTTTTTTGAATATAATTAGCTACTAAAACTGGACCAAACTACTGAAGCCGTACCTAATTACTTATTAATTGAGTAGAACAATGAATGCCCACCAATATGTATTTTCTTCATCCTTCCTTAGGTATTCAATTTTTAATGCTCCATTAACGGCGCGGCGGTGAAATAGATTATGGAGATATTGATTAATCAATTATCAATATTCGGTTAGGTACCTCCCTAGGTAGGTAATTTTATATCGGATTAAATCTCAGAGCAACTTTGGTACTTTTGGTACTTCAGAACAAATAGGACCTTGGTGCGAACTAGCCATTATAGTTGCGTTCTATTATTTATTTATTATTATATAACATGGTAAACATCACGTAGGCACATGTTTTTGTTTACGAATGTTGTTTATTATTTATTACCTACCTACTTATTGTTTTGGACCCTCAAGGTAGTCGGTCAAGCATGTAAGGTGCTACTATACGCTAAAGCCAATTCAAAGATGTTCAGTCCTAAAAAACACCTGTTCTGAATATTTTTTGCTCTTTATATCTTTTTATAAAGTATCGGTACCTAGCAATTTTTTTTTTTATTTTATTATTATGCTCATCATTTGCACACGGTATCAAAAGCATTATAAGTATGAAAAACCATCAGACCATAAGCGACCTAGGAGCGACTTCTTGTAAGATCGTCGAGTTTCTTGTTGGGTTTTTCTCGTTAAGCCCTTCCTACCGATAAAAACCAGCAAGAAACATTGGTAACCAGTTGTAACTGTAATTGGTAACAGTTAACCAGTGGTAAATTCAATTAACTATTCAAAAGCATATCTTAAATTATGGATGTAGGTACTTATTTATCTATTTAAATTAATAATGTTTCCATTTCTCTATTATGAATAAATTCTCAAATCCTATCTTGGTTCCTTTAAATATTAGAGCCATTTGAAGCTAAAGTGTTAATATTTAATACTAGCTGATCCCCGCGACTTCGTTCGCATGGATATAGGTTTTTATATAGAATCAGATTGGATCCCATAATTATTTTATGTACCTAAACTAAATGTAGCCTAAGTTACTCCTTATAACATCACCTATCTGCTATTGAAAGTTCCGTCAAAATCGATCCAGCCGTTTCGGAGATTAGCTGAAACAAATAGACAGGCCAACAAACATAAATTTAAATGCACGCCAGTTTAAAATAAGCCGTCCGTTCAAAGATCCGGGTCCCAAGTTATTTGAACCCAATACTGAGGGTTGTAATGTCTGTCATTTCTGAACTAAAAAACCTATGACCTTGAAATATTTACGGGACAATATATAAAGTATTACCTTTCTAATAACAAAAGAATGAGTGAAATCAAACAGCGCGTTAACGTAATACAGCTAAATACACGTTTTAACTTTCATCCCGTTTCCCAAGGGAACCGTGCTGAATTTCGGGATAAAAAGTATCCTATGTCCTAGCTTGGAGTATAACCTCAAATCGTACCAAGTTTCATTCGAATCCATTTAGTAGTTTCGGCGTGATGTGCGGCCAAGATACAAACAGACAGACAGACAGACAAAAATGAAAAAATTACAGTTTTGGCTTCAGTATCGATTATAGAGTGCCCTCCAAAAGAAATTTTCAAAATATCTTCAATGTACAGAATTGGATCTGTTACAGTTTTATTATATTATAGATAGATAGAAGGTAGAAGAAGATATAGATAGAAGATAGATAGATTTATGCAGAGGTAACTGGTAAGTAAATACATAGATACTGTTCGTCAACTTAGTACGATAGCAAGCCAACAAAAGTTTATCGAGGGTCACTGCATTTTTACGAAATCCACCCATATCAAAAATTTGTTTTGTTTTGAATTTTTATCAGGTCATGTTTACAAAAGAGACAGACAGTGAGAAAGTTGATATTGATTATTATAATTAACGCGGTCCAGATATATCATATAGATAGGTAGGTACTTCTACATTTTATTGCGTTATTATCTGTTATTATAATCCATATTTAGACACACTTTCAAGCTAGAATAGCTAGAAATCCATTTTTTTTGTAATAATCGTAATGTTATTTTTATACCTACCTACCTATTCCGGAATCGTCAAAGATTTAGATAACTTTATTATTTCGAACTAAAGTCGTCATAAAAGCCTAATATAAATAGCCTCTATATGTTTTGAAAGCCAATTATTTGCCTGGAATGTGGGATCTAAATGCTTTTAAGGTATTGAATCCCCCCATGGCATTTTAAAAATGTAACACCATAAAAAGTGCTCAAGGTTGGTAGAGCCCACACTGTATGTTTTGTTTCTCTTCTATGTTTTGGTACGAATGAGACAGAAGCATTTTTTGTAAACTTTCGAAGACTAATGCGGCTTCCCTTGCTCCACATGATATTAGGTAGTAAATTACTATAGAATATACATAGATCAATGATAGGTATAATTCTTAAGTAGGTACTAAATATTGGTTAAACTCAAGTTAAGTTTTAGTACCTACTTACCTATAGGTCTAAGGTGTAAAATAGTAAATAGATAATTTGATTTAACTATCCATCTGTCATACTTTTTTTATACCTACCTACCTATTTCACTAACTGTTAAGCGATATCGAAACGCTACGGACGGGATGACGTCTAGAATTTAGGTGATATCTAAGAGATCCTTGGGGAATTGTTTAGGTATAACTTATGAATTATTCTTAGTCTTTTATTAATTTAAATAATAATATTATGGTGTCTTTTATTCCATACCTTAATCTGATTTTGTGCACTGGTATTTGAAAGGATAGCCGCAGTTTTCTCCAAATTTAATGCAGCTGAACGCAGTCCATATCTCATTAGAGAGATCGCCATTTTATCACTATTCTAATAACACTTATTAAAACTTAATAAACACCAATATTTATTTATTCATAATAATCCAATCCAATATAAATTTAAAAGTAAGTAAATTAATTGATTTTTAAATGACGCCTAACGCAACTTCCGGTACAACCCCACGCGCAAATATACAACGACTATTTGATTTGAATTTCGAATATGCGTTCGGTTTTATTGGATGCAAATCGAGGGGGAGGGCGGGCTAGTCTCCACTCTCCAGCCGGCACAACAGAACATTACGATAGATTCGTAAAGAGTAAAAAAAATAAGATATAGAGCTCCATATAACGAAGGTATAAGATCTATAATAGGGTGAATAGTATTTTTATACAATTCTGAACTTGACGGCTACACTACGCTACGTGTACACTGTACAATGAGCAACTGTTGTTGTTTACCCGGCGTCTTCTATTTACGACGGTTTCCCAAACGACATTCGACTTTAAAAGCAGCGTACTTTAAAAGGTTTTGGTAAATCAAGTTTCTCGTCAAGCGATAAAAATTCGAGGACGCTATTTTCGATAGCTGTTGTGTTTGTCTATGATTATGAATAGGAAGATTGGACATAGCCTGGCTGTTGCGCATCAAAACCTAGCAAGTGCATTTTTGTGCTACGAAAGATGTTTATTTATTGTAAATATACTTATTTTAGAATGTAAGTATATTTTTTTTATTTAATTTAATACCAAATGTACGTTTTAATCCATAGAAAAATACAGATTAGGTATACTTATTAAGTTACTACTATATATACATATAACTACCTAATCTGATAAACTCTCTTTCCGCCTCTCGGACATGGCGACGGCATGCTTCGTAACAGTTTAAACTTTAACTCGCAGCACCGCAATCTCGTCGTGAACAAGATCCACGCAATTGGATCGAAATATCGACCAACAAATAAACATTTTTATCATGGTACTAGTATCCGCCCGCGGCTTCGCCAGCGTGAATTTCGGTTTTAAACAAATCTCCAGGGAATCGTGGATTTCCGGTTCCCGTTCCCGCTCCCTTTTCCAACCTTTATACCTACTATCAAGGAAGTTCGCTATAGTAATCTTCCTATAACTGTAGCTATAGATTTCTGGGAACTGTGCATTTTTCCAGGATAAAAAGTAGGCTATGTTTTAAGTCAGGGCATAATCTATCTCCCTTCAAAATTTCAGCCAAATCGGTTCAGTAGTTACGGTGTGATTGAGTAACAAACATCCAAACATCCACACTTTCACATTTATAATATTAGTAGGATGTACCCATATTTTACATTTGATTATGTCGTTAAACCACGAAATAAGCCTTAAGAGCGTTGACGCACGGACCCGCTTCGCAAGTTTAGGCATTTACCTGGGATTCTTTGTTTACGTGAATGAACGGGCACGGGCGGAACGCTCCAAGTGCAGTGTAGTGTAACAAACCGTTTTGATCTTTTTACCATTTTCAAACAGGCTATTATTTTTTTCAATATTCTTAGGCACCTATACCTAAGTTTTTAGTTCGTAGATTTTTAATTTTATAAAGCAGGCATAATTAATGTATAATGCTTGAAAAAGACCTTATATAGACCAGTACATAAAAATTATAATTGGAGAATATAGTACAGCTCCTGATATTGATTTTTTTATATACCTACTCGTGTAAGGGTAAGATAGTGAAGAAAAATGCAGATTCATTCAAAATCTCGTTTATTTACTTTTTACATACAAGATTTTGCCTGCGGCTTCGCCCGCGTGAATTTCGGTTTTTTACAAATCCCGAGGGAATCGTGGATTTATCTTTTTACATATTTACAAAATAAAATTATTACTAAAGTAATTCAAAACAGGTAATACATTTTCTGTATGTAGATTGTAGGTATACTTAATTTGAACATTAAATATACCGCTTATAAAAAAATACAATTAGAAATCATTCATCATTCATTGTAATAAAGCAATGTACCTTAAAATATTAGAATTAAGTAATAAAATCTATCTATATAAAACAAAGTTGTGTTAGTTCGAACACTTATAACTCGAGAACGGCTGGAGTGATTTTTATGGTTTTTGATTTGTTGTATTTGTCTCCGTCCAGAATAGCATAATAACTATTAAAAGTAAAATTTTATAGTATTAGTATGGATTATTTAGCTTTTGCCCGCGGCTTCGCCCGCGATTTTGGATTTTTCACAATTCCCGAGGGAATCATGGATTTCCTGTTCCCGTTCTCGCTCCCTTTTCCAACATTTATACCTACTTTCAAGAAAGTTTGCTATAGTAATCTACCTGTAGCTGTAGCTATAGATTTCGGAGTTTTCAAAATCTCATAGGAACTGTGTATTTTTCCAGGATAAAAAGTATCTATGTGTAAAGTCAGGGTATAATCTATCTCCAATCTAAATTTCAGCCAAATCGGTTCAGTAGATGCAGCGCATCTGCAGTGCAGATGCACTGAAGAGATCTCTTAAAGAGTAACAAACATACATACATACATACATAAACACAAATTTTCACCTTTATAATATTAATGTGATAATTAAAATAAAAATTTAAATGAACTTACCTATTTAATAATAGGTATAACACGATATCCAGTCGCAAGCAGTATCAGTCAGTAATTCAAGCTGGAGGTCGGTGAAGCGAAGGTAAACAAAATCCAAATCACAATGCAAATCAAACCAATAAAATGCCAAGTCGTAATCAAACCAATAAGATACCGTGCTAATGCCATGAAAGACAATGAACGAGTGATTAAAATTTTATTTATTGGCTAGGTGGTAGGCAACAAGGGTGGGAGGATATAGGTCAGCGTGGATTTAGGTTTTTAAAAATCCTGTGGGAACTATGTCAATTTTCGAGACGCAAGCTACCTCTGTACCTACAAAATTTTGTATAAATCGGTTAAACGGATGGACCTTTAAGAATTCCGTCAGAACTCTTTAATTTTCTGAGATAAAAAGTATCCTATATGCGTCCCCAGGATGTAAGCTAACTCTGTACCTAATTACATAAAAATCGGCAGACAGACAGACACACTTTCGCATTTATAATATTATATAGTATGGATTACTGATTTACAACTATAATCCTCAACTATAACTATAATACAATTTTTAAAAATACGTAAAAAGTTTTAATCTATCTGTAAGAAAAAATAGCGAGCATTAAAAATATCTAGTATTGAATAGTGACAGTCGCACTACAATTTTACGTATATTCCATGTAATCCAATAAGAAATGCCGAGACAAAAAGCGTTACGTCCGTTCGCGGAGAGGCCTCGGCTCATACTAGTTTCCTAGTTCAATTTCCTACTGCCTCTTTCTGCATTTTGGTATGTGTTTCAAAGTTATATTTTGGAAACAAAGAGTAATTAATTTTAGATTTTTTTTAACTTATATAATTGCTAATATGTTTAACTTTTATATGTACTTAATTTTACTTATAAATGGCGAAAAATAAGCTACTAAAATGACGGTTTTATATGTCTATAATTTACTGAAATTATAATTTCTTTGCTTGGATTTTTATGATGTAAAAAATGCCAAATTAAAAAATGTTTTCTTCCATGTCTTTAGTTCAGGACATTTCCTTTCTTAAATATATCTTTATGTGTGAATTGAACAAGTAACTTTTGACGTAGTGAACGTCAAAGATTCCACGAATCCCAAAATTCAAGAATAGGCTTTTGGTATTTTGCCAAAAAGACAAAAACTATCAATAAATTGCAAAATGTTGTCTTCCAATTCCCTAGAACACAAAATTTTCTACAATGTAGTATAAAAAAGTTTTTAAGTAAATGCATAGATTAACAACATATGAAGGGTCAAAAAAGCTTAAAAATGAGCTAAAATGGCGCAAAACGCATCAACGCTCTTAAATCATTAGGAAAAAAGAAAGGATCAAAGAGTACTTATCCTGAATAATATTATGATAGTGGGAAAACTGCATTCGCCAATTCTGCAGCGATTCATTCAAGTTTTTGTCCGGTAAATACGCTGCGTCCAATTTTTTTGCAAATTTATTGAAATTATGAATTATATTACGTAAATTGTATTATATTATATTATTATTAGGTATATTAAGTTAAGTATAGTATAAAATGATCTACTAACATAATTAAGTAGTTTCAAAGCCTTGTTTATACTAACAAAATATGACTCTGTTGTCTTAGTAAAGAAATTATTATTATTACTCAAAATCAAAGTTCTTTATTCAAAATTGGATTATTCTAATAAAAATGCTTCTTACTAGGTTTTACTCCGGAGCAGTAGAGTACCTACGGCGCGTGAGCAGTGAGCGCAGAGCTACGTCTCCGCGCCCACGTACGCCTCTCGGATGCATTAATTGCAATTTAGGTTAACTGCCACCAATATTGTTACGACGATAACATAGCCATAGCTTATTTATTGATAATGGACGACTTATTAATAGTTTTTCCTTATTTAATTTATAACAACTATAAATATGTTATACTTAATTAATAATACTTAGAAGAATAATTATTTTAGAATTTAAGTATACTGTAGACTGTAGTAGATAAGACTAGCAAAGTAGGTAGCTAAAAATGACTATATTTTAAGACAAGCGGAAACCCGCGACTCCGTTCGCGCGGATATTGGTTTTTAAAAATTCCGTGACAATCATTTTGTTTTTCCTAAGCTCCTTTGAGCTCATACCTTGCTAAAAACTGTTAAAAGTTCACTGGCGGATGTTTAGGTAGATCAAAATGTAAACATCCGCCAGTGAAAGTCCCATCAAAATCGATCCAGCCTTTCAGAGATTAGCCAGTAATCTTTAAAGTATTTCCTTTCTAACAAAAAAAGAATGAATGAAATCGGACCACGCGTTAACGAATTACAGCTACACACATTTTGACTTTCATCCCCTCTCCCAAGGGAACCGTGCTGAATTTCGGGATAAAAAGTATCATGTTACTCCGTATAGTATGAACTTAAATCATGCCAAGTTTCATTTCAATCCATTCAGTAGTTTTTGCGTGATGAGCGCAAACATACAGACAAACAGATAAACAGACAAACAGATAAACAGGCAAACAGACAAAAATTTCAAAAATAGCTTTTTTACCTTCTATTACACAGCCAAAGTGACGACCACGACCAGTCTGTCAAGACTGTAGCGCCGAAGAAGAAGACTTATCCCTAACATCCCCCAGTCATTATTTTGCAAAAATCACATACGGCAAGTCTACGATTTTATTATATGTATAGAGTATGGACGTGGTATGGACAAACCAAGCGGTACATCGAGATACTTCTAGGTGACACTAGCATGCTGGCTTTGTATAGAAATGTATGGACAGCATTTGAAGTTCGTGTCGTAGGTATATAGGTAGAACGTATGTCCCGATCGCGAATCTCAGTCTACCTTTAGAGCTTTTCCTTGCAGTTGAGATACAGATTAAGGCGATTTCCTAATGTTTCAGTTACCGTACCGACTACCGTACCTGTCTGTCCTAAACGCGACAGCGTACACCTACCCTGCTGCCGTCACTTGTTGATGGGTTTACTACTCAACAGGTACGACAGTACGACCCTACTTATCTGTCCATTAGGCTTCTAAAAAGCCTAAATGCGACAACATAGCAGTGGAATCCCTCTAGATTAATCCCTGGCCTAAATCGGTGTACCTAAACCCGATTTAAGAGTTCTGAATGATCACCGGTAGAGGTAGGTAAACGTCGCTAGGGCAACCAGCTATTCGTGCTTAGAAGGACTTACACAAAAGATTAAGCTGTTTCCTTAAATCAATATTAAAGACATGATTTTGAACACGTAGTCAACTCATTCATTAACTATTACTTTCATATTGGAAAGGTTGAGTCAAAATGTATCTACATTCATTAATTAGGACTCGTAAAATAAATAGTTTAAAGTTTACGTAAACTTTTACGTAAGTACCTAATAATTAGGTACCTACTTAATTTTAAGATCGATACATTAGGATAAAGCTGTGATAGCCTAATGGTTAGGACAACCGACTTCTGATCGGAGGTCGTGGGTTCGATCCCGGGGCACGCACCTCTAACTTTTCGGAATTATGTGCGTTTTAAGTATTTAAATATCACTTGCTTTAACGGTGCAGGGAAAACATCGTGAGGAAACCTGCATGCCTGAGAGTTGTCCATAACGTTCTCAAAGGTGTGTGAAGTCTGCCAATCCGCTTGGCCAGCGTGGTAGACTATGGCCAAAACCCTTGTCACTCTGAGAGGAGACCTGTGCTCTGTAGTGAGCCGGTAATGGGTTGATCATGATGATGACTTTAGGATAGAAATTTTATTTCAAATAATATGAAATGTGGTAGGTAGGCATATACTTAGGCAATCTGCTCTATTATTAGGTACATTTACCTACATTTTTCGTAACAGTTTCGAGCCTGGTGGTTTCGTAGCAAATATATAGGTACAATACATATTATTATACCTATGGCAGAGTAATAACTCAGTCACGTATGGCAGGCAGGCTATGGCTAGCAGTCAGGTATAAAGATTAATGAGATTCTACAAAGTACTTTGATAAAGATTACATAATTAAACCTTGTTATGCCCTCACCAATGGGCGCACTATTATCATTTATTTATGTCCTAAATCCGTTATCAATTATCATATTCGGTGGTGTCGCAATACCGTCTATATGTAGGTACCTATGTACGTAAACTTACTATGATAAATATTACTTCTTAAATACCTACCTACTTAGTTAGGTAATTATTTGTACATAAGTACCTAATTGTCTACAGGTAGATACTTTATAATATTAATTTTATGATTCAGCAATCAACTAATTAAGTAAGTAATCAAGCCTTAAAAAAAATATTATTAATCGATGTGAGGCTTAATGATCATTTAATTTCAGTTAGTGCGGATGTGACAGTTGGAGCGTAGAAGAGATAGAACGCGTACTGGTTAAGTACTTACCTATATACCCATTACCCATACTGCATAGGTATCTATATAAATACTTTGACAGCTATACAAACCTTGTAGACATGTGCATTTCAATTAAAAGACCATCGGCAAGGTAGACCTATTTATACTGCTCCTTTTCCTATGTTTTATAAGTAAGCATTGCTCATTTCAGGGTATGCAGTACTTTTCTGCCTTCATGAAGTGCACGCCACAGATCACAACCACACCTCAGGAAAGTGTTGATGTGGCATGTGGCCTACGATGGAACGAGGTTGCCTAGAGGATGCCTATTCACTCTTGTTTTAAAAATGCCCGATTTTGAATAGAAGCAGGCGTTACCTACTTTGCGGAATTTCATGACATACAATGAATATAAAATTACTTTGCTATAATCCGCTAACGGACGATTGCAAAGTGACTTTGCAATCGTCCGTTGTGAAGTCAACATCTCCTGAAGATGCTCCGGTGTCGGAGCGAAACGATCGTCGATTTCATTTTGTGGTGAATTTGTGTGGTGTTGTGCCTACAAATTTGTCACTGTTAGCGGATTATAGCAAAGTAATTTTATATTCATTGAATGCCCAGATTATCTCAGGAAACAATACAAAGCCCATTCCCTAGCCATGCGTAATGCGGTACGGCGCGGCGCGGCGGTAACAAGGTGAAGGTGGGACAAGATCGAATATATTATTCAGTATGCCTCTTCAAATCTTCTCTTTTCGCTTGAATTAAACTTTACTGTTTTTATTTTTATACTGCCTCGTTGGTTAGCGTATTCGACTGCAGATCACGAGGTCCCGGGTTCGATTCCCGGGTCGGTTTTATTATTTAGTTAGTTAGTAGTTTGTTAGTTAGTATATTAGTTTGCTAATTGTTAGGTATTGGGTTTTTCTGTCAAGAAATTCTCAGTGCCAGCCCCGTTGTTGGTAGTTGGCGGTGTTTCACCCCCGTGCCTCGGCGAGCACGTTAAGCAGTCGGTGCCGGTTATTATCACTATCATGTGACAACAGTTGTTAAAGTCCGCCAACCCGCATTGGAGCAGCGTGGTGGGTCTAAGCTCTAAATCCCTCTCTCCTATGAGAGAGGAGGCAGTGGGACGTTAAAAGGCTGTAGTGGTGGTGGTTTTTATTTTTAATTAGAGAATGCCCGCGGCTTCGCCCGCGTGAATTTCGGTTTTAAACAAATCCCGAGGGAATCGTGGATTTCCGGTTCCCGTTCCCGCTCCCTTTTCCATCCTTTATATCTACTATCAAGGAAGTTTGCTATAGTAATCTACCTATAGCTGTAGCTATAGATTTCGGGTTTTTCAAAATCCCGTGGGAACTGTGCATTTTTCCAGGATACAAATGCCTAGCCTATGTTTTAAGCCAGGGCATAAGCTATCTCCATTCAAAATTTCAGCCAAATCGGTTCAGTAGTTGCGGCGTGATTGAGTAACAAGCATCCAAACATCTAAACATCCAAACATCCACACTTTCACATTTATAATATTAGTAGAACAAGTAACTGCCCGCGACTTCGTTCGCGTAGGTTTCATATTTTCCCGCTTTCGACAAAATTTCAAAAATATAGTCCCAATCGTTTACCATTATTAAGTTTGTACATACTGGTATGTACTTACGTAGCTAAAGTTAATTACGTGAAATAATTTAAAAATCGGTTCAGTAACCCAAACAAACACTCTCATTTACAAGAACACATTTAAATGTAGAAACTAGAAGGAAACCAACAACACTAAAAGAATAACGAAAAATATAACCAGAACAATAAAAAATCTCGACAATCATTTTCGTTTTTTCGTTGATCGAAATCGGTTTAGTAGAAGAACCTCCAGTAAAAGCGATAAGAAAGTTAAAATTACTATTGTTTTATTGAAATCTCGATAGCGCCAAGATAATATAGCTCAGAAGCAAAAATAAAACTTTTCATCTAACCAAAGAAGTATTTATTGATATATTATACTCCTTAATACACTATCTACTTATTCTTAGGTACATAATAACATCACGATTCAAATAATATACATTTAGTTGATTTAAAAACTATTAAAAAGTTAACAGTAATTTTACAGATGCATAGAGTACCAGCTGGGCTCTATTTGATTGTTGCATAAATTCAACATTAATAATATTAAAATGTTACTAACAGACTTCAAAAACAGGAGGTTACCAATTCGTTCACATTTGGTTTTGAAATTAATAATAATTTGGTACTGAAAACGTGAACGAGTCGGTCGCATTAAAATGCGGCGAACTACAGTGCTGATGACGCGCCCGATACGGCTGACTTGTTCTGCTGACGTCTTTTGCGATCCTATATGCCATTAACGGAATCTCGTGTTTAGCTTGCCAACCTGCGCGAACACTTAGTTAACGCGGCGCAATTTAGTATTTACATTGCCGCGGAATGGAATGGAAGCGAATTTTTTGTAAAAAGCATAATGAACTTTATGTCAATTAAGTCTATTACTTATGTCTTAATCACTTTACATACAAACTAGTAGCTAGGGGAATAGGCTATTTGACAACATTGAGAATATACTATTGATTGTGGTCATCTTATCAGATAATAGTCTAAAAAAGACATATTTCACTCAATCAAACTAAATTATATAATTTAACGCGATATTTTGCACGAAATAAAACATAATAATTTTTGAAATTTTATCAGTAACGTGAACGCTCTGGGATTGGTTGTGACGTCACTAGATATTACACTTGACTTGGTTGTTATAATTGAAGTTTATCAAGTCAACCGAAACTAAACTTTAAACTTGAAATAATAAGATTGAAACTTGAAATATTAAAATGAGTAGGTATAACAATTTACAATATTACAATACTAAGCGCATTTAAGCGACTACATCATTCGCCTTGCGTAGCGTCTCTGTCGCACGCACAGAGTTCCGATAAGGAGCGAGCGAGAAAAGTGACTTGCATACCGATTCGTGACGTCACGCGTATCATCTGATCAGCGCCATTACAGAAATGTCGTTTTTGGCGCGGTTTTCAAAACTTAAACTTTAGCATTGATTTAATTCTTAATACTGTAGATATTCCGAAAAATATCAATGTAGTGTGTTTTAATAAGTAATAAAGAATAATTTAAAATAATTTCCAAAAATTAGTCAAATACCCTATTCTCGAGAATGCGCGAGGATTCCTCGGAAGACGTACGACCTCTTTTTTGGCTCTTATTTTGTACAAAGAATTCGCTTACATTCCATTCCGCGGCAATGTAAATTGAGTCTAAGAGCGAACTAGTTTGGCCTGGCCCTGGGACCTGCCTCCTACCACCGAACTTGTGATAGTCACATTGTGTTCAACTGGTCATTGCAATAATAATTATCTACTTTGTAAAATATTTTGCCATGATTCTTAATTGGAATATTGAAAGAAATATGGTTAACATCACCAGCCCAGCACGCATTTCCAGTTCTGAAAAATGCGTCGTTTGCGCAAAACATTTATTCATGCAAATGCATGCAACTGAAATTCGAACTAAGGTCGATTGTCCACTGCAACCAGAACGTTTATGGTCCAACATTTTGTATATCTGTCCGATCGATCGGTTATCAATATTTTTGCAATATAGAATAGAATAGAATAGAAAAGTTTTTTATTCAAATAAACTTTTACAAGTACTTTTGAATCGTCAATTTGAATCTATAATATCGATGGTACAGTTAGATTGGGCTGACCAGTTTGAAGGACCAAACCGAGCGAGACTAAACTCCTTTTCCATACTTAGGGCCTATTTCACCGCCATCTGATAAGTGTCAGATAGCTTATTCACAACTTTTGTCTTCGTCACTTGACATAAAGTAAGAAAGTGACAAAACTTACGTTTAGAACTTACGGTGAAATAGGCCCTTAATCTAAATATTCCATACGTAATCTAAAACCTAAACTATCTGATCATTGACATATCATTTGCTGTGGACAATCAACCGGTGCATGACAACCAAATGAATGATGCCAGTCTTGGAACAAGTATAGACTGGTTTAGGGCTATAATGGTTGTAGCTGCTAATGTTAAGAATATGGTGTTGGCCCGTATATGCAGATGTAGTCATTCAGCTACCAAATATAGGCTTAATGGTCAAATGTGATTCCACCATTAGGTTCCAGTACTTATTTACAAAGGATTTAGCTACGCTTTCTTGTACTCAATCCTTTCCACTTTCACTTCGTCCCCAAACAATTTGTACACATACGTGACCACTGTGGAGCTCTGGATATCCATCAGTACAAACGAGGGTGTGGCATTCCTGTAAAAGAAAACAGTTAGCATTTAGAATATTTAGAATATCTGCAATGTATTAACTGACTCCAAAAAAAGAGGAGCTTTTCAAATTTAATGTGATATTATTTAGAATTTATAGTCAACAAACAGATTTGACACAGATTATGTAAGATATTTTGATGTCCATTTTACTCAAATATGGGAGGGTATGGTGTTTGGTAGTTGTGTTTGTTTATGGGTTCATTCTCTTATAATTACCAAATTGCTAATAAGGTTTTAATAAACATGTCACATCTCATGTCACATTGATAATGATGTCATGTCTTTCAATAAGAATGCTTAAAATAATCTCAGAATGTTCAAGTTTGACATTTCTAATATGGCAGTGTTCTTTTTAGTTAAAACCCACACTAGTGTTACTAACCTGTATAGGGGGCTGTATGCACCGGTAGCAGAGCCTGGGTTAATATAGAACTTGTTCTCATGCTCATATGCCTCAAACCGATGTGTGTGACCAGAAATGAGGATGTCCACGTCCAACTGCCTCTGCACAAGCGCCAGAGACTCCTCGTCACCCCAGGGGACCACTTGATGACCATGGATTAAACCAATACGGAACTGACCCACCATTATGACTTTTTGTTCAGGGTATGTTGAATTCTGGAAAGTAGAGTTGATGATTTTTTTCAATACATTTGCTCATGAATTGGCTATTACATTTCTGCCAAAAGTGCAAAGTAGACTTAGTGCCACTAAAATTTAAAATATTAAGGGCATGTTTCACCACATTCTGATAAGTATCAAATAACCTAAACATAAGTTTTGTCACTTTCTTACTTTATGTCAAGTGACAAAGTTCTGAATAAGCTATCCGACACGTTACTTATCAGAAGGTAATGAAACAGACCCTAAGGTATTAACTATTATTATTATTAAAATATTACAGCAGAGGTAGCCACCTACAAGAGCCACATAAACCCTTAAAAATGCAAGCAAGCATATTGTCAAAATATAATGTAAAACACGGGTACATACCACCCTAAAAACAATTGTTTTCATTGTTGATATTTCAATCCAGTTGCTTGGATCTAAATATTGATATTGAAAACAATTGTTTTTACTGTGGTATGTACCATTGTTTTACATTATATTTTGTGGTTAATCCATGAAATAAGCCTTAAATCATAACATAAGTATATGTCATAATCATTTCATCTAAACCAGAGTACATTTAATACTTAGTTTCTGAATTTTCTAAAAATTAGTGACTTATACACTAATTAAATGCACAGCCCAGCATTTTTGATTTAATATCTGTTGAAAACCCCTAACCAAAGTGTGAGCATATCACATATAGTCCTAGCCCCTGTTGTGCCAAGGGCTGAACTCAACAAGTCCACTAGACAGGGCTTTGTAAGACCATGCATGTGAAATCTGTTGATGTATCCACCCCTTTTTGATTTCAACAATGTACACACCTCATCGAAATCGCCCCTCACTACATGCACGTCGCTTGCCAACGTCTTCAAATAGTCATACGACTCCTTGGTGCACAGGTTACCAGTGCACAGTATATGCTGAATACGGCCGGGCAAAAGAAGCTTCTTGAATTTCGCCGGCAGGCTGCTGCAGCGGTGCGGAATGTGCAAGTCACCGAGAACTAGTACCAGCTGGAAACGAGACAAAATGAACGTACAATAATAATGTGAGATGAATACATACGATTCAGGATTAACTTTGGTCATTCATACTCACCATTATGTCGATGTTTTAATGTAAACTCAATAGTAAAGTAATAAAATTTATTTTATGTAAATTAAAATTGGAGTTTAAACTTTAGTGTTTACGACAAAGTACACAATATTATGTTCGTGTAGATTATCAAACTGTGTTATTAAAATTCTCATAGCATTATAGTTTTTTTTTTGTTTTTGACTCTTTTTGTGACCAGTTTTGACAAGTGACAACCACAGATCACTTATACTCATAGAGATAATAATAATAAGTAGAGTAGGCATACCTACCTTAAAAACGTGCCAAAAATACACTCACACACGCACAATCCCCCAACCTAAAATGGCGCGTGTTCATTGTGATGTCTCAAGTTGTGCGTGTGTGAGTGTTCATGTATACATTTTAGGGAGGCCATCTTAAGGGAAGTTGCAATAAAATTTCTGCCACGATCTGTTTTATTGTTATGTTTAAAAATGTAGTGTTGTCTCTTACACACTTATGAAAATTTTGATAAGCTTAAGCTATTTTCCGATCCACTATTTTCTATAGGACATTATGCCAAGTCCTCTTCTATAGGTTCATGCTTATACTAGGGCTAAGAGAAATTATACCCTCTTCTTTACTAGGGTGACAACCATGACTTCTTATAGGTATCATGGTGACAACTGACATAGTCTAGGGATGGAAAAAGGAATTATTGGGAATAACAGTTTTATACATATTTCAATCGATTTTTAATCAATTGAATGTTCGATTGATGAATCGTTTGTTCAGGAACAAAATTCAAAACAAGATTTATACAAACATTTGTGTTAATATAGGTAATTATTTGAAACCTAGAAAGTAAGTTATACATAGGTAAGTAATTAGAAAGTAAGAAAGGTACTTAGTTCTTTAGTTGTGAGGTTGAATTACCCATATTACGAATTCCCCGGAATTCTGAAAGCTGTCATTGTCATTTACAGATGAGTTATTTGTATGGAGAACAGGGTTAACATCTACGAAGTACGATTTTACCCCAAACTACTTTAATTCCCTGTCATCATAAAAAGCTATATGCCGCGTAATAATATTACTCGTTTCGCCTTAAAATAGAAAATACCAAGAGTGATAGAGATAGTGAATAGATTTGTATTTGCATAATTTTTGAATTTTTTATCTTTTTTGTGGGAATTGTTTTATCTCTGGTAACATTACGAAACGTCAGAATTCCAGGGAATTAGTAATACGGGTATACACATAAAAGTCATAGGCCACACGAGAAAGTAATTAATCCTTGTGTTCATAGTAGAGAGTACTCTACGTAAGTACCTACTTAATTTGCCCATGCAACAGTCACATAAGAGTGGTAATAGCCCGGTCAAATTAGACCAAAATATAGGGGTGAGGTTACAATAATTCCCACCTGGCTGAAAATTGGTAAGATTGTTCAAAACACTATTATAAATGAAATGTAAAAAGTTCTCATCGATCCGACACCTGGAAAAAAATTTACTCCAGCACGCACAGTTTATTCACACTTGACTGAAAATTGGTAAGATTGTTTAAAACACTATATAAATGAAATGTGAAAATTCCGCATCGATCCGACACCTGGAAAAAAAATTACTCGCGGTCAAAGTTAACAAATACGGGTTTTTCGCGATTTTCAGCAAAACGGTAAGTTTTATTATAAAATTAGCCCTAACAAAATTGTAGATCAGATAATTATCTATAAAAAATGTCTCAACACTTTTTTTCTTAAGAGCCACAGTTTTAGAGATATAACGATTCAAAAAGTTAAGTGTCGAAATAAAAATGAGGGACTGGATTTCTTTTTACCCGAAATTCTGATATTTCCAATATTTTATGTGTGTAAGTAATTTTTATATGACTGTGTAAGTTATGTGTAAGCTACACACTTACACATATAAAATATTATATCTCAAAAACGGTGGCTCTTAGAAAAAAAAGTATTCAGACATTTTTTATAGATAATTATCTGATCTACAATTTTGTCTAAAATTATTTTATGATAAGACTTACCGTTTTGCTGAAAACTTCCCATGGAAACTTTGACCCCGAATAATTTTTTTTATAGGTGTCGGATCGATGAGGACTTTTTACATTTCATTTATAATAGTATTTCAAACAATCCTACCAATTTTCAGCCAAGTGTGAATAAACTGTGCGTGTCCAGGAGTAAATTTTTTTCCAGGTGTCGGATCGATGAGGACTTTTCACATTTCATTTATAATAGTGTTTTGAATAATCCTACCAATTTTCAGCCAGGTGTGTATTATTGTAACCTTGAAAGTCTAAATAGGGTATTTGACTAATTTTTGGAAATTGTTTTAAATTATTCTTTATTACTTATTAATACACACTACATTGATATTTTTCGCAATATCTACAATATTAAGAATTAAATCAATGATAAAGTTTAAGTTTTGAAAACCACGCCAAAAACGACATTTCTGATACATGATACGCGTGACGTCACAAATCGCTATGCAAGTCACTTCTCTCGCTCGCTCCTTTTCGGAACTCGGTGCGTGCGACAGAGACGCTACGCAAGGCGACTGCTATATCGTAAAGTTGTAAATTGTTATACCTACTCATTTTAATATCAATCTTATTCTTTCAAGTATAAAGTTTAGTTTCGGTTGACTTGATAAACTTCAATTATAACAACCAAGTTACGCGCAATCAATTGACGTCACAAATCGCTGTGCAAGTCACTTCTCTCGCTCGCTCCTTTTCGGAACTCGGTGCGTGCGACAGAGACGCTACGCAAGGCGACTGCTATATCGTAAAGTTGTAAATTGTTATACCTACTCATTTTAATATCAATCTTATTCTTTCAAGTATAAAGTTTAGTTTCGGTTGACTTGATAAACTTCAATTATAACAACCAAGTTACGCACAATCAAGTGACGTCACAAACAATCCCAGAGCGTTCACGTTCCTGATAAAATTTCAAAAATTATTATGTTTTATTTCGTGCAAAATATCGCGTAAAATTACATAATTTAGTGTGATTGAATGAAATATGTCTTTTTTAGGCTATTATCTGATAAGATGACCACAATCAATAGTATATTTTCAATGTTGTCAAATACCCTATTGACTGGGCTATAAGACGTTTATGAGAGTTATTAAAAGACACTTTTATTTATTTTTATGTGCACAATAAATACATCGATACTTTTTACTTCCACCCCTATTTCCTATTTCATAGACAATTACGGAAAAACAAGGACACAACAATTTACTTCTTCTATACTCTGTATTCCTAATAATATGATAAATAATTGCTACACTTAAAGCTTTACCATTAAATAAGGCAAATTTACGAAGTCGTAAACTAAATTTTGAATTAGAATTTACGATAGAACACTGCCTGTATTAGGCATATTATACATAGAATCCTGAAAATATAAATTATTTAAAATTTTCAAAACATTTATAAATTCTAGGATTTTGAAAAAATCACATATGTCTAGGTGTTAAAAACAAAACATTGATTCGAGTCACAAACTCTCCCAAAGCGGAGAGTCAAAAATTACCGTTAATAGCACAAAAGAAAAACTAATTTGCAGATTTTCCAAAATACTACCTTTACAAAATTATAAAAAAATATCTAATTTCCACAGAAAAAATGTATTTACCGTTGGAATTTATAATCACATGTTGTAACACTTGAGTAAGCACGTCACTTTCCTCTATTGTCTTTTCTCGCATCAAAATTGAAGAATTTCATGGTGTTGTGGGTGACACATATACGTAGAAATTTTTTAGTTTAAGACCACATTGGCACCAACTGCGGGGAAATGGAATCAATGGAATATGAGCTCGCTAGAAATCTCACTCTGTTGTTCTTCGTGGAGCGCCTACTCGATAAAGGCGAGCCGAGAACGTTGCACGATCTTTCCTGCCAGTTCGGTGCCAAGGGTTTCACCAAGGAGATGCGTCAGATCGCAGGCGGGTCGCAGTCAGGCCTCAAGAAGTTTTTGGGCCAATATCCCGCGTTGTTCAACATAGACGGGGACTATGTCGATATCAACACGTTCCAAAGGCACCTGAGCGGCGCTGGCGCCTCCTCCAACAACGACTACATAGAAGAGGCGAAGGAGTACTTCGCCAACAAGATGATCCAGTACGGCGAGGGGACCGAAGTGCCCATCAAGAGTCTCCTCGGTCACCGCAGTCAAGCATCCCCGCAGGTACGACACATCTCCGGGCAGCGTATCAAAGAGTTTAAGGATTTCCTTCTTAAACACCCAGATACCTTTCATATCGTCGAAGATAATGTTGTTCTAGTCAGTGAGAATCATAGAAGAGAAAATGCTCACGGTAATGCAGAGCATTTTCACAATTTGCCTGTAGCTAATATAAACACGGACACTGCCCAGCAATTGTTAGATTATGTTGCACAGTGCATTGAAGCTAAAGGTCCTGTTATGGTGGACCAACTGTTCCATTTAATTGTGTCTCGGTTTCCTCAAGAATATTGGTATCAGATGTTCAAGACGCCTGCAGACTTGAGCGCTTTCCTGAAAATATTTTCAGATAGCTTCCACGTTCAATCAAATCTTGTCACACTCATTAGCAAACCAAAAATACCTGTAATGTATTTAAATGCAAAAACAAAAGTTAAGACTGACCCACCAAAGCAAGTGGTCGAAGAGAAACCTGTCTCCCCTGCTCCTCCCATAGTGGTGAGTCCGACTCCATCGGATGGCATAAGAAGCCCTGCGCATAGGATTCTCAGTCCCGTAGAATCTCCGCGTGTTCAACAAGCTAATATAGCTAATCAAACACTTAAGCAAAGAATAAATTCCATTGTCATAAAGAATTTAGCTGAAAACATGGTAAGAGATAGAGTTAACAATCACTTAAATGCTCGCGCTTCAGAAGATACCAACGGGATGGCAAGTATAAGGAACAATATGATGGGTGACGCCTGGAGGCAGAAAGTGTTACAGAGCACTACTGTCATAGCAAATATAAGAGAATGTTCCACAGTTATTGACAGTATCATGAATAACAAACGCACCACAAAAAGCATTGTTTCCTTTGACTGTGAAGGTATTAACTTGGGATTAAAAGGGGTACTGACACTGTGTCAAATTGCTACAATGAACGGAGAAGTTTATATTCTGGACATCATGGCCTGCCCAGGTATGCTAGTGGAGGGAAAAATAAAGGAGCTATTAGAGAGTGAAAGTGTCATTAAAATTATTCATGACTGCAGAAATGACTCTGTCAATTTATACAATCAATTTGAGATTACTTTGAAAAATGTTTTTGACACTCAAGCAGCTCATGCAGTTTTACAATTGCAGCAACAATGTGTCCCAGTGTACAAAGTTAAGAATCTTAGTCTTAATGCACTTTGTGAGTTATACAATGCTCCCATGAATCCAATGAAGGAACAGTTGAAAAATGTGTACCGTAGGGACCAGCGTTACTGGGCGCGCAGACCACTTTCTAAGGATATGATCATTTATGCAGCATCTGATGTACTTTCCCTTGTTAATCCAGCAATCTTTGCTTATATGTCAAGTAACATCAAGCCTGAGAATCAACAGCTTTTTGAGGAGTTGTCAAATGAACAAGTTTTTATGCATATTCAACCCACAGAAGTAAAGTTACGAAAGAGACAAAGAAAAATAAACACTGAAGTGGGCGAATTGAAATTAAAGTTGGCCGAGTCCACCAAGAATATTGTTTTGAGTAACAGGGAAATTAGATTGCTGAGATATTTGGAACTAACCGAAGACGAGAAGGAAAAGCTAAAAGGGTGTCACAAAATTTCAAAGAAACTAGAAAAGCTCGAAGCTATGGGCCAAGATAAAGACAGTGACTCTGATGAGGACGAAAAAGAAAATGAGATGGCCAGCTTAGAATCAAATCCTTCAGATTCCATATCCTCGCCACAGTCCACACAGCCCCCGAGCCTCACAGAGTCGATGCAGATGATGGATGAGATATTGTCAGACACAAATATGGACAAGGTGGAGAAAATCAACCGTCTGGAAGCTATTCTTTCAGCAGTGGCCCCTCTTAGTGGGGAACTCGAAGATAAATTCTCACAGACGATGGAACAGACCCTTCCACTGCTTAAAAACAAAGATTGGTCAAATCTAAGCCAAATTTTGAACATAGGGGACACAGGCAGGAAAAATTGCTGTTGCAAATGCCATAACGATTTCGACGATGTTAAATACAATGATCTCAATGAAACCAAGAAAGTGGAGGTTGGCTCCCAGACCCTCAGCACGGGAGACATTGTTATAACGAGAATTCACTTCAGGGAAGAAGATAAACTCAATGAGAGGATTCTCGACGCCTCTCCTCTGAGCAAGAGGGTAGGAATCAACAACTTGTCTTGATGACGCTCAGACAACGAAAATTTTACTTCCATTTTTCTGAGTGCCAGTTTAATTTCAAAACTACTCCTGTATGTGATCAATTATTATTATTTTTACATAGTTTTTAAGTTTTAATCATGTTTAAAAGTAGAATCATTTAGAGAAATCTCTCAAGCACTCCTGAGTGCACCACTGTACAAATGAAGTTTGATTATTGTTTTTGTATTTGAAAATGAAACTCAATGAATGGGTTTGACAGAATCCTGTAAAATATGTTGTTTCTAATTTACAGTCTCAAAGATTGACATACAAATCTTTGAGCCAGTATAACTTTGAAACCAAGTATTTTTTACTTAACTATGTACAGAAACTGATATTTATTTCTAGAATGTGTACATTTGATTGGTAATTGTAAAAGAATCTAACTTCATTTGTATAGGATGTACTCAAGATAAACTCTTATTGGGTTTATGGTCTAGTTTACCGGGTATATAGCGGTGTATTTGTTCAAGATTGAATTAATTATGTAGTGAGGACATGCATTAATCGAGTGTATTGTAAAACGCCTACACCGCGCCGTTTGCTCATTTAAGCGGAGACTCGCGTGTAGTCGCGTACACTCGAATAAATGCAACGGTAAATCGCATAATACGGCTACTTAATTCCTTCATCTGGAATTGTCAGTATCTGCTGTTCAACATTTAAGTACTTTTTACACTTGCAGTTAGTTATTTATTTGGCTATTGCCGAAACAATCCGAACTTGTATGTGATAGATTTATGGCCTTGTTTTTTTGTCTTGATCATTTTTGCATTGTAAATAAGATAACATTTACATGCTATAATCTTTTTTAATGAAATCAAAATCAAAATGATCGAGCGTCTTTATCACGCTATTATGTTGTCGGTAGTTTTAGCTACTATCTCGAAAACTATATCGAAAATGGCAATAATAGTTATACAATAAAAGTTTTTATTGTTCAAATATTTAACTATTGCTTAGATTTAGGTATATTAGTGTTTATTAATTACATAGGTTTAGTGTCAAAGAGATATTTGTCAAGTTGGTGCTTGGAAAATAAATAACTTATTGTAGCTTTATCGAAATGAATGAACTAACTACAATTTAATGTTTTTCTAAAATAGCAAAAGTTTGTAAAATAATTTTGTGCCTTCGAATCATATCCAACGGATGCCTTTGTAAAATAATATACTTCCTAATAAATCATGTGGACGTTTAGCTTTTATACGTATTTAGAAATTTATCTACACATTCTTTAGATGAAATTTATTTATGAAAATATTTGTAGTGGTTTTACAAAAAAATGAAAAATAAGGCTATGTAAAATAGCTTCATTGATGAGTTGGTGATTCTAAGCATGTTGAATACTTTCGAATAGTTTATTTTTGTTTTACATAAAGTACCTACATAATAAAATATAAATACGTTACAAATTAAGTGATATGTTAAATTACGCTTCATTTACTAGTTGCTTATATTTATTAGCTTCAGTAGCTTTATATGTATTATTTTTACTCGTCAGTATTGCCTTAAACCAAGTTTTACTTCCATTTTTTTTTTGTACATAATTACTTACGTAATGTATTACTTAAGTAGATACGTCCTTATCCAATGAAGTTTAAATGTTTCGGCATCCATTTTAGAAAATCGATGAACTTTTTTTGTCATTGTATTTGTGCCTAAACATTGCACAATTTTGCAGAAAGTTTTTGTATTTTGCAAAATGATGTCTCAGTGCCACTTGAACGTTTAATTCGTAAGAAGCATTTGTAGTCAAAATAAGCTTAATAACCGTCTGTTATTACTTATTGATCTAATGTTAACAAAAATAACATTGTGAAAAGCTAGATTTTCGGCAACTGGAAATGTAGCAAATTATCCGTTTATTAATTTGCACATTGTTTAAGTTTATTATAAATAAAAAGTTTTAAATCAATTGTTTTGTTTTCCTTACACCTTATTTCCCCAAGATAAGCTAGGAAAAAGTGTACCTACCTATAAAATTAAGACTTAACTACCTATTTATATGCTATTGTTATATTGTAATCCTATGGAATGGCGACCCCGCACCGGAAAACGCAGTGTTAGCAGACCCCCCACTAGGTGGACCGACATCAGAAGAGTCGCTGCGAGCCGCTGGATACAAGTGGCACAAGACCGCGTTGTGTGGAAGTCCCTAGAAGAGGCAGACCTATGTCCAGCAGTGGATGCTGATATACCTATTATTGTACCTAAGAATTTATATAGAATTATTATTCTACGAGCGGATACCCGCGACTTCGTTCGCGTGGATATTGATTTTAATAATCCCGTGTGAATCATTTTGTTTTTCCTAAGCTCCTTTGAGCATAAACCTTGCTAAAAACTGTAAAAAGTTCACTGGCGGATGTTTAGGTACATCAAAATGTAAACATCCGCCAGTGAAAGTCCCATCAAAATCGGTCCAGCCTTTCAGAGATTAGCCAGTAGTCTTTAAAGTATCTACTTTCTAACAAAAAAAGAATGAATGAAATCGGACCACCCGTTAACGAATTACAGCTATGTACACATTTTGCCTTTCATCCCCTCTCCCAAGGGAACCGTGCTCAATTTCGGGATAAAAAGTATCCTATATGTTACTCTGTAGAAAAGTATGCCTAGTTTCATTTCAATCCATTCAGTAGTTTTTGCGTGATGCGCGCACAAACATACAGATAAACAGACAAACAGACAAAAATTTCAAAAATAGCTTTTTTATGTTCCATTACTTATCCCTAACACCCCCCAGTTATTATTTTGCAAAAATCTTTAATGTACAGATACGGCAATTCTACGATTTTATTATATGTATAGATATAAATTCTTATATAGGTAGCCAATGATTTTATAAATGGTATCTACCTAGGTCCTAGGTACCTACTTAGCTATCAAATTAGTTAATTCCTAGGGTAGTAAGTAAATATAAAAAAAATAGTTTTTATGTAAGTAGGTACTCGGTACCTACCTACTTACCTCCCTTATAAACGATCTAATTTTTACAAACCGCAATTTTTCTCAGACAAGCTTTAATTAGACAAACCTACTTGCCGAACCTAGGTAGGTAGGTACATATCCAAAAGTAATCAAGTAAACGAATCGTTTAGGTAGGTAAGTACTAAGCAGATAATAAGTTACATAGCACTTAGCAGGCACATAAGAATACCTACCTATACCTACCACTATTTAGTAATAAGTAGGTAGGTACACTAACAAGTGTAAATTGAAAATTTAAAAAACCCCCGACATTCGCCATTTAGTGGCGGCGGCCATCTTGAATTTGCAATAGTGCTATTCTACTAGTCAAGCCCTTTCATTTGATACCCATATCAAGGGAGTTGTGAAAAAATATATCATCCGCCATTTTGTAGCGGCGGCCATCTTGGACCGATTTTCATCAAACATAGCTAAGAACACTCTCGACTAATTCACCTTTCAAACAAAAAAAACCGCATTCAAATCGGTCCACCCGTTTGAGCGCCACAGGGGAACAGACAGCCACACACACACACACACACACACACACACACACACACACACACACACACACACACACACAGACACGTCAAACTTATAACACCCCGTCGTTTTTGCGTCGGGGGTTAAAAAGGCTTCGATCACTCTAATCTGATTATATTATTATAACTAGCTGACCCCCGCGACTTCGTTCGCGTGTTTTTAGGTTTTATATAGGATCGGATCGGATCCCATAATTCTTTTATGTACCTAAACTAAATGTAGCCTGTTACTCCTTATAACATTGAAAGTTCCATTAAAATCGATCCAGCCGTTTCGGAGATTAGCTGGAACAAATAGACAGAACGACAAACATAAATTTAAACGCACGCCAGTTTAAAATAAGCCGTACGTACAAAGATCCGGGACCCAAGTTATTGGAACCCAATAAATGCCTGTCATTTCTAAACTAAAAAACGTATGACCTTGAAATATTTACGGGACAATACTTAAAGTACTACCTTTCTAACAAAAAAAGAATGAGTGAAATCGAATAACGCGTTAATGAATTACAGCTATATACACGTTTTAACTTTCATCCCCTCTCCCAAGGGAACCGTGCTGAATTTCGGGATAAAAAGTATCCTATAACCTACCTCGGAGTATAAACTCAAATCGTACCAAGTTTCATTCGAATCCATTCAGTAGTTTCGGCGTGATGCGCGGCCAAGATACAGACAGACAGACAGACAGACAGACAAAAATGAAAAAAATTGCAGTTTTGGATTCAGTATCGATTATAGAGTGCCCTCCGATAAAAAATTTCAAAATATCTTCAATGTACAGAATTGGATCTGTTACAGTTTTATTATATTACTAGATGATGCCCACGGCTTCGCCCGTGTGTATTTAGGTTTGTAAAAATCTCGTGGGAACTTTGATTTTCCAGAACAAAAAGTAGCCTATCTGTAGTAAGTAGTAACCCGTCCACAAAACGGAAAAATTCCGTGGGATCCTTACGATTTCGGAATGCAATTCCTTACAGCATCAGGGTTGAGGAGTTGGACATGTACCTACTCGAGGTCATTCAACAATAAAGTATTTAATTGGTATCCCCAATATCAATTTAAGTAACCGACAGTGCCTAAATCCCATTAGTTTAGGGGATCAGATCCCCTACAGCATCAGGATTGAGGAGTTGGAATCCAAATTTTTTGTAGGACAGTGTCGCAATGTTTCTCTATCGATTAAAAAAAAAATTACGCAAATCGGTTCAGAAATCTCGGAGATATCGGTGTACATAGGTAGAAAAACACAACTCCTCCTTTTTTGAAAGTCGGTTAAAAAAGTAGCCTATGTCACTCCCTGGTTAATTCTCTACTTGTATGTGAAAGTCCCGTCAAAATCGGTTCAGCCGTTCCAAAGATTAGCCCGTTCAAACAGACAGACAGACAGACAGACAGACAGACAGACAGACAAAAATTTTAAAAACGTGTGATTCGGTTATAGTATCGTTCAAATAACCATATGAGCTTAATATGAGGTAGTTATTTCGATATTACAGACAGACACTTCAATTTTATTTATTAAGTACTAGATGATGCCCACGGCTTCGCCCGTGTGTGTGGTTAAAAATCCCGTGGGAACTTTTGATTTTCCAGAACAAAAAATAGCTTATCTGTAGAAACCCGTCCCCAAAACGGAAAAATCCCGTGGGATCCCCACGACTTCGGAATACAATTCCTTACAGCATCAGGGTTGAGGAGTTGGATATGTACCTACTCGAGTTCATTCAACGATAAAGTCTTTAATTGGTACCCCCAATATCAATTTATATAACCGAAAGTTTCTAAAACCCATTAGTTTTGGAGATTATAGGTCCCCTACAGCATCAGGATTGAGGAGTTGGAATCCAAATTTTTTATAGAACAGAGTCGCAATGTTTCTCTATCGATTAAAAAAAAAATTACGCAAATCAGTTTAGAAATCTCGGAGATATCGGTCTACATAGGTAGAAAAACACAACTCCTCCTTTTTTGAAAGTCGGTTAAAAAAGTAGCCTATGTTACTCCCTGGTTAATTCTCTACTTGTATGTGAAAGTCCCGTCAAAATCGGTTCAGCCGTTCCGAAGATTAGCCCGTTCAAACAGACAGACAGACAGACAGACAGACAGACAGACAGACAGACAGACAGACAGACAGACAGACAAAAATTTTAAAAACGTGTGATTCGGTTATGGTAGCGTTCAAATAACCATATGAACTTAATATGAGGTAGTTATTTCGATATTACAGACAGACACTTCAATTTTATTTATTAGTATAGATAGATAGATGAAGAGGCTAATTAAAGTTAATTTGCGGCAGCTATTGCTAGGTAGGTATAAGCAATTAGTAGGTTTGTAAAAGCACTTTTTAACCCCCGACGCAAAAACGACGGGGTGTTATAAGTTTGACGTGTCTGTGTGTGTGTGTGTGTGTGTCTGTCTGTTCCCCTGTAGCGCTCAAACGGCTGAACCGATTTGAATGCGGTTTTTTTTGTTTGAAAGGTAACTTAGTCGAGAGTGTTGTTAGCTATGTTTGATGAAAATCGATCCAAGATGGCCGCCGCTACAAAATGGCGGATTACATATTTTTCACAACTCCCTTAATATGGGCATCAATGAAAGGGCTTGACTAGTAGAATAGCAATATGCAAATCCAAGATGGCTGCGACCACAAAATGGTGAATGTCGGGGGTTTTTTTAAATTTTTAATTTATACTTGTAGGTATGTTAGGAATATTGCAACGGAATATTGCTACGATGAGGTCAACTTGATGCTATACCAAATATAGGTCTGCATAAAAGCCAGTAGACGCCTACGTACATAATATTTGCCGCTATAGGTAGGTAGGTTACCGCTTTACATAATATAGGTACTTATTTAATAGGTACCTACTTAATAGCCTGACAATTCAGTGTGAAAAAGCGCCTATTCTTGTTGTAGGTATATTAATATAAAACCTACCTGCCTACCTATATGCCTTTACAATACTAATATTACTTTTTTATACTTTCTACTGTTCAAAAGTTCAAAACTAACGTGAATTTAGCGTGAAAATAAATGGCGCGCGGTAACTTACAAGTCTACCTCGCTCGCTGTTGTGTGCGATCGCTCGCTTACTCAGTTTTCTGATTGCAGTGCGCGCAATATTTAACCCACTTGGGGATAGAATTTTCAAAAATGCTGAAACTTATATTTTTTATTTTTTATCGAAAGCTCAAATACCAATGTTCATGGATATAACTTGAAAAATGACAGACTTTCATACAAACTTTCATCCCCTATTTAACCCCCTTACAGGAGGAATTTCCAATAATCCTTTCTTAGTGTGCGCGCCGCCTACATCATAAAAGGAAACACGAAAACTGAAAATTTCAAGTTTCTGACGATGTTGCGCCATCTGTTCCGGCTTTCAGCGACGTCAACCGTTTCGGCAACATTCAAGAGTGGTGCGGATCTGGTCAGTCCAGCGAATTGCACTCCTACCTCTTGATCTCCTGCTGTTCATTTTTCCGGTAACTATAAGTTTTTGTAGGTTATCGCTGGGTTTACGGGCGGTATGGCCGACGAACTCAAAGATCCTCCTCAGGCATAAATTGGAGAGCCTCAGCTTTTTGTCAATTTTGAGTTCTTCGCGGATCGATTGGTTGGTCCTGAATGCAGTCGAAGGAATTCTGAGCATTTTCCTCCAGCACCACATCTGGCGATCGCCAGCTTTTACTGTCCATGTCTCCGCCCCGTACAGGAAAATGGAGAAGACTAAAGTATTGACGAGCGTAATTTTTGTCTTATTGCTGACTAGCGGTCCGCCCCGGCTTCGCCCGTGGTACATATTATATAGCCTATAGCACTCAAGGATCACGAACATATCCAACGGTGAAAAAAATTTTGAAATCGGTCCAGTAGTTCCTGAGATTAGCGCGTTCAAACAAACAAACTCTTCCGCTTTATTATATTAGTATAGATGTTACGATTCTTCCATATCCTATCGAGCTGAGACATTGCAGCCTTGGCCATTCCGATTTTCCTGCGAACTTCAGCTTCACAAGACCCGTTATTGCTGATGCTAAAACCCAAGTAAATTAAGTAATCAACGGGTTTTAAATTGAGTGTTCCATTGAGTTCTAGCTTAGAAGCACGATCCACCACCATGATCTTGGTTTTAGACTGATTTATGGCCTGTGTTGCTTCATTTTGTTCAGGAGTTAGGACATTTCAACTTCATTAGCTGCAAAAAGGATGGTGTCATCGGTGTAGTGAATGTTTTGAATTTTAGGGCCGTTGATGGTAATTCCACCATCCCAGTCTGCGCAAGTCCGGCATATGATGCTCCCTCCATAGATGTTAAACAGAATAGGGAATACGATGCATCCTCGACGAACTCCTTTGCCAAACGAGAAAGGTGTTGATGTCCTCTTGTCGATTCTTACTACCCCCTGACTATTTGAGTAAAGGGTTTGAAGCACTCCGACTAGATGTTTTGGGACTCCCATTTCCTGGAGAACTGTCCAGTTCACACAGTCAAAGGCCTTACTGTAGTCGACGAAACACATAATGAATGGTACATTGGATTCGTAAGCTTTTTCAACGTAGGCGCACACTAAGAAAGGATTATTGGAACTTCCATCCCTAAGGGGGCTAAATAGGGGATGAAAGTTTGCATGAAAGTCGGTCATTTTTCAAGTGATATCCATGAAAATATTAATTTCAGGATTTTTGGAAATTCTATCCCCAGTGGGTTAAATAGGGGATGAAAGTTTAAATAACAGTGCGTCATTTTTCACGTCATATCAAATTAAATCTATGAAAGTTGGTATTTAGATTTTTGGTACGATCAAAAACTAGTCCTTTAAGGTTATAATCGCTAAAATCTGAAAAAAATCTGAAATTTTTGCGGTTTTTTCGATTTTGGACAAAGTTGCATTCGGCGCTCGAGTTCACAAACTTGGATTATATTCATTGAGCCAACATCATAAACATCAGAACTACCGGATTTGAGGCGAGGTATTACCCCATACATTCAGAAGTTAAAGTTACTGGACTATAAAAAATAGAAGCAAAATATGAGAAGACTGAGTGATTAAGTTCTGTTTGATTCGAGTTTTATTTTTAAACTCACACAATATTAGTTCCAATAAAAATTACTTATATTTCATTGTGCTTTACTTTTAAAGTGTAAAACTTGTTTTATAAAGAAAAAAACTACAAAGAACCGAAAATCCCGAAAGAACCGGGAATTCCCGGTTCCTTTGGGTAAAAGAACCGAAATTCCCGGTTCTTAAAAACAGGACCGGTTCCGTAAACCCTAGTAGGTAGGTTACCGCTTTACATAATATAGGTACTTATTTAATAGGTACCTACTTAATAGCCTGACAATTCAGTGTGAAAAAGCGCCTATTCTTGTTGTAGGTATATTAATATAAAACCTACCTGCCTACCTATATGCCTTTCTATATGCTAAGGTTTACACATAGTCCACAATAATTAGCATGCGGTTTGCATAATGCTTAAGGAATTTCAATATTATTATTATCATCACAACGTCTTTGTTATGTATTAGGGGCGCCTTAATCGAAAGTATCGAAAGTACCTACCTATTTAAAAAAATACCTACCGGTAGGTATTTTTTTCCATAAGCGTAGCGTAGCGTGTGGTAGCGTGTATAGTAGCGTAGCGATTTATGTACCTATACAACAATATATTAATAGCTTATTAATTTTCGTGGTCTGTCGGTGATTAATAGTAGGCTTTGATAGTAGGTGAGTCAATGGACCTATCACACGCGTTCTGGTGTAAGCCAAGGTTTAATTCTTGGGCCATTACTGTTCTTGCTTATGGTTAAAACGACATCCCCGCCGTTCTTAAGCATGGTAAATGTCTCTCACATTAAGACAGTTGCAAAAGAGTCTTTCAGACTTGGCTTTGTGTTGAGAAATGCAAAAGATTTCCATGATAACAATGTTGTCAAATTGCTCTAATAGTAACTCTCATTCGCAGTAGGTTGGAAGCGAGTGCGTGACATAAATGGAATCCTCGTGAAAGCACCTACGCACTTATTTTAGAGAAAGTTCTGAAGGCCTACCTCAGGCAGTAGGCACCCTTATGTATGTACCCCACAAGATATCTTGGGATAGAGAGAAGAGATGGAAGAGAGGGAAGTTTGTATGAGATTAAGAATTCACGCGAGTCAAGTCGCGAGCATCTCAGTAAGTAAGTAATGTACCTACAGAGCTGGTTCTGATCTTAAATTGTAGCAATTTTATTCTACTAATAACAAGTAAGTATAAATTAAAAAAATTAAAAACTCCCGACATTCACTATTTTGTGGCGGCGGCCATCTTGGATTTGCAAAGTGCTATTCTACTAGTCAAGCCCTTTCATTTGATACAGGAGTTGTAAAATAATAATATGTAATCGGTCATTTTGTAGCAGCGGCCATCTTGGATCGATTTTCATCAAACATTACAACACTCTAACAACACTGCTAACAATACTCTCGACTAATTCACCTTTCAAACGAAAAAAACCGCATTCAAATCGGTTCACCCGTTTGAGCGCTACAGGGGAACAGACACACACACACATACAGACACGTCAAACATAAAACACCCCGTGGTTTTTGCGTCGGGGGTTAAAAATGCCCTGAAAAGGTAGTGTCAAGAGCTAGTCCTTTTGGGTTATAATCGCCACAATCTGAAAAAAATCCGAAATTTTCGCGGAACTATTTTGATTTTTGACAAAGTTGCGTTCGTCGCTCGAGGTCACAAACTTGGATTATTCATTAGGCCAACATCATAAACAAGTCTGCAAAAAATCAGAAGTACACGATTTAACGCAAGGCAATACGCAAGGTATTCCATGCTAGCAAACTTAAAGTTACTGGACTTAATTCTAAAGGACCTTCACTTGTAGACCGTAGTAGGTATAGCGATAATATAATAATAACGTAACGGTATGTCGTTAATTAGTAACATTAAAAATTTACATTAACGGTATAATAACGTTATTATGGTATTATAAATGTTATTTTTTCAACCGCTCCACGTCGAATGTCAGTGTCTCAACTCTCAATCATTGATCTATAATATATTACAATATCTTAGGTCTCAATAATGGAAAAATATTTTTAAATACAATGAATATAAAATTATTTTGCTATAATCCGCTAACAGTGACAAATTTGTAGGCACAACACCACACAATCTTGTAGGCACAACACCACACAATCTTGTAGGCACAACACCACACAAATTCACCACAAAACAAACTCGACGATCGTTTCGCTCCGACACCGGAGCATCTTCAGGAGATGTCGACTTCACAACGGACGATTGCAAAGTGAGTTCGTGTCGAATGAGCGGTCATTCGACACGAACTCACTTTGCAATCGTCCGTTGTGAAGTCGACATCTCCTGAAGATGCTCCGGTGTCGGAGCGAAACGATCGTCGAGTTTGTTTTGTGGTGAATTTGTGTGGTGTTGTGCCTACAAGATCGTGTGGTGTTGTGCCTACAAGATTGTGTGGTGTTGTGCCTACAAATTTGTCACTGTTAGCGGATTATAGCAAAATAATTTTATATTCATTGTATATCATGGAATTCCGCAAAGTAACGCCTGCTTCCATTCAAATATTTTTAACTAAAAAATTTACCGGTAAATAATGCCTTTTATAAATTAACGATAGGTAGGTACCTAATCTAAATGTAAGTTAAAAAACTATCGATGTCAATTGTCAAGTTTGACAAGTTTGAAAGAAATTTTCGCAAAAATATGTACTTTAAGTAAGTCTGTTTAAAATCGAAGATTCCATAGCTTTCAACAGTTTTAGCTTCTGTAGGGGACTCAGGGTGCGTAAACTTAGTATAAAAAACAGGGAAATGCTTTGTGTACTATACTGTAAATTTACATAGTGCACTCAACTGCAAGTCTGTTAGTAATTCAACAAGTATTTTTAATTTAGCAGAATTATAATCATGTAGTTCATAATTCTTAATGCAGAGGGGACTAGTATTGCGTACGTTTTGAAAAGTCTTCGCTAGATGGCGTCGACTCATTTTGAGAAAATTACCAGTTCAAAAATAAAACTACTAAATTGGTAACTTTAAAAAAGTAAACAAAGTCTGATTTTTAATTCGGTGGAATTCTGACAGTTGCCATTTAAAAATAGAATGAATTATTCTAGAGTTAATTGTATGAAAAACAGGGTTAACACACGAAGTTCGATTTTACCCCAAGCTAAAGTACCTGAAGTATCTAACCAGGCATTTGCCATATTATGTCTACACTCTACATGAGGCAATTGATTTTTATTTATATGTCAGTTTTGAATTTATTATCTTTTTTGTGGGAACAGTTTTATCTCTGCTAATATTAAGAAACGTCAGAATTCCACGGAATTAAAATCAGAGTATAATTAGTTTTTAAATAATTATAATTAAGAAAAACTAGTAAAATGAAGTAAATATTAATGTTATCAATAATTTTTTCTTAGAATTTTATTTAAGATGTTTTTAAAATCTTATTCTTATATAGATCGACCAGAATCTCATGAAAAATAGGGAAATTAAATTTTGTAGTAAGCAACACTAGGTTAACTCGGCTGCCCTAGTGATAAACAAAGTAATTACATTCAAAACACTTTACCTGGGATCGTTTCACGAAACGAAAAATCAAGCAACTGCATTTTAAATACAAAAACAAAGTAATCAACATCCAATTACTTTATTTTTGTGTTGTGCTTGTTGTTTACTTGGTTTTTGCATTTATATTCCGGGTTAGTGAGTGCAGTTACTTTGTTTGGGCAATTTAAATATCAGTAAACGGTTTAAGTTACTTGAAATATTAAACTGTGGTAAAAAACTACTCGACATAAAACTTTTGTTAATGCAAAAAGTCAATTTCACAAAAAATGTCAGTTACTTTGTTTATCGCTAGGGCAGCTGTAGTGTTGCTAACCTTGGAATTTCATTTCCCTATTTTTCATGAGATTCTGGTCGATCTATACTTGTCTTAATTAGTAGGAATTATTTCTTTAAATCAGGCAACACTGACACTGACGAGTGATGACCACGTGATCACTGAAAATGAAAAATGTCAAGAAAATTCAAAATGTCTGCCGACGTGCCATTTTGGTTAACGTAGATATTTTTTGGATTAAATTCTAAATTGTTGTGTGAACTCGTCGTTGAGTTGAGCTTTAGTTCCTTGAGGTTAAGTTTATTACAGTGATATTCGTGCAACGGAGAAAAGACTCATGTGTTAAGAGATAAGACTCTTTATATTATTTTAGTGTATTTTTATTTGAGACAGGACTCTTTGTATTCTTTATAGTTACTGATTAGTGTATTTTAAATGTACTACTGCTTAGTTAATGCATAGAAAAAATAAATAATTTTTTGAAATAACGTTGTTTTATTTCATAAATTAATCCAAATTGACCTTTATTAGGATATGTAGTACGTATATAATATATATATATGTAGGTACTGTACCTACGTATTTATATAAGTAGGTAGGTATGTATAGATTCAACGTTAGTTTCAAATCTCGACTCCAGAGGCGCAAGCGATGCATTTCCAATTTTAGGCATAGAGTTTGGTCTCTATTTCATATATAGACAAAGTACTCTGTGAGGGGACTGATATGGATCATATGGACTGTTACGGTTATTTTATATTTATTTAAATTTTCTGTGGTGGACTCCGTGGACTCCTAATAAAATATAGTTTCTACAAGAATTATTGATAAAAAGGAAATAATATGGAAGATTTCGACGTTTTCACAAATGAAATAGAATACTCAGGACCAGCTTACAAGCATATACTGAATAAGTATGTTAAAGATATTCCTTGTACCCCAAATGGACCTAATTACGAAAGTAAGTTACGTTTTTACCAATTTCAAAATAAACAAACTTAATCGAGAATTATAACAATAATAGATTAATAGAACAGACATATTTAATAACTTTAAGAACTCATTATTTAAATAACTATTTTATCAAAACTACCTACCTACTGTAATTCAAGTCGCAGGACTAGAGGCAAACAAATTGCACTTGCCATTTAATTTTTGACTGGCCCGTTGGCGCGGTTGGCAGTGACCCTGCCTGCCTCTCCGGGGTCGAGGGTTCGATTCGCGCCCCGAGTCTGGGTGTTTTTAGGGTTCCGTAGTAAACAAGGAACCCTTATAGTTTCGCCATGTCCGTCCGTCTGTCCGTCTGTCCGTCTGTCCGTCTGTCCGTCTGTCCGTCTGTCCGTCCGTCCTCGGTTAATCTCAGAGACTATTAGTGCTAGAAATCCGTAATTTGGCATGAGTATAAATATTAATCACGCCGACAAAGTGGTGAAATAAAATTTTGATAAATATTTTTTTTTAGGGTAGCTCCCCTACATGTAAAGTGGGGATGAATATTTTTTTTCTCGTCTACCCCATAGTGTGGGGTATCGTTGAATAGGTCTTTTAAAAATACTGTGGGTGTGGGAACATCATTTTTCGATTTCTAGATCCGTTTGTAAAATATGATGTTTTAAAGTGCAAATTTTTATTAGAGTCAAGTGTCCCCCCCCTCTATCAGCCAAATGGCAGTATATAGGAACTTGAAAAAATTCACAGCAGTAGGGTATATAATCAATTTTAAAGGAAAACTATCACGGCTAAGTAGGGTTCACAGGTTAAGGAGTTATATCTGTTTTTCGAGGATTGTGACTACGGAACCCTACACTGCGCGTGGCCCGCCACGCACTTGACCGGTTTTATTTTTTTATGTAACTACCAATATTAGTATGTATTTATTTTATTTAATACATATAGTATATACATGTAATATATGTATGTAAATATGTATATCAGTCGGTTGTTACCTATAGCACAGGCATTAAGTTGCCTACTTTAGGAACAGACGACCATGTGTGTATGTGTAAGTATTTATTTATATTATAATTTCAGGTGGCAGAAAGCTCCTGGCCGAAGAATGCTTAGCTAATGGTTCGGAGAAGGAGTGTGCCTTCCATTTTAGTGAATCTGTGTCTTCGTCACTTAGGATCCTGGCAGTTTACAGAGAGGAACAGATAAACATCATGGGTATTATTATTAATATGCACAGCTTGTACCTATTGCAATCGGGAATATGTGTGTGGTTTAAATTGATTTCAAATATTTTTCCATAATCTTGAGAGAAAATTATATCTTAATCGTCCTTTTCTTTCCTTTTATTTAAATCTATACTAATATAATAAAGCGGAAGAGTTTGTTTGAACGTGCAAATCTCGGAAACTACTAGACCGATTTCAAAAATTCTTTCACTGTTGGATATGTACGTAATCCTTGAGTGCTATAGGCTATATATTATGTACCACGAGCGAAGCCGGGGCGGACCGCTAGTTCTTTATAATTATTGTGTAATTTAATGAACAACAGGCGAACTTATGCATGGGTCATTAAAAATTGTGTTAAATGTTGTAAAGCTTATTCACAGCTTTTGTCTTTGTCAACGGACATAAAGTAAGAAAGTGACAAAACTTACGTTTAGGCTATCCAACACTTATCAGAAGGTGGCGAAACAGACCCTAAAATCTAAATAAGTTTTTTTTTGGAATGGCATACTTTTTTTTATTATCATTCTGCCTGAACACCAGTGAACCTGATTTGTCGTTCACTATTTACCTACCTATAATGTATATTGCCGCTGGATACAAGCGGCACAAGATCGTGGCAAGTGGAAGTCCCTTCAAGAGACCTATGTCCAGCAGTGGACGTCAATCGGTTGACGACGACGACGACGACGAATGTATATTGTATATTGTTCGCAACATTGTTCGGGAGAAGTTAATCCCATGATGGGTCACAACCCCCAGTATTGGGGAATCGACGCAAGGAGGAGGAATGTAATATTGTTATTTATATTACCGTTAAATTTCAGGGAACAAATTGAACAATATCACTAAATATATAGAACCAGTGAAAAATGTAATTGCATCAAATACTATGTGAGTATAAAATGTAACAATCCAAATACGTATTTGCAATAGTTTCCATTGAATACTAAAAAGCACCTTACATGTTTTGTTTGTTGTATGATTCAGACTAGACAGAGCATGTTAGATAGAGCACATGGGCAATGCAATAAAGAAAATTAAAATGTATAATTTGAGAGTTACAGTTTAAATTTGTTTGCGAAATACTGAATGACCCCAAGCAGTTGCTTCTCAAATCATAGATTTCAATCTTCTTTCTTGCACTGCCAATGCCGTACGACACCCTGCATCCAATGTGAAATGTATTTAAGATTATCATGTATTTAATTTGGGGTCTCTATTTGAATTTTGCCCATACAGCAAACATCAAAAATAGGCACTAAATAACTAAATGCCCTCAAAAATAATTAATTGATCATTCATATTATTCAGCTACTTCATAGTAATTTTCATTATTTATTTAAAAAACTTCCGTAAATCTCACTACAGAACTAAAGAAGAAGACAGTCTGCTAAAATTATTACCAGAAGATTTTGAAGAAGTCACAGAAAATCTGAAGAAGTTTGAAATTTCGGATAATCTACCTTTGTATAAGAAATATTTGAGATTTAGTTCAGAGAATAATGTGGATAATTTTCTTAAGATCTTGGGAGAGCTCCCTAAAGGTAAAATTTTTATATTTGATATCTACAACTACCCTACATTCTGGCAGAAAACTTAATTGGCCCCGGCAGGGATGAGGAGTAAAATACACTATTAAAGTTAAATACACACCCCCGACGCAAAAACGACGGGGTGTTATAATTTTGACGTGTCTGTGTATGTGTGTGTGTGTGTCTGTCTGTCTGTCTGTTCCCCTGTGGCGCTCAAACGGGTGGACCGATTTGAATGCGGTTTTTTTTGTTTGAAAGGGGAATTAGTTGAGAGTGTTGTTAGCTATGTTTGAAGAAAATCGGTCCAAGATGGCCGCCGCTACAAAATGGCGGATTACATATTTTTTCACAACTCCCTTAATACGGGTATCAAATGAAAGGGCTTGACTAGTAGAATAGCACTATGCAAATCCAAGATGGCCGCTGCCACAAAATGGCGAATGTCGGGGTTTTTTTCAATTTTTAATTTATACTTGTTTATTATAGTCTCTCTCCCCTTCTTGGGGAGTAGGGGCTGTACAGAGCTCTTGAAGTCTCATACCAATGTCACGTTAACCATTGTCAATCTATTGTGATCGCCACTATCTACAGTTCCTGTCCAATCCTGATTACCATTTGGAACAGCTTCATCTTTCTGATCTTTCTTTCCAGCAACTTCTGTGAATGTACTGTGGTTACAAAACCACAGTACATCACAGATGACTGAATAGTCATCATCTACAAAGATGTAGACTATTCAGTCATAATTAAATGTTTCTTCTTTCAATTATAAATGATTTTGTTAATTTCTTAAACAATTGAAGTAATTTTAATAAAAGCTGTATCTTTTTTATGATTTGTACACAACAATGTCATCATTGTCTCAACTGATATAAATTCAGTGTCATAAAGATCTTTTGTAGAGGTTTCCACACTCCACACTTCCACACTATGGAACAAAAGTTCCAATAGAATTCAGTGCATTGGCTCCCTGTAACTTGTTTGAAGTCATCTGTCTCTCTAGGGAGTCTGTCAGGTATTTTTCATCCCTGTAAAGAGTTTTTCCCCAGGAACAAAATCAGGGATATCAGCTAGTAGTGCATAAAAAACTAAACCTTATTTAAGAACTAATAACAATCAATTTCAGAATGGACAATAATACAACTGACCACACCCTACAATCCAAATGAGAACCTAAAGCCTTTCACAGAGTACAGGACAGAGATAAATTCTCTTTATCTAACTGTATTGGCTAATGACTATTTGGATCATACAAATTTTGGTCCGTTTACTGTGGAAGTACCTGCCAATGTTACAAAACGTAAGTTTTTCTCAACTTCATATTAAAAACGATATAAACGATTAAATAGTTTGTTGACTAATGAATATTATGGCCAGTTTCACCACCTTCGGATAAGTGTCAGATAGCCTAAACGTAAGTTTTGTCTCTTTCTTACTTTATGTCAAGTGACAAAGACAAAAGTTGTAGATAGCTATCCGATACTTATTAGGAGGTGGTAAAACAGGCCCTTAAAATCTTAAATAATGTAGAAAATTAAAAAAACCAAAAGGGAAACACCAAATAAAAGTACATTGGCATATGCAACTTCGCTAAAAAAAACTAAAGCTACAATATAGCTTGCATTGAGGAGAAGGTTAAAGGATACATATTATCCCAGGAAATTAAGGAATTCCCAAGGGATTCTTAAAAATTACAAATCCGTGCATATTAAATCATAAGCTAAGACACTAAGGGCCTGTTTCACCACCTGATAAGTATCAGTTAGCTATCTACAACTTTTGTCTTAGTCACTTGACATAAAGTAAGAAAGTGACAAAGCTTATGTTTAGGCTCTCGGACACTTATCAGAAGGTGGTGAAACAGGTCCTACATAACTCCGAAAAGGTGCGTGCCGGGGATCGAACTTGGGCCCCCTGGAAAGGGAGGCCGAAGTCTTAACCACTAGGCTATCACCGTTCAAGTGCATCTAGCGCCTAATAATTATTCAAATTGCAGTAGGGGAAAAGCCACTCTTCGAAGAGCTATATTCCCTACTTAACGAGAACTACAATACAATTGAAAAGGCCCAGTTCTTGAACAAGAAGTCGCTGATAAAGAATTACTGGAACAGACGCGAGGACATTGACCTCAGGATAAAGGTAAACTATGCGATCTTATCTCAAAACTATTAACGAACACTAAGGGCCTGTTTCACCACCTTCTAGTAAGTGTTGGATAGCTTAAACGTAAGTTTTAGTCACTTTCTTACTTAAATGTCAAGTGACATAGACAAAAGTTGTGAATTAAAGCTATCTGACAGTGTCGGATACACTTATCAGGAGGTGGTGAAACAGGCCTTAATATTTCAAGAGAAAATTTAAACTTTAAAAAAAATTAACACTAAGGGCCGGTTTCACCACCTTCTGATAAGCATCGGATAGCTTTTATCTTTGTCACTTGACATAAAGTTAGAAAGTAACAAAACTTACATTTAGGCTATTCGTCACTTATCAGATCGAGTACTGTGGCAAAATGCTAAAAATGAGATCCTTATGGTGCAATTTCATCCTGTCTGCCAAAACGTCCGCTGCTGGCTATAGATCTCTTGTATGGACGTTCACACGCCGCGATCTTGTGCCGCTTGTATCGAGCGGCTCCGTGCTACTCATCTAATGTCGTCGGTCCACCTAGTGGAGGGTTTTCAGTATATATCTTGACATTCTTATGTTACAGCCCAAGGTACGAAACTTTACTTGCACGAGTTTGAAACATTTCGATACCAGAAATTTCAATTGTCGTAAAGGACATGGACATGCCTGTCCTTTACGACAATTGAAATTTCTGGTATCGATTTCATTTCACTTCAAAGTACACTGTACATTTTTTGAACGTCCATCAATTTTACAAGTAGGTACATGAAAGTGAGGTACTAATTAATACTATTGACGACAAATTAAAGCTATTGTAATTTTTTTTTCATTAATTTGTTTATTAACCCCCGACGCAAAAACGACGGGGTGTTATAAGTTTGACGTGTCTCTCTGTGTGTGTGTGTATGTGTGTGTGTGTGTGTATGTGTGTGTGTGTCTGTCTGTTCCCCTGTAGCGCTCAAACGGGTGGACTGATTTGAATGCGGGTTTTTTTGTTTGTAAGGTGAATTACTCGAGAGTGTTGTTAGCTATGTTTGATGAAAATCGATCCAAGATGGCCGCCGCTACAAAATGGCGGATCACATATTTTTTTCACAACTCCCTTAATATGGGTATCAAATGAAAGGGCTTGACTAGTAGAATAGCACTATTGCAAATCCAAGATGGCCGCCGACACAAAATGGCGAATGTCGGGGGTTTTTTAATTTTTAATTTATACTTGTTTACAGAGTGTAATAAACGTGATGTACAACGAATGGCTGGGCGGCTGGGCGAGCCTGCTGACGGGGAAGTTAGCTGACTCGGCACTCAGAGACAAAGTGATAGCACACGTTGACACCGTTGTATCGGATTGGGGGTAAGCTTTTACATGTTTACTATCGCTATCACTACATAATATAAAACAAAGTCCCCCCCATCCCTTTTTTTCTCTCTCTTCTATCTGCGATCAGTCCCTGGACTATCAACAGATTTGGGGTTTGAAGTGTTCACAATTTAGGCTTTACACATCCACCGATGTGACATCCCTTCAAGATAAGGTGCACTATATTATGCTGGCCAATCTTATCCTCTTAAGGCGGAACGTCCTATTTTTATGACACTCAAGTCTCTGTTTGTAGGCCTCAAGTGACCTATTTCCTCCTTTACCACTTTTTTAAAACAGTCTTCCACCGCGTCTGTCCGTCTGTTCGCGATAAACTCAAAAACTACTGAACGGATTTTCGTGTGGTTTTCATCAATAGACAGAGTGATTGAAGAGGAAGGTTTTTGTTTGAAGTTTAGCCGATGCCCGCGACTTCGTTCTCGGTGGAACTCTTTTCTGGGATGATAAGTATCCTTGTAATTGCAGTCTGTATTCTGGAGACGAAGTCTCCAGAATACAGACTTCCCCTATTTACAGGTCCCGATAGGAGTAGCGATATAACTCTTAAAGGACGCCGTTCCCGAGAACTCAAAAATCTTTAGTTCCATTGGCTGTAAACATGGAATCAATTTTTCAAAATCCCATTTTAGTATGGCTTAGTGCTTAGATGAACTGAAACAATTGAGTATTTATTAGACCCAGTCAAGAAATTAAAAAAAATATATGATTTAGCTAATTACTTTGTACTTTTCGCCTCTCTCGGCACTAGGAACGGCATTCCGAACAAGTGGTAGGTTCAATTGACGATTCAAAAGTGCTTGTAAAAGTTTATTTGAAAAAAAAAAACTTTTCTATTCTATTCTGTTCTAACTTTGTTCTTTAACTTTTGCGTATAGCTATATCCGAATTACTAATTCCGTGGAATTCTGACGTTTCGTAATGTTACCAGAGATAAAACAATTTCCACAAAAAAGATAAAAAATTCAAAACTTATGCAAATACAAATCAACTGCCGCATGTAGATATGACAAATGCCTGACAGACACTTCATGGTGATAATGTCATTCGACATCCATTTCTGAATAAATTTTTTCAATGTGCTTCTTTTGTTTTCTATTGCTGTTAGTGTGCACTTTCTAGTTTCCACTCTTGGTGTTTTCTATTTTAAGGCGAAACGAGTAATATTATTACGCGGCATAAGGCGTTTTATGATGACAGGGAATTAAAGTAGTTTGGGGTAAAATCGTACTTCGTAGATGTTAACCCATACAAATAACTCATCTGTAAATGACAATGACAGCTGTCAGAATTCCGCGGAATTAGTAATTCGGGTATAGTTGACTGGGAAACTTAACATTTCAGGTTCATAAAGCTAACCTCGAAGCAGAAAGTGCTCCTTTACAATGTTCTACAGAGCAGTATGTCACTGTCCACACAGCAAATCAAATCCTGTATACGAAAGATTCTCACCCAACACGGCAGCCCCGACGAAGTCAGACAAGTGTTGACCACCTGCGAAAGTTGCAGTAAAGAGTTTAGACATTTGAACGAATTGTGTTTCCAATGTTTGTCGGATTGCTTCGCGAAGATCCACCATTTCTCTGTAGTGGACGGAATCAAAGCGTTCACTGAAGCCGCAAACCGAATCAAAGAAAGCGACGAGTGGACAGCGTTGAAGAAAGCGAAACGATATCCTGTTATACTTATTGTGGACGAGGTGAATACTTTTTTTTTTTAATAGCTTTTCACCCGCAGTATCTCTCATTGTCAGCCTGAGAATCGCAACCTGAGTGTGGTTTAAAGTAACGCGCACTTAAAGATGTCCCGACGCCTCATAACTTAGTGTTTGAACTTATCTTCGCCGATGCGCATGTAGACTGTTTCTACACTGCCATGCAAAATGCCAAACGGTGCACATCCCTGGTGCGCAGGGTCCGGGCTGGCTGCAATTGCATCCTGAATGCATTTGCTGGCAGGTTTGATTGTCAGAACCTGAACCATTGTCATGTGGTACACGTGCTGACAAATCAAGCCTGTCTTAGGTAAGGTGTTTAGGATTCGTGTGTCTTTACTAACAACTTCTGTGTATGTATGTATCTTTAAAAATATGGCCGAAATATAATTATTATGATTTTTTTTTATTTTTTTTTAGTTTTTAGCGCTTGAAAGTTTGTACATCTTAGTATAATTTATATTATACGCTTTGTTAGGTATACTATAATCACGGTCCACGACAAACGGATGAAAGCGCGGGGTAAGCAGCTACTGGCGTCATCTGTTATGTCTATCCGAAACTAGCTTAAAATTCAAGTTTAGCCGCGCGAACGTCGTCGCTTCTCGATTTTTTTTCGTGTATAAAATTGTAGCCTATGTCACCCGGACCATAACAACGAATCAATTGACACTTCATTCATCAAAATCGGCCCAGTAGTTTAGGCGCCACGGTGGAACACACAGAATCTCATACAAAAATTGGATACAAACGTCAAACATACATATACATATACTGCTAAAATCATAACCTTTCCTTTTGGTTTTGCCGTAGTTGGGTAAAAACAACATGATTTAGGAGTATGTAGTTTTAATTTAAGAAATAAGATTTAAATCTCAGTAATAAATATTAGTTTAAAGATTATTTTACATTGACAGCGCTCGCTATGCTGCCGGCCGCTGCCATCCCGGTGTGAATTGAGCCTTATGAATTCGTGCCAAAATAATTTGCTTCAATAACGCGTTGTTCAAAACCAGTCCCGCATACGTACCTACTTACTTATAGTAATAGTGGTCTCACATTCAGCTTCCTTGAGAGTGGATTCGGTAATTTGAACTTTCTCTCAAGCAGCAGTCGTGGCCGAGCGGTTAAGGCGTCTGACTAGAAATCAGATTCCCTCTGGGAGCGTAGGTTCGAATCCTACCGACTGCGAATTTATTTTTATTAACTTCTTAATTAAAAAAATTACTAAGGAATAAATAATTTGTACCTACATCTTTTATTAAAAAAAAGGATTTTTGTATGTGTATCGATTTTTAAAGTAAAACACTTTAGTGACCAATAAATAAAATTAGTTATTTATTTTGAGGTTTCAAAAATTAAAATCGTCTTAATATGTATTTAATCATTTAATATATTGAATTGAAAACGAGCTCCGACGATATAGTCTTAACTTTTTTGGCCAACTTTTTTCAGCAGTGTCGGAAAAATATGAACGAGGTGTCGTTCGATTCGGAATAGCATGTAGATGATTTTTGAAAAAATCAAGTTCCGCTTGCAAAAATTGCAAAAGTTAATTGACTAAAAAAAAGGAGGGTTTCGTTTTTTGCAAATATCTCAAAAATTTATTGAGACGGAATTTTAAACTTTACGACTATTGATATACAGTGTAAAATTGAATGTACTGGCACGATATATGATTTTGAAAAGTTTGGCACGCGTTTTCGTCCCACAAGGCCGTTCTTTTGATAATACATTTTAGCCCAAGAGCCCACGACGGCCTGATCTTCGTTATCTATACTAATAAATAAAATTGAAGTGTCTGTCTGTAATATCGAAATAACTACCTCATATTAAGCTCATATGGTTATTTGAACGATACTATAACCGAATCACACGTTTTTAAAATTTTTGTCTGTCTGTCTGTCTGTCTGTCTGTCTGTCTGTCTGTCTGTCTGTCTGTCTGTCTGTTTGAACGGGCTAATCTTTGGAACGGCTCAACCGATTTTGACGGGACTTTCACATACAAGTAGAGAATTAACCAGGGAGTAACATAGGCTACTTTTTTAACCGACTTTCAAAAAAGGAGGAGTTGTGTTTTTCTACCTATGTACACCGATATCTCCGAGATTTCTGAACCGATTTGCGTAATTTTTTTTTTAATCGATAGAGAAACATTGCGACACTGTCCTACAAAAAATTTGGATTTTAACTCCTCAATCCTGATGCTGTAGGGGATCTGATCCCCAAAACTAATGGGATTTAGGCACTGTCGGTTATTTAAATTGATATTGGGGATACCAATTAAATACTTTATTGTTGAATGACCTCGAGTAGGTACATGTCCAACTCCTCAACCCTGATGCTGTAAGGAATTGCATTCCGAAATCGTAAGGATCCCACGGAATTTTTCCGTTTTGTGGACGGGTTACTACTTACTACAGATAGGATACTTTTTGTTCTGGAAAATCAAAGTTCCCACGAGATTTTTACAAACCTAAATACACACGGGCGAAGCCGTGGGCATCATCTAGTTTTAATATAAAAGTTGAAAGTTTCTCTGTGTATGTCGCAAACACAGATAAAATCGACCAGTGACTATGAAGTTGGGATCATGGTTACTTTGGGAGATAACAGTATTGCTTGTACTTTTACTACCCCCTACCAGACTTTAGTTGCTATCCCCTACCAGACGCCCTTAAAGTTTAAAAGTTCAAGGGTGTCTGGCAGGGGGTAGCAACTGTAATAAGTGTCCGGCACGCGGCAATGCATGACGTGATTTTTAATACTATTCCGAAGAAAAAAAAATTGACTTTATACTTTGACGTAAGATTTTTTATACCTTTATTACAAGTCACGGCAAATAAGTCGACCGGTGACCTTCAATGCGCAGAAGTCGAAAATGAGGTATCTCGGGGTGTGAGGGGGTCGCGGGGAAGGCGGGGGGATCGTTCGTAAGCACTGATTAGCTCTCGCGGATCCCTCGTAAGCGCGGATTGGCTCTCCAATCGTATTCGTACCACCACATCACTAAGGGCAATATTTAGATTAAAAATGACGGACAGTTGTAAACCCTATTTTAAGAAATATAATATTTTGACCATGCCATGTATATATATTTATGAGACTATCATTTTTATTAAACAAAACTTAAATTTGTATGAAAACCTCAGAAGTAAAAGGCATGTGCTGAAACTGCGGCACCCTCCTAGTAGAACTCTTGTATAATCACTTGCCCAAATATATAATTGAAACACGAGAACTTCCTTTATTTAAGAGAAAATTAAAAAAACTACTGTTAGAAAAGACATATTATTCGATTAATGATTACCTTGTAGAGAAGTTTTAGTTTTATTTTAATTTTTGACATTTGTAATATGTACTATTATTGAAATTTTTATTTTATTTTGTGACTGTGTGTATTTAATATGACTAACTTAAAACTTATTAATTTAATTGAAATTATCAAAACTATGTACACTTTGTTAGGTACATCATAAAATATTGCATGCCAATAGGCAGAATTTGGCTGTACCTTTTTGTTTTTGTAACATCTCCACTGTTTACCCATATTCGCAATAAAGAAATTTGAATTTGAATTTGAAAAAAATTCACTCGTACGACGCTGCGCGCACTTGAAGGTCACCGGTCGATTTACGTGTCGGAGGTTATACCTGTTATCTCCCAAAGTAACCATGATCTCAACTTCATACTCACTGATCGTTCGTCCCTGTGTCGGGGACAATACACAGAGAAACTTTCAGCTTTTATAAAATAACGAAGGTCTGGCCGTCCGCGTCGTGGGCTCTTGCTCTGTTTGTATGGTCGGTTGGGTTTCTCACGGGTGGTCTGTCGTTGCCAGATGCTGGACACATTTCCGTGGGAAACTCTGCCCATCCTGTCGCAGCAGCCCGTCTCGCGGATAGAGAACGTCCACTTCCTGTACCGCCTGTACAAGGAGCATCAGGACAGGATCGTCGACGGATACTTTGTTGCCGATTCTGACGTCGGCAGATACGTTATAAATCCGGGTAAGATTCGGTATTCAACTCGTATGTACATATCTATGTATGTACCTATATTCAGGGGCGTGCCCAGGGTTCAAACCCAGGGTATGAATTGGTTAATGGTTGCCTATTGTCTTAGATTCTTTCTGTTTAAGGAAACTATTTATAGGTTAGTGTTTTTCTCAGTGTAGCATGCAGTGTTTTTCTGCCTTTATAAAGTGCACGCCACTGTGTATATTGTATGTGTATAAAAAAGTGTGGCGTAGCGTACCTTGGCGGGGCCCCGTATAAAAATTTGTTTGGGGGCCCTTATGAAGGGTAAAGATTTCTCACAAAAGAAAAAAAAATGTTTGCATAAAATTAAAAGCAATATTTATTCATCATAATTATTTATCTGTCATTTTTTCTAAAATTTTTACAAACAATTCAATTTAAATAGGTATACTCTCCTTGCCTTTTTTTCGGCAAACTGATTTATTAAATCATTTATAGCTGATGATGACTTTAGTTTTTCTAAAAATTCTGCCTCTATTGTAAACATCATCATTACAGAAGCAGGATAAGGTTTAATATTAAAACTACTTAAATCAAACTATTATTAAAATATCTTTATTTATCACCCGCACAAACTTAATTAATATCGAATCACAGATTAGTTTAACTGAGATCTCTTTTCAAAATCTATTTTATACTAATTAATTTAATTACACTCAGCCAAGTCCAAAATGGCAGCACTTTATTCGATTAGGGTGTGATTGCTATCACAACCCTCAATCAAATATCACGACCTAGACGCGGAAGCATCTATTAGTCGGTTGAGTCTCTGGAGGAGACTGAAATCATGGCTTCGAAGTGCCCGTATTTATACCAATAATTCAAGATGGCGGTTCGGCGCCAATAAATGAATCAAATATCAGTTCATTCTAACATATTTCAACTATGAAATAATAATCTGTAAACCATTTCTAAAAATTCTAATTGAATTTCAACAATAATCTGACAGTTCGGCCGTCCTATATTTAACACGTCCCCGTGTTTCTCATCATTCACAGTAAAAGTTACTTTATTCATGTAGCGGGCGGTCTTGCCCATTGTCAATGTCACAGGCGTTTTGCCGTCGTTTCTAAGATCACGGGTGATTTTACCCTCACTTAGGTCATGGGCTGTCTGCCCTCAGTAAATTGCGGGCGGTCATGCCCTCAGTCAAGTCCGTCAATGTCGCTTTTAAACTGATAACTCAAAATAATTCATAACCGAACTCTCAGATTAAAAATTTAACTCGTGACTTCATAAATCAAAACTTTTAAAATCTGATTCGATTTTCACTTTTTAAATTACTTTTACTCTCATTTACAAAATAAAGCGAATCTACCACTGGTTCGGAATGCCGCGACCTAGCGAGAAGAACCAGTAAGAAACTCGGCGGCGTCTAACCTTTCAAAATAACTATCATCATTCATCTCAAGTGCGGGTATTTCATTATTCTGCGGGTATTTCTACAACTTTACTTCAAATTAATCACTTTCTTAATCAAACTAAACACAACTGTGTAGATGGCAAAGCAAAATCAAGGCAACGTGATTCGAATCCCACTTCTGAATTTGTAAACATCATCATTACAGAAGCAGGATAAGGTTTAATATTAAAACTACTTAAATCAAACTATTATTAAAATATCTTTATTTATCACCCGCACAAACTTAATTAATATCGAATCACAGATTAGTTTAACTGAGATCTCTTTTCAAAATCTATTTTATACTAATTAATTTAATTACACTCAGCCAAGTCCAAAATGGCAGCACTTTATTCGATTAGGGTGTGATTGCTATCACAACCCTCAATCAAATATCACGACCTAGACGCGGAAGCATCTATTAGTCGGTTGAGTCTCTGGAGGAGACTGAAATCATGGCTTCGAAGTGCCCGTATTTATACCAATAATTCAAGATGGCGGTTCGGCGCCAATAAATGAATCAAATATCAGTTCATTCTAACATATTTCAACTATGAAATAATAATCTGTAAACCATTTCTAAAAATTCTAATTGAATTTCAACAATAATCTGACACTATGGACAATTTTTTGGACATTTTGACATTTCTGAAATAAGCAAAAAGGGAAGTTTTTGTTAATTTTTGCTTACGCACGTCGGGGGCCCCCGTGGCTTGGGGGCCCCGTATAATTGATACGGCAGATACGCCGGTAGCTACGCCCCTGATAAAAAACCAATGAACCTATTTGGATGATTTTTTCACCATCGTAATCTACATACTTTCAGGAAGGTTTTAGTATATGACACACCTTGTTATCACTGTTATGTACGAAGTCACATGCATAAATGCACCCATATTTTTGATTGGTACACTGATTTCTTGGAGGTTGTGGACCTAAGTCGGTTGATTTTTTTCTAAAATATAGTTCGTTCACCGTAACGCTCGAGGCGAATGTTTCACGTTGCAGAGAGGAACCTGGAGCGCATGGAGCTGCGCATGAGCTCGTTCGTGCGCTACTGGTGCGCGACGTGGCGCGGACACATCGGCGAGCCGCCGCCGCCCGACCAGTTCCTCGACTACATCGCCTCCTCCGATGTCTTCTTGTACTGCGGGCACGGCGACGGGTGCCAGCTGGCGAAGGGCGCGGCGCACGGCGCCGGGGTGGAGGGCGCATGCGGCGCGCGAGGCGCCGCGCTGCTGTCGGGCTGCGGCTCCGTGCGCCTCAGCCGCGTGCCGGGCCGCGCGCCGGCCTCGGGCGCGCACCACCACTTGCACATCGCCTCCTGGTGAGTGTACTGCGGGCACGGCGCCGGGGTGGAGGGCGCGGCGCCGCGCTGCTGTCGGGCTGCGGCTCCGTGCGCCTCAGCCGCGTGCCGGGCCGCGCGCCGGCCTCGGGCGCGCACCACCACTTGCACATCGCCTCCTGGTGAGTGTACTGCGGGCACGGCGCCGGGGTGGAGGGCGCGGCGCCGCGCTGCTGTCGGGCTGCGGCTCCGTGCGCCTCAGCCGCGTGCCGGGCCGCGCGCCGGCCTCGGGCGCGCACCACCACTTGCACATCGCCTCCTGGTGAGTGTACTGCGGGCACGGCGCCGGGGTGGAGGGCGCGGCGCCGCGCTGCTGTCGGGCTGCGGCTCCGTGCGCCTCAGCCGCGTGCCGGGCCGCGCGCCGGCCTCGGGCGCGCACCACCACTTGCACATCGCCTCCTGGTGTGTGTACTGCGGGCACGGCGCCGGGGTGGAGGGCGCGGCGCCGCGCTGCTGTCGGGCCGCGGCTCCGTGCGCCTCAGCCGCGTGCCGGGCCGCGCGCCGGCCTCGGGCGCGCACCACCACTTGCACATCGCCTCCTGGTGAGTGTACTGCGGGCACGGCGCCGGGGTGGAGGGCGCGAGCGGCGCGCGCGGCGCCGCGCTGCTGTCGGGCCGCGGCTCCGTGCGCCTCAGCCGCGTGCCGGGCCGCGCGCCGGCCTCGGGCGCGCACCACCACTTGCACATCGCCTCCTGGTGAGTGTACTGCGGGCACGGCGCCGGGGTGGAGGGCGCGTGCGGCGCGCGCGGCGCCGCGCTGCTGTCGGGCTGCGGCTCCGTGCGCCTCAGCCGCGTGCCGGGCCGCGCGCCGGCCTCGGGCGCGCACCACCACTTGCACATCGCCTCCTGGTGAGTGTACTGCGGGCACGGCGCCGGGGTGGAGGGCGCGGCGCCGCGCTGCTGTCGGGCTGCGGCTCCGTGCGCCTCAGCCGCGTGCCGGGCCGCGCGCCGGCCTCGGGCGCGCACCACCACTTGCACATCGCCTCCTGGTGAGTGTACTGCGGGCACGGCGCCGGGGTGGAGGGCGCGGCGCCGCGCTGCTGTCGGGCCGCGGCTCCGTGCGCCTCAGCCGCGTGCCGGGCCGCGCGCCGGCCTCGGGCGCGCACCACCACTTGCACATCGCCTCCTGGTGAGTGTACTGCGGGCACGGCGCCGGGGTGGAGGGCGCGTGCGGCGCGCGCGGCGCCGCGCTGCTGTCGGGCTGCGGCTCCGTGCGCCTCAGCCGCGTGCCGGGCCGCGCGCCGGCCTCGGGCGCGCACCACCACTTGCACATCGCCTCCTGGTGAGTGTACTGCGGGCACGGCGCCGGGGTGGAGGGCGCGTGCGGCGCGCGCGGCGCCGCGCTGCTGTCGGGCTGCGGCTCCGTGCGCCTCAGCCGCGTGCCGGGCCGCGCGCCGGCCTCGGGCGCGCACCACCACTTGCACATCGCCTCCTGGTGAGTGTACTGCGGGCACGGCGCCGGGGTGGAGGGCGCGTGCGGCGCGCGCGGCGCCGCGCTGCTGTCGGGCTGCGGCTCCGTGCGCCTCAGCCGCGTGCCGGGCCGCGCGCCGGCCTCGGGCGCGCACCACCACTTGCACATCGCCTCCTGGTGAGTGTACTGCGGGCACGGCGCCGGGGTGGAGGGCGCGGCGCCGCGCTGCTGTCGGGCTGCGGCTCCGTGCGCCTCAGCCGCGTGCCGGGCCGCGCGCCGGCCTCGGGCGCGCACCACCACTTGCACATCGCCTCCTGGTGAGTGTACTGCGGGCACGGCGCCGGGGTGGAGGGCGCGGCGCCGCGCTGCTGTCGGGCTGCGGCTCCGTGCGCCTCAGCCGCGTGCCGGGCCGCGCGCCGGCCTCGGGCGCGCACCACCACTTGCACATCGCCTCCTGGTGAGTGTACTGCGGGCACGGCGCCGGGGTGGAGGGCGCGGCGCCGCGCTGCTGTCGGGCCGCGGCTCCGTGCGCCTCAGCCGCGTGCCGGGCCGCGCGCCGGCCTCGGGCGCGCACCACCACTTGCACATCGCCTCCTGGTGAGTGTACTGCGGGCACGGCGCCGGGGTGGAGGGCGCGTGCGGCGCGCGCGGCGCCGCGCTGCTGTCGGGCTGCGGCTCCGTGCGCCTCAGCCGCGTGCCGGGCCGCGCGCCGGCCTCGGGCGCGCACCACCACTTGCACATCGCCTCCTGGTGAGTGTACTGCGGGCACGGCGCCGGGGTGGAGGGCGCGTGCGGCGCGCGCGGCGCCGCGCTGCTGTCGGGCTGCGGCTCCGTGCGCCTCAGCCGCGTGCCGGGCCGCGCGCCGGCCTCGGGCGCGCACCACCACTTGCACATCGCCTCCTGGTGAGTGTACTGCGGGCACGGCGCCGGGGTGGAGGGCGCGGCGCCGCGCTGCTGTCGGGCCGCGGCTCCGTGCGCCTCAGCCGCGTGCCGGGCCGCGCGCCGGCCTCGGGCGCGCACCACCACTTGCACATCGCCTCCTGGTGAGTGTACTGCGGGCACGGCGCCGGGGTGGAGGGCGCGTGCGGCGCGCGCGGCGCCGCGCTGCTGTCGGGCTGCGGCTCCGTGCGCCTCAGCCGCGTGCCGGGCCGCGCGCCGGCCTCGGGCGCGCACCACCACTTGCACATCGCCTCCTGGTGAGTGTACTGCGGGCACGGCGCCGGGGTGGAGGGCGCGGCGCCGCGCTGCTGTCGGGCCGCGGCTCCGTGCGCCTCAGCCGCGTGCCGGGCCGCGCGCCGGCCTCGGGCGCGCACCACCACTTGCACATCGCCTCCTGGTGAGTGTACTGCGGGCACGGCGCCGGGGTGGAGGGCGCGTGCGGCGCGCGCGGCGCCGCGCTGCTGTCGGGCTGCGGCTCCGTGCGCCTCAGCCGCGTGCCGGGCCGCGCGCCGGCCTCGGGCGCGCACCACCACTTGCACATCGCCTCCTGGTGAGTGTACTGCGGGCACGGCGCCGGGGTGGAGGGCGCGGCGCCGCGCTGCTGTCGGGCCGCGGCTCCGTGCGCCTCAGCCGCGTGCCGGGCCGCGCGCCGGCCTCGGGCGCGCACCACCACTTGCACATCGCCTCCTGGTGAGTGTACTGCGGGCACGGCGCCGGGGTGGAGGGCGCGGCGCCGCGCTGCTGTCGGGCCGCGGCTCCGTGCGCCTCAGCCGCGTGCCGGGCCGCGCGCCGGCCTCGGGCGCGCACCACCACTTGCACATCGCCTCCTGGTGAGTGTACTGCGGGCACGGCGCCGGGGTGGAGGGCGCGGCGCCGCGCTGCTGTCGGGCCGCGGCTCCGTGCGCCTCAGCCGCGTGCCGGGCCGCGCGCCGGCCTCGGGCGCGCACCACCACTTGCACATCGCCTCCTGGTGAGTGTACTGCGGGCACGGCGCCGGGGTGGAGGGCGCGGCGCCGCGCTGCTGTCGGGCCGCGGCTCCGTGCGCCTCAGCCGCGTGCCGGGCCGCGCGCCGGCCTCGGGCGCGCACCACCACTTGCACATCGCCTCCTGGTGAGTGTACTGCGGGCACGGCGCCGGGGTGGAGGGCGCGTGCGGCGCGCGCGGCGCCGCGCTGCTGTCGGGCTGCGGCTCCGTGCGCCTCAGCCGCGCGCCGGGCCGCGCACCGGCCTCGGGCGCGCACCACCACTTGCACAATAAAATAAAAAAATAAAAATAAAATTCTCTACTTATAATCTTATTAATTTTCAGTCCAATGGTGATCGGCATGCTGTGGGAAGTGACAGACTTGGAAGTGGACAAGGTAGTGACCACGCTGCTGTCTCTGTACGTGCCGTCGGACGCGCCCGTGCATTGGAAGTACGTAGGAAAGGCCAAATGGAGCCAAGGATTGATAGGTGAGTATTTTTTTTATACTACACCTGCTCTGAAAGTACCTTCTGGTTTTTCTCATATCGAAAGTCAAAGTACGTCATTACTGTCAAACAAATAGGCGGGACGAAAAAATATATGGAATTTCATTGTTAACGCGCTAGAGCGGAAGTTCCATTTATGAAATTCCATTACTAACGTGCTTTTTTCTTTTTAATTTTTGATCAAATCCGATCAGTACATGAAAAAAAACCTATGTCGACAAACACGACGTAAAAAGCACCCAATAAATAACAACCGTCACGGTAGGCGGCGCTGATGTCGCTATGTCACCGGGCAGGACCGGGGTCTGCTAGTTTAAATATATTTAATTTTAATTATTATAATTACATATGAACATAAAATAAAAGTAAAAAATACAAAATAGATTTTTTTTCGCGCTATTTTCTTTTTATTTTGCGAGTCGCTTTCTTTTGTTTTACCTATCCAAATTTTCAATTTATAAAATTACAAGTAGCTATTATGGAAGTCAAAGTGTCTAGTAGTGATAGTGAAGATTTGATGACGCCGCCCAACGCCGCCAGAATTAAAAATATGTGGCTAAGTAGTTATTTTTATATTGAAAATCTTTTACCCAAGATATCTAAAGATAGATAGAAATAGTTACAACAAAGCATATGAAGAAGAAGACAATGGAAACCCAACCTCTTCTTCTGATTGATTTACGGTAATAATTTTAATATTTTTGATTATTTTATTATTTTCCTCGCAGGTGTAGTATAAAGCACTATGTATCCCTTCGGGAGAAAGTGCGATTCCTCTCGGGCGTATTGCGGCCCTACGGCCTACGGCCTCGGGCCTCAAACTACACCCTCGTAGTAATCGGTCACTTTCTCCCGTCGAGGAACAATGTACTATTATACTACACCTGCTCGGAAAGTACCTTCTGGTTTTTCTCCTATCGACGGTCAAAAGTACGTCATTACTGTCAAACAAATATGCGGTGCGAAAAGAACTATGAGATTTCATTGTTAACGCGCTAGAGCGGAAATTCCATTTATGAAATTCCATTACTAACGTGCTTTTTTCTTTTTAATTTTTGATAAAATCCGATCAGTACATGAAAAAAAACCCATTTCGACAAAAGACGACATAAAAAGCACCTATCCTACTAATATTATAAATGTGAAAGTGTGGATGTTTGGATGTTTGGATGTTTGGATGTTTAGATGTTTGGATGTTTGGATGTTTGTTACTCAATCACGCCGCAACTACTGAACCGATTTGGCTGAAATTTTGAATGGAGATAGCTTATGCCCTGACTTAAAACATAGGCTACTTTTTATCCCGGAAAAGTATTCCTGTGGGACTAAAATAGATATAGACTTCCAAAAACGCGATAGATGGAGTTGACTGTTCTTAGGTAAATCACGCTCACATAGCACATTATTACAATAGTTGCATGCATCTGTATGCGTATGCACTTTTTATGCTGGAAAAATCTACAGTTCCCACGGGATTTTGATAAAAACGAAATATATATCTACAGCTATAGGTAGATTACTATAGCAAACTTCCTTGAAAGTAGGTATAAAGTTTGGAAAAGGGAGCGGGAACGGGAGCTGGAAATCCACGATTCCCTTGGGATTTGTGAAAAACCGAAATTCACGCGGGCGAAGCCGCGGGCAGAATCTAGTAATAAAATAAATAAGTAACCGACACGGTAGATGGCGCTGATGTCGATATGTCATCGAGCACGACCGGGGTCCGCTATTTTAAATAAATTCAATTTTAATTAATACAATTAAATATAAAGTAAAAGTAAAAAATAGAAAATATAAATTTTTCGCGCTATTTTCTTTGTATTTTGTGAGTCGCTTTCTTTTGTTTTACCTATCCAAATTTTCAATTTATAAAATTACAAATAACCTTAGGGAACTCGAAGTGTCTAAGTAGTGAGCCGCCCAACGCCGCCGGAATTAAAAATATGTGGCCAAGCAGTTATTGTTATATTGAAAATCTCTTAACCAAGATATCTAGAAATAGATAAAAATAGATACAACAAAGCATATGAAGATTTCTTACAATGGAAACCCAACGTCTTTTTCTGATTGATTTCCGGTAATAATTTTAATATTTTTGATTATTTTATTATTTTCCTCGTAGATGTAGTATAAAGCACTATGTATCCCTTCGGGAGAAAGTGCGATTCCTCTCGGGTGTATTGCGGCCCTACGGCCTACTGCCTCGGGCCTCAAACTACACCCTCGTAGTAATCGGTCACTTTCTCCCGTCGTGGAACAATGTACTATTAATTTCAAATAATAATTTACACGTGCGCTCGCACGCACGCACGCACGCACGCAAACACAAACACACGCACAGGCACATACACGCGTAGGCACACACACACACGCACGCACACACACACGTGTTCGAGAGATCTGAAAGTAACGTATTATTTCAGACACGAATGTGGAGCCAAAGAGCCAGCTGAGCGCGGAGCGGGACCTGCTGGTGGCGGTGAGCCGCGCGCGCGACGCCACCGGCTTCGCGATGATCGCCAGCAGCCTGGTGGCGCGCGGCCTGCCCCTCAGGATTAGCGAACAGTGAGTTCGGTTCTCCGTTAATTATGAGTAGTGGCTTCACACGGGTAGTTTATTGCAATTTTCACAGGTATCTCTAATTTTTTTGACGTGAGATTATAAATCGATGACAGCTGACCGCACGCACGAAAAAGCGTGACTCATTGTCAAGTACCGCCTAGTCGAGCGTGCAAGCGAGAGCGCGAGGCAATGTTTTCTTATTACATTATCACGTAAAATTATCGTCCGTAAACAGACTATATACACAACCAATATTTTTTTAAATAAAATATAGTCTATGTCACTAAGGAATAATGTAGTTTTCTACTGCTGAAAGAATTTTCAAAATCGATCCAGTAGATCCAGAGATTACGCCCTACATCCTCACAAACTTTACCTCTTTATAATATTAGTATAGACTAACTAATGCCCGCAACTTCGTCCGAGTGGATTCATCATATTATAAATCTCATAAAAACTTTCAATCCCTATTTCACCCCCTTAGGGTTCTTATTTTCAAATGTACTTTCTTAGCGGATGTCTATGTACTTTCTTAGCTATTTGCATGCCAAACAGCCCGATCGGTTCAGTGGTTTGAGTTGTGCGTTGATAGATCAGTCAGTCAGTCAGGCAGTCACCTTTTCCTTTTATATATTTAGACTAGCTGGTGGATTTAGATTTAAAAAATTACGACCACTTATCACCCCCATCCCTATTTGACTTCCTTGGGGGTCAAATTGCCGAAAATTTTGAAACACGTGTTTTACGCTTTAAACATTTTTAAACAAAAGCTCAAATACCAATTGTCATGAAAATACCTAAATAACAGCTTTTCATACAAATTTTCATCCCCTATTTGGATTCCCGAAAATCCCGGGGGTGGAATTCCCGAAAAACCTGAGATTTATTTATTTTTGACTGGAAGCTCAAATACCGATTTTCTTGGATATAACTTGAAAAATATTCATCAATGATCAACTTTCATTTATATTTTCATCCCCTATTTAATCTACTTAGGGATGGAATTTCTGATGAGTTTTTACTGCACATTTACTAATTGGTCAATAGTTAATAAATTTTGTTTTAATACATTTAACTATTAGTTTAAAATATTATTTTTATCAAATTGATGATAGTTGAGTGAGAATCGATTTTTTAATGACTATTTAATGGTATAGTCGTAGTTTGCGAGACATTTAATAACAGTCAAATGTTTCTTCTTTCCAGGTAAACTGTGTGAGACTGACTATACAAAAATTGTAAATAAAAAATATTCCAATGTCATTTAAACATTTTATTAAAATGAAATCACAATAAAAGTTAATAATACACTAAATATTTGTTTTCTTTCTATTCGATCCTTGTGACCAAAGTTTGTCGTAGTGAGCGTTTAGTAATGAATATTGTGGCAAATTCTGTAGTGGTTGATTGGTTGTGTACAACAGAATTGGCCACAATGTGGCTAATTCTGTTGTACACATTCTCTAAATCTAAACTAAAGTGACAGGGCTAAATATTATATTCCTATCTCTTTCACAATGCTCCCTGCAGAAAAGGATAGCACTATTTTTAAACCTGTCAATTTAGTTTAGAGAATTGTGTACAACAGAATTAGCCACAATATTGTTAGATTAAGCCCTTGACTAAAATCAACGTGCGAAGTGTGACCACTGTGATCGGAATGAGTTTCCGAAGATGAGATTGTTAGCAATTATGATTAAGAGCGCGCCATGACGGAGGTGTGGTGTTGCGGGGGCGGGCGCGGGGACGGCGGCGCGCGGCGGCGGCGGCGCGACGCGGGCGGCGTGCGCTCCTTGATCTCCGCCTGGCGCTGGACGCTCTGGAAAATATTAAAAAACATGATTATATAACACAACATATTCTCATCAAATAAAACGCTTTGTAGTAATGTTCCTTGTGTAGGATTCAACCCCGAATCCGCCTGGCTAGCGACCACACTTCAGCCGTTATCTGCCGCAAAGCATCCGAGTGTTCCGGCAGCGAGCTGAAAAGCCAGTCCCCTTCCTCAAAAGCCGGCAATGCATTAGTGGTTCCTCTGGTGCTGCTAATGTTCATGGGCAGCGGTAATCACTTAACATCAGGTGACCCGCTTGCTCAGTTGCCCGCTATTCCTATTAAAAAAAAAAATAATAAATAAACAATCCTTACTAATATTATAAATGCGAAAAGTAACTCAGTCTCTTATGCTTTCACGGGTAAACCGCTAAACCGACTTTAGCAATATTTGGTACAGAATTAGCTAAACCTTCGAATTCGAGGATATATTTTGTCGCAAAAAAAGGCTTAAAGAGGTTGAAATAGGGGATGAAAGTTTCCACGCCAGCTATTTTTGGAACCGTTGGGACAAGACCTCTCGCTGCCCGTAGTGGTCAAGGCCATGGTGGACAGTGAGAGGGCTTGGGAAGCAATGGTCTCCTTTAGCGAAATTGTTATGTCGCTAAAGGAAGCAGCGGAGCGGTTGAGAGAGGAAGCCGTGGATGCTCATCCGCTCCGTCGCAAGAGAGCTGGGCGCAGGCGAGCTGCACATGACCGTCGCCTGCCCCCTTGAGCAGGACCTCCGGGCGATAGACACGGGGAGTCTGTCGCTCGCGGGAGAATAGGTCCTCGAGTTGGAAGGAGCGCCATGTGTTCCTGGTGCTCCTTAAAATGCGTAAGGGATCCATGTAATCCCAGAGTTAGGCCTGCTATTTCGGGTGCTTTTGCTGGGTGCAGTAGTGTACGAAAGTGTTCCTGCACCCAGCAAACCAAAAGACGAGACGGAACACCGTGGGGTTTTAGTTGGTAAAGTCCAACATAACCACCGTGCTTCCCCGGACACGGTGGTATCCATGACGGATTTCCCCACGTAAAAAAAAAAAAAGGGGATGAAAGTTTATATGAGATTTGTAAGGATCGACGCGGACTACGTCGCTGGCATAAGCTGGCATCAATAAAACAACAATTGCCGTATTTCAAAAACACAAATAAATTGTTTAATTTTATTACCGATCCTCTCATTCTCCTCCTCAGGGTCTGGTTTTGTGCATTAACTTGCGTTCTAGAGTTATTCTAGAGTAATTATTATTAGTAGGTATTACTGTCAATATTGAGTATGGGAAAATGAACTGAGGGTCTGCCGCCATTGTTTTACACCTAATGTGAAGATCGCAAACCTCTCTGTTTGGATGACACTGTATTGGACACTTTGCCACAATAGCACAGAATATATAATAGTACTACGACAATAGGCTAAAAAGCATAGTTGCAACAAAAATACAATACATATTATGCAGCGAATCACAACTTTCCTGTAAAGAAGTAGCACTCTTTTAAAAGCTGTTTCTCCAAAATAATAGGCCACGAGCCATGAAGTTTCGTACACCCTGCAATAGGGTATACGAAACTTCATGGCTCAAACCTACCTCATCAAATTTAATAAGGTCAACCATTTCGGTAATCTTCTTTTCCAAGCCTTTGATGTAGAGACGCGCGTTGGTCGCATTGATGTCCAATGATTTGCCCAATAGTTTCAGTAAGGGCAGAGAGTCGCACTCTGAGGAGCTGCAAATTAGAAAATTTACAGAGTAAAGTAATGTATAAGGCGTGAGGTGAGGGCTACAGTTGAGTTGGCCTTCGCCTAATACTTGAGCCTACAGAGTGCTTAGTCTAAGATTGGAGCACTCGAAAACGAACTCGAAAACTATTGATCGATTTCAGAGTAAAATAGACCTAAAATGACTTGTATTAAGGTTTGAGTTTGCCAATACATTCAGCATTCGAACACAACGAGCGCCCCAAGCAGAAATGTAAAATACATATTAGAACTATGGAATTACGACTTTAAAATACGAGTATTTGAGTTCATTTTGCTCTGAATTCACTTGTGATTCGATCAATAGTTTTCGAGTTCGTTTTCGAGTGCTCTGATCTTAGACTAAGCACTCAGTTGAGTTGGCCTTGGCCTAATACTTGACTTGGTGAGTAAATGCAGGAAAGCGCAGCCCATCGAAGAGGAAGACTTGAGTTGGGAAGTTTACCAAGATAGGCTATGATCCGTTTTAAATTGATTAAGGGTCTCTTTCAACACCTGATAATTATCGGATAGTCATTCACAACTTTTGTCTTTGTCACTTGACAGTTGACACAAAGTAAAAAGTGACAAAACTTACATTTAGTCTATTCGACACTTGAGCGTTTCGGTTGACGGTCACCAATAATAATTATGGTTTACGAGTGAAGACCTCATTAGCCCAGTGGCTTGCTTATTCGGCTGCAGATCCTGAGGAACTGGGTTCAAGTCCCGGGTTGGGCGCCAAAATAGTTATTGGGCTTTTCTATATATCAATTTATGGCTGCGACTGACGCGCGTGTGGTTCGCGTTTGCATAGCGTCTGCCGTGTGCGCAGGCTTCTAACTTGTCGTTATAAGTATAAATTAAAAATCAAATAAACCCCCGACATTCGCCATTTTATGGTGGCGGCCATCTTGGATTTGCATAGTGCTATTCTACTAGTCAAGCTCTTTCATTTGATACCCAAATTTAGGGAGTTGTGAAAAATATGTAATCCGCCATTTTGTGACCGATTTTCATCAAACATAGCTAAAAACACTCCCGACTAATTCACCTTACAAAAAAAAACCGCATTCAAATCGGTTCACCCGTTTGAGCGCTACGGTGGAACAGACAGACACACACACACACAGACCCCGTCGTTTTAGCGTCGGGGGTTAAAAAGATACTAACAGCGCCAAAGTCTGCACCTCCCGCAACAGTGTAGACAGTACTTGGTCGGTCTTGTCGTAGGCTTCTCGAAGGTTCTCGTTGGCTGCGCGACGTTCCTCCAGAGTCCCTTTGAGGGTTTCGATGCTGTCTTGTTGTTTGTACAACTTCGCTTGATGTTTCGCGTGCTCATCCTCTGAAAGTAGGTGCACGATAATATAATTATAAAGTTGGGAGCGTCTTTGTTTTTTACTCGACTACGGCAAAGCAAAATGAAAGGGTTATGATTTTAGCAGTCTATGTAGTATGTTTGTATCCGATTTTTTGTTCCACCGTAACACCTAAACTACTGGGCCGATTTTGATGAATGAGGTGACAATTGATTCGTTGTTATGGTCGGTAACATGTATTTTTTTATTTCTAACCGACAATAAGTACAAATCGGTATTAATATTAAAAATTACATGTTTCTGGAATTTTGGAAATTCTACCCCCAAGTCGGCTAAATAGGGGATTTATTATTATTAATTAGTCCCTAATTAAGTCCCTGGCATCAGCTACCTGTCAGTGGATATGCGAATGTCAACTTGAGGCGTTTCCCCAGTATCCATGGGTATACTATGTGTAGTGCTTTATCAATATCAATATAGGATGCAAGGGCGTCGCCAGCCGATGGCTAAGGGGGGGGGGGGGGGGGGGGCAAGTTGATGATATTATAGTATGGGAAAAGTACAAAGTATTGTTGGTACAGTCCAGAGTTTTTAAAGCTGGTTACAAGCTCTTAATTTATTTTCGAAATTAGAATTTTTCATTGACCTCGTATCCATTTGCGCCAGGTTTAATTTAGATACTTAATGCAAAATATAGCATATCTATATTTTTTCAAATCTCTAGGGGGGGGCAGCTGCCCTGCCCTTACCTGGCGACGCCCATGATAGGATGTAGGCCTTACGGATACTAATCTGCAGCATGTTGACGTTGTCGCTGAGATGCTTTAGCTCGGCGCTGACCTCGTTGATGTAGTTGAAGAGCGCGTAGTTCTCCTCCTCGCGCCGCGTGAACTCCACGATCAGCTTGGCCACGTCGTCCTCTCCCGTGTACTCCTGCGGACAGCGGAACATAACACATCTACCTACCTGTTTTTTTTTTTGCCGCTGGGAAAATGCATAATTTACGCATCCCTTCCGGAAAGGAAGGGGATGTGAGACGCCCCGCGTCGTTCGAGACTACCCACTAAAAACCAAGCGGCGTGTAGTCTGTCATAACACAGCAAATGTCGATCACAATTCACAGAAAATTTCAAGTGACACAAGGCAGCAGTGCGAGTGATGTATGGGCAAGTGGAAGGGGGTGGTTAAGCAGTAAGGGCACAGTAAGGGTATATAATAGGTATATGCATTTAAATGTGTGTAAGCTTTGAAGATGTGAATATCTCTATTTATTCATTACAATTTTTTCATTTTAAGTATTACGCACCACAAAACTAAATTATGATGGCATCCAGTTGATCCGGTACTTTGATGTTGTTGTAGACTCGTATGGTGTATGCAAGGGCGGATCCAGCTTTGGTGCCAGGGGGGGGTCACATAGAAAGATAAAAAGTTATAATTTAATTTTATAATCATAGATGATAGATACAAGTAAAAAGTAGGTATTTTATTAATATACTACTGTTGCCCGCGACTTCGTCCGCGGTATTATATTTTTCAAAAGTCCCACGGGAACCCTTTGTTTTCCCGGAATAAAATAGTAGCCTGACAACTCTCCAGGTCCTGAAGGAACTAAAAAAATGCAACTGCATAAAATCACGTCAATCTGTAGTCATGTCCGATAATAATTAGTATCTACAGGATCTTTGTATTATTGTATTTAAGTTCATAAACTGATGTCGTAATATACATGTCATAATATACCCCCTTTGGGGTGGATTTACGTAAAATTTTTAGCTGAAGCCTACCTCCTAGAAAGAACCTAACTTTCAAATTTTAAGTTAATAATATAGGTATAGTCAACAAGTTCAAAAACGTGAAAAATAGAGATTAATGTCCTAAAAATATGAGCGATAGCTCATTCGATTCGGAATCACCTCTAAAAAATGTTTTTGAAGTATTTTGGTGCAGGAAAAAAATTGCAATTGTTAATAACAAAATAAGATGAAAAAAAAACATATTTCGTTTTTTGTTAATAACTCGAAAAATATTTATATTTAAGCAATTATGAAAAAAGTTTATTAAAGAGGAGAAAATTTCCGATTTTTTATCGGAAATTTTCTCCTCTTTCTAAAAGTCTCAGCTTTTGAAACTCTATCTTCATTATTTATAATTTTAATTTGACGTTGAAAATACGTTTCCACGCGTCTGTTACGGCATGCGCGCGCGAGAGTTCAGCAATAAAAATATTTTTTTTATAACATAAAATGTGATTTTAAAAATTCGAAAAAATTCTAGTATCTTCTTAATACCGCCCCGAATCGAGCCCCGAAGAAAAAAATTTATCACCATTTTTCAATAAGTAATTGAATTGTTAACTAACAAATTTTTTCCCAATCTCCGTTGGCATAAACAATGTGATGAAAGGTATAAATAATAATAATTGGCCTAAAAATTTTAAACTTCGTGGAGCCCTTCTGATATATATATTTCATAAGATCCTGCGATAAATTTTCATAAAAGTTTATTAATTTGTTATGATTTTTTTTAAACTATTGAAAAATCATAATAATCATATAAATCTTATAGCTATAAAAAATCATAATTAACAAATTAATAAATTTTTATGAAAATTTATCGCAGGATCTTATGAAATATATATATATCAAAGGGCTCCACGAAGTTTCAAATTTTTAGGCCAATTATTTATACCTTTCATCACATTGTTTATGCCAACGGAGATTGGGAAAAAAATTGTTAGCTAACAATTGAATAATCTATAGCTGTGATAGCCTAGTGGTTAGGACGACCGACTTCTAATCGGAGGTCGTGGGTTCGATCCCGGGCACGCACTTCTAACTTTTCGGAGTTATGTGCGTTTTAAGTATTTAAATATCACTTGCTTTAACGGTGAAGGAAAACATCGTGAGGAAACCTGCATGCCTGAGAGTTCTCCATAACGTTCTCAAAGGCGTGTGAAGTCTGCCAATAAGCTTGGCCAGCGTGGTAGACTATGGCCAAAACCCTTCTCACTCTGAGAGGAGACCCGTGCTCTGTAGTGAGCCGGTAATGGGTTGATCATGATGATGATGATGAATTGAATAACTTATTGAAAAATAGTGATTAAACTTTTTTTTCTTCAGGGCACGATTCTTTCAAGTGTTAAGAAGATAAAAGAATTTTTTCAGTTTTTAAAATTACATTGTACGTTACAAAAAAAATAATATTTTTATTGCTGAATTCTCGCGCGCGCATGCTTTAACCGCCGCGCGGAAACCTATTTTCAACGTCAAATTAAAATTATAAATAACTAGAAAATGCCCGCGGCTTCGCCCGCGTGAATTTCGGTTTTAAACAAATCCCGAGGGAATCGTGGATTTCCGGTTCCCGTTCCCGCTCCCTTTTCCAACCTTTATACCTACTATCAATGAAGTTTACTATAGTAATCTACCTATAGCTGTAGCTATAGATTTCGGGGTTTTCAAAATCCCGTGGGAGCTGTGCATTTTTCCAGGATATAAAGTAGCCTATGTTTTAAGTCAGGGCATATTCTATCTCCATTCAAAATTTCAGCCAAATCAGTTCAGTAGTTACGGCGTGAAAGCGGAACAAACATACAAACAAACTCACTTTCCCATTTATAATATTAGTAAGGAAGTAAGGATGGAGATGGAGTTTCGGAAGTTGGGACTTTTTTATTGGAAATTTCCTCCTCTTTAACGGAATTTTTTTAAAGTGCTTAAATATAAATATTTTTCGAGTTATTAACAAAAAAATAAATATCATTTTTTTTTTCATCTTGTTTTGTTAATAACAACTGCAATTTTTAACCTGCACCAAAATCCTTCAAAAACATTTTTCTAGAGGTGATTCAAAATCGAATGAGCAATCGCTCATATTTTTAAGTCCTTTATCTCTATATTTCACGTTTTTGAACTTGTTGACTAGACTATATTATTAACTTACTACTACTGTACAAACTTCCATCCCCTATTTTACCAACCTTAATTTAAGTAGGTTTTTATTATTTAAAACTAATAACTTAAGTACATGCCGATTTCAGTATCTGTAACTTCAAAAACATACAACTTTCATGTTACCCATTTTACCCCATAGAGGAGGAAATATATATATATATATATATATACATATATATTTTGTAAAATATTTTCTAGGCTGATATTATATCTACGATCTAGAAAGAACCTATCTTCCAAATTTCAAGTTAATAATAACAATAATTATTTCACATAAAAACTTTCATCCCCTATTTTACCACCCTAAAGGGGAGATTTTCAAAAATAAATTATACAGGTTTTTATTATTAAAAATTTATAATCTAAATGCCTATTTTCTTATATGTAACTGTCGAAAACATAGAACTTTCATATGACCTTCCTACTCCCATTTTATCCCCTTAACCCGGCGTGAGTGAGGTCGGGTATGTCATACCCGAGAAGTTTTTAAACGCCGATTATTTAATGTTCCTGTTGCCATGCGAGTCCTGTCGTTTCAGTAGCTGGAGGTAAGGGTGCGAGGGTCGAGGTACAGTATCGAGTTTAGTGTTGCGCCGGCGGTGACGGTAGATACACGTGCGTACATGTGGCTGGGGTACGTCACATCGTGCTCTGTAACATGATCTCATAAGACTTTTCAGTTCCTTTTTGATTTATAATAATTAGAAGACACTATTGTTATATTAATTTACCAAAGAAATTGAAATTTTGTTAAATTTTATGGGAAAAGAAGTTAATTACCTAAACTTGTATTTTTCAAAGAAATATACAAGTTTAGGTTTGTATTTTTTAAAAAATAACGCTTATTGTACTTAATGCTGGTATTTTATTTACTAATCTTGTTGAATGGATACTATTATTTATATAGTTCAAGCATAAATGCTAATTAGACAATCATAGTATTAAAAATTGAACACCAAAATTTTGGGTATCTCATACCCACCTCATAGCTGGTGTAACAATTTCTCACCTCATTCACGCCGGGTTAAGGAAGGATTTTAGGGATATTAAACAGCCTATAACCTTCCCTAAAAATTGTACTACGAAATGCGAATTTCTCAAATCCGACAAGTACGTCCAGAGATTAGCGCGTTCAAACAAACAAACAAAGAAACTCTTCCGTTTTATTATAATCATCAAGTATAGATGTAAGTAATTACTGTACATAAAAATACCTATATTTGAATAACAAACGCGTTATCACTTCATCTACTTCAATGGGTAAGTTTTTAAGGATGTGGAGAAGTACCAGTCCGGTTAGACGTTCTTCAATCATGGAAGCTCTTAGCCACGATTAGATTCTCATACAAAGTATTATATTAAATTGATTAAATATTGAAGGAACTTACAGTAAATCTATATTGTGACAAAAATATATAAAAACATTATGTTTAACAATTTTTATTAGTGGTCCACCTAGGTCCTGGACACAGTCCAGGGGGGGGTCATGACCCCCATGACCCCCCCCCTGGATCCGCCCCTGGGTGTATGTATATTATATTGTACATAATTATGTATGCTAATTGCTAGCTAGTAAACACGAATTGGAGGAGCGTGGTGGGTCTAAGTTCTAAATATATACCCCTCTCATTGCACAGAGGAGGTTTGTGCCCAGCTAGGGAATATTAAAGGGCTGTAGCACAGAGTACCTACAGAGGGGAAGCTTCTACAAGCGGCCCGCTGTAGGTACACTCACACATATGCGCACAGTTTGTCACCAACTGTACCGGTTAGTGGAACGAGCGGGCGTCCGTGAACCGTTGGTGAGTGTGTTTGTGTGAGTATACCTACAGCGGGCCGCGTGTGGAAGCTTCCTCTCTGTAGATTTACTACTCGTGTGGCTGTAGTGGTGATGGTGGTGGATGAATCCTAACCTTTAAATCTGTGGCAGTCTCTTCTAATTTATTTCAAAGGTTTTGTGTGATGTGCCGTATGCGCACCACAAAACGAAACTAAACTGTTAAGACTTCTTTGAAATGTTTGTTTAGCGATTGACATGTAAGGATATACCCTGATGGCATCCAGTATGTTGATGTAGTTGTTGTAGGCGCGTATGTCCTGCTCCTGCTGCTCCAGCCTCTTGGCCTCCGCCCTGGCGTCGGCGGCGGTGAGCCGCACCGTGCCCTTGGTGCGCAGGAACTCCTCCAGCTTCGTGCTGTGCTCCAGCTGACGTTGGAGCTCACGCACTTCCTGCAATTTGTCATTCATCATCATCATCATCACGATCAACCCATTACCGGCTCACTACAGAGCACGGGTCTCCTCTCAGAGTGAGAAGGGTTTTGGCCATAGTCTACCACGCGGGCCAAGCGGATTGGCAGACTTCACACACCTTTGAGAACGTTATGGAGAACTCTCAGGCATGCAGGTTTCCTCACGATGTTTTCCTTCACCGTTAAAGCAAGTGATATTTAAATACTTAAAACGCACATAACTCCGAAAAGTTAGAGGTGCGTGCCCGGGATCGAACCCACGACCTCCGATTAGAAGTCGGTCGTCCTAACCACTAGGCTATCACAGCTTTTTGTCATTAAAGACTATCAAAATTTTGATGGATGTAGAGAGACAAGCGGCATGTGATCGAGAGATACAAGAGACCTGCTCGTATGCAACTAGTACGCGTGCTTCGCCTGTAGTCAAATCTGAGGTGATGCGCAGCCTTCTCTTAGACTTTAAAATAGAATATTTCAAAGAGTCAAACGTGACGTAAATTTATTCCCATTTATCGATGTTCTAAGCTAGGGGTGTGATGAACTAAAGGCACAACTAAAGGTCAGCATTAATAAGAAGTCACCAAACATATAGATAATAAATTAGTCAATGTAAATAAGGTATCCCTTGCTTTAGTACATCCCCGACACTTTATACAAGCAAACCTAAACTGGCAAGGACAACGCTGTCGTAATACCACCCATGAGGGTTGTGAGTGTCGCTTTTTTACGCAGCAATAGTAACTATTAATAGTATATCTTGCTTTATGCAAGCTAATTAAAAAAAAAATGACAGACTAAGAAATTGAGACGGATTTTTAAAGTTTACATAAAAACCTCTTTCCTTACCAAACAATGTTTCCTGTAGTCCATAGCGGCTTTATCTTTCAAAGCGTCGAGCTTAGCGCACCACTCTTCACGCTGGTCGTACGTGGTGATCGCCTGTTCTACCAGCTCCAGGATCTGACCCTTACCTTCCATCAGACGCTTGATTTGACCCTTCCACATTGTATTGAAGAATTGCCTGGAATTGTATTGTAAATCGGTCTCGGCTGAAAATCAGCGCTGTATGTTCTTGAGTTTGCAAGGCATACAGCATTATGCTGAGCTGTGACCTTTTTTCGGGTTGTGCCACATATGCGGCGCTTCTATCGCTTGATTCTTCATGGGGTGATTTACTTATTGTTGTGTGGCACAGCACTTAAATAAACGTTTTTTCTTTCTTAAGAATTGTGAATGAAACTTAAAGCCCGCCTAGTGGGAGTTAAATTGATTGTTGTATAAAGTATATATAATAGGTAAGCCTTGGGTCACGAAGTTCATATTTTGTAAAGGCCAAAGACCTTGCTCGTCACAGAGAAGGTGATATTTACCTGCATCGTAATAACCAGTAATTCAATTTCAATGACCAATAAGAAGGACGTACGTATTTAAAAACAACAACAACAACAACGGTTTTTAGGTAGGTTTATTAGTAAGGAGAGGGAATCCATATCGTGCAAAGCGATTAGCGCATTAGGTAGTTGGGGCTTCAAATCATTATTGGTAGGTACTTCACACATCGTAGGCTTTAATAAGTATAAATAAAAAATTTAAAAAACCCCCGACATCCTTCCATCCATCTTGGATTTTCACGGGCACGCACACACACAGACACGTCAAACTTATAACAGTTAACACCCCGTCGTTTTTGCGTCGGGGATTAAAAAAGAATAGATAGGTTATTTCCGAGTTTTGTCAGTTGCTCAATAAATAATCTGAGGCATTCCAAGACGTGTCTTAACATTTTTCTTTCTGTTTGTGTTCTAACGCGTTACTCGTAAAATCACAATTATTGTGGTGCGCGTTTTATCGTGCTCAGGCCAAGGCCAACATCGGTGCTTCCGCGATCAAGTTCACAGGTTTGCTTTGGCCTTTTATCAGACATGACTAGCCTAGCCCTGGCCCTTGCACTTGACTACCAAGTACCAGCATGTTCGTCAATCCATCAATTTTAATTAGAGAAAACTTTATTTATTTACTTAATAATATTTAATTAAGTAAATAAATATATTAATATTTAATTATAGGGAAATTATCATAATTTGATATTTTCAGCTATTGTGACGGATAAACTTGCATCTTAGACGGATTTATGGCATCAGCCATTTTTTATTCTGAAATAATAGTTATCTTGCTCCCGGGGGAAAACAAATTTTAAAAGCGTTAATTACGCATTATTCAGTAACAGTTAAACTTATTTTGACCACATCAATTAAAAGTTAGTCCTCACCGGTCACGCAAGAGGCGGTCGATCTCGAGTCTCATGGCGTAGTTCTCGCTGTTCACGGTGTTGAACTTTTTCATCGCCGTGTTCAGGCGGTTTTCCAACTGGCTGATGATGGTTTGATTGGTCAAAGTCCCCGCATAGTCCTGTAAAAGAAATCTTATTAGTTGCAACTTGCACTTGCACCAATTTAAAAATGTTTACCTAAATAGAATGGAGTCTTCAGTTTGATGTACATTGTATATTAAATCCTGTAGGATTTAAATATTAAATATGTATATCTGGATGATTATCAGTTTCATCTCTTTAGTCAATATAGGTAACATTAATAGGTAGCGTAAGGATTATAATATTTTGACTAGGGTGACGATACCAATAAATGACTGGGTACCAATAGATGAACAAATCGCAGTTTTTAATTAATTATAAGAATTAGGCACTAACTACGGCTTTTGTTGTATTTTTCCTCGAAGCGGCAACACCATACGCTCCTTTCTAAATTAACAAGCAGTGTCTAAACTAATCAGTCACCCCGCTGGAATTAAACAAGGGCGCACGTAAACTGGTCTTTGAGTTTTTGTATGGAGAACGTGCTAAGGTGAGTCTACCACTTTCATAAGCTTGTAAGTGAATTGCCGATCCATTTATATTAACAAGCCCCAAGTAAATATTTTCCAGTAAACTATATTATTATCTTAATTAGAAAATCAACCAAAATATGTTCTATTCCATCAGGTTTTTTAGAAATAGAGTGTTCATTTAATGGTTTCTAAAAGACGCTCAAATCTTAATTATGAACGGCCGTTCAGAATAAGTATGACCCACTAAAATTGGTTTTAATATTGTAATTCTTGTATATGGTTTTTTACTGATGTTGTGGGTTTTTTTAACTGCATTATGTACAGAATACTATTTACCAATACTTGAACATAGGTTTATTAGACAAAAATCACTTTTTTATATTTTTATTTCAGGTGTTCATAAATTATTCTGAATGTTGAATTAATGAACCAAGTACTTAGTCCGTTCATAATTGAAACGAAAGACTTATTATGACCACTTGTTTTAATACCTGTTTTATTGTTGTGGTAGGTAATTAATAACAGATATTTAGGGTTCTTCAATAATAAATGTAAACCTATATTACTGAGCCGTTCTTCAAGATGAATGCCTTAGATTTTAGATTGTAGGGCATGTATAATGACCGTCGTCGTCGTCGTCCTCAACCGATAGACATCCACTGCTGGCCATAGGTCTCTTGTAGGGACTTCCACACGGCGCAATCTTGTGCCGCCTGTATCCAGCGACTCCCTGCGACTCTTTTGATGTCGTTGGTCCACGTAGTTGGGGATCTGCCAACACTACGTTTTCCGGTGCGAGGTCGCCATTCTAGCACCTTGGGACTCCAACGTCTTTCGGTTCTTCAGACTATGTGTAATGACCGCTTATTTAATACTTACCTGTTTTATTGTTGTGATGAATAAGAACAGTATTTAGGATTCTTCAATAATAAAAGTAAACCAATATTGTATTGTATAGTATTGAGCCGTTCTTCAAGATGAATGCCTTAAGATTTTAGATTGTCCTATTCAAAATAAAAATATTGATTTTGATATTTCGCCTTTTATTTTCTTAGTTCATGAATAGGTCGGATTTTGGTCACAATAAGGAATACATCAGTCACAATTAGGGCCGAAGGCACTTTTTCAGTATTTTTGCTATTTTAGCCTAGTTTGCGTTAATTTAGAGAGAAATTACTACTTAATAAATTAACTATCCACCTAATCATTTAAAGTAAAACATTAAGAATTCAGTTCATATGAGCGTTGGGAAAAATTATAACAAGTTGAATTCCGCTTAATCGTTCATCTATTGGTATCGTCACCCTATCCGCCCCTTGAATATTGTAGTTTTGCGAAAATATGACAAGTGAACGATGGTTCTATAATTTCTGCATATGTAGTAGAAGGTGGTAGGTATCTCTTCAGAATACTCCCCATTGTAGAGTCGATAGAAAAAAACAAACAGAGCTTATTTTTCTTCGGTGCTCTGAGGATTCGAACATGCAAGTGTGTAGCACTTGCATGTTCGAATCCTCAGAGCAAGCACCTAGCAACAGCACTTCTGTTTACCAGAGTTACCTTTTCAAACCCAACTCCTTTTGCTTTCAGACCTTTGATCTCTTTCTGCACTTGCTTCAAGAAAAAGTTCAGCTCGTTGATCGTCGCACGATGTTCCTTCACTTCAGCGGAACCGTTTTCGTGCAACTGTTAAGGTGTCTCTTCGGTTTTCTAAGTCCTAAGGGCTTCAAGTTGAAAATGCAACGCCCAACGTGCACGTTGAGTTATCAAAGTTACCTTTTCAAACCCAACTCCTTTCGCTTTCAGACCTTTGATCTCCTTCTGCACTTGCTTCAAGAGGAAGTTCAGCTCGTTGATCGTCGCACGATGCTCCTTCACCTCAGCGGAACAGGTCTCGTGCTCCTTCAGCAGTGTTATCAGTTTTTGACGCGTTTTTGCATTGTCAAGGAGATTCGACGTACTTTTTGTTAACTGGAAAAATGATTCAAATTTTTTTTTGCTATTTATCAGAACTTCTTGCGTAACAAAGCGCTAATTAAATAAAAAGTTTTATTTACTGTTAATTATTTAAACAAAATAACCGTCGTGGAGCGAATATATGCCTCAAATGGTACCTTTAGAGCAAAATTGCATCGGTCTGCGTTCTGTAAAAATTGTAAGTATAAAACCAGTAATATTATTATGTCTATGAGAAAATTTAACATGTTGTTGAAGATTTTCTTTGTTTCATAAATGACTATACCTACCTACTTAATTAATTATTAGTCGAACGTACATTGCTCCTAACTCTTCTATATGAAAACTTATATTTAGTATCCTAAACATTTCTGAATACTAAATTCCTCTTTTAATTCATGCCAGTACGATCTCCATATCGAATCGACTTCGACTAACTAATTATTCACCGGATAGAAACCTCGAATAATTTTGCACGCTTTCGATACGCAACAAGAATTTACATTTTGTAAATATCTACAAACTTGCATACACTAATCAATTAACAAGACAAAGGTTTAATAACAATTCTAATTATCTATTTACTAGCGGACCCGGCAGACGTCGTCCTGCCCGCTATTAGCGCCACCTACCGGGTCCAATTTTTCTACTTACAAACCTTCCTTTTGAATCACTCTATCTATTAAAAAAACCGCATCAAAATCCGTTGCGTAGTTTTAAAGATTTAAGCATACATAGGGACAGAGAAAGCGACTTTGTTTTATACCTACTAGGTAGGTATGTAGTGATACAAAAATAAAATAGAATAGAATAGAAAAGTTTTAGAATAGAAAAGTTTTTTATTCAAATAAACTTTTACAAGTACTTTTGAATCGTCAGTTGAATCTACCACAGGTTCGGAATGCAGTTCCAGCCGAGAAGAACCTGCAAGAAACTCGGCTGTTGCTCTTTTTTTAAAAATAACATTATAAGTAACAATTGTACATGATTGAAATGCCGTCTCGCGCATTGCTGGAACGAGTTAAATCCAAGCTTTTTTATCGTTTATATAATCTACAATTGTATAATAAGCTTTTTTTATGAGCATAGATACCTACTTTTAATACAGTTCTTAAACTTGTGTAAAGGCAAGTCTAAGACATATTTTTTATTCAGATAAACTTTTACAAGTGCTTTTGAATCGACATAATGAATAATATGCAGTCTACTGTGGGCCTTGCGACAGCATCAACACAGTAGTCTCTAATTTTATGAACGTCATAAGGAGGCTCAGTCACTCAGCAGGCCGATGAGGTAGGTACCTACTTCTGAGTAGGTAAAACCAGAGTAGGTAATCCGCATAGCTCATCGAATCGCAAAACTGAAGTAGCAATGGGCGAGGCACATAGCGTCTTCAATAAGTGTAAATTGAAAATTTAAAAAACCCCCGACATTCGCCATTTAGTGGCGGCGGCCATCTTGAATTTGCAATAGTGCTATTCTACTAGTCAAGCCCTTTCATTTGATACCCATATCAAGGGAGTTGTGAAAAAATATATCATCCGCCATTTTGTAGCGGCGGCCATCTTGGACCGATTTTCATCAAACATAGCTAAGAACACTCTCGACTAATTCACCTTTCAAACAAAAAAAACCGCATTCAAATCGGTCCACCCGTTTGAGCGCCACAGGGGAACAGACAGACACACACACACACACACACACACACACACACACACACACACACACACACACACACACACACACACACACACACACACACACACACACACACACACACACACACACACACACACACACACACACACACACACACACACACACACGTCAAACTTATAACACCCCGTCGTTTTTGCGTCGGGGGTTAAAAAGAGAATCGGCGTGGCCAAACAGTGAATAGTATTGTACTGTATTACCCGCTAAACAAAAGAGCACATCAGCGCCCTCAAATCCCACGCCGATTCTCTTTTTGAACAGACTAACACGAAGAAGTAGAACCGATTAATTTAGTCTCAATATCTCATGTGGTGTCAGGGTGTTTGATTGGAACTATGTACCTTCCAATTTGGAAGGTACATGTACCTTTTGCCTTATGTATAAGAATGTATTACCCTCAGTTCAGTCATGATGTTGTCGAGCTCGGCGGACAGCGAGCGGATGATGTTGTTCTGCACCCTGAGCGTCGGCTGTACGCTGCTCGTTACGTTCGCACGGTCTATCTCCATCACACGAAACTGGAAATAATCAACACTATCTATTTCTACCTAGGTATACATATAATGAAATCGTAGTCTTGCCGTGTCTATACATTAAAGATTTTTGCAAAATAATAACTGGGGGGTGTTAGGGATAAGTAATGGAACGTAAAAAAGCTACCTACTTTTGAAATTTTTGTCTGTTTGTGTGTATTTTTGTGCGTGCATCACGCAAAAATTACTGAATGGATTGAAATGAAACTTGGCATGATTTAAGTTCATACTACGGAGAAACATATAGGATACTTTTTATTCCGAAATTCTTCACGGTTTCCTTGGCAGAGGGGATGAAAGTGAAAATGAGTACTTAGCTGTACTCCATTAACGCGTGGTCCGATTTCATTCATTCTTTTTTTGTTAGAAAGGAAATACTTTAATGTCATCGTAAATATTTCAAGGTCATCGGTTTTTTAGTTCAAAAATTACAGCAATCGCAACCCTCAGTATTCCATATAACTTGGAACCCGGATTGTACAGGAAACTTTGAACATCCGGATTATCATCTGGGGTGCATTAAAATTTCTGTTTGTCTGTCTCCAAAATGCTGGACCGATTTTGATGAGACTTTGATTTGGAAAACTTTAGTGATGGGAAAGAGCTATTAAAAAATTAATACTTACTCATTACTGTAGTTTCATTTTAATGAGTGACTTTTAACAGTATGAGCTCAAGGAGCTTAGGAAAAATAGAGTTCCCGCGGGATTTTTACAAAACCTAAATCCACGCGGACGAAGTCGCGGGCATCCTAGTATGACATAGTTACTATTATAAGTGTCCAATTGTTAGAAGTTTATTAAAAACTAAATTAAAAAAATGTAACACTGACATCAACGTAGGCACACGGTGACGAATTTTCCGACTTCCCTTAGGAAAAATCTATTATATTTGTATCCTCACCTGTCTTTGTAATTTAGACAATTCATCCTCGGCAATTTTCTCCATTTCCATGTCATCGTTCGGAGAAGTCATTGTAATTTTTTTTTTAATTTAAATACTTCCAAATTACACAGAGAACTTTCTAAAATGTTACAATTGAAAAATGGTATCAAAGTGTAACAAATTGCTTAGTAACCTTACCTTTAGTAACTAACTAAAGTTAAAAGATTGGTATGATTGATAAATCGATAAAGTAACTTAGCGACATACCTACCTAACTCCAAAATACGGAAGCCGCGCGTTTCCTAATTCCTACGAACCTACTACTTACTCCGCGTTTTGTTTTCCAAAGGTCAACCGTATTAAAGTAAATGAAGCTGAGTTTCAGTTGTTTTCAAACAAGCTACTTATAAGTATTTTAGGAAAAACTAAACCGACTTCAGTGTACCATAAAAGAAGAGTTTCCTCGATTTCACCAGGCTCCCATCATCATATCCTGACTTGATGAGTGATGACCATGCGATGACTTGGGAAGTAGGAATATCCTTTCAAACAAAAGAAGAATTTTCCAAATCGGTCCAGGCGTCTTTGAGTAACTGGGGAATGTAGATATATGGGTGGATTTCCCAACAGCAAAATTCGCACGGCATGGGTGAAATCGGTACTGTCCAACGTTAGTATAAAGATCTAATATTTTTTTCTAGGTAGAATAGGTAGATACCTATGCGAGACAATAAATATTTATTGATTAGGACTGCAGTTTAGGAAATAAAAAATTTTTAAAGCCCCGAATTTATCATTTCGGTAGCTGTCCTCACAACCTTTTTCAATGTAATTTCCCTCATAAATCAAAAAGTATTGCTTTTTTAGGTACATGGCTACTTTTATTTAAATTGTGAATAGTGACAGTATAGTTATAAAATAATTTTATGATAATATCTACTTAGTTTAATAACTGGTAAGTAAAAATGCTTGTGTCCCAGAAAGTCCTCTCATTTCGGTGTTTTTTTTTTAATCGATTGTAGTTTTGCATAGGACAACTCTAGCTCCCCCCTCGTGCGCTTAAAATGTAGGTAACAGTGTGGTCTATGTGCTTATCGTAGGAGGAAATGCGCCGCTTGCCTGCGTGTTCCCGCAAAAAAAGTAAGTAGTTCAATTCGGTGGCATGTGACAAACTTCTTATCATTTCCGTGTACAGGTATAACTTGTCTTGCAATTAGTTAATACATATAAAAAACTATTCAAGAGTACGTAATGGCAATACGTTTATTTGTGTAATATTCATATCATCTTGTAATAAATAGTCTTCTTGTAATGCTAATTTTTGTCCGTATTTCTAATTTCGGTGTTATCATTTCGGTGGATTCGGTGGGCTAAATTGTCAACCGAAATGACAAAAAACTCACCGAAATGATAGAAATTCTCATTTCGGTTTTTTTAAATCTTAATTATCTCATTTCGGTGGATTGCTTTATCATTTCGGTGTTTAATTGTCTCATTTCGGTGGATTGTTTTATTATTTTGGTAGATTATTATTTGTTTCGATGAAAATTCAGGCCAGCAGGTAATTTTTTAACTAAACCACTTCAAAAAAAGAGTTTATGTATTTGACTCGTACGAATTTATGTATGTATGTATGGCCGCAATTATCTCAAAGACTAATGAACCGATTTTGATAATTTTTTCGCTATCGTAATTAACATACTTTCAGAGAGTTTTTAGTAACTATATTATACCTACGTTCAAATAATTCATATGTACAAATTGACATAAGTTTACACTTACTTATGTCATCAAAATATTGAACCTGTACACCGATTTTCCCCATATTTGGTTCTACACTAATTTTTTTTTTACTCAATAGAGAAAGTTTATGAAATGGTCGCAAAAAGAATACATGAACTGTTGGTAGGTAGAAGGTAGGTGGTCAAAAACACTGAAAAATAAACGAAAACCAAACCAAAAAGGAAAATTCTAGTAGATAACGAGCGATATGTATATTAAAATATAGGTAAGTTTTGATTTTTGTTCATCAGTTTTTTGTAAAATCATCATGATCAACCCATTACCGGCTCACTGCAGAGCACGGGTCTCCTCTCAGAGTGAGAAGGGTTTTGGCCATAGTCTACCACGCTGGCCAAGCGGATTGGTAGACTTCACACACCTTTGAGAACGTTATGGAGAACTCTCAGGCATGAAGGTTTCCTTACGATTTTTTCCTTCACCGTTAAAGCAAGTGATATTTAAATATTTACGCACATAACATTATTTATTTTAAAGTGTCAGGTGAATTCAATGTTGAAATGTAATCTACTAATCTACTTACTATCATTGACGTATTTTTTTTTAGAATGCCGAGACGAACATTGACCAAAGATGAGAGAAAAGAAAAAGAAGATTATACGAACAGAAAAAAAAAACAACGAATTAAAAGCGATCGAGAAGAGTTTCTTAGAAAAGATAGAGAGAGATATGCAAGAAGAAAAGCTACAGGATTAATTTTTTCGAGGAGTGCATTAAATTCTCACAAGCTCCGAAATCTACGCAAAAAAAAACGCAGCCAGTTCGAAAGCATATTATTATAAGAAAAAAAAAATACAAAATTCAGACAACTCGACAAACCTTAGTGGCACACTCAATTATCAATGATGATTTAGAATCTAATGGAACTTCAAATACACAGTCAAATAATGCATCTGCATTATCTATACGTTATCATATTCTTGGTTGGTCACAGACTTTCAAACTGTATACTTTATTAGTCACTGTATGCATCATAATATTGATTTTTTTCTCTTCATTTAACGACAACTCTGAAATCTCAATAACTCCATAAAATTTGAAGCCCTTTAAGTGTCGCAATATATAGAGTTTACACTGTATTTAAGTAAGTGCGAAATTATTAGAATAAGTAGAAATTAAAAGACTGATTATTGCTAAGCTAAGATTAAAATCGTTAATTAAATATGTCTTTTCATTTAGTTTTATTCTATTCCTTTTATTGTAGGTAGGTGCATTTTTTTGTGTGAAATCCAGATGAATATCTAAAATTAAGTAGAACATACGTAACTAGGTTAACACATTGTCACTCATGATAGTATACAACCTTTCACACTTGCTAAGAGTGCATCTATTTAGTTAAAGTGTATGGTTGAGGCTGCTCAGTAGTATATTTAATATATTTTCAGTGAATTTTAATTTCGGTGGACAGTTCCTATCATTTCGGTGGCTAATTATATCATTTCGGTGGCTAGTTTTATCATTTCGGTGGCATTAAAATTTTAAACACGTATTCTCACGAGTTTATAAGACATATTTTGATGGTATTCAATAAGAGCATAAACAATAACAAGAAGAACAATAAACCATAGTTCAAATTTGAAAAAACTTAATAATAAAAAAGTCCACCGAAATTCAAGAAAAAACGGCATTGTTGAAATTGCCCCATATATAAAAAGATTTGGACGAATTGAGAACCTCCTCCTTTTTTTGAAGTCGGTTAAAAAGTCTGCCGCAGCCATTGACATAGCAGTCTGGACGTCTTCGTTCTCCCTTGGGCTTAGAATAAATTGATTTCAGAAGAAATCAACGGTCGGGCAGGTTTCGAATCCATGAGTTAGTATCAAATACTTTTTTTTCTACAAGAGGTAAAAGTAAGTATGGCAGTTTTTATTAGATCCCTGGCCCTATCCCTTTTAAATCAGTTTCTACGTGACATCGTACCGGAACGCCTAATCGCAGGGCTTTGCCAGTAGGCGGATGAAACTGGGATTGAGACACCCCGGGGCGGGGGGCAGCAATGCCCATCGCGGGAGGAAGAAAACCTCGTTAAAAAATTACGGGAGGGTGCGAGCCTCTGGAGGGACAGCCCAGAGGCGAGCGGGAGCCCCGTTTGGGGCGACTGCCGGACACCTGGGATGCATACTTTGGGTTCTCCAGGCGTCCAGCACAGACAGCATGAGGGTCACGCCGTGGTGGTTTTTAGTGGGTATACCTGGTTGGAGTCCTACATAACCTTCGTCCTGCCGCATTCTGCCGCAGAACGGGGGTACCTATAAAAGGTTTTCCACCACGTCAAAAAAAAAAAGGGCTTTGCCGGTAGGGTGGCAACTAGCCACGGCTGAAACCTCCCACCAGACCAGACTCGAGATCATTTAGAAATTGTCACTGCCGGGAATCGAACCCGGCACCTGCCACTTCTGAGATCATAGCGCTCACCACAGCTCTAGTGAGGTCGTCGAAATTATGCACGATGCCTAATCGGCTGGATAATTGGATAGGATAATGAGCCAATTCTTCGAATAATAATGTCCTTTCGATATTATAATGTGGGTCTTGACGGCCAATGACAACGGAGACCAGCCAACTACGCAAGGAATAAGTATTATAGTGCACAAGTCACAAGTGTGTGTCCACTCTCTTTTCCCACACTTTCATAGTTCGATTGGACGGTACGATTTACGAATTTCTTGTAATAATAAAATTGGAGTAGATTCTCAGATTAACGCTAATTCTATTGTTAACTTCATCCTCTTGAAATGAAAATATGATTTTTGGTTTAAGCTTCGCAGCTGATCTCAGTTGTTAATAATGTTTCTTACATTTTTATTAAGCTAGAGTTTTTGTGTGGTTTTTGTTTCCTTACCCTACTTAGGTACTTACTTGGAACGCAAAAAGTAGAAAATCACAGAAATGTTGCGAAATTCTTAATTACGAACAAACCTTTGTTTCCAATAGCGGTTAAGTAAATTAAAGTCGAGGTGGTCAAGGTCCGCTTTTTGCCAGAGATTATTTTTAATTTAAGTATTTTTATAGAATCGGTAAAGGTATGAGATCACTTCCTATAAAACCCAATAAAAATAAAAATCTTGCGCCAATATGGAATAGGCCACTCTCTTTATTACCTTGATGTTATCTCTATCTCTGTCCAACTTGAAGGATTGACGATTACTCGTTGTTTCTATTTCATTTTAACACACGTGTTGTTAGCTATCAAAGATAACTTGTTTTATTTTTAGGCATTAATTGCCTACGTTGTTAATAACTCTCAGAGTAAAGTCACAAGGTAATTCATGTTTCTATGGGGAATGCCTAGTCAGCATTAAATTATTGTGAATTAGGAGTTATTAAGAAATGAAATACTAATAAAGACCAATACAGACATCAGGACAACGAAACAGTAGATGAACTAAATACTAAATTCATTACAAATCAAGTCGCCGTTGTAAACTTTGTAAAATTGGAGGCACTAGCAATTTACGTAAAAAAAGGTAGGTATACCTACTCGTTTATATAAGTTATTCGTTGGATATTCTTTAAGTTATTATAATAAATCCTAAAGAAAATTTGACTTCTCTAATTTCTAATCTAACTTTAGTAAATTCACGAGTAAACCTGTTGCTCATTTCATTGGAATAATCTATGACACAGTAGGCTCGAACCGCTCGATGCACCTCGGAGGCTTTGTATCGCTTTGTTGTGTCCGAGCAGTCGTCGAGGCAACATCAGTGCTTCGCCCGCGAGTGCGCCGACATAACAATATCGTGTTTCGTGCTTGTGCAGTGCCAGTGACACGGAAATGTTACGCTTGTGATCTTATACAGATACTATGATGGCATTAAAAAAGGATTTTGACATTCCGACGAACATATTCAAGCAAATCAAGCTGCCCAAGCCCGTGAAAATACAGCAGGCGTTCGAGAAGCTATTCAAAAAGAACAGCTACACAAAAATAGTGCAGAGTTAACTTACTTTGTTCCCGGTGCTATAGTTGAAATTAAATGGCTGGTGAGATTAGTGCAAATATATGTAGAAGTAGTAGAAAAAAACCAGATTACATCGATACAGAACCGCCGGAGCCGGACCGATCGCCTAATTTTATAACTGAACATACTGAATTTGTTGGGAAAGGCAGCACTAAGGCAGTGAAGCACAGAAGGAATCGCAGTAGGAGCGGTAATAGAAAACCGCCGGCTCTTTTGAGTTTGACGGATGAAAACTTTTACGAGGATTTAGAAGATTACGTTAAAGACATGGCTGTGGCAAGGGAAACAGCGATGGAGGCGCGTGCAGACGACGTGTGGACACAACTCCAGCAGAAGGAATCCGATCTGCTGCTGGCGGCTGAGTTGGGGAAAGCTTTGCTGGACAAAAACGAGGAGCTGAAGAAGGAGCAGGAGCGTTTGGCCGAGGAGTACTCCAAGAAACTTGAGGTGAGTGTTTGTGTTATAGCGTTACGTGCAAAACAATAACTCTACCAGAGTTATTGTTTCTCGATGTTTTGAAAACATTTCATTTCAACCATTTACAAGGAAACAATTTTCAACCCACAAGTTTTTCCGGAGAGCGAAAATTTTGCAGCCGACAAGGTAATTTTGAAAAATAATCTGTAAATTTTTACTTAAGTAGGTACTTAATTATTGTGATCTGTCCTGATCCTGATAAATCCAAATTGCATTTAAATTACTAACGATAGTCATTGCAATCAATCTTCTTTCAGGTCTGGTATCTTTAGCTTTTGTCTTGGATCGTTTCTAGGGGTGAAAGGAGATAATATTACATCGTTACTTAACTTTAGGGATATTCTCTGCAGATTTGACGTAAGGAAAAGCCTAGGAAAAACACGGGAACGGGATTTGACACGAAATAAAGATAAACATTACTGGAATAGACATCGTCAGGATCATAATAAAAGAGATTAATTTAATCGTTTACTTTATTTGCTCTTTTTGTCCGGCTAGTTTCATAGATATCAGAAAATGTTGACCAAATGAATACCAGATTACCGACGACTAGAAACGCTTTTCTTTAGATGCAATGTTTTAATAGTTAAAAAACTGCGCAGAACAAACACCTTTTAGTATCTACCTCTAATTTGTTAGTCATATTTTCTTTTGCAAAATATATCTCACATAGCCTTCAGCAATCCTATAAGCTCAGGTATGAATAAGAATGGAAACACAGCTAAGTACATTTTTGTCAACGCGTAGTTATTTTAGTCTCGACCTTTCACTAACTAATAGCTTTACAAATTATTAGGTACTTTACGGATATCTCGGAATGTCACCAGGGTTGCCAGGATCGACCCATTGTTAAGCATAATATTATAGTCTAGTCACTTATTTTCTAAGCCCAAACTAAATGTTTAAAAGGTTGATGTACAAAAGAGAGCACTACCGAATGATTTACGTCATTGCATAAAAGACCGCCGGCTTTTTTAATAAAATAAAATTAAAGTCTTGTCAATATTTAAAATCGTTCCAAGAAAAAATAGTTTGTTACCACTTTGCTTAACTTCAGCACTCTAGCTTATAATAGAATGCAAATGAGCGAAGTTTAAAGAATCTTTACAGAGTTAATAGAATGGTCTTTCAAATACACATTTGAAAATGTCAATATGAAAAGCATTTTGGAGCTCCGCGAACAATGTTAATCAGTCGTTTTATAAGATAACGAAAGTCACACCATCTCGTACCAATTACAGATAAAATTAAAAGAAAAGACTGCAAACTGATAACATAACTAGATTAATCAAGATACACCAATGAATCACGTACTTGAAATAACGTTTTCCACATACATACGTACACTGGAAAAGCATTATGGCTATTGACGATAAGCTGATAACAGTTTTATTTCAAAAATAGACCAAGCACAATAACATTGGATGTATTGTAGCACAGCAATAACACACACACGCAATAACATTGGATGTATTGGGATATGAATGGAGAAACGTAGGTTAGAGTTAAGACGCTGTGGAATTAAAAAATTGGACAGCAGACCGAGGAATCAAGACGAATAAAGTTTTCAAACATTAGCTGCCACCACTGGAAGGATCGACTTCAAATCTTATCCCACACTCCACAAGAATCCTCCATAGGAATGAATGAATATTTGATATCAGTTTTTGAGGCGATCACCTGAATAAGTGGAGGGCGGTTTAAGCTCGTACCATTTGGCAAAACTCGGGCATATGGATCCGGGGCTAGCTAAAAATTTTAAGATTTGGCAAATCTGGTAATATCACATTACTCACGTTGGGGCAATTGGTGTCCAAAATGCGTGATGATTTCGCGGAGATCTATTATAATATAATCTATACGTAACTATATCTCGATCATCTAAAAACTACGTGAAACATACCTCTATATATTCACATCTATATTCTGATAATTTTGATTATTTTAGATATTGAGAAAATTCCGACGTCTGTTAACTTTATCTCGATTTCTTATCACTCTATCACTCTATGTTATCGCCACTTTGTATTGCGTATGTGATGAATGCAGTTAATGCCTATATTCGCGAATCACGTATTTACATCGCTTTCAAAGAAGAATGTGTGATTTGCTTCGAATGATCACTCGACAACGAATATAATTTTGCAAAATGGCTTCCGAGACAACCTACGAGATGCGAAATTCGAGCTAAACCGTTTAAAAGGCAATCCCGTTACAATGACTCGACTCGCAGTAGCCTGGCACGAAACGATTTCGAAGACAGGTTTTTGGATTTTAAGATTGTTCATACCACAAATCCAAAAAATGATCATCCATCTACGAATAACTGAATTTTTGTTGGGATAAAAAAGTTATTGCTGGATGGTAGAGGTAAAAATTAAAATAGTATGATCTAGTTTTGAAGGCTCGAAAGCAAATTGACGCCGCTAGATCGTTCTAACCCTGAGTTGTATGAATCATAAAAAAAAAAGGAAATGAAAAGATTCGTGTGAATTGGCGGTGTGCCAATAGCATAGAGGTGGAGATCCTTACAGTTGCTGGTACCAAGGTCAGGAATCTGGTTTGATTAATGCCATTTATACAACAAGTTTTCTACAACACGAATCGCTTAGAAACGAAATAATAAGTAGGTAGCACTACTTAATGTTTTTCGTTTGTAAATAGTTAGCAGCTTAACTGTTAGTTTGACTAATCAGAGGTAGCTTTCTTAGCATAAAGTTAACTGTCCCTAAAGTCTGATTTTTAATTCGGTGGAATTTTGACAGTTGTCATTTTAAAAATAGAATGAGTTATTTGTATGAAAAACAGGGTTTTTCATACAAATAACTCATTTCAGAATTCCACGGAATTAAAAATCAAACTATAGTGTGAAATCTGATACAAACTTCGGTAGATACCAGTCAAACATAAGTACCAAAGAGTACCAAATCTAATTAATATAATTCTAAAGTTAGGTCAGTTGAACGAACTCATGAAAGTCGCTGGTATTCCATGGCAGCCGCTTGTTATAAGCGGCACAATAATATTATGTATTCTGTGCATTGATTCTGTGGTGATCCTTGCAATAGACCAATTGTTTTTCGGCTGAGACGACAAGCTGGCTAGTACGAGCTGGGTATAGCCGGTCTATCGGTTGAGATAATGATGATGATGATGATGCTGACGAATGAGGTTCTTGATACCTATAGTGCGTTGCGTTTTTAGCAATTTCTATTTATCGTTTCCAACCATCAGTTTCGGCAATAAGATGAACGATCAAAGTCATGGATGAAATTCAAGTTCATATAAATCTTACAACAGAAGTGCATGAGCTTTTAATGGTGTCAAACGACGACCTCTGGGAAACCGGTTTGGAAGCATGCAATTATGTTTCCGTGTGTCGTTGACCGTCCGATGATATTCGGAGAAGGATTTTGTGACTGGAATAGTAACAATGTTGATGGATGGGCTTTGGAGACATTTACTAAAATATTGTTTTGAAGAAAGGATATGACAACGTACAATATAGATTTTCTAAACTTTTTTATAACATTAAGCTTCTAAAAAGCAATGCTTTTAAATACCTAATCTAAACTGATTCTAATCGAATTGCCCAATAGCTAAATTCGGACAGCTAGACAAGTGACCCTGTTATCTAAATGAAACATGTATATTTATAAACGTTAGCAAATAAACTTCACAGTTAATTAATTCACGCGGACTCTATAATGTTAAAGATTTACTTAGTTGAAATGCCCCGACCTACAAAAATCTTGATTTCCATGCCCGGGTGCCATGACCTCGTAACAATTTTGCGGTCATTATTTAAGGTTTCACACTTTTTTTATGGCTATATATATTCTTAACTTCAGTTGTCTATAATAACTATCTTCTATCTATCTATTTTAGTTCGTATTCCTTGTTGTTAAGGGTCCTAACTCCTTCTGTTTAATCATTTAATGTTGTTTTTTTAGGATATTTAAAGCGGCAGGCTCTCAGATCCTTCCGGACTCCGGTGATAATGACGGATGTCCTTTTGTTCACTCTTTCTTTTGTTTACTTGAGACAGGTTTACTTAAGATACAACAGGGAAAACCTCAAGGAGATTTAGTATGAAATCATTGTTACAGTCATGCAACGAATGGCAGGCTTTAAAGTGTTCGGAATATAAAGCGAGCGATGATTCACCTACAGACCGGTCCGTGAAATAACGTAACTGTTGTTTTGAAGTTTTCGTGCAACAAACTAGATCTAGATAGAATAATACAACGTTCTACAGTGCATAATGATCTATGTGATCTTCAGTGTCTAGGAATGATTGTGTCTTTTGTAAAGTGCAAAAGATTTTTTTTCTAACGATCTTGTATATTTTGCTTCTGATGTTAAGTTATTCGAACTTATTGGTTGACAATCAAATAAAATTAGCATGATACGCACTTATGTACCTCAAGAAATATATTAAGGGCGATAGAATAAATAAAACAAACATTTCAGATAAAAATCGTGATGCATTAGATAATGTTTCAGAAATTAAGGCCACGACCTTCAGCTGACTTCGGACTAGACATCCTAATGGACTTTAGCAGTTGAAATGCCGATTATCTAAATTGTGCATTAATAAAATTGGGGGTTTAAGGTGCCTACCTAAGTTCTCATCTAAACTTCTAAGGCCTCATCTAAGTTTTGGTCCTCATTCAATGAGACCGTTGGTCCTTTATAGTTCGAACGGTGGACCTTTTCATAGTCTGCATTATGGAAAAAACTGGTCTAAAAATTAGTAGATAAGGCCGTCGTTGTCATTAACTCATAGACGTCCACTGCTCGTCCATGATATCTTTTGGGGAATTCCACACACAACTCGTCTGATGTCGTCAGTTCACCTAATGAGGAGTCTATCAATACTGCGTTTTCCAGTACGAGGTCGTAAATCCAGCACCTTGGGACCGTTAGGGTCAAAGGCGCTGGATTGGCAATCTTCTTCTGTCTTCTATTCGTTATTTTAGATCTTCTATATAGATCATCTATCGGTTATATTGGTGTCTATCGGTGCTTTTAATAATATGTGCCCCACCCATTGCCATTTCAGCTTCGCAAACCGTCGAGTTAAATGGATGACTTTGGTTCTTTTACGGATCCCCTCAGAACAACAAAGGATGCTCTTTCCTTTGTTGTTTTGGTTAAAAATTATGTAATTTATCGTGTCTCCAATGTTTGTTTTCCTAGTAATACACAATTGAAAACCTCGGTTGCTTCACGTCGCTCGCGAAGTGAGAGTGCGACCATTAAGGCCGCGGCCTTGCGCTGCCAAACTATCCGACGTCTGTAGGAACACTGCACTGGAGCCCGGTAGAGTTACCTGCTGATTGATTGTGGTTTTTTAGGAACATGGGACTGTTCTGTATCTTTTAGTATATTTTGATCACTAAGTCATAATCTTTCATCTGCAATTTCGGCGGCCTTTTGAGTTTTGTATGGAATTCATATTGCGACGGTCGCTTAATCTACAAATACTTATATCTATACAAATTAATTAAATTAAATGTTTTCTGTGTGATTTACTCGTAGAAATTAGTTGACTGCTTTTTTTTTGCAAAAGTTCTTATATTTTTATCTGACTCTCTGTTTGTTCGGAGTTCGGACTAATCTTCGGAGCAGCTGATCCAAGTTGGGTTGGGTTTCAACCAAACCAAAATTCCACCATTCTTCATCATTCATTGTTAGGTACAATTCTAGTTTTTCCCTACCTACCTGCCTAGTACCTACCTACTATAATTTTAGTATTACTTATTAGTTAATAATAGGTAGGTATGTTTGATATCAGTGCTATCTACGACAATCTACAAGGTATATGGATATGTATTTCGAACGATGTTGAATAAATGGTTTCCTTTGAAGCCATTATCATGTTTTATATACCTAGTTACTTGTAGGATAGGGTATTTGACTAATTTTTGGAAATTGTTTTAAATTATTCTTTATTACTTATTAAAACACACTACATTGATATTTTTCGGAATATCTAAAGTATTAAGAATTATATCAATGATAAAGTTTAAGTTTTGAAAACCACGCCAAAAACGACATTTCTGATCACATGATACGCGTGACGTCACGAATCGGTATGAAAGTCACTTCTCTCGCTCGCTCCTTAACGGAACTCGGTGCGTGCGACAGAGACGCTACGCAAGGTGAATGCTATATCGTAATGTTGTAAATTGTTATACCTACTCATTTTAATATCAATCATATTCTTTCAATTTTAAAGTTTAGTTTCCGTTGACTTGATAAACTTCAATTATAACAACCAAGTCAAGTGCAAATCAAGTGACGTCACAATTAATCCCAGAGCGTTCTGGTTACCGATAAAATTTCAAAAATTATTATGTTTTATTTCGTGCAAAATATCGCGTAAAATTACATAATTTAGTTTGATTGAGTGAATTAGGTCTTTTTTAGGCTATTATCTGATATGATGACCACAATCAATAGTATATTTTCAATGTTGTCAAATACCCTATTATAGTACTACATAGGTAATGTATGTACATAGATAGGTATAGGTAGATAATTATAAATTGTATCGTAATTTAACGACCATTTTCGATAATTAGTAAAATTATTCCTATAAACGAGTTTTTTGATGATGTTTTCTATGAAAAAGGAAAGCATTACCGTATACGCACTAATTTAATACTAAACACTCGGCACTTCTCAGAATATGTTTCGGCTGTAGGGTTTGACTGAACGTAGGTAGGTAAATGTCACAAACACAACCACAACCTTCCCTCGAGGTAACCTCTCGGCCTCGACTTATAAAATATAATATGCAAATGGCCAACTGTAAAGTTTTATTATAGAAAAATCTATTTGGAAGGCAAAGAATTTGGAAGGTGAGTACGGACTACGGTACCTACATCCATACGTGTCTGGTTGTTGACCTCACGTGAAAACGATACTCTTGCTTAAAAGCTTCTTAAATGTTTAATTCTCGGGCGAATACTTATTAAACGTCTCTTAGTACTCAAGCTACCTACCTAGTTAACTGTTTTATGCCATTTTCCAAAAACATCTAATGTAAGTTTAAACTTTGAAGATATTTTTCAGTATTCGGTGGTGTGACCTATGTTGTATGGAACAACATTTATGCTAAGATCACGTCAATTACATATAACATATCGTGGGATCGTTTTAATTTTTAAGGTGATTAATAGTATTCTGAGGTGAGGTGCTAATTTACTAATTAGCATCTAAGTTTACTTCACCAATTAGCACTTATTTCCTTCATGTCGACATTTAAAAATTAAATAAAGTGTTGCAGAAAATTTGACTATCGATTAGGTACTTACCTACTCGATTGTGTTCACCCAAAAATCAGTCACAAATATTGATTTTGCAAATAATAGCGATAGGATAATATTATGGGTGATTTGCGACTCGAAAAACTATGGATATCTACTTAACTACTATTAATTTGTATTTTTAATAACTGTATATCGATAGAGATAAGAAATCAATTGTCGTCAGATAGGTGGCTCTTACGTTAAAAGTGTTAATGTTCTGTTAAATGTTTGCATTGAAAGTTATGTAAATTCTTTGAATAATCTACTTTCGTATGTCTTTAATTGCTTGTTTTTACATTTGATATTGTTGTGTCAGTTTTTTTTACACTCTAATAATTTGTGTGTACTTTGGAGTTTGGTTTGGGCGTGAAAGCTTCCAGTGTGCTTAGTCTAAATCGGAGCACTCGAAAACCAACTCGAAAACTATTGATCGATTTCAGAGTAAAATAGACCTAAAATGGCTTGTATTAAGGTTTGAGTTCGCCAATACATTCAGCATTCGAACAATGCTGAATGTATTGGCGAACTCAAACCTTAATACAAGCCATTTTAGGTCTATTTTACTCTGAAATCGATCAATAGTTTTCGAGTTGGTTTTCGAGTGCTCCGATTTAGACTAAGCACACTGCTTTGGAAATCGAATACCATCATACGAATAGCGCAAACGACTAAAGTTACGTTTTAGTTTTGTAGCGAAGCGCAAGCCACACCGCGAACTACGTTAACTTACCTTAGTTTATTTCATGCAACTAACTAGGTATGCGAGCTAAGAATTACGACGCCGAGCTAAGCTGAACTAGCTTAGTTTGCGGTGTGCCTGGCGTTTTACGAACTTTTTAACAGATGGGGGTAAAAATAAACAAGCGATCGTGGCCGGCGACGATGAAATGGACCTCACTGCTATTCGCTTCTTTCTCACGGCTATTTTTGTTGTTAAAAATTCGTGGGTATGTTATGTATATAGTTGTCCTTCCTCACTAACCTACCTCATACATATTACCTACCTTCTGAATTGCAATTTACTTTGCAACAAAAAACGCTGAAACATGACAATATTCTTAATTTTGAAACTTTATATACCTACCTACCTACCTACGCATAGACATCATTAATCTTGGCCATAAAACCAAAATCGATAAGTCCCTCCTACTATGGCCTGTGGCCTTGGTCATTAATAAAAACCATAAGCACCTACTCTACCAGTGGGTAATAAAATCAATACCATTTTCCATTGTATCGCGACCTTGATAAGTTTTAGAACTAGCTTATAGAGCTGTGCTTATAGCTCTAGAATTTAGGTAAGTATTTATCTGGGTAGGTAATTATGAAGCTATCGATCTTAACCATAATTACCTCGTAAGTTCGATCATTCAAAATCAGTTGTAATAGATAATGGTCTAATTTAATTAGGAACCTTATTTAATCACTAGCAGATTCCCGCGACTTCGCTCGCGTGGATTTGGTTTTTCGTAAAAATCTCGTGGCACCATGATGCTGAATAGCCTATAACCTTCCCCAAGAATTGGGCTATCAAATGCAAAAAGAATTATTCAAATCCGACTGATATTTCCAGAGATTAGCGCGTTCAAACAAACAAACTGTTCCGCTTTATTATATTACTAGCCTTTTCCCGCGGCTTCGCCCGCGTGAATTTCGGTTTTTCACAAATCCTGAGGGAATCGTGGATTTCTGGTTCCCGTTCCTGCTCCCTTTTCCAACCTTTATACCTAGGTACTTACTTTCAAGGTAGTTTGCTATAGTGATCTACCTATAGCTGTAGATTTAGGTTTCTTCAAAATCCCGTGGGAACTGTGGATTTTTCCAGGATAAAAAGTAGCTTATGTTTTAAGTTAGGGCATTATATCTATCTCCATTCAAAATTTCAGCCAAATCTGTTCAGAAGTTGCGACGTTATAGAGTAACAAACATCCAAACATCTCAGCCGCTGCAATCGCTTCAAGTTTCCGACTTAGGCAGCTAGAGGGCGCTGCGATCGTTTTTTAGGGTTCCGTACCCAAAGGGTAAAAACGGAGCCCTATTAATGTCACTCGGCTGTCTGTCTGTCTGTCTGTCTGTCTGTCTGTCTGTCTGTCCGTCTGTCCGCCGGTCACAGGTCTCTAGCTCGCAGACGAAATGAGTTACAAACCTGAAATTTTGGTATTTAGTGTAAAATTTTAACCCAAAATCAAATATTGAATTAGAAATTGAATTAAATTATTTTTCAGGGGGGCTCCCATACATGAAAAAGGAGCCGGAAAAAAATTTTTTTTCTTTACCCTAGCTTGTGGGGTATCATTGTTTAGAGCTCATTAAGTAGAGTACAAATATATATTTTTTTAATTTTTATCTCAAAAAATAAGGGAATGGGAGGCCATCAAAGTTGTCAGTTTTAGACCATTTTTGTGACGGGGGCTATCTCAAAAACTAAACTAGTTGGGAATATGATATTTCAGTATATTATGTACTATATGCTCTATTTAAACAACAAATACTGAAAACAACGATTTATTAAATAGTTTATAAGCTGTGACCAAAATAAACGAACATTTTTTTGGGTTTTTCTTTCACGGTTTGTTGCGATGTCTAGCTCGGAAATTAAATATTTCTTAGACCCAAAATATTATATTGTTCATAATTATGTACGGAACCCTGAAAGAGCGAGGCCCGACTCGCACTTGGCTGATTTTTTAAATTTCGAATGATGGCTGCGAGGGCGATGCGTTCGTTACTTAGTTTCCAGTTTTGGCTGCCAGAGGGCGCTGTGATCACTTCAAGTTAGGCCGCCAGAGGGCGCTGCGATCGTTTTTAGTTTCCAGTTTTGGCTGCTAGAGGGCGCTGCTATTGCTTCAAGTTTCCGGCTTAGGCCGCCAGAGATCGCTTCAAGTTAGGCCGCCAGAGGGCGCTGCGATCGTTTTCAGTTTCCAGTTTTGGCCGCAAGAGGGCGGTGTGATCGTTTTTATTTTCCAGTTTTGGCCACAAGAGGGCGCTGTGATCGTTTTTAGTTTCCAGTTTTTGCCGCAAGAGGGCGCTGCAATTGTTTTTAGTTTCCAGTTTTGGCCGCCAGAGGGCACTGCAATTGTTTTTTTGTTTCCCGTTTTGGCCGCCAGAGGGCGCTGCGATCGTTTTTAGTTTCTAGTTTTGGCCGCCAGAGGGCGCTGCTATTGCTTCAAGTTTCCGGCTTAGGCCGCCAGTGGGTTCCCATTAAAACTTTCATCCCCTATTTTACCACCCATAAAAGAAGATTTTTCAAAATACAGAGTTTTATTATTTAAAACTCATAATCTAAATGCCGATTTTCAGGTCTGTAACTTTAAAAACATAGGACTTTCATACAAACTTTCTACCCCCATTTTACCCCCTTAGGGGAGGATTTTAGGGATATTAAATAGCCTATAACCTGCCCCAAAAGTTGGACTACCAAATGCAAAAAGAATTTTTCAAATCCGATAGGTACTTCCAGAGATTAGCGCGTTCAAACAAACAAACAAACAAACAAACAAACAAACAAACAAACAAACTCTTCCGCTTTATTATATTAGTATAGATTAGTAAAAAAGTACCTATAGATTAGGTCCTCTTCGTTCGTAAGTGTAAATACAAAAATCTCGAAATCGTATGTCTACTTATTTTTAGGTATGAAGTAGGTATGTACCTACCTCGAAATGTTTATTTCTATACTAGGTATTAAATACGTCGGCACTTTATTCTACTCGCGTAAATAATGAATTGTAAGCGAATGGAAAAATCGATAGAGCTGGCCGGACGTCATCAAGGGTAATAAAGGTTTCACACTGTCAAGCACACCAGTACGATTTACTGATCGTAATATTATAACAATAAGTATAATATGAGTACCTAAGTATTATTACATGACAGTAACCGGGAGAGGTGGTCATTCCGGATTTGACACGCATGTTGAGCTACATAAACACCTAAACTACTTAGTTAGTAGGTATTATATTCAGTTTCGCATAAAAAATTGTTATAGTGTACCTATTTGAAATGTCATTGTTAACGAAAGGAGAATAATGACATAATTGTCTCATAGGTATGAATATCGCATTCTCCTCTGACTGGCCGACAGTATAGCTAGCTATTGACATAAATGCACTGTTGCAGCTAGAATAACCATAAATTCAGCCAATCATCTTATTATTAAGATTGTAGCAATGATTCATGCAGCTTTTAGACAAATCGATGCACTATGTCCCCATAGCACATAATATAGAACACTAAACAAAGATTTATATAAAAATGTAAATTTATAGGTAGATAGAGCACTTCAAAATTAATTTATATTTATATGTATATACATAATTTGGTATAATTTACTACTTATATTATGTTATACTTGCGTACGTTTAACACTGTTCATTACCTAAGCCTTTCTGTACAGTTTTTAGCGTTTCTGCTTATAAACATTTGGTGCACGCATGAAAAATATGTAATTGTATCACGAATGCGCGTCTGTACTGTAAACCTACTATTTCCTTAGTTAATAAATAACTAGATTAGATTAATTATTATTATTAATCTAGAATTCATTGAGTTGGTAATTTAGGGAACGATTATACTATAAGTAATATAGATCAAGCTTTGCGCGGATAGTATCTTTTAATTTAAATTATTTTCATAATATCACAACTTCAGTGAATTCGTTTATAAGTCTAATTGATGTTACTATAAAGAAAAGTTGCGTATGCATAAACTAATCAAGCTTGTTACTCAAAGAAAGTAAAATCTAGGTAGATATGTACTTATAAAGTATTTATGCTTTATTTATGTACCTGTGAAGTGTTCGTCTTGATCGATCCAGTGGTTTTTGGAAGGTGAGGTGAGGTTGAGATGCAATTGCAATATACCTACCTAGTAGAGATTTTTTTATTTGTGTTTTCATTATAATGTTTAAACCCATATATTATACCCCCAAGTCAAACGATAGAAATAAAAAAACTTTGCCTGACCAACCCGCCCCGATAAAATATGGTGAAAAAAAAGGAAAATTCCATATACCTACCTATTATTTATTTTGCATGATCAAAAGCGGACTATATCAAGTGATCTTTAACGTTTTTATTGTATTTCTTATAGTACTTTACGATTCGCTTCGTTTCGCTCGACGTCAGGTGTTGAATTACGTTTATTCTCATACAAAAATGCACCTATTTTCCTAATAATACGGTTCAAAGTTTATTTTGTACAAATGCGACCCTTCTGTGGTTGCACTGTAGAGTCAATTTAACAAAGAAACGTTTCAGAGCTTGATGATCACTGATCAGTCATCAGACAATGGTATTTACTTACTTACTTACTTACTTATTTGTCTGTTTATCTATTAAACACTTTAAAGTTCAAAATTTTAGGTCCTTCAGCTTAGTTTAAAGTCTAGACTAAGGTAAATATGGTAGATATATCACTCTATCCTTAGATTCATACAAGTGTAAATTAAAAATTTAAAAACCCCCGACAATCGCCATTTTGTGGTGGCGGCCATCTTGGATTTGCATAGTGCTATTCTACTAGTCAATCCCTTTCATTTGATACCCATATTAAGGGAGTTCTGAAAAAATATGTAATCCGCTATTTTGTAGAGTCGGCCATCTTGGATCGATTTTCATCAAACATAGCTAACAACACTCTCGACTAATTCACCTTTCAAACAAAAAACCGCATATAAATCGGTTCACCCGTTTGAGCGCTACAGGGGAACAGACAGACACACACACACACACATACACACACACAGACACAAACTCAAACTTATAACACCCCGTTGTTTTTGCGTCGGGGGTTAATAAATAAAGTGAATAATTGAATAGTATTTTTATTTCAGGCATTTTCACCCATTTTAATTTAAATAATGTCAGTTTAATGAACCAAATAAAAACGAATGTCCCAATTTCCATAGTAATGATCAAGTCTCTGTAGTAAATGGCACTAATATTCCTATATACCAATAGGTACCTATCGTTTACCGGATTCAGCCAGCCCATGGCATCGACAAATCGTTGGTGAGTGGAGTCTAAAACTGTGATTTCTGCATTTAGAGAGCGAGACGTCTTCAGTATAGAAGAGTACTAAAAATATATACATAAATAAATAATAAATTAATTAAATAAATAAATTTTGCTTGAGATATTATCATGGTTTTTAGTGAAAAACGGCAAAGTAAAAAGATGCATATCAAGGTTTGGAATTTCGCCTATTTTAGCAAATATTTGGCAATCTTTTACATGAACTAAGGACATTTGTAATTATTATGAAGTAACCTATGATAAGACTTCGGTCGTTTTTCAATTTTCTAGTTTCTTATATACTTAGTTTATTTACGCACGAAGTTGCCCCAAAATTTGCCCAAAAATAGTGATTTTTCAAGCGTCATTACTTTCAAAATAAATATAATTTTACTAATATTTTTATTTTATGGCATAGGTAATGGAGATATAAATTGATATCTGGCTTAACTTCAGACCTATTGCGACAAATATTAGAATAATAGGCGTAGGTAATACGTTTGTATGGAAAAGCGCGTGAAGAGAGCGGCCTTAAGTTCCACCGTCCGCGTCGCTTTCCTTTCAGCCCTTGAGTTAGATTTAAAGAGGACCAAAAAATGAAAGTCCATAATTATGGTTCAGTTGTGCTTTGAATAAGTACTAGGGCAGCATAAACCACAAGCAGATGACACGGTCTGCCGCACCGCTGCACCGTTAAAAACATCTGCTTCCGTCATATGCTCTCCTAAACACGAGTGGCCCTTTTGGATAAAGCTCTGCGTAATTTGAAAATTGAACTGCAAACTGATGAATATTTTGATAAGAATCCCGTGGGAACTGATTGATTTTCCGGGATAAGAAGTAGCCTAAATTACTCTTTGCACAATCCGCTAGCTGCGTGTTAAAGTTCCGTCAAAACTGGTTCAGCAGTCAGCTGTTCCGAAGATTAGCCTGATCAGAAAGACAGACACATATATTATTATTTGCCCGTTAATAAAATGCCCGTTTTTAGATTATCCTGTCGTTCAAAATATAATTAGATACAATATGAGGTTAATAAGAGGCATAATATTTCGAAATCACACAGACACACTTCAATTTAATTGTAGATATAGTTTTAGGTAAATAGGCATCGTACTACTGGTGGTATCTAATTATAGGATTAGAACCAATAATTATTTTAATCTTGTAGCTTTAGTCTAAAACCTTTAGTTGAATAAATAAAAACTAACTAAATAGTTCAAGAACAAGGCAATAATCAGCAAAATAATTGCACCACAGTAGAGCAGTACTTATTACCAAACCCATCACTGCCTGTCTGGCAGCGGCACTAATCGATAATTTCAAGGCTCCGATCATTATATATCCAATCTAAAGATTATATTTGTTACAAGCTGACTTGCCCGCGAATTTTTAAGCGTGGATTTTTTTTATCCCGTGGAGTCTAATTTTCCGGGATAAAAAGTATCCGCTATGTCCGTTTCCAGGGTGGAAGTTGTCTTTTTGCCAGACGTTATTCTATACCACAGAAATCCTAATAATATAAGGCATTAGAAGTGCTGTGTACCATTCAAACTATACAGAACGCATGTCGCCGCCTTACTACACAAATATATTCTACACAGTCACGCAAACATGGTTACGGTCAACGCTGTTCAGACAGAATTAAGCCGTAAGATTAAAGCGTTAAGGTTGCAAATGCGTCGCATCGTTCACTTAACTCACACATCGTTGTATCTGTTCGCTTACCTTACACATCGTTGTACTGGCGACGTCCGCGTCCTCAGCACGGCGACAAGGTCACGCGTACACCGCCTTTCTAGTGTCTTATACATATTATTAAGATTTCTGTGTTCTGTACCCTTTCAGCGGTTGGCTGTAAATAGGTAGCAGTCAGACAGCTACTTTCTTCCTAGTATGAATTGTTGGTTTAAGCTAGCTTTTGTTTGACTTTAACTTTAGGTAAGTCGTAGCTGACATCATGCTGACATGCAACCGGAATTAATTCGTATTTATGTAGGTGTATAATTTGCATTTTATTTTTAACTGAGGAACCATTCTAATAAAATTTATATAACTTACAAGAATATAATGAGTTTCTACTGGTACCTACTCAAGGGTAATTAACTTACTTTTTTATTCTATTTAGTCGGTACTTAAGGTCCGTTAAGTAATTAAATGTCGTTATTACGCCTTGTTAATTAAAAAACTTCCTAGTTAAGAAATAAAGAAAGACAAAGCAACGCCTGACGAATTGTTGGGATTTTTTTCTATAGATTTCGTGGCCATGAAAACCGCTTTGTAAATTGCGCTTGGAACTAATAGTAGTGAGGCATTTGTGTGAGACTGGTTTTTGACATGCGATGCCATATGCTTAAAATAAAGAAAGCAATTTTTCATTTTATATCCAATTTTTTTTGATGGTTGGTTAGGATTGAGTACTAGTTCGCAAAATGTGAACCGAACGAACGATGAATTACACATATTTAGCTGAGTAGCGTAAGGTTCGTTTCTGTCGAGTGTCTCATGACAACTCATGGCTTTTTTTAGATGGTTTTAAAATTATTTCAGAGGAGGTACTATGACAATAGGAAACTGTTATTACACGATAGTGGTGTTGCCGTTTTTAAAAGAAAATTTTGTTTATTTTAATTTTTGATGAAAGAAAATATAACCCAAATTAATAATAGTGTAATAGGAATGAGAGTTTTTTATTTAAGTAAATACTAAAAACAACGGGTTATATATTTTGACTGGTATACTTACACCGAAGAGGTACAATCAACTTTATCTTTTTTTCGAACTTACAGTTATAGTTTGTGAAAAACGCCTGTTTCGTAGCCGGACTTGGTGTTAGGTCGTGAGAAAAGAAATATAATAGTAATAGGTATACTTCCTCATGCATTCAGCCTCGTGTTGACACTCACAATGCTTCATTATAGACTCTATCAGTAACGGAACAAGGTCCACAAACTTAACGGCGCCAAGAGTTAAGCAATCTAATTTCTTAGTGTTTTCTTAATAATGAGGTAAATGAGTCAACAGCTAAGTTCTTATTGAGATACAGTTTGTTCAGATCACAGGTGGGATTTCTGTTATTGTATTTACCTATGTACACTTTATCTATTTACGCAAGCTCTTCAGAGAGGTAACAGGATTTGTTCAACAAAACCTTAAGTATCTTCTTTAACTAAGTAACTGATGCCTTCAACTTTTAGATTGAAACAAAAAATGATTCTTCATACAATCTCTTCCACTCATTTTCACCCCATTAGGGATGGAATTTCAAAACTTTTTCCATAATGCTTGCTCTATGCTGGCGGTCGATCATTTAAAAGTGATAGCTACAATGTGAAGATCTCATTCACTTCTGTTTGGCCGACACTCTCTTGCTATTGGCTAAAATGCACTATTGCAGAATTCAGCCAATCACCACAGTTGAGATTGCAGCAACGATTGATGCAGGTTTTTCGCAATCGATCTGCTGATTAATTTGAAGTAGATATTTATTAGATAACTAGTGGATCCGGCAGACTTCGTCCTGCCCGGTGAAATTCCGACATCAGCGCCCTGCGCCCGCGCCACCTACCTAGTACCTACCAACCCGTTAGGTTACCTGTACGTACCCGGTGATTGTGTTTTCAAATCATCAAAATGTCATCCAAATATTTCCAGCCGTTTAGGAGGAGTTAGGTGACAAACACACGTACGGAAGAATATAGGTACGGATGAGAGAGTTTACCGTATCGACGGGATGTTTGACAGCTACGAAACCCGTGAACATTTTGTATGGGAAAATGTTTTTTCTTTTATTTTATTTTTTCGTAAATCCAATGTTTTTAATTGTTATTCTGCTATTCGGGACGGAGACAAATATAACAAATCAATAACCATGAAAATCGCTAACAGCCGTTCTCGAGTTATAAGTGTTCGAACTAACACGACTTTGTTTTAGGTATATATATAGATTCGGTGTATTATTAGATAGGTACAAGCGGATACTCGCATATTCGTCCGCCTGGATTTAGATTGTATTATAAATATCTGCCAGCTTAAGATGATAATCCATACCTACATTCAAAGGCTCCTGTAGGTACAATCCCGGTTCCAAGTTATACCTTTGGAATACTGAGGATTACGATGGCTCTAAGTTATTTTTTTGCAAAAATCTTACGGCAAGTCTAGACTTCATTATATGTATAGATTTCTGTATATAGGTATTCAGTCCATTTCTAGGTACAGGCAATATGCAACAAATAATATCTAAGTAAGTCGATTAATGCAATGCGTAACAAATATCTGAGTCGATTAATGATATGCAATTGCATCGATATGCAAGTCGATTAATGATGCTTGTCAGCCCAAAATAAAAACTTGTCCCTATTTGTTGCGTTACAGTTCGTAAATTGCGAATATTACGTTGTATGAATATTAAATGTTATTGCAACATTATTAATTAGGTATTGTATAAATATTAACTAAGTTAAATAAAATTATACTATATATTAGGTAAGTATAGCTTTCTCTAATCAATATAATATACGAACAGTAAATGTTACATATAACTCAACTGTGACTAAATTTTCATTATGGTTTCTAAGTATAGGTCTAAATATTACAAGTTATAAAATAATATGCGTAGAAAGCAAAAAAATATCGTTTTCAAGCAGTGATTTACGAGGTTAGTTCAGTTTTAGCGACGTCCTTTTGACACTATAATATTATACATATATTATGTTATAAATTGTTATAGGTACTTAGTAAATAAATACTTACCTATTAATTATAAATGCGAAAGTAACTCTGTCTGTCTATCTGTCTGTCCGTTACGCTTTCACGCCTAAACCGCTGAACCGATTTTGCTGGAATTTGGTATAGAAATAGATTACAAATTGGAGAAGGTCCTTTCGTTCCGAAAAAAAGTGTGCAGGGGTTGAAAAAGGGAATGAAAGTTTGTATGAGATTTATAAGAATCCACGCGAAAGAAGTCGCAAGCGACTTGATGACGATGATGATGCGAGCATCAGCTAGTATGTCATAATCATCATCATCATGATTAACCCATTACCAGCCCACTACAGGGCACGGGTCTCCTCTCAGACCTGAGAAGGGTGTAGACCGTAGTCCACCACGCTGGCCTAGTACGGATTGGTAGACTTCACACACCTTTGAGAACATTATGGAGAACTCTCAGGCATGCAGGTTTCCTCACGTTGTTTTCCTTCACCGTTAAAGCGACTTAACTCTGAAAAGTTAAAGGCGCGTGCCGGGGGTCGAACTCGGACCCCCCGAAAGGGAGACCACTATATTCTCTTCCCCTATTATAGAAAAGAGCTTAGAGGATGACCAACAAAGTGAAATGTCAATCCACACGTAGATACTACTCTACTAATAATGTTTCGTAATGCCATATTAGATGCCATTCGTAATGCCAATAGATACATTACCATCATGGATTTTTTGCTGTCGAAAAGCATAATTCAATACGCGTATCCAACACTTTTGGTGATACAGTAATACAATCCAACATAACACTCCTGGTCTTTATTACCTTCGGCACAAGTATCGTATTGCTCTGTACGAAAATAATTCTTATTAGGTAACCGGATCAAGTAAACCTCAAGGTTTATTGCGAAATTTGCACTTTAGAGTATTGATAGAAAATTATTGTACGATAAACGCTAGATAAGAGAATAAGGTTAGCAGCTGATCGACGCGACGCGAAGGGTTCCGCACTTTCATTTTTATTTTTTCCTAAATACTACAAGAAAACATATTTTATAACTACATAAGAATTTACCTAGGTATAGTGTTAACGTATGTAACTTATTAACTACTATCACAGAATACATAATAGTACAGTCACTACTCACAGCTGGTGCTCTATCTGTCTGTATGTCTGTCTGTCTTTGGCATCTTAGCCGATTTTGTCTTTAGCTATGTTTGATGAAAATCGGTCCAAGATGCCCGCCACCACAAAATGGCGGATTACATATTTTTCAAAACTCATTCAATATGGGTATCAAATGACAGGGCTTGACTAGTAGAATACACTATGATCAAATTCAAGATGGCCGCCACCACAAGATGGCTGAATGAATGTCGGATGAATGTCGGGGGTTTTTTAATTTTTAATTTTTACTTGTATGTTGTAGGTCATTGATCAGATATGACAGGTAGGTAAGCTTGCATCAGTTTATACCTATATGGACGTACTTTACAGCTTATCTGTTACGGATGACCAAGATTAGGATTACCACACAGCTCATCTTACAGCTCGTGATTAGATAGGTATTTAGTATTTACTATTTACTATGTTGCAGTTTTAGTAAATAGATATTAAATAATCGAACACAATGATGTGGAACCCTAATGGAGGCTTGTAAAGATTTGATAGCTGTGCTAAAATTCTACCTATTGTATTAGGTACTTAAAAATGTAGGTAAATAAGTATAGGTATATTAAGGTGTAAGATAATAATGTTTGGCCGAGTGAATGTTAGTATACTAAATTGCAAAATTGATTTCAATGCTACAATAAATACCATGTCATGTATTCTGTCTACGTTGCAACAAGCGATTAGAATCTGATATTATAATTAATATTCAAAGATTGATTGTATCTCATAAAACTTCGATTTTTATTATAAATTTTTATTATAAATAATAAATAATTGTCTAACCATTTAAGTACATTAATTATACTTAGTTGCAAAATATGCTCTACGTTTATCTATGCCGTGATCTAAGATATCAATTTTATATCACTTTAAATCGAAATCGTAGTAGTCCACGATATAGCTATGAATATAATATTATATCAATAATAATATAATCATTGCAAATTCGCCAGCATTTGGGACGTAGCTTATGTAAGTAGGTATTAGGTAAGTATACTTCGATATTGTAGAGTTGCTACGGCGAGCTACGAATTATGGTTAAACTTTTTACAACTAGGCATTTGACGTAGATTAACAGGCATTGTATTTGTTTACTCTTTGAACTGATACAAATCAAGGCATGACGGAGTCTGGAGGTCAACTGCCCGTTTGGACCGTACTAATTTAATTAGTATTCCCACTACAACATAAATTAGCATACAATTAAATCGATCCGTCCTTTCCGTGTCAATGATAATTACGTAAAAAGCCGATGTGCCTACTTAATTTTATTTTTTACAAATGGTTTACGGTTGACTAAAACCACACCGCTCAATATCTTATATCCCTAGTACAAGTTAAATCACTACAAAATTCCGTGTCGAATCTGTCCACACATCTATAGTCTGATTTTTACTTCTGTGGAATTGACAACTGTTTTTTTGACAACTGTTTTTCAGACAACAGAATTCCACCGAATTAAAAATCAGACTATACAGCCAATTTGACCCTCGCGAAAACCATAATAGGTAATTCGTATTTATTCGTATTTATAGAGGGGACGCCTGCCGTCGCCAGGCGGGTGATCAGTCCTTGTGAGGACCATTTCACCCAGTTCCCCGTGTTTGGACACAGGTTACTGGTGTCCTGGCAGTCTAACCCCCTCAAACCTTCCCGTGGCTTTTGTAAACCTAACAATGTGCCCTATAGAAAGGTTTGTTAAGTCTTATTTTTTGATGATATCCTTACCTTGTAGTTCCCATCTTACCAGTGAGTACATAGGGCACTCAGCTATGAAGTGGAAGCTAGTTTCTTCTTCACCACACTCTGGGCAGGATGGGTCTTCTGCGAGTCTCATTATTGTGAGATGGGTCTATTGAGCAGATAGTGTCCAGTTGTTATACCTGCTACCAGCGCTATGCTATAATAGGTAATACAGGAAACTCTAACTCGCGTCATTGCATCGAACAGTTCACGAAAACCATCAAGAATTAAAAACTCCTGACTGGAAAAACTAGGGTGTCTGCTAAATGACTGCTAAACTAAATGCTAATGTTATCTATCTACAGGCTACAGAAAATAATCAAGGAAAGGTAGAGTCAAGGCATCAGAGCAGGTAGGCATCTATACGTTTTGTAACTGACGTACTCGTAAAATGTTTATGACCAAAATGGGGCAATAACAGCTTATCTCCACGAATTTTACGAAATGTACGAATAGGTACTTCACTGTGAAATGATAAAATTGCAACATTGAAGTGGTCCTCATTACTAGTTAGATAGGTAGGTATATCGTTAAAGATACAAAATATTCTGATATTTCAGGCTTGTCTTTCATCACCGTCGTATCAACTGATTGTCGATAATAATTGCTGGACATGGTGTGTGGAAATCACCACTATAGACATAACTCTAGTGGTGATTTCCACACACCACGGTCTTGTGCCATACGTGTCCGATGACTCGCTTGATGTCTCCCGTCTCAATTTGTATTTAGTTCAAAACAAATATGTTTTATATAATAAAGAGTTCTAGGCTTCTATTTGGAGAATATAAATATCACCTTGTTAATTATTAGTTAAATGTAGACCTTTATAAATTAAATATATCTAGGTAGGTACTACAAGAGCACGCAAAGTGAGCACGCAAAGTAGTCAGTTACTTCTAATTATAACATTGTTATTTAACTGCTAACAAAATGTTAACAAAAATAAAAAAATAAAGGATTGCTGGCCTTTAATTCCCTTTCCCGTTATTTCTACTTACTGCCAATCCACTGTGAATGTGATGCATCAAAAAAATAGCAGATGTGTGATCCAAATGTCACTCGAACACCTTCAAACAGCTGATGTTAGGAAAAAACAAGAGTTACTGGATTAAATTAGCCTTTTAAAAAGTACTTTAAAGGCTTACACAAGACAGAACGCGCGAAGCGGATGCTCTCTTCTCCATACAAACGCTCTCGCGTGTTTTCTCCCTGGTTTATGATCTTAAAGCAATGATTTTTTACAATAAAATAAATATCAACCTCATCTATGTCCCTATGTTTTCCTTTTTGAAAATACATTATTTTTAGAAGCACTAGAACCGTTACAAAATGCTCAAAACTGCCTATTTTAGATCGCTTTCAACAGAGGCCTAATGTACAAATTTGACAATTAATAATGAAAAAAGCAAAACATAGGGACACAGTATATATCCTTTATATTCAGTTTACGAAATATCTTTTAAATTGGTCCAATATTGCAGGAGGAAACACTAGAGAGCCAAACCTCGAATTATGACTTTTTACTTACGGCTATTCAGTCGGATTTGCAGTTGTCCATATTGCACGAATTTGAGGCGCGGGACGATCGAACGCGACAACGATAGTTTTTTCAAATACCTAGTTTTCAAAAGTCTCTTCGACCACATTTCCTCTTAACGTGTCCAACCAATACGGCTCCAAGTAGGCTCCAAGGAATCACACTAATATTATAAAAGCTAAAGTTTTTATATGTGTGTGTATGTTTGTTACTCTTTAACGTCGCAACTACTGAACCAATTTGGCTGAAATTTTGAATGGAGATAGATTTTATGCATTGACTTTAAAGAATGACTTTAAACTTTTATGGATTTTAAAGACTATTGTACCAAATAAAGTTAAAGAACAATACAGAAACGAATACCAACTATTATTTAATTATTGTAATGTAATGCCCATAGATAAAAAAGTAAAATTTTTAATATTAACAGAACAATACCTAAATTCAGATTTTCAAATAAAAGTTCAAAGCAATAAAATATTAAGAATTCGTAAAAATCCTAGACTTAAAACCCCTATATGTGTAAATAACTACGGCCGACGGACACTTAAATATATTGTTCCCACTTTAATAAATGATCTACCGTGTCCAAGTTCGACATAATAGGTGTTATTAATAAGTGTTGGTTGGTAAGAATAACGAGGTTATTATTTTTTCCATATTTTTTCACACTGACAATGTTTGACATTTGACCTTTGAAGTTTTACACAGAGTAGGTAGTTCCACAGAGCACTGAACATCCTCCCCCGCGTTGAAAGATTCCTTTTCAACGGGTCACACCATACTAATTTGGAAGCAAGGGACAGATTCTTGTAAGTGGTCTTCGGAGTATCCCTTTGGTGGTGTTAACATCAATCACGCGAGCGACGCCGTCACGGCCTGGAAATATTCGAAGGACCCGTCCAATTCGCCAGCAGAGCGGAGGTACATTTTCTTCGTGTATGAGGACTAGATCTCCAACTTGCAGTTTCGGGCCGTCATCGGTACGCCACTTGCAGCGTTGTTGTAGCTCATGAAGATATTCAGCTTGCCATCGGTTCCAAAAGTGCTGCCGAATCTTCTCTATGCGTTCATAGCGTGACAGATTGCTTTCTTTGTGGTCCAAAAGCATTGGTGCCGGTAATGTTGTCAATGGCCGACCAATCAGAAAGTGCCCCGGAGTGAGGGCTAGGAAATCGTCAGGGGATGGGGATAATGGACACAAAGGACGGCTGTTTAGTATGGCTTCAACTTGTGCAAAGAGTGTATTCAACTCTTCAAAGGTCAAGTGAGTATTTCCCATTACCCGTTTAATGTGAAATTTCGCAGATTTGACGCCGGCCTCCCAAATGCCGCCGAAATGAGGAGCGTAAGATGGTGAGAAGTTAAATTTAATCTCTTCTTGGGTGGCAAAGTCGAATATAGGCTCTTTGTTTTCCTTTAAAAATTTGCCAATTTCATTCGCGGCGCCGACGAAGTTGCGGCCATTATCGCAAAAGATTTCAAGCGGTTTGCCGCGCCTAGATATCATTCGACGCATTGTTAAAATAAAGGAGTTAGCGGTCAAATCACTGACTGATTCCAGATGTAAGCATTTGTACCGAAAGCAAATGAAAAGACAAAGGTAGCTTTTCACAAGTCGAGCGCCACGTCCCTTTCTATTTAGTGTCATAAATGGCCCTGCGAAGTCGACACCGACGGTTCGAAAGGGAAAGTCTGGTGTTATGCGTTGAGCGGGCAGATTCCCCATGATGGGGTTGAGCGTTTTAGCTTGGACTCGTCTGCATATGACGCATTTTTGAACGGTACTCCTAGAGAGCCGTCTACCATTGATTGACCAAATATTGTGATTACGCACGGAAGCAAGCAGCAAGTGTGGACCAGCGTGTAAAAGATATTTGTGGTAATATTGGAAAATAAGTTTTGTAAGATGATGGGATGAGTGTAAAAGTATTGGATGTTTTTGATCATAGCTTAAACTGGAGGCGTCGATGCGCCCACCTACTCTCATTAGATTTTGAGAATCAATGAATGGAGACAAAGATAAAATATTTGATTTGGAGTTAAGTGATTTGCCTTTAATTAGTGTAGAATAGTCATCCGGAAAAGATTGTTTTTGAGCTATTAAGCACAGTAAATGAAATGCCTTAGTCAATTCGTCAGTAGTTAGTGTACCAAGAATTTTAGTTTTAGGATTTTTTAGGTTATTTACAAATCTTAGCATGTAAGCCGTAACACGTTTGAGTTTAGTTAAGTTAGAATATCTTTCCATATTTATGACAGATTCAATAGGTTCAGTTGCAAGAGTATGTGATTTTATTTCTGGTAGTATGAGGTCCGAAGTATCCTTTAGTTGGGGCCATTCAGATTCAGGTTTAGCAAGAAATGTAGGTCCGGACCACCATATATCACAATGCTTGATTTCGTGAGGGTGTATCCCTCGTGAGATAAGATCTGCTGGATTTTCGGAAGTTGGTACATAGTGCCAGGAGGCAACATCTGTTAGTTCGCATATCTCGACTACTCTATTAGCTACAAACATTTTTAGGTTCCGTACATTGCTCCGAAGCCAACCGAGGACGACAGTGGAATCGCACCAGTGTACGAGACGATCTACCTGACATCTTAGGGAACTTATAGTAGACTGTATTAATCGCGCACTTAATAACGCTGCACTCAGTTCCAGCCGAGGTATGGTAGTTGGTTTTGTAGGTGCTACCTTTGATTTCGCACATAACAATTTGACTGTAGCATCTCCGTTAGGATTCAGTGATCTCACATAAATACATGCCCCGTAGGCGGACTGAGATGCATCGCTAAAGGAATGCAACTCTATAGTAACCGGTGAGTCGCATAACGTTAGTCTGGGAATTTCGAGGGTATGTATGGCTTCTAGATTGTTTGCAAATATATCCCAGGAAGATTTGATGTTCTCCGGAACGGGGTCATCCCAGCCTATTTTGCTAAGCCATAACAGCTGCAAAAGAATTTTGGGCTTTATTATGCAAGGGCTTAATAGTCCAAGTGGGTCAAAAATTTTAAAAGATGAGGATAAAATTAGTCTTTTAGTTAAAGCATTATTTGTAGCTGGTAGGTCAACAGTAAAATGTAATGAATCAGAATTAGAGTTCCAACCTAACCCTAGAGTACTCGAAGACTCACTGATGCTCAAGTTCTCAGAAAGATCTATATTTGAAGATTTGTAAATTGCCTTAGAATTGGATCTATATTTTCGAAGGTTAAAGCAACCCTTTTTTAGTGCTTCTGAAACAGAATTTTGAATGTAAAGGAGATCTTCTTCTGTATTTGAACCTGTGATCAAGTCATCAACATAAAAGTCGTGTTGTATTATAGTTTTGATTTGCTCATCATCGCATTCCTCCCCCAGTTGCCGAATGCATCTTGTACTCAAATAGCTGGCACTTGCGAGTCCGTAAGTGACAGTATTTAAACGATATGTTTCTAACGGCAAAGACTCATCTTCTCTCCATAATATTAGTTGAAGATCACGATGTTGTTTATCGACTAGAATCTGGCGGTACATTTTTTCTATGTCGCCTGTTAAGAGGTATTTGTATTGACGTGCTCTAATTAATATAGAGAAAAGAGAGTCTTGAATATTTGGGCCTATTAGTTGGATGTCATTTATAGAAAGGCCTGAGGAGGGGACTTTCGCCGAACCGTCGAAGACGACACGAATTTTAGTTGATTCGCTGTTGGCTTTAAAAACGGCGTGATGACAAAGAAAGTATGATGGATTTGGTTTGCATGATATGGATTTCTCCAAATGACCTAATTCGGCATATTCACGCATAAAATCGATATATTGTGACTTGATATCCGGTTGCTTCTTTAGTCGCTTCTCTAAGGCGAAAAAGCGTCGTTTTGCCATATTGTAGGAATCACCGAGGTTGATAGGGTCCTCAGTTAAAGGTAACTTGACACAAAATCTACCTGTGCTTAACCTATAAGTTGTACGTAGAAAATGTTTCTCACATTCAGATTCATTTTTCGTTGAAATTGGATTTGTAGGAACGGTTTCCAGCTCCCAAAATTTTGACAATTGTTTGTCGATTTCGTCCACAGATAACACATTAGCGAGACACTGATTTGTTTGTTGAAGAGAGTTTGTGTTTGTTAGTGTTGTGGGGCCAGCAATTAACCAGCCGAATTTTGAACTCCTTAATTTAGGATTGTTAGGGCCCAGAGATAGCTGCTCGCACCCTAGGATGTCCCAAAAAATATCGGCACCTATTAGAACGTCGATTGGTGATGGCTGATCATAGGTGGGGTCTGCTAATTGTATGCCTATAGGTAGTTTTAAATTTTGTGTATTAATAGGCGTTTTTGGAATGTTACCTGTGAGTTTTTCCATCACAAAACAGGTTAATGTGACATTGAAGTCTTTGTTTGTTGAATTGAGTTGTACAGTACAAGTCTCTGTGACCTGGCTGCAGTGTGTATCGCTGATGCCTATAACATTGATTGCATTGATTTGTTGTGAATCGAGAGATAGTTTTTGTTTCAAGGACTGAGTTATAAATGTTGATTGGCTCCCGCAATCAAGCAGGGCCTTAACCATTTCTGTTTGATTTGTTTTTGGATTCGTCACTGAGATCAAAGCAGTGGAGAGAATAATTTGATTAGCATTATGCAGAGATGATGAGCAGTTGACTACAGCATTATTGTTGTTTGATGAGTTGGTTGTAGTATTCACTGTAGGGACTGCCGTGTGTTTGTTGTAATTGTCACACAAAAGTGTATTGTGTAGTTTGTTTTTGTGGTAACGACAAAATCCTGAAGGACAGGCACGAAGATTATGGGAAGCAGGTCTTAAACAATTCGAACATAGCTTTAATTTAGACACTTCAGCCTTACGATCCTCAATGCTCATTGCCAAAAATGAGGGACAGTTGTAGATTCGATGTTCGCCTTTGCAGACAGAACAGTGATAAGAAGTTGTATTGTTGATAGCTGCAAAAGATTTTAGTTGTCGTTCGTTATTGTAATTATTATAGCTACGAGATGGCGCCACTATCGGCCGCGTTTGTTGTTTAGATTTATCAAATTTATTTCGGTTCAAAGTTTCTAAAATATCAGCACGATCAGACAAAAATTTGTTGAATTGCTTAAGAGTAGGTACTTCATCAAATGTATTGCGACGTTCTTCCCATTTCCCTAAGGTAATGTTGTCTAATTTAGATGTGACAAGGTGTATGACAAGAGTGTCCCAGTGTTCGGTGGGTTGGCCTAAAGTTGACAATGCACGCAGATTTTTTGAGACATGGTCAATTAAGAATCTTAAAGCCTTCTCGGACTCCCGGGCCAACGGTTCGATATTGAAAAGTGAGTTCAAATGATGGTTGATGAGCTGTTTTTTGTTATCGTACCGTTCGCACAGTAATTGCCAAGCGTTATGATAGTTGGCTTCTGATATCTCGATATTGGAGATAATGCGTGCGGCTTCACCCTCCATATATGACACCAAATAATGAAACTTGTGTATCGATTTGATTCTTTCATTGTTATGAATTAACGACAAAAAGGTGTCACGAAATTCAAGCCACTTAAAGAATGCTCCATCAAATTTAGCTATTTGTATTTGAGGTAGCTTGAATCCCATGTCCTGATTGTCGTGGTGACAAACAAAGGAAGTTGAGTGGGCACCGCTCTCATCACGGACCGCAGCCGGGCGGCTTGAATTTAAAATGCTTTCATTGGAATCAATCAGATGTAGACCTGTCGCAATTGTAATAGTAAAATCTTGCTCGATACCGTCCCGCTCAGCAAGTTCCAATGACAAATTTTCTGAATTCAAAACCTCTATTCGATTTTGCAGCTCTTCAAAATACTCAGAGACCTGTTTTAATTTTTCGGTTTTTAATTTTAACTCACCAACTTCAAGAACTGTTAGGCGAGCAGAGGAGATTGAGTTTAAGTAAGTTTTGAATTTTGTAATGCGCCCTTTGATCGAGCTTCGTTTGACATATAACTCCTTTAATTCCTTTGCAACAAGTGGAGAAGGACTAACTTCAGTCATTTTGTATTTTTAGTAATAATAAGTTTACAAACTTTAAAGAAAACAAACTAAATATGAACAAATTGTAGTGCTGAATGTAAATGTGAGTGTATTGTCAAACAAGATGCGACTATGTTTGTATTGCAAAGTAATTAATGCAGTTAAGTATTTTATGATATGATATAGAAATAAGTAAATGTTAGCTCACGTTCCTCATGTCGATGTCACCCGGAAGGCCGCCCATTATTATTCCATAGTTTTGAAGAAGTTTTGAAGGTTATTTGCACAAATTGATGAAAAGGATTGTTAATAGGTACAAGGTGTAGGTCCTGTCACGGTCGCCAAATTATTATGTCCAAGTTCGACATAATAGGTGTTATTAATAAGTGTTGGTTGGTAAGAATAACGAGGTTATTATTTTTTCCATATTTTTTCACACTGACAATGTTTGACATTTGACCTTTGAAGTTTTACACAGAGTAGGTAGTTCCACAGAGCACTGAACATACCGAAAATCTTAAAAGAAAAAATGAACGAAAGAAACTATAAACACAAACTTAAAAACTACTTTTTGGAACAGCCTGTATAGTACGATATAAATACCCACCGAACCGGTTGCGCTGGCAGCGATGTTTCGATGTACAAGTTGAACCGCAACTTATAAAACTACCCTACCTAATTTTTTAGTTACTTACCTTAGTTTTAATTATTATGTATAATACGTATGAGTTCGTGTAAACAAACGTGTAAACAGTGCACAGTAAAACTGACTATGGTTTTTGTTGCACTGTATGTAACTTAAGTCTTATTAGTGTATTATGTATAAATAAATAAAATAAATAAATAAATAACTTAACTCATAGTACACACAAAATTATATAATATATTATTATAGGCTATTATAGGCTACACAGTTTCCACGGGATTTTGAAAAAACCGAAATTTATAGTTACAGCTATAGGTAAATTACTATAGCAAACTTCTTTCAAAGTAGGTATAAAGGTTGGAAAAGGGAGCGGGAACAGGAATCGGAAATCCACGATTCCCTCGGGATTTGTAAAAAACCGAAATTCACGCGAGCGAAGCCGTGGCCCGTGGGCAGTAGCTAGTTTTATTATAAAGACTCAAAAAGTGCACACTTTAAACTCTCTGCGTCGTATTCCTCATTAACTGAGGTTCATAACCGCTTCTCATTAATCACTTAATAATGCGATGATCCTCTCGACTCACCTGTAGATAAGAGTACGAGATTTCGACTTAGATATAGAGCGTACTCTGAGTCACTTCAGACTTGAGGCAGAGTTAAAACGGGACATAAGTATTATGTCCTTGATATAAATCTGTCCCGTTTTAACTCTGTTTCAAGTCTGAGTAGAATCAGGTACGCTCTATTGATCTTAGTTTTAAGGATTAATTTCAGATGTAGTGGTAATAACCGGGAACCGACGACTTAACATGTTCTCTGAGGTACGGAGGAAGCTCCAAATTCCAAATTTGGTTTTCAACTTACAGCTTACTCAACGTTGCTTAACCATCGCAATCTACATAACATGCGCTATCGTAACTGGGTCACTTGTCCCTCAATTCCGCTTCATACCATTACCTTGTACTACAAGTCGTACAGGTCCTACTCTCTCAGTGCAACTCAGTGTGACGTTCTGCCGCGCTGCTGTCGCGTCGTTTCGCCCTATTTATGTCCAAGCCTTTAACCCTGTTTTAACTATTTTTAACTTAGCGGACGATTTACTACTCTTTTTTTACTACAACAAACATCCGTAGCTGCACAAGACATGACGTGTTCACGTGTACCTAATAAGATTAACTTTCTTGTAATCTTCACACTTATTGTTGCATTGCAGCATAGCGGAACCAAAATATAATAGAATTTTAGATCCGGAATGAAGGTATAATGTTTTATGCTGCTGTCAGTCTATTACAATTTTTACGCAGAAGCTTGTCTAAAGAAAACTCGCTTTCATTATTTTTTATTTTAAATGAAAGCTGGCAAACTAAAAATAGGGTTGAGCTGCCGGTGTTGAGTAAAAAAAATCTTTGGGGACTGCCGATAGAAGTGAAAACTGGATTAAACTTTAAACAGTATAGGTAGGTACTTACCTACCTATACTGTTTAAAGTTTAATCCATCCATAATTATATGTACTTACATATATAGCTCATAGGAAGTGTGCGGTGGGGATGACGTGAGTTTCACGCTTTTTGTTCACCGAAAAAGTGCTCAACGCGCCTAAAGAAGTTTGCACTTCAAAAAAACTCTTTAATTTAGTATGTTTGTCAATTAAGAATTTTTAGGCCAGGCCGTAATTATCACGGAAAAGCTGTGGAAGTGCGCGCATTTAAATTACTTTGTGTAAAAATATAGGTTCAGTCACTACTGAGCATCAATGGATTTTTAGCGCGGAAATGCTGTAGGAATTCTTGCGGGCGTGACGTGATATTAATATTATATTGTAAGGTACTTACGAGTAATTGGTTTAAGTTTTAGTTTGTAATTCCATTAGGTCTATATGGTACGAATACGATCATATTGATTTGTATATTTTGTCTAGATATGAAAAGAATAATAGATCTATTTACGAAACACTGAAAAATTTGAAATTTGAAGGTTTGAAAAAGTATTACACTGTTGAACATTTATGTCTCTCGTAGGGATTTCTACACTCTACAGTCCTGTACCGTTTGTATGACGAGACTTGCTCGCGAGTCGCGACTCACTTGGTTGCTCGACCGAGGGCCGGATTAACCATATCGGGGCCCCTAGGCAATGCAATTCTCGGGGCCCCTTTCCTTTTTACATTTGTATACTTCCTCCATTGAGAATTTTCTCAAAAAAAAAAAAATTGTTAGATAAAGCTTTTTTTTTCTTGTTGCGTGGCCCGCTTCGACTAGGGCCCCCATAGACTAGGCGCTCACGGGGCCCCCGTGGGCTCCTAGTCGGTGCGGGCCCCTAGCCAGTTGCCTAATCCGCCTTATGGATAATCCGGCCCTGTCGACCGATCCCCTAGAGTCTAGCAATGAAGCGAGTACCGGAAAGCACAGCAACGCTAGACCCCTAGCGGTTTAGGTCTAGCAATACTGTGCTTTCCGGACCCGGTACGGGACACCGAACACCTTGTGTGCTGCAAACTCCATCAGTCCTTCGAAAAATATACCTACAAAGGTAGGTTATATGTCGAATAAGATACCAACACAATAAATTAATAATTATTAGTAACTAGATGATGCCCACGGCTTCGCCCGTGTGGATTTAGGTTTTTAAAAATCCCGTGGGAACTTTTGATTTTCCAGAACAAAAAGTAGCTTATCTGTAGAAACCCGTCCCCAAAACGGAAAAATCCTGTGGGATCCCCACGATTTCGGAATACAATTCCTTACAGCATCAGGGTTGAGGAGTCGGATATGTACCTACTCGAGTTCATTCAACGATAAAGTCTTTAATTGGTACCCCCAATATCAATTTAAATAACCGAAAGTTTCTAAAACCCATTAGTTTTGGGGATTAGGTCTCCTACAGCATCAGGATTGAGGAGTTGGAATCCAAATTTTTTACAGAACAGGGTCGCATTGTTACTCTATCGATTAAAAAAAAATTACGCAAATCGGTTCAGAAATCTCGGAGATATCGGTGTACATAGGTAGAAAAACACAACTCCTCCTTTTTTGAAAGTCGGTTAAAAAAGTAGCCTATGTTACTCCCTGGTTAATTCTCTACTTTTGTGTGAAGGTCCCATCAAAATCGGTTCAGCCGTTCCGAAGATTAGCCCGTTCAAACAGACAGACAGACAGACAGACAGACAGACAGACAGACAGACAGACAAAAACTTTAAAAACGTGTGATTCGGTTATGGTAGCGTTCAAATAACCATAATATGAGCTTAATATGAGGTAGTTATTTCGATATTACAGACAGACACTTCAATTTTATTTATTAGTATAGATAGTATAGATAACAGCACCGAATATGAGAGATAGTCATCTATCTATTACTTAATAGGTTTGTAATGAAATCGGTAATTAATTTAGTAATTTATCGATAGGGACCTAGTGCGATAGCTATTATACAAAGTATCTATATATTTTTAACCCCCGACGCAAAAACGACGGGGTGTTATAAGTTTGACGTGTCTGTGTGTGTGTGTGTGTGTGTGTGTGTGTGTGTGTGTGTGTGTGTGTGTGTGGCTGTCTGTTCCCCTGTGGCGCTCAAACGGGTGGACCGATTTGAATGCGGTTTTTTTTGTTTGAAAGGTGAATTAGTCGAGAGTGTTCTTAGCTATGTTTGATGAAAATCGGTCCAAGATGGCCGCCGCTACAAAATGGCGGATGATATATTTTTTCACAACTCCCTTGATATGGGTATCAAATGAAAGGGCTTGAATAGTAGAATAGCACTATTGCAAATTCAAGATGGCCGCCGCCACTAAATGGCGAATGTCGGGGGTTTTTTAAATTTTCAATTTACACTTGTTCAATAATTGAAGCAACCATTTATGTGTGTGTACCTATGTGAAATCCAATAGGTACCTACCTACCTAATCATAAATAATAATATTATGTGTTTCAACGTTTTGTTCTGCTCAGCAAAAGAAGTGCATACTTAAAGGTAACATCCCATATGGTTTCTTTATTATAAAACAGCTGGTTCAAAAAATCAGATGCGTTATCACAAGGGGCACTCTTACCGCGTTTCCTCCCAACACAAAGAGCGTCATGTTGGTAAGTCTCCCCACGTGCAGCGCGGCGCCCGCCCAGACTTCCTGTTTCTAAAACGGTCGTAATTAAAGGTATTTTTTAAAGATTTTTTGTGCGAACCAGTGTGACGCCCACACGTCGGGGTACTCCGTACTTGACACGTGAATAAGGGCCTGTTTCGCCACCTTCTAATAAGTATCTAATAGCTATGTACAACTTTTGTATTTGTCAGTAAGAAAGTGAAAAAACTTACGTTTAGGCTAACAGATACTTATCAGAAGGTGGTGAAACACGCTCTTAGTGCCTGTTTCACCACCTTCTGATATGTATTAGATAGCTATCTACAACTTTTGTCTTTGTCACTTGACATAAAGTAAGAAAGTGACAAAACTTACGTTTAGGCTATCCAACACTTATCAGAAGGTGGTGAAACAGGCCGTTAGTATCTTATTCATTACCCAGATAAAAAGTCACGATTATAGCATACGATTTGTATAACTAACGAATAGACGATAAATGCACGGCGTGAATTATCTACGCCGACATGTACCTACAAATATAATAATTGTTGGCTGTTGGTTCAATTCTTTTTCGAGCTTTTAGAGGCTTTTAAAATGGCGGGCGGCAGCGCGGCGTTAAAATTCACCAGGTCAATGTCCCTAAAAAACTTGCTAAAAACTAAACGCTTAAAAAAAGTCGCTGGGTTGATGGAGTAGAGCGGGTTGTGGGAAATCGGACTTGAAAAAAATGCTGCTTTAGAGTGTATTATTATTTAGAGTTTCATAACGTAATCTCTTCGTTGCAAGTAGTGTTGTTTTGCTCACTCATTGTTACCTTCTCATTGGGTAAAGCCGACATCTCCGCATTAACCTCGTCTCGAGTGTCGTTAGCATCTAGACCGCACACATTTCGTTACCTGACTCCACGAAAGCCTCAGACCAGTGAGTAATGATGATGTCACCAGTGAGTCAATCCGCCGACACAAACCGGACTCTGTGTTTACGGATATATGGTGAAAATACTAATAGAATACAACCTTAATCGGTTATATTATTTGACAGATGTGAGGTCATTCTTGGGGTGCAGCTTATTTGCCAACTTTATAACTGGCACAATGTCTCTACCTTTGTCTTTACATAATTAGAGAGAGCAGTGTGGATACTAGACTGGGTCAATTTGGAAGACGTTATTTTATTGACTAGATACAAGGGTAGGTAAAGCACTTATGTGTAACCAAGTTTATGTCAAGTTGACGTAAAATTTGCTTAATTCTGTCATGCATGGGAAATAATCTTTTTTCAAATCAGCTTAGAGATACAATTTATGCATGTAGATACTTAAGTAAAAGCTTAAAGCAAATAACATTATTTTATTCCATCTTACCTTTGATTGCATTTATCGTGTAGGTCTCAATTGAAATTGAACAAAAACGGTACGAGTGTTTAATTTAGAAAAAAATATTATTCGGCGGTAACTTACGGACAAAAAGAAACCATTTCATGCGGATATGTAACAGCATGGAAGTTATTAAATCACCGCTGAATGCATACATTGACCCCGGCGACCTAAGGAGTCATTAGTATTGTCTCTAATGCGGTCACCCACACATTTGCATACCCCTCAGTAGGTTATGTAGGTTTTGCAAAATATCTGCTTAATAACTAACATATAATTATGTAACTTTATAATGTTACTTAGTTATACTATTTATGTCAAGCAGTCTTAAGTATTTCAGTAGTTACATATCGTACCTATTGCAAAGACATCAAGCTTGATTTAGAAATTAAGAAGACTGAGAAATCATAAAATTGTATTCAAAAATTGTATTAAATATGTATTCAAAATAATCAAATAAGTAAGCAACTATATACTTATATGTACACTAGCTTTTGCCCGCGGCTTCGCCCGCGTGAATTTCGGTTTTTCACAAATCCTGAGGGATAAGTAGATTTCTGGTCCACCCGCCCCCCGCCGCGCGGCGGCGTACCGCGGTACCGCGTACGGCGGTCGCAGGGCGCAGGGGCGCGCGGCGCGGCGCGGGGAGTTCCGTGCAGCGCGAGCGTCGGCCGTCGCGCGCAGCGAAAATACCTATCAGGGCGTTTTTTAACATAGGTACTTACCGATTTCAACACAACTCCTTTTTTGAAAGTCGGTTAAAAAAGTAGCCTATGTTACTCTTTGGTTAATCCTCTACTTGTCTGTGAAAGTCCCGTCAAAATCGGTTCAGCCGTTCCGAAGATTAGCCCGTTCAAACAGACAGACAGACAGACAAAAATTTTAAAAACGTGTGATTCGGTTATGATATCGTTCAAATAACCATATGAGCTTAATATGTGGTAGTTATTTCGAAATTACAGACAGACACTTCAATTTTATTTATTAGTAGGTAAGTAGGTATAGATATAGGTGGTAGGTATCTGCATACGAAAATAATGACGATGACGAAACTATCGTTCAATTACTAAGTAAAACTATGTACAACGAAATAGGTATTATGTCACGAAGAAAATCGATAAACGTATTTGTCCGTTGCACGAAACAACGCTTGCATGTCAGTTGCCCCCACAAAGCTCCACAAAGAACCCGCTGACGGCAATTTATTTCTGTGTGTGGATTATAGTTGATCACAGAACTATCTATGCAAAACGGATAAAATTGAGTTTACATCAGTTGGTTAGTCATACAGTCGCTGTAACGGAATGTGCCAATATCATGTTATTTAGTTGATGATGGTACAAGTCAAAACATATAAGCGGGTAACAGATTTCAAGGGATTGCATTGGAGGAAAGTGATGACGAGCGAATTAAACACAACATTTGTGCACTAATGGTCTTACCACAAATCATTTATATAAGAGTTTATTTTACGCGTGTTTATTTTTAATGATACCTACTACAAAATTGAGATTTCCCACACAAAAATTGTCAAATGTCAATCTTGAACGAATTCGTTCAAGATATTATAGAGGTGTGGTGTAATTTCCTTTTATAATAATTAATAGCATTAGTAACACTCAGTGTTGAACGCCAATCTGAGTTCATAAACTTCTGTTTATGAATTCAGTTTGGCGTTTTCTTAGAAATGCCGACAAAAAAAAATTACTTACCTTTAGCCTTCTCTAAGCCAACATTTTTTTTACACTAATAATGCTCTAGTAATGTTTATGTTATATTATGTTATAGAGTGTACACTTTAACTATGTGTTAATTAGTTCAACGTAAATACGTCTTTGTATACTAACTAGTGCCCATTTTTGACGCCAAATGTATTCAAACATACCTAGTTGATTTCCTAATTCATCGTGGTACCTACCTTGTCTAAATCACGATACATAATATGCATCATGTGAATTTATTTTAATAATTTTATTCCAATTAGTAAACAATTGCACATTATTTACATTTAATTAACCCAAAAATGTGTGATCCAAGTATGCTCTGTTTATTTAATTTGAATAGCCAGTATTTCCTAACATACGCGTAAGTTGTTGATGAATTATGTTGATTATTTTTTATAAAGGGCCCGTTTTTAAACTGCCGCTTTCGCTTATAAATTGTCCAATAAATATGATCGATCTGGAAGCAGGGGTAATCCTACTGATATTTTATTAAACCGCAACCATCAGCAGCAGCTGTAGGTACTTGTTAGTGAATTAAACATTTCTTTCGCTGACTTATCTTCTTAGTTCTTACTATGTAATCGTTTTCCAAGTTAGCTTGTGTTATCTTTTCTGTTAAGATACTTTTACAATAAAACTTATTGGCTACGACCACAAATAAATGACTTACATGGCTAATAAAATAATTTATAGTCTTAGATGCTTGACGATTTCGACCGTTCTACAATCGTTGTCCTTTTCCATTGTGATTGGGGCCTGTATAATCGATTGTAGCCTAGAAACGAGGCGCCCAGTTGCTTGATGACTCGAGACAGACTAACCTAACCTACATTTCTTTATAATCCATGATCCCACTATGTACCTATACTTCACTCTTTAAGCCCTAAGTATCTTGAAAGTACTACTACTAAATACTAAAAATTTGTTGGTAAAGCGAACTAAGTAGAATTTTACGCAAAATAGACGACTATAAGACAACGTTTTTTCAAGAGAATTGACACTCAGGCTTTTAAGTAAGAAGTATTCGCTAGAGTCAATAAAATGTTAGAAGCCGGAATCCACTTAATCCAGATTATAGTGCCGTTCCCAATACAGTAGATTTACGGTAAAACATTTCTTTTCTGTAAACAATGATCGCATTCTTACTATGAGTACACAATTACACATATCGAACGGTGTGAAAACGTAAGGTTAATAACAGCTACTGTAACACTAGCCTACTTTTGAACTGAATCACCCCTAGCAAAATAAGGCCATTCTATGTATCACCTCAGTGTTTCAAAGCTGCTATGAAACGATTACAAGGTAGGTACCTACCTAGTTGTTTGGGGGAAACAAATGGTGTGAAGATAATTATTATGTTCTGATCAATATAATATATCTAAATGAACATTATGTGCGAAAACAAAACTGATTTCAATATTTCCATAAAATACGATTTTCTCATAAATACCTACTAGGTAGGGTGTATTTTAAACGATACTTTTTTTAAATGTAACCTAGTGTTTTAAGATTTTCATCATTCGTAGGTAGGGTTTACGGAACCGGTCCTGTTTTTGAGAACCGGGAATTTCGGTACTTTTACCCAAAGGAACCGGGAATTCCCGGTTCTTTCGGGATTTTCGGTTCTTTGTAGTTTTTGTTTTTTATAAAACAAGTTTTACACTTTAAAAGTAAACCACAATGAAATATTTAAGTAATTTTTGATCGTACCTTTTCAACAATAAAAATAAAATTGCTACAATTTAAGACTAGAACCAGCTCTATAGGTATATTATTACTTATTGTGATGCTCGCGACTTCGCCCGCGTGGAATCTTAATCTTAAACTTCCATTTCCTATTTAACCAACTTGGGGGTAGTTTTTCCAAAATTCCTTAAATATGTATCAGTTGCTAAAGCGTAAAATCGAATAGGTACTACAGCTCTACTATTTTAAACCAAAAATCTAAATACCGACTTTCATAGATATAATATGATAGATGACGTGAAAAATGACGGACCTTCATTTAAACTTTCATTTCCTATTTAGCCCACTTGGAGATAGAATTTCCAAAAATCCTGAAATTCAAATTTTTTATTTTTTATCGAAAGCTTAAATACCAATTTTCATGGATATCACTTGAAAAATGACCGACTTTCATGCAAACTTTGATCCCCTATTTAACCCCCTTAGGGGTGGAATTTCCAATAATGCTTTCTTAGTGTGCGCCTACGTTGAAAAAGCTTACCAATTCAATGTACCATTCATTATGTGTTTCGTCGACTACAGTAAGGCCTTTGACTGTGTGAACTGGAAGCTCCTATGGACAGTTCTCCAGGAAATAGGAGTCCCAAACGATCTGGTTGGAGTGCTTCAAAGCTTCTCAAGCAAGACTCAGATAGTCAGACTCAGGGTTAGTAAGAATCGACAAGACGACATCAACACCTTTCTCGTTTGGCAAAGGGGTTCGTCAAGGATGCATCGTAATTCGTATCCCCTATTCTGTTTAACATCTACTGAGAGAGCATCATACGCCGGACCTGCGAAGACGGGGATGGCGGGATTATCATCAATGAAGCTGAAATGTTCCAACTCCTGAACAAAATGGAGGAACACAGGCCATAAATCGGTCTAAAACCATGGATCGTGCTTCTAAGCCAGAACTCAATGGAACACTCAATTTAACCCGTTGATCACTTCATTTACTTGGGTTCTAGCATCAGCAATAACGGTTCTTGTGAAGCTGAAGTTCGCAAGAGAATCGGAATGGCTAAGGCTGCAATTCCTCAGCTCGATAGAATATGGAAGGATCATAACATCAGTAATAAGACAAAAATTACACTCGTCAACACTTTAGTCTTCTCCATTTTCCTATACGGGGTAGAGACATGGACATTAAAAGTTGGAGACCGCCAGCACATAGACGCCTTTGAGATGTGGTGCTGGAGGAAAATGCTCAGAATATCTTGGACTGCATTCAGAACCAACCAATCGATCCGCGAACAACTCAAAATTGACAAAAAGCCGAGGCTCTTCAACATATGACTGAGGAGGATCTTCGGCCATATCGCCCGTAAATCCAGCGATAACATATAAAAACTTATAGTTACCGGGAAAATGAACAGCAAGAGATTGAGAGGTAGGTGTCCAATTCGTTGGACTGACCTGGCCACTCTCAACATGAATGTTGCCGAAGCGGTTCACAACGCTGAAAGCCGGAACAGATGGCGTAAAATCGTCAGAAACTTGAAATTTTCACATTGCTTCCTTTTATGATGTAGGCGCACACTAAGAAAGGATTATTGGAAATTCCACCCGTAAGGGGGTTAAATAGGGGATGAAAGTTTGTATGAAAGTCTGTCATTTTTCAAGTTATATCCATGAAAATTGGTATTTGAGCTTTCGATAAAAAATTAAAAATATAAACACCATTTTTGAAAATTCTATCCCAAGGTGGGTTAAATATTGCGCGCACTGCAATCCGAAAACTGAGTAAGCGAGCGATCGCACACAACAGCGAGAGAGGTAGACTCAGTGGCGTGCCCAGGGTTCGCAGCCAGGGTATGCTACAAACATGTTTTGAGTAGATACACAAAAATAAAAAATAAACAAGTGATAATCTAAAAGATTGAAAGTTAAGCCGACTTCACCACACACTTAAAAGTCCATATCTCGAAAACTAGTAAGCCGATTTTGATGAAACTTTCACTGTTCTCTATGTTGAAGTAAATGTAAGGCTGTAAGCTAATAAAACTTATAACCGCACTAGTCACCCTACGATTTTCGGAAGTTCCCCTCGATCTCTCTGGTCTGCCATCATCAAACCATGATTTCCTTATCATTGGACCACCTTTGAAATATCTTCTTTCCAACAAAAAAAGAATCATCAAAATCGGTTCATAAACGACGAAGTTATCCGCGAACACTCATAAAAAAGCATATATACGGTCGAATTGAGAAACCTCCTCCTTTTTGAAGTCGGTTAAAAACTCATAGGACAAACGTTAGTGTAGGTATGAAATAAAAATGAGTAATATTCCTTAACTCTGAATCTGGAAAAACACGATAGATTTTAACAAACTAGATAGGTACATAACACGCCGTATTTTCTAATAAATTGTTTAGGTACCTACTTACCAGGCAACCGGTAAAACAACAACTTGCATTGCGAGATATTTTGAACTTTACAGATTATGGACTTTATTTAGTTTTTGCGAAAAAATATAGAACTGATGTTGATACGATCTCATTTCATTGAATTTTGTAAACACACAATATAGTACCTCAGCAAACCGCACATGAATAACTAATTGATATTTCATATTTCCATTTAAAACCAATAAACCTCTCACAATCACAATTACCTATCTCTTTTTTATGAAAACTGTTTGTTGTTTAATTAAATTAATGTTTAGATTTTACGAAAACAAGAAACAATTACAAAAATAATACAAATTGATCTGACACCGTAGACGTCTGACACTGACAAGTGACAGTGACAATATATGCCAAGTGTCAACTGACAGTTTTGACATTTGTCATTTGGACAGTTTATTTCCCTACTCTCTGATTGGCTAAAAGCTCTGCTTCTCAGAAACCAATTCTCCAATGACTGAGAACATTGTAGCTGTGTGTGTTTCTGTAATTATACTGTTCGTGTTAGCTGCAGACGCGTATGTGTTACGAAAAATGTGTAAGTGTGACTCGATATGGAAGCTTCGGAACGCCAAGCTTTTATACCTATGCGCGGACCGCAGTAGACGACAAGCGATGTTTATTGTTCTGAATTACCTCAAGAAATAATAGAATATGGCGTATTATTTAGATATTTTGAAGAAATAGAAGATTATAAAATAGATTACGTTTATTGAAAATACATAATTTTCTTTTTATGAAGATTTTTACCTACTGTTTTAAATTTGAAATTAATTGATAATTGATATTCCTGTGATATTGTTACTATTATTTATAACTTAGTAAAATTAAAAAAAAATTAGTAAGTAATAATTTGGTACTTACTTACTGATAATTAATTTTTTTTTAATTTTTTTTTTAATTTTTTTTTTATTTTATTTTTTTTTTTTTTAATTTTTTTAATTTTTTTTTTATTTACGAAACCTCAGGCTCAGGGTAAGCTGAGCTTCCGTGCTTCTATGGAGTGCACGCGCCTGGTAGACTTGTAAGTTACCGCGCGCCATTTATTGTAGCGCTGAATTCACGTTAGTTTTGAACTTTTGAACAGTAGAAAGTATAAAAAAGTAAAGTTAGTATTGTAAAGATTATGTATGTAAGTAGTAGCGTGAATCGTGTAATTAAAATAAAATTCCCGAAAGTACCGAAAGAACCGGGAATCAAATTTGATTTCCCGGTTCTTTTTTACTGACAAAAGAACCGGGAATTCCCGGTTCTTTCGAGACCGGGATTTCCCGGTTCTGAACCCTATTCGTAGGTATTTGTAGATAGGTATGTACATATTGATTTCCACCTTCTTTATTAATTAACTTTACCTTATTTATAATTATAAGCTATTATACAGTATAAATTATGTACATAAGATAGTTTAGTTAAAACAAGCGCTATGTGTCATTTCCCTTAGCCTTTATAAATATCACAGTCGTTACACAGGTATGTTATTCCGTTGTAAATGAGTTGACATTTAAGTATTGATAAACAAGTGTAGCACCGGACTAAATGCTGCAGTCATTAGCGCCTTTACTGGAAACTTGTTGATAAGGAATGCTAAAGACAAGAATTCTTATGTGTGCTTACTGCTCACTTTGAGCTTACGTCATGCCTTTGAAATTACCCTATTCAAGTTCTAACAGGCACGGCTTCTCAACTCCCGCTATCTTCCCTCATGAATGTAATAAAGCAATATAACGGCTTTGTGAGCGAAGTAAGCAGGACGCGTTTTACAGCGACATGGTTAGACAAAGGTTAGACATTTATCCTCCATCATAATCTACCGGTCCTTATCCCACACTATGTGGGATCGGCACAACATTTCTTCTTCTTCCACTCCTATTATTCGTTAACGCATCAGTTACCCCTTTTACGCGCATATCCTCTTTCACACACTCCAGAGCCTCCCATTGTCCTTTTAATAGACATATTGAAATTTAGAATTAGATTAGTAGGTAGATAACCACCTAAAACAAAATTAAAATCAAAATATAAAATTATTCATTTCTTGAGCAACTTGAGTCTACCACCGGTTCGGAGCGGATTCTGCTGAGAAGAGTCAGCAAGATTCATGTGTTGATAAACTCTACTGTTATCAAGTTAGATTCAATCAAGGTAATTTGTATCTGCAGTAGGTAATAATACGAAAGCGTGTTTGTTTGTTTGTTTCGCCGCAGCAGAGGGCTATAAATCGACATTGAACTATCGATTCGATATAGTTGAGAATGGAACATAGGTTACTTTTTATCACGGGAAAATTAGCAGTTTCCGAGATAGAGCATGATATTTTTCACGATGATTGTTTCACGCAGTATATTCACGCCCCAATAGAGCTACGGATCGACGTAAGTTTTCGTATGGTATTTCATATATTATAGCTGTGGAGGACCTAGAGTCTAGGTCCTGCAGTAGTAAAAGTATCCCATGTCATCCTCTAGATCCTAGAGGGTGATATGAGATACTTTTTACCTCGGGTAAACAAATGGTTCCCACGGGACCTAACTCCAAGCGGATAAACTCGCGGGCAAAAACTAGTAAATAAACTGAAAAGTTGACCAAATATCTTCTTTTCATAAAATTGTTACAGCAGGGCTAACATGCGACACACGAGAAAATTATCTCTACACTTTTTCTCGTCAAATTCTATTGTATTCGTCGAGAAAAAGTGTAGAGATAATTTTCTCGTGCGTCGCATGTTAGCACTTACACCTAAGTTACAGAATAACCCAGCAGCTGGGTTATTCTGTAACTTAATTAGCAACTGAAAATAGTTGCCAACGAATTAGTTTGATATACATTGCTGCTTTACTGTGGGAAATATAAAGTGTTTTCATAATTTTACACAGTAAAGCAGCAATGTATATCGAACAAATTCGTTGGCAACTATTTTCAGTTGCTAACTAAGTTACAGAATAACCCCCCAGGTCTGGTAACATGACCAGTTTTATGTACTAAGTTGCCAGCTAGCGCTGTCCGACTGCTTCTTACGAGTAGGTAGGTACCACAATACATGTGTAAGCAATACCTGTCGGTTTACCTGTTTTTTGCCAAGTCCGCGCTTGTACTGAAATGATGCAAGTTCAATTCCGATCGGGTTTCAGTGCAAAAACTAGACTCAATTGTATTATTCTGTTGTCTGCATTCATCGTTCGTTAAGTATTAAGTATACCTATGTACTTAGTATATTTTTAGGGTTCCGTGAGTGATGAAAAACCGGAATTTCGACATATTCAACTCAATCCACTGGTTCTAGAAACTTGAGATTTTGCAGGGTTCTCTCTGTGTTTATCTTAGAAAGGGTAATAAAAAAAGATATCGGGAAATCCCAACTATATTTTTGAAAACGTAAACCCACGCAGACGAAGTCTCGGGCATCAGCTAGTTTCCAATATATTTTATTATCAAAGGATCTCAATCAACTACATATAAATATTTTTATTTTAGCATTTAAACTAACGTGAGTACCTAATATCTTTATATTTATAGGTTATTATATAGTATATAATATAGGTAAGTACATAATAATATAGCTGGAGAACCTAGGGTGACCTATGCCCGACTAGCTTCGAACCCATCCGAGTATCTAAAATCATGAGCATCATCACACTACGCGACGCTGATCATGTGATGGGAACTCCATATCAATAGTAGGTCTAATATAACCTTCTTCTTAGCTCTTCAAAACCGATAAAAGAAGTTAATTTTGGTGCAATGCCGATGTGAGCGTGTTAATTATTTCGCCAGTAGCTCGTAAGCTAAGGGCATTAGGTTTATTCTTGCAATTCTGTATAAGTAATATTGAACGAATCAATTAAAACCGGGTCAAGCGAAAGTGATTTCATGTCTGGAAACGGTTTTTTCAAAACGGTTTTTTAGGCGTTATCTATTCGACTGCTAACATATTAACGAACTTCTTTTTTAAACCCTGTTTTTTGACGCAGTTCGACTGCTTGAAATAACTATATTATTTGGAAAAAATATCCATTGAAATACGTCTTTACAGGAGTTTACGAGAAGAGCAGTGGTCAGGGCGACGTGGAAATGGATTATCAAGAGAGCCACAGCGAAGTGACGATCGCGACCAGTCTCCCCAGACTGTGGCGTTTAAAATAATTTAGTAAAATAACTACTAGAGGTTAAAAAAGAACTAGAGGTTAAAATATCCAAATTTTTAGAATTGGGCGTTTTAGTCGTACATATTTATTTTTTAAATCGTTTTTAATTATATATTTTCACAGCAGATACTGCGATCTCCTTCGCCTATCACACTTCGCCATAATGGGATTTGAGACATGACAGATTGATGCACAGATAACTTGAAAACTAAATTAATGACGATTGCGGAGCCCTGAGCGTTACTCAAGACTTTGCAGGCGTGATTAATTTACGCATATGTACCTATATCTCTGAAAACGCCTAAAGCGTGTACGGTTTTGAGAGTAGTAGGTACTCATAGTTCAGTGTTGTAGCCTTAACTCTGCTCTTGTTCGTGTAACACCTATATAGCTGTTTGTCGAAAGTGAACCGCAGTCTACTTTCGACCCTGATTTAATCAAACCCGCACCGTGCAAACTGCTATCCGAACGGTAAGGCTACTGGTTATGCAGACTCTGGGTGACCTGGATTCCCGCGCGATATAATAGTCGTAGCATGCTAATGAATAACAATAAAGTTGTTGCTTTCACTCATTTTATTATGAAATTTAATGTAATTCATTTGTATCTGCTTAGCCTATAAGCGTATAACTCTAAATGTCTTCATTGAGTTCGATAACAAGGGCAATTACATTACAAACAATATAGGAGTAAGAATTAAAATTTGACCATCAGCAACAGAATTTAATGCGATATGGGACCGCCAAATTGCAAGGAACCACTTTGGATCTAGCTATGGTCGATTTAAGTTCAAACTTCAAGCACACGTAGCGTTAAGCCAGGTGAGATCACTAGGAGGATTAATTTTACTATCAGCAGCTTAGATCACTGAATTTAATTTGCTTAATAATATCCACGACATCATATTAAATTAGGCAATAAACTCCTCCACCTTGCGTCGATTCCCCAATACTGGGGTCGTGACCCATCATGGGATCCCATCATGGGAAGTTAATCCCATTGGGATTAACTTCTCCCGAACGATGTTGCGCCATCTGTTCCAACTTTCAGCAACATGAAATGAACCGCTTCGGCAACATTCATATTGAGAGTGGTGCGGATCTGATCTGTCGTATTACCTAAATGATCTACTTTAAATAACTAAAGGAGATGGCCCTTCCCCAATACATTGTTTGCCCCAGAAAAAAAGTTTATGCGTCACGATGAAACTTTTACCTTTGGATTGGTTTTTCTGTGTAAATTAATAATAAATAGTATTCTTGACCCTAGATAGTATGGTTATTGCTTATTGAGTACCCTAACATCTCACTAAAAATATCCTAAAAATATTTTGCTACAGATAATTTAACGAACACAAAGTATTATTTGGTATTTAACGGCGTACTTAGTGATATTTGGAACTGTCCAACTGCTGATATTAATCCAAGCACTCTTCGAGATAGGATCATCGAAAGTAATGGTATAATTAACACAACGATTAGGAAACGCCATTACCGCCGAGATGTCACAACACAACAGAGCCAAAATCTCTAATTCACGTTTCGCTCACGAATGTTCTGATGCAAACTTATATAAGCACTGCGGAGCATGAACTAGTGGTCAATTACTTGACGCAGACTGGAAGAATTACACAAAACAGAGTAAAATTGGTAAAATACAAGAAAATCACATAAGCGCAAACATGCAGCTCAACGAAGTTCCTTGTATAGGGATGTTCGTCACGATCCAAATCCTATACTTATGTAGATCGATACAGTGGTATACGATTCAGTTGCTAATTTTATCGATCAATATCATTCGGTACGGTTTGGTGGAATGATACACATTGTACAGAAAAGTCGGGCCAAAAATATAGTTTGATCACTGTCAGTTCACTGACAATCGTTAAAGATTTAAAATAATGTCAACACCTAAAAGGAGGTTCGTCATTTTGTTTAAAACGCAGACGACACTGCATGTGATCAGTTTTTTTAACCAACTTCAAAAAAGGAGGTTCTGTGTTCGACCCCTATGTACGAGTATGTATGTGACTATTACGATTTAACGATACTACGATTAAACCACCTAATTGAAATAATATATAATTTTTTGGAGTCGGCGCTAAACCACATGCAATCCATATAAAATAAAAAGTAAATGTAAAAGTAAATGCAAGTAAAGTCAGATTAGGTATCCACTTTTGAAGGCGAGCGCGGTGAACCATGATAGCCGCGGAGCGCGAAGCTGTCCGGGATGCGGGGGGCACATATTCAGCTAGAAAAATATGAAAGTCATTTATCCCCCGACTTCGAAAAACTATATATTATTCGAGTTAGGTAGTTTAATCGTCAATCTAAATAAATAAAATATTATTTTAAACTTTTTAGTTCGAATCGACTGAAGTCGGAACTTTTTTTTTTTTATATTAGAAACTCGTATCTGCGCATCGATTCGAATTGATACTTTTCTTCCGATACCAAGTAAGAATTGAAAGTAGTGATTCGATACCAAAAGTATTCGTTATCGAAACAAAAGTATCGAGTACTTGCTTGTATTGTGTCGGACATCACTATAGTCTGATTTTTAATTACAGTTGTCATTTAAAAATAACAGACAGTTGTTGTCATGACAACTGTCTGTTATTTTGACACGTCAAAAATAGAATGAGTTATTTGTATCAAAAACAGGGTTACTAACTGGATTTCGATTTTACCCCTAACTAAAGTACCTGAAGTATCTATCAGGCATTAATTGTCATATCTACATGAAGCAATTGATTTTTATTTACGTAAGTTTTGAATTTATTATCTTTTTTGTGGGAACTGTTTTATCTCTAGCAACATTAAAAGTCATCAAACGTCACGTCAAATAAAAATCAGACTATAGCTGTAAATAAAATGGCAGTAAACAATAACAGGAAATAAAAATACTTCTTTTTAGAATGAATTTAAAAAACCCCGCTAGTTCGTAGATTTCTATTTTTGTCTTTCAAAATAATAATTATAAAGTAATTTTATTAGATTTATATAGTTAGGTCTCTTGGTATTTTTCACTATACAAACTTAAAACGACTCTGGGGCAATTTTGGGACATCTCCAAAAGAGTACAAAACTATTGGTTTTCGCTGTCACTCTTTTAAATTCACCCACTTTAGTAAGGATCAAGGTACTGATTCCTATATACGAGTAAGTATACGTATACCTAGGTACAACGAGCCAATAACAAAAATCAATCACAGATGGTAAAAAGAAGTATATATTTTATAGTAAAGATAAATACCTACTAGCAGGTAGGATTGCAAACGTTTCCGACAAGTCCGCCCTTAATTACTTTAAAATAAAATAGTAGATACGTAACTCATGGAACGTTCACGTTTTACGTAAGCGTGAATGAACGCATTATAAAACAATATTCTCATACGGAACCAGTGTAAGATTGCGGAGGGAAGTATCGATGTCATTCATCGGGAACAAGATTCGAGATATCACTTTTACACTATCACTAAGGACAGAAACTGTGACTTCGTTTGTAATAAATATTGAAACAAAATTGATAAACATTAATAAGAAGAAGAAGAATAAGAACAAAAATATAGTGTATGCTTTATGAAGTTAAGACCACATATAACGATCGCCGAGCTCTATTGCAGTGACGCATCTCTCTCGTTCCCTCAGCCGACTTGAGTCGAATTTACCCGAACGAGGGTTACATAGCCGAGCGTGACGGCTCAGTCTCATTCAATACCCACAAAATAAAGTTCTCATTTAAAACGCGCGAACTAGCGCGATTAAAACGCAAAGAAAAACATTTTTTAAAGTTTCGGTTCAAGTCGCAATCAATTCTGTACATGAAGAACTAAATAAAAAGTGTGTAGAGTGTGGCAAAATATAATTTTCATCGTATATACAACAACGCAGAACAATAAATAATAAAGATCATGCATACCAGCTACTTTTCTCACATCACAAGGCATTAGAGTACTTAGGTAGATCTATTAACAATTTTATTTCACTCATCAATGAAAATTATGGAGATCGTTCAACAAATGACCGTGAAAGTAAGTTAATGTGAAACATCAACTGTTACAAATTTAACTTTTACTCTTAAATATCGATTATTATTATTTTGCTCGAACTACTTATTAGAAACTAAGTAGTTCGAGCTTACAAAAACCCCAATAGAGAGCAATCTAGGCTTTTTAAACGGAAGCATCACTAAATAATATATTATTTTTACTTATTCGTTAGAAAGAAAATTAGGATCAATATGCGTTATAGTAATGACATGCAGTATTAGATATAGAAGCTTTTAAACACTCGTAAAAAATTATTGCTCATAAAAGTTAAACGCACGGTTGAGCATTATCAGCTGAAATTTTTTTTTAATGTAGCCTGAATAATTTGTTAGTAAAACAGGACAGAAAATACTTAGAACCATGAAACAAATTATTTACGGAGAACGTGTTCGGTCGTAGCAAATCAATAATTTTTGCGTATTAGTATAATTATAGATTGTAGAGTAATATACCTACCAGTACCTACTTAATACCATGCAAGAAGCAACTTAAGAATAAAAATATTAAAATCTAAAGTTTACCTAGGAAATGATGTGAATAATTTGGGATTTTCCAAATTGATCTGTAGTTCGGTGGGCTTGCGATCATTTCAGATCGTATTTCTTATTAGCTCTTAACTAATATAAACAGCAAATTATAAGCAGTACGATTTATAGGAATAAGCAAAAAAAATACGCGCCGAATTGAGAACTGACTTCCAAAAGTCGGTTAAAAACAGTGCAATAATATTATATTCGAGATTCAGAATGCAATGATACAAACACATCGGCGTGTCTAGACAAACGAATGTATGAACACTCAAGGCGATCTCAGTCCCCACCGCAATGGCATTAATTATTAGAAACGAGGAAGCAAAGAGCGAATCATCTGCAACGATGGAATGTCAATTAATCGTTACTGCAAATTCTAATAGCGCTTTCTTATTTGGTAAGTGTAGACTTTGTCTCGTACGCCTCATTCGTATTTGAATCTTTACATTCTTTACTGAATTACTAGAAGAATGTTAGATATGCATTTGGATGGGAAAAATAGTAGAGGAAAAAGAAAAGATGGAGTGTGTGAAAGAGGATATGCGTATAAAAGGAGTGAATGATGCGTTGACGTATGTATACGAAATGAGTGGAAGAAGAAATGTGCCAACCCCACATAGCGTGGGATAAGGACCGGACGAAGTAAAAGACATATATTCTTTACTGAATAAAAGAAATAAATGTATATTTACATACAAATATTCCTTGCGTCTATATTATATTAGTTACTTCATGTTCTGAGAGTTTAATCTCATTGGAAAACGGTCTATCTTCAAGTGATCTAGCAAGTGATTAAATCCATAACCGTATAAGCTTTTCCGCTCAAATGACTCAATGTCAATGCCACTAAGTTTCTAGTAAGTAACTATGTATATCTGTGGTTATTATAGTTTCCGCCGGATCGAAAGCTTTTTAATGGCCTCATATTTTTCCACTTATGCTACTCGTGAGTGGTGATATTATACCTAGTATGTTATCGACGGGGCTATAATAACATATTGAATACAATGTAGGTATTAATACTAATTTCTATTACACAGTTTTTCTCTTGAAAATATTGGAGGGATCGTTGTGGTTATCTATGGAATGTGCTTGAATTTAACACGTAAAATTTTAGGTAAGTAGTTTACTTGATGCGTGAACTCTGGCAAGTGATACCTGAAGATAAGTTAATTGATTTAAATGCACGTGTACATATAGGCAGTTTAGTCAGTGGGTTTCGTGTGGTTATGATCTCATCACTAATTATAACCAATAAAGTATAGGTGCAATAAAGTCAGGCAACCGTGACGTTCTTGTTGAACACATAACAAAAAATTCTTGAAAGCGTCGATCTCAAAATATTCTACGGATATATCTAAGATACATATAATAGGTTACACTTTATGCTAAAACCAAAGCTACGAATGATAAGACAGCGAAGCTAGGACGAGTCATGTCTATGAATTAATTGTATGAAAATTAGGTAAGACACTTACCTAATGTTCATACAGTTCATTCATAGTCTTCATAACTTCGTATGATACACAATGATTTGATACGATGACCACCATTTTGATAGTGTTTTTCTAGATCACAAAGTGTTGCTTGATGAGACTACCCCTATTACAATAATATGGGTACTTTTGTGATTTAGTACAAAAATAACGACTCTACGTGGAATTTGACCGTTTACGCTGTTGCGTCCTATGGTGACTTTAAATCACGGTATCGTATAATGCTGCATTAGGAAATGTTGAAACCCCTTTAGATATGACATATATCTACACCATTGTTTATAAGACTCAAAATGCGTAAAGACTTGGACATTCACAATGCGGGACGGATCACGTATCTTAGAAGTTGTAATACAAATATTTACAAGGCTATTTATGAAGGCGTTCTCATCTACGCCGTTACCGCCGTGTCGTGACGAGCTTCTTAAGAATTTCTTATATTAGGCTTAAATTCCTTCTAAATTCATGTCAGCCGCGCGTTCGATTAAACATTATAATTATGTGTGAGTATCACACTGCCACAGCCTCGAAATACGAAAAATACGCAACGCTAAGGACGTTGTGACCGACAACAGCATATTCAAGTGTAAGGTGTCATTAGAAATTGATTCTGTATTTGTCAATTCAGTTAATAATAAATGATTGGTGGATTTTTTTTTGAATCAGTCATTGCAATAGAACTAAACAGTGACTTTAAATACAATACACAGCAGTGACTGTGGCAAAATTGATAGCAATAGAATGATGAGCCTTACACATCGTACACGTGTGCCCACGCGTAAAGTCCTGCCGATGCCATGCAGTTGCCGTCCCGCTATATGTCTGTCCCAGCCTTTAATCAGGTACTTATGATAGGCATTGTTGTGTTAGATTATATCGCAACTCTTTGTTTTAAGGTTCGCTGTTCCACAAGGGCATTTATTGTTCTCTAATTTGGCTTTTTTGCTCTGATTGCCCGCTGATTGTGAGCCTTAATGGGATTTGTTGAGATAAGCTTTATTGAATAATGAATGAACTGTCTGACCTTCGGGTAATTAACCCCGGACGCTGAAGAGGAATTTATTATTTTGCATAATCTGTCTATTTACTTATTACATTTGCATTAAGTATTATGTCTATTACTAAAACTGCATAAAATAATAGGTTTGCCCTTCACTGCAATCCTTGACAGTGTTGCATGAAGATAAGCTGCATGAGATTGAAAGCTCTCAAGAGAAAATGCAATGCTTGCTCCACATTTAAATCAAATTTAGATCCCTCGATGCAAGGTTGCAAAGAATTCGTAATGTTGCCCGGAGAGAGCAATACGAACGAACGAACGAAGTGCATTACGAACGCCATTTAATTCATTTATTTCTAGAATTTATTGACCTGAAAACGCGACACGTCGAAATTATCTAACAAATATTTTGTCCTTTTTCAGGTAAACAACTCTACCGATATGGAAAGCCTTGTATCCAGTTTATAATGTACATCCGGTGAGTCAGAACCTGGGATAGAACTAGTGCCCTTAGTTGGAGTTGGAATTTCTATTTCCATTGACGAGCCTTCAGGTTTGATTGTAGAGAAAGATGTATAATGTATATTTGTGGTAACGCAGAAATTTAACTTAGGTGTAGTGTAAAGTACCAGCTATGCAGTAAGTGTTAGTTTATACACAGTGCTGGGTGATAACGGATGACTGATGGTTTATTTGACTAAGCAGGTATCCATAGGTGTGATGATGATTACCATCACAATATGTTATTCATGATCAATTATTACTATTAACAATTCGACTTTGTCACCTACAAGTGTAAATCGCAAGTTGCTCAAATAATTTAATCTCTCTACGAGACTGAAATCATCGATGCATCCGGATCATAGAAATATAATTACAGATGGATCACCAGGGGTGGACTTTTCGAATAGTTTTTATAATAAATAGGTAGGTATATTATATTAAATGAAAAAAAAAAAAAAAAAAGTTTAGAAACAGTTTCTTTAATAATATTTCTGCAATCTACTAACGTTGAGAATTGAGGTAAAACAGTAATTTTTCATTAGTTTATGTTTATTTATATTAGCTTGCGAAACGTCATTGCAAATTGTTCCGTCTTAATTAAAATTACAGTGCTAATTACAGATTATAATTATTTAACAGATATAAATAAAACAAACGCTCTATTACAGATTAGTAAGCTGTAAGCAGCATTTATAGGACACATCTATTTTAATGGACTAAGGAAAAGTAAAGTCTCTGACTATCTAGACATTGTTTTTGTATATAATGAAAACTACGTAATATTTACTGATGTCTCTAGATAACAGTAATGGAATGTTGATGTAGCCAAAAGTAATGTAGCCAACGTTAGCTTGTTGTTGTTTGTCGGCGTGAATTTCAACGTGAATTTCCACGGCGTTTACAAGAGGCCTAAAGAAGCTATTCACTTAGATTTCTTTGGAAATGGGTAATTATAGGTTACGACGCAGACTATGCCGGAAGGATATGCTACGTCTTAACAGTGCGTGATTGAAACGAGGAAGCGAAGCGCTTCGTATTTGTTTCAGTAGAGTAGTGTACAATATACCTAATTAATTAGAGTTTCATTGAGATGCGAATGTTGGCTAGTTAGCCAGGTGAAGGAATAATTTAATATGTGACGGGGAAATTAAGGACATACTTTTCTGGGCACCTCGTAGTCAATTACTATTAAAGTCATTAAATGTATTATTTTCTTATTAAGTTAAAATTGAATTATAGCTTAAGTTTGAACGTATCGAAAACACGTTTTATTATATAAATCTCTCACACAAGGAGACTTGGAGGTTGTTAATAAAAATAGATAAATTATTATTTAGCTAAAAACAAAATCTACAAAAATATATTAATATGATGTTTTATGATTTTAAAGTTCTTTTGTATAGGAGGCAATAAATTACTTGAAACTGGTTGTAGAATTAGAAAGGAATCTTAACGGGAAGATCAACCGATGCTAGCCGTCTTAGAAACATCTATGTCTATAGTGTTTACAAGTAGGTAATAGGTATGTAGGTATATCTAGGTAGATATATGCATTCCACTAGGGCTCTACCGAAATCGATATCTCGTACTCCTTAACCTTTCGTCAATAGTAGACGAAGAGTAGACGTGATTTTTACGCCAGTCGTATTTCTCTTGACTGCCTTACTTACTAACGTGCCACTACAGACTTACCTAGCTACTCTATAAACGATTAATCGTTATTGATCATGTTATTTTCCATACAGTCTCAATAATAATAAACCTTTAGTTATGCTTTTAAATAAGGTTACGTCACAAAATGCGTAACATCTACAGTTTTTCCGTTTTAAAAACCTCAGGTTTTCTAGTTGATCGCAATACAAAAATTCGACCCTTTACAGCGTTTTTGCATACAAATAATTCCACTCACTGACCGATCATCATCAAAGTCTCACTCGAATAGACTTTCTTTTTTTGTTAGATAACAATAGACGGGTTCACGAATATCACGATATTTATTGGCTTTCTGAATCTTGTCATTCCGATACGATAGTAGAGAGAGCGCAAATCTATCATCAAAAGAAATGGACAGTCGTGGGACTGTCGCGGTCGGTAGAAGCTATGCTTCTTCACCATTGATATACTACAGTGCCCATTGATTGCAAATAATAATAAAAATATTGAATATAACAAAAAACAATTAGGACTTAATAATGAAATAAAAATATATCGAAAACAAAATGTCCTCGCCTCGCCCATTCTCTCCCCTCTCTTACTCGTCTTACCTGCAGCGCTAGAAATCGTGTGGAGTAAGAACCAGCAGGGCGATTCAGAACACTTCGATTCGGTTTCGGTTTCGACAACTACCCTGTCGATACGGTTATTCTGAATTGAAAATACATCTTATCGTACGATAACTTACCGAATCGATCGATAGTTACGTTATCGAAGTGTTTTGAATTACTTACCGTACGATAAGATGTATTTTTAATTCAGAATAACCGTATCGACAGGGTAGTTGTCGAAACCGAAACCGAATCGAAGTGTTCTAAATCGCCCTGCAGGTCCGGCGTAAGAAACATAGCTCCAAAAAAATCGTCAACTTACGATATTGCTAAATCAATATGGAATCTTTTCTTTTGTTTATTCCGCGATGCCAAAAATGTATGATGCAAGTGTTGTTAGTGATTTGATTATACAACCCGCTGCGCAATAACATTATGTGACGGAATGACTGAAAATGTGCAATTACTGCATACTAAGAAATGAAATTCCAAATAAGAACATACACTTGTTAGACTATGGAGATAACATAACTTGCCTCACAAACATTACGAGAATATTTTTGGCTTTTAATTTAAACATGACTACGTCCACAGTATTCCCCTTTTCTTTAAGACTAGGTATAAGCGTGATTGAAAACCGCTATCAAAAGTTTAACTTGAGGGAGCTTTAGGCAACAGTTATTGTAGTAATCATCGTCTACTGATAGAGTCTTCTGCTCGACATAGGTCTCTTGCTCAGGGTACTTTCTCACTCTGTTGTTTTGCGTCATCGCTTACCCTCATCAGTGGTTCTCTGAAATTCATTTAAACGTCTACAAATGAGACTACCGACCGACAAATGGTGGTATAATCATTTCTTATTGTCTAGAGTAAATACTGAATGAATGGCACAGACCGGTGTCGGACACTGATCCAATTAGTCTAGGCATGCGATCACCAACACGCATGCTCAGCGCGGTCATTATTCGGACAAAACTTGAAGAGAAACAGAACAAAATAAATCGTAAGTCTATATGGTTTGTCCAAATAAGTCAGTACATCGTAACCAAATAAATTCTAAAGTACAATATTAAAACAATGATGTACAGAAAGATAGATAACGTGATGGCGCCAGTTATGGACAGGGTTAAGCGCCGAGTCAAACATGAGGAGCTATAACTTTTTTATTTTTGAATCTTGAGTGTTATAATTTTACAATGATATACTCAGATTTATAGAGCTTCTCACTAACTACTAAAATCTAGAAATAATCTAATGAGTTTTGAAATATGGAAACCTAAATACGATCAACTGAAATATGTAAAAATGCTTATAATGGACAGTCTAAATCCAGTTATGGACACCCAGTGATGGACAGTTCGTTTTAACCCAACTACGGTAAAGCCAAAAGGAAGGGTTATGATTTTAGTAGTCTATGTATGTATGTTTGTATCCAATTTTTTGTTCTACCGAAGCTCCTAAACTACTGGGCTAATTCTGATGAATGAGGTGTTAATTGATTCGGTGTTATAGTTCGGGGGTCACATAGGCTACATTTTATATGCGAAAAAATTGGGAAGTGACGTTCGCGCAGCTAAACTGGAATATTAAGTTAGTTTTAGATAGACATAACAGATGGCGCCACTAGCCGCTTGCCCCGCCCTTTCTTCCATTAGTACACAATTGAATACACGTTTTTCTAAATTATTATTTTTAACCCCCGACGCAAAACGACGGGGTGTTATAAGTTTGAGTGTCTGTGTGTGTGTGTGTTTGTATGTGTGTCTGTCTGTTCCCCTGTAGCGCTCAAATGGGTGAACCGATTTGAATGCAGTTTTTTTCGTTTGAAAGGTGAATTACTCGACAGTGTTGTTAACTATGTTTGATGAAAATCGAACCAACATGGCCACCGCTACAAAATGGCGGATTACATATTTTATCACATCTGCCTTAATATGGGTATCAAATGAAAAGACATGACTAGTAGAATAGCACTATGTAAATCCAAGATGGCCGCCGCCACAAAATGGCGAATGTCGGGGGTTTTTTAAATATTTAATTTATACTTACTACTTTTTTATTTATACGGCTTTTAAAGAATTTGTTGATCCTCCCGTTGATTATTTCGAATAATATATGTACAAATATCAAAGTTACGTAGAAACAACGAATGTTCGTCACATTTCAATTTGACACTTGTCTATTTGAGGACGTTTACAAAATGGTTCCATAATTATTTTTTTTGCTTCAACTTCTTAATCCTGATGCTGCAGGGTACTACCCACCTAAACTAAAGGGATTTGGGAACTGTCCACTATGAATTCATATTTTTGGTACCAAGCTTAGATTGAATCACGGATCTCTGAGTCCCAGCTTCTTAATCCTGATGCAGCACCATACTGCTCATATAAGCAGCGCGGAATTTTCGCCTGTTTTTTGAAAAGAATATTTATTAAAAGATGAATAGGTTTTTTTCCAGACCTGTTACCTGTAAAAGGTTTACTTTCTTCTTGCGTAATAATTACTTGGACACTGTCCAAGACAAGAGAAAATCCTTAGGCGTTGTCCTAATACAACGCGAATGCGCGATCATCGCGCAAATAAGCGATGCGATCATCGCGTATTCGCGCGATGACTAAAACTGGGTGGCCTAATAGAACGCGAATACGCGATCATCGCGCGAATTGACGATGCGAGCAGCCGCGGGTTCCTGCTTCGTTCCGCAGTTTGCGCGTGCCATTGGCGCTAAGTATGGACGTCAGTCAGTCAGTCAGTCAGTCACTGTCAGTCAGTCAGTCAGTCAGTCACTGTCAGTCAGTCAGTCAGTCACTGTCAGTCAGTCAGTCAGTCAGTCAGTCACTGTTAGTCAGTCAGTCAATCAGTCACTATTAGTCAGGTCAGTCAGTCAGTCAGTCAGTCAATTAGTCCGTCCGTCAGTCAGTCAGACAGTCAGTTAGTCCGTCCGTCAGTCAGTCAGTCACTGTCAGTCAGTCACTGTCAAGTGTCAGTCAGTCACTGTCAGTCAGTCAGTCACTATCAGTCAGTCACTGTCAGTCAGTCTCTGTCAGTCAGTCAGTCATTCACTGTCAGTCAGTCACTGTCAGTCAGTCACTGTCATTCAATCAGTCAGTCACTGTCAGTCAGTCAGTCAGTCACTATCAGTTAGTCAGTCAGTCAGTCAGTCACTGTCAGTCAGTCAGTCAGTCAGTCCGTATAGTGCACAAGTGTGCACTATAGGAGATATTATAATGCGCAAGTTTGCACAAGTGTAACTTTGCTAGATGGGTGGTGACCAGTCACGGCTGCAGCCTCCCACTAGACCAGAGACAATTTAGAAATTATAAAATCCCAAATTGCTTCCTTTTGGATATCGAACCTGGGACCTGCCACTTATAAGACCAAAGCGCTCAGTACTGCGCCAGGGAGGTCATTGAAACTATAACTAGAAGTCATTTGTTTTTTTTTTTTTTTTTCAATTCAATTTTCAGAAATTTTTTGAAATTTTGAATGGAAATAGATTATGGCCTGACTTAACACATAGGCTACTTTTTATCCTGAAAAAATTCACAGTTTCCCACGGGATTTTGAAAAAACCGAAATCTATAGCTTCAGTTATAGGTAGATTACTATAGCAAACCTCCTTGAAAGTAGCTATAAAAGTTGCATAAGGGAGCGGGAACGGGAACCGGAAATCCACGATTCCCTCGGGATTTGTGAAAAACCGAAATTCACGCGGGAAAAGCCGCGGGCAGAAGCTAGTTAATCTATAAAAAATTAATTTTGACTTGTAATTGTGTTTAAATGATAAGAATCGACAGGTGTCTATGACTGGGTATTTGGTGATTTTCCGATCCCGTAATGGACACCCCCTCTAAAACTTGAAAACAATTTTATGTCGCATTTACTCCTTCATAAGCATGTTTTAAATTTTGTAACTAAGTGATTTAACCATTGAAAATTTATATTTTAATCAAAAACGAGAATTCATCGATCAAAATATTTTTCTTACCTTCTTAGCGATTTGCTTAAGAAAACTACTGAAATCGAAAGATATTGCACACGAAATTTTGTTCACCTTGCCATTTTAAAACAAAATGGCCGTTACATATGATATTTGTCAATATGACAAACAGATCCCTATTCTACATGATTTAAGTGTTGCCAGCGGTAAAACTCTAATCTAGCTCTTATTTTTGTTAAAAACGGTGAAGGTGGTCAGCTACTGGTGCCTGGTCCATACCTGGCGACACCACGTTACCAACTTCGCAATGGCAACCTATTTACCAATTTGTAAGACCCGCATAAAATTATTCATACGTACACTACCTACTCCAAATGTAAAAAACTCTATATTCTGATTTTGCAGCGATTTTATTCACATTGCGCATTTTAAATTGGCTTACAGTTACACCATATGCGTACTATCGACATAATAAATTTCCCATAGGTACATTTCTTTTGACTAATCACATTAATCGAACACGTTCGTTGGTTGCGACTTGCAGTAGAAAAATAAGGAAATTATGCATATTGAGTTATTTGCGGGAATCTACCGCAACTGTGTACATTGTGTGGAGAATTTTTTTGCTAACCGTACGGCTTCTGTAACGCTTATTTATTACTTTCACTTTCTATGTCTGATCGTTTTCAAATACAATTGTTTCAGTTACGTACTTATATCGATTTTTTTGGCTGAAACTGTGTAACTCGTTAACATACGTATTTTGAGCAATAGAGTTGTAAATAAAAGAGGGCATTGACGACATACGATAACAATTTCATATCAGATGATTACGTTGGACAAACAACACCGATCGAAGACAATAACTAGGTAGATAAATTAGATAAGATTACGATAACCTCTGTGGTGCGGTGAAGTGAAAACGTGGCTTCCAACCATATTATGCCCTCTATTAGGGTATTTTTAGGGTATATTGGGTGAAGAAATAGTCGCAAAATGTGCTCTGATCTGATCTGGTGCTAATGGCAGTTTTCGGCGAAAGTTTTGTCCAATCCAGAGAGTCCACTAGTAGTGGTCACCAAGTAGTGCAAAGATAAGCACACAAAAATGTTTGACGAATATAAAATAATAGAAATGGTTTTAAAAAGTTGTTATTATATAATTATGTAGGTACCTATTATTTGATAGTATTTTCCCAAAACATTCCTTGAGTTATAGAAGAAGGTTGAATTATTATTGTTAATATCGTGCTGTGTTTAAAATGTTACGAGTAATGAAATCCTTAGTTTAACAAAAAATATTTACTAGTGGTCCGCCTGAACTAAGATCTCGCGTCGTCGACACCAACTGTCCAAACACAGTTCAAGAATTTCATATTGTCGGCATTAGCGCCACCAAACTTTATATTGATTCTTTCCTGTTCTTTCAATAAAGGTTAGAACTAAAATTGCATAAGTACTTAGTAGCTTTTGATGTTAAACCTTTGAATAGAGCCCGGGAGAAAAGAGGTCTAAATTCAGGGATTGATACTCCCCTCCCACTTCTTCAATTATTTAAGTAAAATTTAAAAAAGTTTTGAGCTCTGTTTGAAACTAATTTTCAACGACACCCCACAAGCCTACTGAACTATGTAAAAACTTTTTTTAAAGAAAAAAATATTTTTTTTTTTGCTTTACATAGATAGGGCTTGTGTAAAATAATTATGAGAATTGGTTCGCAGTTATGAAATAACATCGCAATCATGTGTGCGAATAACAATATAATTAGATTAACTGACTACATAACAAAGCTAATAAATGATCATAAATGAAAGAGAAAACGAAGCAAAATGACAGGTTATGTTATAGACAATCCTAATTCTCACATTAAGTCCTAAGTGAATGATCGTGTTAAAGCACAATGGACTGTTTTTGCGGAAACCATTGCCCAACAGTTCGTGTAACCTTTGTGTTGTGGCATAAAACGTAAAAGAGTGCGTAAACTGATGACTCTTACATTTTTAAGATCTTTATATAATAAAATCTACCATCTATTAAACTATAATCCTTATTCACGTTAACGGACTCTGAAAAACAGGTGAAACACAGGTGAAAATGGATCCCGCAAAGTAAGTAATTTAATTTTGTTAAAAAATGTGTTCTACGGTGCTTATTAATTAAGTCTACTAACCGCTTATGACATGCTTCGGTGTTTATAATTGCGTTAAGCACGAGATGCTAATCAGATTTAACCTTAACTTTAGCTGCGACTGCAATTAACGTGACAGATTTAGGACGCGAATTCTCAACGAAATGAAAGCGTTTTAATACAATAGGTTCCATCGTCGAGATTGAGATTTTAGAGGACACCTTTGTATTTTGTAATGAGATGGACATATTTCCATCAGTTCCATGAGTTATCGATATGAGTGACATTCTATCTTTGAGATGGAATGATGATCATGCCAAACACTAAGTAATTTGCCATCTATAAAAAAACTTGAGATTGCCAATCGTGAATTGGATTATTTAAGAGAATTTATAATTATCATCCTTTATATTAATGCTCAAGGCCAATACTCAAAATGATGTCATAGCGTGCATCATGGATATTATTGTGGAAAGGTTACATTAACATACGTCCGCAATAAATAGCCACAAGTACCCGCTAAATCTAAAAGTTACCGATTAAATAAAACTACTTAGACCACTAAAATTGTAAGAACAATACTTTTAGACATTTAAATGTTATTTTTTTCTTGAAAGTTCTGGTCTGGGATCGTAACCACTTGGCCACAGGCCAGTGGCATTCGCTACTATATGGGCAACTTTGCTATTATTGCTAGGCCAGAGTGAAATAAATTCAGCCAGTATATCAACGATTGCATCCATCGCAATTAAAACAAGAAGCGCTTAACAAAATAAATATAACCTCTCCAATCCAAAATCTGCGGATTGAAGTTCGATTTAATCGACAATGATTAATGTAGGTACGTGTTGAGATTGTTATCTGTTTTACCAATCGGTAAAAACTTTAACAAATCTGGATTCGATTTTTGATTTCAAATCTTTAGATGTTGGAATAAACATAGGCTATTAATACAATGTGACTTTGGTGCTAGACCATTCGTATTGCTTGTTGGGTTAGAAAAGAAAATATTCTCGATCACTTTTTTTTGCATCCATGCAAGGCTATTATTACTTAGTTAATAATTTGGAATATCTCTTGAATTGAAATTTCCATCAGGAAATGATTATTTTTATACATTAATAAAATAATATCCTCCTATTCCTATTTACATTATGGATGGATAGATAACGTATTAGCGAAGCGAGTGAAAGCGAAACATTGTTCATACTCGTATGGACCCAATTTATATATGCGGTACGCATTCGCACAGAGGTGGACTTCAAAATCTGAATTTGTTTTGTCAAGCAAAACTGATAGTTTGTACACTTAGCTGCTAACTATACAAATGACTTCAGTCCAATCATGGGGAATTGGGTGAAATGGTCCTAACATAGGCCTGATCATCCACCTGGCGACTCTGACTCTATAAGTCATCGATGTTTAATTTGTACATCGACGATACAAATAAATGAAATTAATCTGTCATTTGCGAAATAACTGCCTCTTTATTAAGCTCATACGATAATTTGAACGACAAAAACCCAAACACAGTTACCCAGACCCAGAGGAATTACAGCAATCGTAATCCATACCTGTGGCAGTAGACGCATGCGCAACCGCTCAGTGTGCATGCACACGCATTCTAATCTATTAATCATTAATTCGTCACGACGCGAAACGCCTTAGGGATATTGAGTTTATCAATAAGATGCATAGCATATCCTCTCGCCGACCACCTAGTACGGACCAGTATTGTTAAGTAAATGGAGGTTGGTACCCGTAGTCTCCCCGATTTTACTTGGAGTCATTTCTGATTTTAATGCTTGCTCTTCACCATCGCCGATAAAATCGCCGGAAATCGTCACGATCATCGTGCAAGCATCCACACGATCGTCCGTGATCGTTTATTGAGCGACTAGCGGCGCGAATTCCCTTTGATGCGTGCCCGAAAACCGACAAGTCGCCGACAGCGACGATTGCTGACGATTGTGACGGCGATGATCGGCGACTGCAGGCAATAAGCCCACCGCACGATCGTGCACACGTGTAGTCGTCTACAGTCGCCGATTGTGAAGAGGAGGCTTTACCTATGGATATAGATGAACTTTCAAAATTATTCTTGAAAAATATACTCCTTTTCTTGTCTTACCACATACCAGTCTATACATAGGGCTTTTAGTTATGAGCATATTCTATACTATTATATATAGTCATACTATATACGCGTTAAGTATTATACGACGTCTTGCTACCCTGCGCCGCGTCGCGTGAACATGCTCATGAAAATTAGCCCCAGATGGGTTCGGACATACTCTGGCGTACTTACATTACGTGAGTTCAGCCTTTAAAAATTAGAATTCACAGGGTAAGTTCCCACATTAATACCTATTTAATATTATACGGTCGAAATCAAACGAACGTTCTAGTCAAACACTGTCGTTGATGCAACTACACATTGAACCAAGTGTACGCAACGTAAGGCTAATGTTTGGACAGTAATGAGAGAACGGACGACAATTTCAGTGGCCATACTAATGTGATTGTATTTTATAGGTCAAGAGATGACCTTTCAAAATCGGTGATCACCATATCGAAATTTTTATTATGTTACCGTTAAAATAGATGAATTGCATCTGATTTTTGTAAATATTATGATCTTGAAATGATGATGAAATTTATTATGATCATTTTAATAATCACTAAAAATTCGGCAAGTCTATGTAATTTATTCGATTCGATATCTGCGCAACCGTCTGTTAACATTTAAAGGTAAACTCTAAACGTTACATTAAAAAAAAATCAATTTACTTTCATTGTTATGAAGATATTGTGAATAGAAAATAGTTATAAGACATTGTTATTCATAAATATTTACTTTAGTTTAATCCTTATTGGTGGTTATTTTTCCTTAATTTGTGCTTTCGTGTACAAAAAATGCACTATGTACCTACCTACATATTTGTTTCCAGATTATGCATATAAAATCGATTTCACAAGTGTAAATTAAAAATTTAAAAAACCCCCGACATTCGCTAGTTTTTGGCGGCGGCCATCTTGGATTTACAATAGTGCTATTCTACTAGTCAAGCCCTTTCATTTGATACCCATATTGAGGGGGTTGTGAAAAAATATGTAATCCGCCATTTTGTAACAGCGGCCATTTTAGACCGATTTTCATCAAACATAGCCTAACAACACTCGATTAATTCATCTTTCAAACGAAAAAAACCGCATTCAAATCGGTCCACCCGTTTGAGCGCCACAGGGGAACAGACAGACACACACACACACACACACACACACAGACACACATACACACACACAGACACGTTAAACTTATAACACCCCGTCGTTTTTGCGTCGGGGGTTAAAAATGGATAAACAGGATAGGGCGACTGTCTCTTTTACTAAGATATAGACAACCTTGAAGTCCTCATTTATTCCTTTCCATCGATGTAACCTTTCATTGCAGATAATTTTAATGGATAGGTATTATGGGGCTTAACCTTCAAACTCAATGTTTGAAGGGACACTCTAGAAACTACTCGTACCTAATATCTGTATTGTCTGTGACTTTTAACATTTCTGTGAAAATATTATAATATATAGTTTCCACGTAAATCTTTGAGTCCGTGTAACTTTGAAACTACATATTTTTACGGAGATCTGAGAAACCACAACAGCTATTAGTTTCTAAAGTGTACATACAAAACTTCATTGAGTTTATAATTGCTTAATATTAAAATAAGGCTCAAACTCCGTTTGTATGGGGCGTGCTCGAGTGTGATCGAAAGTGAGTTCTTTAATCTCTTAACCATGTTGGACAATGCAGGATCCACCTGGGATTTTAGGAATTCCTTAACAACTTGGGCAGTCTGTTAAGCTTCTGGAGTGAGCTTGGATGAGTGCAGGGATAGGTGGAGTGACGAATTCGAAGGGAGATGCACGCAACGCACACGGCACAACAAACCTTTGCTAATTTCCCAGCTACAAAATGAACGGATGAGACTGACGAGAACGGACCTTACCTAGTCAAGTAATCCTTTACATTAACGATGTTATAGGCCTCATGCACCTATTGGTTAGGTATTGATGTTTGTAATGATTGATTTTTCCGGTTTGCAACTGATTAATTACTAGCCAATTAAGTATACCTATAGATATCTACATCCCTATGTTCATATAATTGGCTGATTTTAACATGAACGTGTAACTACTATAATAGAAGTATCTAATACCACAGTTTAAAGAAATCTAATATTATGTACTTAGTTTGTATTCTGTACAACAACTGTACTGTTTACTAAGTTTTATGATTCTGACAGTCTTCTTCCATATTTTGTACTCGGAAAAAGCGGTTCACGGTTTAATTTTTAAATATGACTGTGTTTTTCTATTTAATTAAGGGCCTGTTTCACCTCCTTCTGCTTTATAGCCTAAACGTATGTAAGTTTTGTCACTTTCTTACTTTATGTCAAGTGAGTAGTGACAAAGACAAAAGTTGTTGATAGCTCTACCGATACTTATCAGAAGGTGGCGAAACAGGCCCTTAATCAGCTTTTTCGAGAAAGCACGCATTGTGGGAGGCAAATGATCCTGGATACGGTGATCAAGATGTATTCAGTACTCAATTCGCGATGTTTTTAAACATCGTCGATGTTTCAAAACTCTGAAGGTACACTTCCTACAATGTTTAATATTATTATGACACCTTTCTCATGAAACCTAAAATTATGAATCGATACCCTTTGCAGGATAGTCTTAATGGGAATAAAACGCTCACGCATCTTCATGTCTTTCCCCAACGATGTCGAGTTGTACGCCTGTCCTCAGGGGTGTTAAAGGACATGGTTGCCAGTTTTCAATCAAAAATTTGCGAGATATGCAAGATTGAAAAGTGTGTCCGTGGAAAATAAGTTCTTACCTACGAAAAACGTTTCGCTTCTTCATTCAAACCATATACATTATACACTTATGTTTGTATTTTAGTAACTTTTAAAAGAAACACTGCAGCATCTTGAAACGTGTTCACATTGACTTTCTCATTAAAAATAGATAATTTACCATCGTGGTTGAGAACTTATTTTTTAAGACACTTTGGCGACCGACAGCATAATAAGCCAAATCATTATCATCATAATAATCATTATCAACTCATTACGGGCCCACTACAGGGCACGGATCTCCTCTCAGAATGAGAAGTGTTTATTAGGCCGTAGTCCACCACGCTGGCCAAGTGGGGATTGGTAGGCTTTATTGTATTGATTGGAGCTGCCAAAGTAAGAAACATGAGGAGTTCTCGAATTCGGGTTTTACCAAAAAGTTCGGCTGCCCAAATACGACTTAGCGACCTAATTGTAATTTCCTTTTACGTCTGATAAATATTTCAAAGACGGTAATGTTGCGGAATGATCCGTGCGTGCCAAGGTTTCGTACCACTTCAATATGTATACTCTTTTCTAACTTAATGATAAGTCTAATCAATCAACGCTTAAGGGCTTGTCAGGAAGTTGCACCTGTGCATTTGTAACGATTTAACATTTCGCAACGTTAACCTGGATATGTGAATGACACAGACATTTACTTGTTCTTAAGATATCGTGTTCGTATACAAATCACGTCTCTTAGACATAAACACTATGCCTTATCACAATCACAGTATAAAATAAACCAGATGCCCACCATCTTTATCAAAGCATGTTTCTCGTGAACTTCTATTGAATTCAATTGTCTATGATCTGATCCTAAAATAACTAATGTTGTTTTTTGAAACTCATTAATAGTTTTAATTTTTGCTTTATCCTTTCACATACCCAATGTTTAACCTTGGTTGAACATTTTTGTATTTAAGTATTATAATATTTTGTAATTGTGTTCTTATTGTTACAACTTTCTCCGGACACTTTTGTTATGGAATCGCAACATCCACTTACTAACCACTTCCCTTACAATTATTGTCAGTTCATAAAATGAGCTACAATTGAGTTGAGCGATATCTTACATTAAACAAAAGAATTGCACTTAAACATCGGAAGCTTGACTCAACATTGTTCGATCACAAGAATTGTGAAAATGTTCCACTTATCAGATGACTTTATGGTTCAAGTGTTCACATACCTTCATCTGCATGAGCATCTGGGTCGGTAGAGTAAAGTACATCGAGCTAATTCTCTATACTCTATAGCTCTTATTGCTTTGAAATAAAGGTTACAATAAGTGTCTAAAATGATAGTGTCTTCAACAATCACGTCCTTATTTCCATCGTCACAATGGTTTTTAATGTCAAGTCGCAAACTTTCTTCATGGGGAGATCTTGACAGTGATAAGTCACAACAAAGAAATTACGTTGATTACTATTTTTGTCGGGATCAATTTAGTTTTTTTTTTATGAAAAGTGAATTCATCTCGACATTACCTTTTGTTCCCATCAAAATGTAATTGCTACTTACTAGTCTTTAATTTATAGTAATTAGTTACATAAAATAAGTACGGGGTTGAGAGCCTTCTTCCGGTTTAATCCACGTTCGTAACTAAACTTTCGTAACCAGTTACGAACATGGAATATTTTTTTCCTTTGATAACCAGCTACGAAAACAGAATTAATTTGGTTCCTTTTATAATATTGAATGCAGTAATGCTTTTTTATGTTACTATTTTTTTGGACATTATTGGACTGCTTTCGGATTACTTCAAGTGCAGATTTTTTGTATGTTATACGGCTACAAGATGTACTGTAATCGTGTTTTAATTTTTTAATAGGTATACTACCATTTTTCCATTTTTAATTTACTCCATCGTGTAGGCACCTGTAGGTATTAATTATTAAACTTTGTGACGACATTACTGCTGTTTATCTTTCAGCAATGTTTGCATTGTCTGGTTGCAATTTACACAGCTTGAACAAATAACAAGTCTTTTGAATAGTTTTCTTCTACGTATGTAGGTACATCTAATTGCGTTCTTTATGTACAGGGTTTTTGTCCAATTTACTGTCTAAAATTGTACTACATGATGAATTTAGAATAATCTTTAATTTAGTCACATAGAACAGAATCAAAAGATGAATCAATTAAAACAAAATTAACGCTGTCTCTTTCTTTCACTAGGAGTTGGAGCAGGAGAAACATCTGCTGCGTCGGCGGCTGGACACCACTCAGGGAGAGTACGAGGCACGACTGTTGGAGCTTCAGAATGACATCAAGGAGCTCACTGCCAAGATCGGCACTAGGGATAACTCGGTTAAGCAGGTGAGTTTATGCTCAATTGCTCATCTTCTCTTCTAAATATATACCTAAAAGGAAAAGGTGACTGACTAACTGAGTGACTGATATCAACGATGCCACGCACAGCTCAAACTACAGGACGGATCGGACTGAAATTTGGCATACAGATACTCTGACGTAGGTAGGTACCCCTTAAGAAAGGAATTTTGAAAATTCAACCCCTAAGGGATAAATAGGGGATGAAAGTTTGTATGAGATTTACCATACATGAATCCACGCGGGTGAAGACTGAAGTCGCAAGCATAAGCTAGTAAATCATAATTATTGAATTCAGCTAGTAAATCATAATTATTGAATAGGCATTTTCTAGGCAAGCACGTTCCAACTTAGACCTCATCATTGCTTTCCATCAGGCATGATTGTCTTGTCGTCAAGCGTAGGTAAGCCAATCATACAAAAAATATGTATAAAATTCTTGCTACGGTAGGCACGTCTATAATATTATGTTACTTATGTAAGTAGTTATGTATGGTTAAAATCGAATTTAACCCCCCTATATGAAGTTAGAAGTAGCTGTACAAAAATCCTGCCCACTACAATTGAAATGTTCGTTTTATACCTATGCGTGTTTTTCTTAATTGAATAGGAGGCTTATGCGGAAGCAATATTCAGAACACAGCTCAGCATATCGATGTAAAACAAAATAAAAGATACTTGATGAGGCTATATTCACGTACCTAGTACTGAATACTTCGACCTACTACTTTCAATCATCGTTTCAATCAAATGAGATCGCAGTCAAGTGCAACATTGTGATCGATAAAAAGTACTTAAACACTTTTTTTTACTTTAATGTAGCGATACAATTAAAACAAATTCCGGCGCAGAGTCCAGCGACAATGAGCTTTGGACAAACGCAACGCGTGACGGTACCGATGTGCGACGGCTGTGTCTATAACTCGTGTGACGTTAACGCACGCGACAGGAGCACGTACATACTCGCGTTCTGCAGTGAGATGTGCTTCACATAGATCTTGTTGTACATTTAAGCCGCAGACACATTACCATGTTGCGGTTTGCTGCAACGCAATCTGACGCGACTATTGACTTTTGAGTGCGGCTTGAACGTCATCGAGCCAGCAGACTAAAATAGTGTGTACCTCGTTTAAAATGTATGATCCAGTCGCTTTACCCGTCACTACAACTAAGTACAGAAAGATACATTGATTTATGCTCGTGTACATGTTTAGTTAATAGCAATAATGTGAAAATCACAGTAAATGCTAGTGAAAAAAGTGTTTATTGTGATTTACAGTGGTGCTATTTCCGTCATGTTGCTTATATCGCATTTTGTTTGTCCAGTGCTTTATTGTTGACCTTCGCGCGGTATTGTGTTGGGTTCGCGTTAATTCGGTGGCGGCGTAGCATTGGACATTGCGAACTAAGTCAAGGGTGTGTGTAGTCGCACTGATAAGCTGCTAATAGTGCTAATGCAATTATAACCTATAGCTGAATGATTCCTGTGACTGCTGTCACTTACACGTAAACACTTCCTTCGACCAGGCGTGATTTCTGTATCGATTTGGTCAAATCTGGATTAAGACTAAGCACCTGTTTATTATCAGTTTTTACATGGGATGATTTCTATCTGGCTATTGCAGTAAGGTAAAGTAAAAGTGTTAGTACCAAATTAGTTGCTAGCATGGGCCTTCAACTGGCTTCCACAGTGCTGTAAGACTACTACTATTAATAACTTTTCGTAATTAATCAGATTTTATTGTAATTTAAGGCTCTTCTTTTTCATTTAATTGCGGTTTCTTTCCCCAAATAAAAAAAAATTACTTCCCAATATCAAGTGTCTGGGAAATATCAGGAAAGATTCCATTTTATAGGTTAACGATCATATAGCCCAAATTTGAATTCAATGGCTTATAGTGCTGAAATAAACAAAACGTCAAGATGTCCAACTAAACACGCCAAACGCTTATATTAGGCACGATTTGTAATCCATCAGTACTGCAACGCGCGATAATGACGGTAGGAGCAGAGCTCCAACATGCGTTTCACAGCGTGAACACCTTCATACAGTTTCTTGTGATATATTAATTTCTAACTCATGGGACTCGCGTTGGACGCGTTACTGTCCCGCGTTGTGTGTGTTTCTGGCTTTAATCAACTAAATACGTTTACTAAATCTAATTAACAATAGTTAATCTAATAAAAGCACCTTTTCAACGTCTTGCTGCCACTACAACCGCAGGCCACAGATTGGTTGACACTTTCTCACCGGCTAAAATGCACCGTTGCACTAGGTTTGTCAATTACAACTATAGAAATTATAGCTGCCTCCTTACTATAAGCAAATGTACTAGATTAGTATTTTTCGCTTGAAACAGCTGCCTAGTTTCATGCTGAAATAGGCACTTTACCAACGACCCTTACCTGTGTGCTTAGTCTAAATCGGAGCACTCGAAAACGAACTCGAAAACTATTGATCGATTTCAGAGTAAAATAGACCTAAAATGGCTTGTATTAAGGTTTGAGTTCGCCAATACATTCAGCATTGTTCGAATGCTGAATGTATTGGCGAACTCAAACCTTAATACAAGCCATTTTAGGTCTATTTTACTCTGAAATCGATCAATAGTTTTCGAGTTCGTTTTCGAGTGCTCCGATTTAGACTAAGCACACTGCACGTTTCTGTCTAAACCGAAACCCTAAAACTGAAATCCTTTTTTAATCGTGGCTAATCCTGTTTGTTTGCCTTAAGCAGGATTTTCACTAATTATATTTCATACTTTAATCCACGTTTTCCGAAACGTTTCATAGATAGGTATCTATAGTCTATACCCAAGTAACTAAATACCAAGTAGGTATTTTTTGTTAATCCTCAAGCAACTGAGTGGGATTCGGTTTATATACTGTGCTCATAAAAGTTAAAACGTCGTTGTATTTTGATAGGTCGGTTCGTTTAAGACCTAAAAAGTACCTAACGCTCAACGTCTAATTGGCTTCCAATCCTAAAAAGTAATAGAAATTAATTGGCTTCTCGATTTCGTATCAGACGTTTTATCGCGACGGTATCAATGTCTACTTAAACAAGTAAAACAAGCCCTATAAATGTTTTGCAATCTCCCTAACAGTCTCGATTCATTTAACTAATACGTACTTTACATAGAATACAATAATGACGTGGAGACTGCCACAATAATAGATTTAACTTTTTCTCGTACCAGCTGGGTTATTCTGTAACTTAGTTAGCAACTGAAAATAGTTGCCAACGAATTAGTTTGATATACATTGCTGCTTTACTGTGGGAAATATAAAGTGTTTTCATAATTTTACACAGTAAAGCAGCAATGTATATTGAACTAATTCGTTGGCAACTATTTTCAGTTGCTAACTAAGTTACAGAATAACCCCCCTGGACCAATCAATCACCATTCTCTACAAACTTAAAGACTGTGACACACCAATCAGTTTGACGATTCCGATCTTCATCACGATATCATCGATATCATCGACTCGATCATGATTGTGGAAATAATGATCAGATGATCATGATGATGATGATGATTCATTCATCATCATGATGATGATGATGAATGAATGACGCAAAATATGGAATCAGAATAGGAAATATTTAAAAAATGTTTTGAGTATAACCACCATAATTATGGTTATCTTACTCAATATGATCAGTGTTTTGTTGTGTTATCAGCGTAGGTATTTAGATTATTTCTGATACGTAATTTTACCACATATAACTAAAAGAAGTGGTACAAAATATTTATTAATGCATTAAATTTTGTTATTCCAAAAAGATATATAATAATATAAATTTAAAATTTAAATAACCCCCGACATTCGCCATTTTGTGGCGGCGGACATCTTGGATTTGCAACAGTGCTGAATACTAGTCCAGCCCTTTCATTTGATACCCATAGGGACCTTTCAGACAGACCGGCGCGGAGAGCGTCGGAGAGCATTTTTTTTTTCACACAGACCGGCCGTTCAAATTTGCTCTGCTCTCTGCGCCGGTCTGTGTGAACGGACACGCGGATGCGCTCGGAGCCGAGCGTACGCTCTTGGGCCGGACGGCAGAGCATATTCGGCCTACGGTCGGCTGTGCGAGCATGAAAGAGCACGCGAACGGAGCCGGTCGGATGCTCGAGCGCGAAAGGGCACGGGCATGGAGCAGCCGACCGGCTCGACGAGTAGCCGACCGGCTGCTCTCATATATTTCACACAGAGCGTATTGGGAGCATGCTCGAGCATCCTCTTATCATAAAAGAGTTAACATGTAAAAATAAAGCCTATTTCAATGTCTTAAGATTCTATTTTAAATGCGATTAAAATTTGCTCTGCTCTCCGCGCCGGTCTGTCTGAAAGGTCCCATATTAAGGGAGTTGTGAAAAAATATGTAATCCGCCATTTTGTAGCGGCGGCCATCTTTCACCGATTTTCATCAAACATAGCTAACAACACTCTCGACTAATTTAACTTTCAAACAAAAAAACCGCAAATCGGTCCACCCGTTTGAGCGCCACAGGGGAACAGACAGACACACACACACAGACACGTCAAACTTATAGCACCCCGTCGCGTCGTCGTTTTTGCGTCGGGGGTTAAAAATTAATGTCCAATATCGTTCTAAGGGCACGGTCCGTGGGCGTTTATTCATAATACACTGGTCGCCATGACGTCAGAGCCACAACAAACACCAATTTCCCTGAAGTGTACGGGCTATATACATGCTCGCTAACCCTGAAAGGTTGAAGGTTACCACCCGCACCTATGTAAAGGCTTGGACAGACGCAACGCGCCATAGCAAGCAACGTGTCCAACGCAGTGCACAAAAAGAAAAACTATGCTTTTATTTTATTTTTGATAATTTTAACAAGACGTATAAATTAAAAATTTAAAAAACCCCCGACATTCGCCATTTTGTGGCAGCGGCCATCTTAGATTTGCAATGGTGCTATTCTACTAGTCAAGCCCTTTCATTTGATACCCATATTAAGGTAGTTGTGAAAAAATATATAATCCGCCATTTTGTAGCGGCGGCCATCTTAGACCGATTTTCTTCAAACATAGCTAACAACACTTTCGACTAATTCACCTTCCAAATAAAAAAACCGCATTCAAATCGGTTCACCCGTTTGAGCGCTACAGGGAAACAGACAGACACACACACACATACACACACACACACACACAGACACGTCAAACTTATAACAGCCCGTCGTTTTTGCGTCGGGGGTTAAAAATATAACTTTGAATTATGAAGTTAGAAGTTTATTAAAAATGTTCCATTCAGTTGTCCACTACAGTTCACAGGGGTAGGTTTGCGCTACTTGTGAAAACTGTTTGTGTTGGCGAGTCAATATGAACTCACAGTTAGCAAACTTCAAACTTAAAACACCCGTCGTTTTTGCGTCGGGGGTTAAAAATAATCGTGATAATGAAGATTAATTAAAGTAAGCTCTTTCACCAAACGTTTTCCAGAAATTATTACCTATTATGTATGTTTAATATTGTGTTTTTACCTCTTTACGGTGAAACGATTATATCGATATAGCATCCTGAATGCGAACAGAGGGTAGTTTTTATCACGTATAAAATATCATGTTACTGTGAGCCAACAGGAATTTAAAATGATAAATCAATGTGATAAATGCAACATTTGAACACATGGGTGTTCATAATTTCACATGCATGCAGTGTGACGTTCCGTGGCGTCTCGCTGCTTCTGCAGGTTTTGTCTGTCCAAGCCCTAAATCATTGGTGCTTTAGGTAGTTTAGGTAAATGGCTACATAAGTCTAGATACTATTTATTCGTTAATGGTACCTAAATGATTAGTTGAAACAAGCAATTTAAATTAACTACAAAATAGATTAACGTGTTAGTTATTAATTAGGTAGAACGGTGTCGTGATTATATTCACAAGTATAAATTAAAAATTTAAAAACCTCCGACATTCGCTATTTTGTGGCGGCGGCCATCTTGGATTTGCACAGTGCTATTCTACTAGTGAGTTGTGAAAAAATATGTAATCCGCTATTTTGTAGCGACGGCCATCTTGGATCGATTTTCATCAAACATAGCTAACAACACTCTCGACTAATTCAGCTTTCAAACAAAAAAAATCAGCCAAGTGCGAGTCGGGCCTCGCTCTTTCAGGGTTCCGTACATAATTATGAACAATATAATATTTTGGGTCTAAGAAATATTTAATTTCCGAGCTAGACATCGCAACAAACCGTGAAAGAAAAACCCAAAAAAATGTTCGTTTATTTTGGTCACAGCTTATAAACTATTTAATAAATCGTTGTTTTCAGTATTTGTTGTTTAAATAGAGCATATAGTACATAATATACTGAAATATCATATTCCCAACTACTTAGTTTAGTTTTTGAGATAGCCCCCGTCACAAAAATGGTCTAAAACTGACAACTTTGATGGCCTCCCATTCCCTTATTTTTTGAGATAAAAATTAAAAAAATATATATTTGTACTTTACTTAATGAGCTCTAAACAATGATACCCCACAAGCTAGGGTAAAGAAAAAAATTTTTTTTCCGGCTCCTTTTTCATGTATGGGAGCCCCCCTGTAAAATAATTTAATTTAATTTCTAATTCAATATTTGATTTTGGGTTAACGTTTTACACTAAATACCAAAATTTCAGGTTTGTAACTCATTTCGTCTGCGAGCTAGAGACCTGTGACCGGCGGACAGACGGACAGACAGACAGACAGACAGACAGACAGACAGACAGACAGACAGCCGAGTGACATTAATAGGGCTCCGTTTTTTACCCTTCGGGTACGGAACCCTAAAAACCGCATTCAAATCGGTCCACCCGTTTGAGCGCCACACGGGAACAGACAGACACACACACACACATACACACACAGACACGTCAAATTTATAACACCCCGTCGTTTTTGCGTTGGGGGTTAAAAATGCGCAATTTAATATTCAAAGACCAGTGAAATTAGACTCTATTATAGATAGCTAAAATACATTGTTGCATAAGGAATACCAGAAATTCAGCCAATCACCACAATTGAGATTATAACAATGATTGATGCAGCTAAACTAGGTATACCTACTTACTACCTATGTGATTGTATGAGAGGAGTTCTTTCAACTTACAAATTACTTACTTACCTACCTATGAAGTTATTACTTGCATAAAAACTGGTACGAGCAAAAGCCATTAAAAATCCGCCTGGACCGGACTGATGATCCTAAATATTCATGTTCACATAAATACCTACCACACGTATCTTTTGAATACCTAGGTATTCTGTGGCCAAGTCGGTACAAAAAGTATGACGTATCCTTGCTCCCTTCCCGTCACCATTTCCACACAGCTATTACCTTGCGTAACTATATCCAGTAATTACCATTGTCCACCGTTTGCTTTACAGCGTTGAGCGGAAATCTCTGCCAATTAGATTTTTTTTTTGATGAGCAGGAAGCTCCCCCGGATGTGACCATGGTCAACCACGGATACTTGAACCGACTTAAGCCCTCCACACCACTGAATTATTATGTAGGTACTAGAACAGACAACGCTAACAAAATCTGTGTACCGCGAGCAGCAGCCCTCCTCCCGCGCGCCCCGCTCCTTGAGACATAGATGGGACTACTACAATACAGAGGCGACACATTGAGTATATTCTACCTATTGAGAAATCGCATCTGAGAGTTTGATTTACAATGTTTATTTTATAGCACTATGTGCCCCAAACTCGCACTTAAGCAACGTTTATCCGGGACTTGGGTATTCTATTACCTATTAAACCTCGAAAAAATAATAAAACTGCCTCGTTGGTCTACCATTGATATGCTTGACTGCGAATTTTTAACCGACTTCAAAAAAAGGAGGTTCTGTATTCGACCCGTATGTATGTATGTATGTATGTATGTATGTATGTATGTAAGTATGTTCGCGATTATCTCCGCAACTAATGAACCGATTTTGATGATTGTTTCACTATCGTTATCTACATACTTTCAAGAAGGTTTTAGTACACATCGAGTTATCATTCTTACGTACGAAGTTATAAGCATAAATGTACACACATGTCACTAATATGTTCTCTGAGATTGCCAGACCTATTGCTGAAGTCTAATATAGCTATTCTGTCCAAAGACTTCACTCTGCTACGCCTACGTAACATTGACCTTTTGCAAAAAGTTTTGGGCCGAAGTCAGTACAGTTGCATATAGAGTGATTCCTTGGAGTTTGTGCATGGTTACGTGTATTTCCATTCTATACAAAGCCGAACCGCAAGGGTGTGAAACTAGTCGCGTATAGATTGTAAATTACGGTCTATCCAAATTATACAAGAGTTTTACGCATACAAACTAATCTTGTATAGATCAGAAGTTAGGTTAGGTTGGGTTAGAACATAATAAAACCACTCACCTATAGTATGACACATAAAATGTATATGTCACAGGATATTTATTAATAATTAATAATATATAGGTCATAATCTATTTTACATAGTTCTCATTTATATTATTATTATTATTACTTAATATAAAGAAAACAAATCACTAAAAAGCATAAAATAATTTTTTTCAAAGAAAAATGAACCGACTTCAAACGAATCGAACTAAAAAGTTTAAAATAATTTTTTATTCATTTAGATTGACGATTAAACTACCTACTTAACTCAAATGATATATAATTTTTTGAAGTCGGCGCCAAACCACATTCAATTCGTGTCAGTAAAATCAGAATATCCACTTTTGAATGCGAGCGCGGTGAACCTAGTCGCGGAGGGTGAGTCTGGGACCCGGGGGGCACATTTTCGACTTGAAGTGAACTTTAAGTCATTTGGCGCCGACTTCAAAAAATTATATATCATTTGAGTTAAGTAGGTAGTTTAATCGTCAATCTAAATGAATAAAAATTATTTTAAACTTTTTAGTTCGATTCGTTTGAAGTCGGTTCATTTTTCTTTGAAAAAAATTATTAGGTCATGGGTTTAATACCTAAGTCAGGTCAAGCCTGGCATTGGAAGTTAGCGGTGCTTTACCCCCGTACCTCGGAGAGCACGTTTAAAGCTGTCGGTCCCTGTACTTATCACTAATTTGTGATAATAGTTGTTAAAAACATAGCTAATTCATTCCCAACTAATTCACCTTTCAAACAAAAAAACCCGCATTCAAATCGGTTCACCCATTTGAGCGCTAAGGTGGAACAGACAGACACACACACACACACACACACACAAACACGTCATACTTATAACACCCCATCGTTTTTGTATCGGAGGTTAAAAATAAAGTGTCTCATCTGCGTAGTTTCTTAGTCTATGAATTTCAGCGAAACATGGCAGCAAGTGCGGTGACGTACCGTAAAACGGGGTGAATAGGGACAAATTCCAACTTCACATAATTAAATTACATGTTTTACCAATAATTCAGTGAACTTACGAGTGAAAAGTAACTCCTTGGCCTTTACTTGTATTTCTTAAGTGGTTGGCACAGTATTGCAGTACACACCCAGGCATATTTAATTGATTTTAAATAGATCTCAAACACGTCACGCTCCGACAGGCGCTTCGCGCAGACTAAGTGAGCTAAGGTACGTTTACCATAACTCTTGTTACAAAAAACCAAGTCTCGGCGTCGACTCTATATAATAATTCCTCAAAGCTCCACACAGGTGCATTTTTGTCAGTCGGTAAAATCTCAATCCATTTTCTTTTTAACCTCCGACGCAAAAACGACGGGGTGTTATAAGTTTGACGTGTCTGTCTCTGTGTGTGTGTGTGTGTGTGTGTGTCTGTCTGTTCCCCTGTGGCGCTCAAACGGGTGGACCGATTTGAATGCGGTTTTTTTTATTTAAAAGGTGAATTAGTCGTGAGTGTTGTTAGCTATGTTTGATGAAAATCGATCCAAGATGGCCGCCGCTACAAAATGGCGGATTACATATTTTATCACAGCTACCTCAATATGGATATCAAATGAAAGGGCTTGACTAGTAGAATAGCTCTATGCAGATCCACGATGGCCGCCGCCACAAAATGGCGAATGTCGGGGGTTTTTTAAATTTTAAATTTATACTGTCATACATGTAGTATCGCAGCAGTACATAATATTATGCCTATATATACCTACTAGTGTTGCGCTCGGTGCGCGAGCTGCAAGCAGCTCGCGGGCCTTGTAGTCTCTTCAATATTCGTCATACATTTTCTATGTTTATCTTATAAAAAAATAAAGAAATGGGGGACCATACCAAATACCAGAATATTCTGGAGGGCCTCTTGAAAGATAGAAAGAAATATTGGCTACCGGTTCACCAAAGGGCCCAAGGTATTGAACATTTTTAGTTGGGGTCCTCAAATAATTTTTTAACGTTTTAACCCACATTATTAACGTTTCGTATTTTTTGAAAGAAAATTTTTGAGTTCTGTTCACATGCAAGGTCTTATAAGAAAGTTCTATATAAAAATATCGTGAGGAATCTCTTGAAAATTAAAAATAAATTTTGTATGGATAATTTTTTTTTGTTCCGTAGCTATCTTTTTTTACTGGCTCACCAAAGGGCCTAAGGTCCTGAACATTTTTAGTTTCAGGGCCATGTCTCTATGATTGATAGTTTTTGAGGGCCGTTAGGGTACTCTGGTAATTTTTCCACATTCACTACGTTTTATATTTTTTGTGAAAAAAATCTTTAAGTTTTATTTATACCTGTAGTAGGGAAAAATTTTCATACAAAAATGTCTAAGAGAGCCTCTTAAAAAGAACCCAAAAAATTTGTATGGAAAGAATTTTTTTTTGTTCGGCGGCCATCTTTTTTTTACCAGTTCACCCAATGGCCCAAGGTCTTTAACAACATTTGTTTGGGACCATGCCTGTATGACTGGTAGTTTTGGAGGACCCATGAGGTACTCTGGTAAATTTTCCACATTCATGATGTTTCATAATTTTCCTGTAGGAAGACCCTTAAGTTCTACGCACATAAATAGTGAAGGGAAAAAAGTTCCATACAAAATTGTTCTGGAGAGCCTCTTGAAAAGAACCCAAAAAATTTGTATGGAGAGAATTTTTTTTTGTTCGGCGGCCATCTTTTTTTTACCGGTTCACCTAATGGCTCAAGGTCTTTAATAACATTTGTTTGGGACCATGTCTGTATGACTGGTAGTTTTGGAGGACCCATGAGGTACTTTGGTAAATTTTCCACATTCATGACGTTTCATAATTTTCTGAAGGAAGACCCATAAGTTCTACGCACATAAATAGTGAAGGGATAAAAGTTCCATACAAAATTGTTCTGGAGAGCCTCTTGAAAAGAACCCAAAAAATTTGTATGGAGAATTTTTTTTTTGTTCGGCGGCCATCTTTTTTTACCGGTTCACCTAATGGCCCAAGGTCTTTAATAACTTTTGTTTGGGACCATGTCTGTATGACTGGTAGTTTTGGAGGACCCATGAGGTACTCTGGTAAATTTTCCACATTCATGACGTTTCATAATTTTCTGAAGGAAGACTTATAATTTCTACGCACATAAATAGTGAAGGGAAAAATGTTATATACAAAATTGTTTTTGTATGGTGGCCATATTTTTTTTACCGGTTCACCCAATAGCCCAAGGTTTTGAAAATTTTTTGTTTCGGGATGGTACCTCTCCGACTGATAGTTTTCGAGATCCCTTAGAGCATCCTAGTCAGTTTTCCACGTCCAGCTCTCTCTATAATTTTGTAGACCTTACATTTTTGAATTTTACACACACGCAAAGTATGGTGAAAAAGTCCCATACAAAATTGTTCAGGAGAGGTGATCAGTACGTAACTTCAAGTAGCTTTATATATATAACTAGTTGCTCGATGCGCGAGCTGCTAAAGCAGCTCGCGGGGACGTTCGACATTATATTATAACATGGGGCTGCACCCTATAATTTCGAAGATATAAGCATTTAAAAATTTGATCACGTGAGCACATAGACATCGCGAAAATAAGAAGTTTGAGTACCAACAACATGGGGCTCGACCCTATAGTTTCGGAGATATAAGCTTTTAAAAATCTGACCACGTAAGCACACAGATATCGCGAAGATAAGAAGTTTGAGTACCAACAACATGGGGCTGCATTCTACCCTTCTGTATCCTTCACTTGTCTCCAAAATCCTCAATCATCAGCTCTCGCCATATTTTTTCTCCGAATGAATTTTTGTCTTCTGTGTGAAACCATTTGTGAAAAAAAAATTCATATAAAATTTTACAGGAGGAAATTTTTGGGGAAATCTAGAAAAGTCCCCGGTCGGTCCTTAGTCGGTCCCTAGTCGGTCGCTAGTCGGTCCGTAGTCAGTCCATAGTCGGTCCATAGTCGGTCCCTAGTCGGTCCGTAGTCGGTCCGTAGTCGGTCCCCAGTCCGTCCCTAGTCGGTCCGTAGTCGGTCCCCAGTCCGTCCCTAGTCGGTCCGTAGTCGGTCCATAGTCGGTCCGTAGTCGGTCCGTAGTCGGTCACTAGTCGGTTTCTAGTCGGTCCCTAGTCGGTCCGTAGTCGGTCCCTAGTCGGTCACTAGTCGGTCCATAGTCGGTCCCTAGTCGGTCTCTAGTCGGTCTGTAGTCTGTCCCTAGTCGGTCCCTACTCGGTCTCTAGTCAGTCCGTAGTCAGTCTCTAGTCGGTCCGTAGTCGGTCCGTAGTCGGTCCGTAGTCGGTCCCTAGTCGGTCCGTAGTTGGTCCAAAGTCGGTCCGTAGTCGGTCCGAGTCGGTCCCTAGTCGGTCTCTAGTCGGTCCATAGTCAGTCTCTAGTCGGTCCCTAGTCGGTCCGTAGTCGGTCCGTAGTCGGTCCGTAGTCGGTCCGTAGTCGGTCCGTAGTCGGTCCGTAGTCGGTCCCTAGTCGGTCCCTAGTCGGTCTCTAGTCGGTCCGTAGTCGGTCCCTAGTCGGTCCGTGGTCTGTCCGTAGTCGGTCCCTAGTCGGTCTCTAGTCGGTCCGTAATCAGTCCCTAGTCGGTCCCTAGTCGGTCTGTAGTCGGTCCGTTGTTGGTCCGTAGTCGGTCCGTAGTCGGTCCGTAGTCGGTCCGTAGTCGGTCCCTAGTCGGTCCGTAGTCGGTCCGTAGTCGGTCTCTAGTCGGTCCGTAGTCGGTCCCTAGTCGGTCCCTAGTTGGTCCTTAGTCGGTCCGTAGTCGGTCCCTAGTCGGTCCGTAGTCGGTCCCTAGTCGGTCCCTAGTCGGTCCGCAGTCGGTCCCTAGTCGGTCCGTAGTCGGTCCCTAGTCGGTCTACCCTAGTCGGTCCGTAGTCGGTCCGTAATCGGTCTCTAGTTGGTCCGTAGTCGGTCCCTAGTCGGTACGTAGTCGGTCCGCAGTCGGTCTATAGTCAGTCCGTAGTCGGTCCCTAGAAGGTCCCTAGTCGGTCCGTAGTCGGTCCATATTCGGTCCGTAGTCGGTCCCTAGTCGGTTCCTAGTCGGTCCGTAGTCGGTCCGTAGTCGGTCCGTAGTCGGTCCCTAGCCAGTCCGTAGTCGGTCCCTAGTCGGTCCCTAGTCGGTTCCTTGTCGGTCCCTAGTCGGTCCCTAGTCGGTCCCTAGTCGGTCCCTAGTCGGTCCCTAGTCGGTCCCTAGTCGGTCCCTAGTCGGTCCCTAGTCGGTCCCTAGTCGGTCCGTAGTCGTTCCGTAGGCGGTCTCTAGTCGGTCCGCAGTCGGTCCCTAGTCGGTCCCCAGTCGGTCCCTAGTCGATCCGAAATAAATTCCTCCATTTTGAATTTTTTTTTCTAGGATCCGAAAGTCCTGATCATCTTTTGATAAGAAACCACTCTTCCATCTTTTATACCCTTTGAGATGGACGCTGATGAAATTTGTATGGCGGCCATCTTTTTTCCGCCATTTTGAATATTTTTCCAGCTCACTGCCAATTGGAAGCCGTTTCGAGTGACATTTGCTCGAGCACCTCCCACCTATCTTCAATACCTTAAGCGTGCCCTTCACCCGTCTCCGAGTTCCTCAATCATCAGCTCTATCCATATTTTTTTTCTGAATAAATTTTTGTCTTTTTTGTGAAACCATTTGTGAAAAAAAAATTTCATACAAACTTTTACAGGAGAAATTTTTTGGGGAAAATCTCGTAAACTACCCCGAAGGTGGCAACATTGTTTACATTTATCGATACTGCCGGTTAAGTTACACAGTCGATTCATACATTTCAATTTTCCAAAATGTTGCCAACTGCCTCAAAAACATGTTCAAAATCAATTCCAAAACAAATAAAATACAAAATGGCTGTCAACTCATTTTGCAGATTTATTTTAGAAAGTTGAATAATTTTTCCATTCAGTACAGGAGATACCGCTCCTGATGACGTTTCAAGTTTTCATCTCGCTTGCACACAGGCGAAATGATCACCCCTGAAAAAAAGACCGTATCGCGAAAACAACTTTTTCTTTGATAAAGTTCAGTGTTGCCTGTCCCTGGCGATAAAAATATCCAAATTTCGTTTGTACAGGTAAAAAATGTCGTTGCTCATACTCGGATTTTGCAAAAAGTTCGTATTTCGATTTTTGAATTTTTGGGGTAAATCTTGAAATTTCCCCAAAAATGGGGTATTTTTTTCACCAATCTATACTTCAAGTCTGTACATACAATAGCTTCATAGAAGTAGAAACGCTCCGATGTTGTCAACAGTGAGTAATTTGAATTTTAAAATTGCGTTTTTTCGTACCTCAAACTGAATGGCCGCCACGACAGCCGCCATCTTGAATATTTAAAAACCACTCCCGATCTGTCAAAATACAGGATAATTGTAGACGGAATAAGGAAAAAAATATTATCCTCAACTAACCCGTTTCGGTGCTGTGGCGCCGCGGTTCGGGGTCGAAAAATCGAAAATTTGAAAGACTACAGCTAAGCCGCCATCTTGTTTTTTAAATTTTTTCTACTTTTTCTATTAATCGTTTCCTAATTTCTTCTAGAATTGCGAGTTTTAACGAAATCGGTAGGAAAACAAAAATGTTACAAAAATCACGTCGGCCGCCATCTTGTTTTTGTTTGAGCAGCCCTTTTCTATCTACAATACCCTTCCCGGGCTCCCCAACCATCTTATTTACCCTCAATCATCATGTCTTCCCATATTTTTCTGTGAGAATTCTCTGAAGAACCGCATCAAAGGCAATTCAATATTCACCATACATTTTCTATGAAAAAATGAATTCCGCCATTTTGAATTTTTTTTCCATTCATCAAGTAGACCTTCGGATTTTGATCATCTTTTGCTAAGAAATCACTCTTCCATCTTTTATACCCTCCGAGATGGATACCGATGAAATTTGTATGGCGGCCATCTTTTTTTCGCTATTTTGAATTTTTTTTCAGCTTACTCCCAATTGGACAACGTTTCGAATGACATTTGCTCGAGCACCCCCCACCTATCTTCAATACTTTCAGCGTACCTTTCACCCGTCTCCGAAACCCTCAATCATCAGCTCTCTCCATATTTTTTTCGGAATAAATTTTTGTCTTCTTTGTGAAACCATTAGTGAAAAAAAAATTTTTCATACAAAATTTTACAGGAGGAAATTTTTGGGGAAATCTCAAAAACTACCCTAAATGTGGCAACACTGTGTACATACTTCGATACTGACGGTTGAGTTACACAATCGATTCATACATGTCAACTTTCTAAAATGTTGCCAACTGCCTCAAAAACATGATCAAATTTTTTAAAAACACCCAACAACAATACAAAATGACCGCCAACTTATTTTATATAAATAATTCACATAGTTTTATAATTTTTTCAATAAGTACAGTATATACCGCTCCTGATGACGTTTTAATTTTGTATCTCGCTCGCACCCAGGCGAAATGATTGCCCCTGACAAAAGACCATGTCGCGAAAATCACTTTTTCTTTGATAAATTCCAGTGTTGCCAGTCCCCGAGGACAAAAATACTCAAATGTCATTGGTACAAGTAAAACACATGGTTGCTCATACTCGGATTTTGCAAAAAGTCCGTATTTCGATTTTTTAATTTTTGGGGTAAATCTTGAAATTTCCCCAAAAGTGGGGTATTTTTTTTATCGCCAATTTATACCTCGAGTCAATGCAAACAATCGCTTCATAGAAGTCGAAACGTTCCGATGTTGCCAACTGTGAGAAATTTGATTTTTAAAATTGGGTTTTTTCGTACCTCAAACCCAATGGCCGCCACGACAGCCGCCATTTTGAATTTTTAAAAACCACTCTCGTTCTGTCAAAACTAAGGGTAATTGTGGGCGAATACAGGAAAAAAATATTATCGTCAATTACCCCGTTTCGGAGCTGTGGTGCCGCGGTTTGGGGTCGAAAAATCAAAAATTTTAAAAACCTAAATCTCGGCCGCCATCTTGTTTTTCCAATTTTTTCCACTTTTTCTATTAATTGTTTATTAATTTCTTCAATAGTTGTAAGTTGTAACAAAATCGGTTGGAAAACAAAAAAGTTACAAAAATCACATCGGCCGCCATCTTGTTTTTCTGAAATGTCATAATTTTTCCCTACTCGACTCCCGCATCCAAACATATCTCCCATACATTATTGTATCGTTTTCTGTCTCTTTCTAGGAGAACAATTATGTCAATGAGTCAGTCAGTCAGTCAGTGAGTGAGTGAGTGGTAATCGAGCTATATATAGTACTAGTGTTGCGCTCGGTGCGCGAGCTGCAAGCAGCTCGCGGGCCTTGTTGTCTCTTCAATATTCGTAAAAAAAAGAAATGGGGGGCCATACCAAATACCAGAATATTCTGGAGAGTCTCTAAAAGATAAAAAGAAATATTGGTATCACGTTTCGTTGTAACTCATTAGTATCCTTTTCTGCAAGGATACTAATGAGTTCTATGCATGCGTTTAGTGGGAAAAAAAGATCTATACAAAAATGTTCTGGAGAGCCACTTGAAAATTAAAAAGAAATTTTGTATGAACACGAATTTTTTTTTGCTCCGTAGCTATCTTTTTTTTACTGGCTCCCCAAAGGGACTAAGGTCTTGAACATTTTTAGTCTCGGGACCATGCCTCTATGATTGATAGTTTTTGAGGGTCGTTAGGGTACTCTGGTAATTTTTCCACATTCACTACGTTTTGTATTTTTCGTGAAAAAAATCTTAAAGTTCTATTTATACGTGTAGTGGGGGGAAAACGTTCCATACAAAAATGTCCAAGAGAGCCTCTTGAAAAGAACACAAAAAATTTGTATGGAGACGATTTTTTTTGTTCGGCGGTCATTTTTTTAGCGGTCCACCAAATAGTCCAAGGTCTTTGACAACATTTGTTTGGGACCATGCCTGTAAGACTGGTAGTTTTAGAGGACCCATGAGGTACTCTAGAAAATTTTCCACTTTCTTAACGTATCGTATTTTTCCTGAAAGGACACTCATGAGTTCTATATATGCGCTTTGTGGGGGGAAAAAAGTCCAATACAAAAATGTTCTGGAGAGCCTCATGAAATTTAAAAAAAAAATTGTATGGACACGAATTTTTTTTTTGTTTGGTACCTATCTTTTTTTTACTGGCTCACTAAAGGGCCCAAGGTCTTGAACATTTTCAGTTTCAGAACCATGCCTCTATGATTGATAGTTTTTGAGAGCCGTTGGGGTACTCTGGTAAATTTTCCACGTTCATGACGTTATATAATTTCTTTGAAGGAAAACTTTAAAGTTCTACGCATATAAATAGTGATAAGAAAAAAGTTCCATACAAAAATGTTCAGGAGAGCATTTTGAAAATTCAAAAAAAAATTTTGTTGGGCGGCCATCTTTTTTTTGCTGGTTCACCAAATTGCCCAAGGTCTTTAACAACATTTGTTTGGGACCATTCCTGTATAACTGGTAGTTTTAGAGGACCCATGAGGTACCCTGGTAATTTTTCCACATTCACTACGTTTTGTATTTTTTGTGAAAAAAACCTTTAAGTTTTATGTATACGTGTAGTGGGGGGGAAAAAATTCATACAAAAATGTCCAGGAGAGCCTCTTGAAAAGAACCCAAAAAATTTGTATGGAGAAAAATATTTTTTGTTCGGCGGCCATCTTTTTTTTACCGGTTCACCCAATGGCCCAAGGTCCTTAATAACATTTGTTTGGGACCATGCCTGTATGACTGGTAGTTTTAGAGGACCCATGAGGTACCCTGATAAATTTTCCACATTCATGAAGTTTCATAATTTTCCTGAAGGAAGACCCATAAGTTCTACGTATATAAATAGTAACAGGAAAAAGTTCTATACAAAAATGTTCTGGAGAGCCTTTTGAATATTTAAAAAAAAATTTGTATGGACACGAATATTTTTTTTGTTTGGTACCTATCTTTTTTTTACTGGCTCACCAAAAGGCCCAAGGTCTTGAACATTTTCAGTTTCAGAACCATGCCTCTATGATTGATAGTTTTTGAGAGCCGTTGGGGTACTCTGGTAAATTTTCCACGTTCATGACGTTTCATAATTTTCCTGAAGGAAGACCCATAAGTTCTACGCACATAAATAGTGAGGGGAAAAAAGTTCCATACAAAATTGTTCTGGAGAGCCTCTTGAAAATTAAGAAATTTTTGTATGGAGACGAAAATTTTTTTTGTTTGGTGGCCATATTTTTTCACCGGTTCACCCAATTGCCCAAGGTGTTGAACATTTTTTGTTTGCAAATAGTACCTCTCCGACTGATAGTTTTCGAGATCCCTCTAGTCAGTTTTCCACGTCCAGCTCTCTCTATAATTTTGTAGACCTAAATTTTTTGAATTCTACACACACGGAAAGTATGGTGAAAAAGTCCCATACATAATTGTTCAGGAGAGGTGATCAATACGTAACTTCAAGTAGCTTTATATATATAACTAGTATGGCGCGTGGGTGCGCGGCCCGCTAAAGCGGACCGCGAGGTTTTGCATTCGGGTATTTTTTGTTTGAACAGCCTCCACCTATCTTCACCCACCTTCCAAATCTCGATCAATACAACTCTCCATATTTTTTCTCCGAATCATTTGTCAAAATAAGAGTTCTTCCAAAAATAAAAAAAAATTGAAAAGAAACTGTATCGATATAATATATTTTGTATCGAAAAATAAATTACGCGATCTTGATTGATCAATTTTTTCATTAAATAGATCTTTAAGGTCTTGATAATCTTTTGCAAAAAAAAAACCACTCTTCCATCTTCTATACTCAGTGAGATAGTCATCGACGAAATTTGTATGGTAGCCATCTTGAATTCGCCATTTTGGAGTTTTTTTTCAGCTCACTGCCAATCGGATGAAGTTTCAAGTGATATTTGTTTGAGCACCCCCTACCTATCTTCGATACCTTAAGCGTGCTCCTCACCCGTCTCCAAAATCCTCAATCATCAGCTCTCTCGATATTTTTACCCCGCATGATTTTTTGTCTTCTATAAGAAAAAATCCGTGAAAAAACATTTTGTATATCGAAAAATAGAGTCCGCCATCTTGTTTTTTTTTCTGTTCATCAAGTAGACCTTTAGGTATTGATCATCTCTTGCAAAGAAATCACTCTTCCATCTTTTATACTTAGTGAGATAGACACTGACGAAATTTGTATAGCCGCCATCTTGAATCCGCCATTTTGGGATTTTCTTCAGCTCAGTACCGATTGGATGAAGTTTCGAGTAATTTTTGTTTGAGCACCTCCCACCTATCTGCAATACCCTGGCCGTGCTCCTAACCCATCTTCCAAACCCTCGGTCATCACCACTTTCCATATTTTTTCTCCGAATCATGTGTCAGAATGAGAGTTTTTCTATAAAAACAAAATTGGAAAAGGAACCATCTCAAAGTCTTGCATAGTTCCCAACTTCAATACTTGCCATACATTTTCTATGGTAAAATAAATTCCGCCATTTTGATTTTTTTTTCAATTCATCAAGTAGACCTTTAGATTCTCATCATCTTTTGCGAAGAAACCACTCTTCCATCTTTTATATCCTCCGAGATGGAGACCGATGAAATTTGTATGGCGGCCATCTTTTTTTCGCCATTTTGAATTTTTTTTCAGCTCACTGCCAATTGGATGACGTTTTAAGTGACATTTGCTCGAGCACCCCCCACCTATCTTCAATACCTTAAGCGTGCTCTTCACCCGTCTCCGAAATCCTCAATCATCAGCTCTCTCCATATTTTTGTTCTACTTCAATTTTTGTCTTCTATACGAAACCATTAGTGAAAAAAAATTTTTTCATACAAAATTTTACAGGAGGGGCGATGAATGAGTGAGTCAGTGAATCAGAACGAACAGCTATATATATATTAACTAGTAGGGCGCGTGGGTGCGCGGCCCGCAAGCGGACCGCGAGGTTTTGCTTTCGGGTATTTTGGTTTGAGCAGCCTCCACCTATCTCTCCCATATTCCTAATCCTCGATCATTATTACTCTCCATATTTTTTCTTCGAATCATTCTGCTCATCAAGTAGATCTAAAGGTCTTGATCATCTTTTGTCAAGAAACCACTCTTCGATCTTTTATACGTAGTCTCTTTAATATTCGCCATACATTTTTTATTGAAAAATAAATTCCGCCATTTTGAATTTTTTTTCTATTCATCGGGTAGACCTTTAAATCTTCATCATCTTTTGCGAAGAAGCCACTCTTCCATCTTTTATACCCTCCGAGATGGACACCGACGAAATTTGTATGGCGGCCATCTTTTTTTCACCATTTTGAATTTTTTTTCAGCTAACTGCCAATTGGATGACGTTTCAAGTGACATTTGCTCGAGCACCCCCCACCTATCTTCAATACCTTAAGCGTGCCCCTCACCCATCTCCGAAACCCTCAATCATCAGCTCTCTCCATATTTTTGTTCCGAATGAATTTTTGTCCTCTATACGAAACCATTAGTGAAAAAAAAATTTTTCATACAAAATTTTACAGGAGGGGTGATCAATCAGTGAGTCAGTCAATGAATCAGCACGAGCAGCTATATATATATTAACTAGTTGCTCGGTGCGCGAGCTGCTAAAGCAGCTCGCGGGGGGGCTTTCGACATTTTATATTCATCTTCCAAACCCTCGATCGTCATGTCTGCCCATATTTTATTTGAGAAGTCTCCAAAGAACCGCATCAAAGCCTTGCATAGTCAATATTTATTTAGTTTCGGAGATATAAGCTTTTAAAAATCTGACCACGTGAACATATAGACATCGCGAAAATAAGAATTTTGAGTACCAACAACATAATGCTGCACCGTATAGTTTCGGAAATATCAGCTTTGAAAAATCTGACCACGTAAGCAAACAGACATCGCAAAAATAAGAAGTTTGAGTACCAACAACATGAGGCTGCACCCTATAATTTTGGAGATATAAGCTTTTAAAAATCTGACCACGTGAGCTTATAGACATCGCGGAAATAAGAAGTTTGAGTACTAACAACATGATGCTGCACCCTATAGTTTTGGAGATATAAGCTTTTAAAAATCTGACCACGTGAGCATATAGACATCGCTGAAATAAGAAGTTCGAGTACCAATAACATGGCGCTGCACCCTATAGTTTCGGAAATATAAACTTCTAAAAATCTGACTACGTAAGCACACGGACATCGTGAAAATAAGAATTTTGCGTACCACCAACATGGGGCTGCACCCTATAGCTACGTAGATATAAGCTTTTAAAAATTTGATCACGTGAGCACATAGACATCGCGAAAATAAGAATTTTGAGTACCAACAACATGGGGCTGCACCCTATAGTTTCGGAGATATAAGCTTTTAAAAATTTGATCATGTGAGCACATAGACTTCGTGAAAATAAGAAGTTTGACTACCAACAACATGGGGCTGAATTTTTTAGTAATTTTGTGTACCAGTAACATGGGGCTGCACCCTATAGTTTCGTAGATATAATCTTTTAAAAATCTGACCACATAAGCACGTAGACATCGCGAAAATAAGAAGTTTGAGTACCAACAACATGGGACTGCACCCTATAGTTTCGGAGATATAAGCTTTTAAAAATTTGATCATGTGAGCACATAGAAATCGTGAAAATAAGAAGTTTGACTACAAACAACATGGGGCTGAACCCTACAGTTTCGGAGATATAAGCTTTTAAAAATCTAATCACGTAAGCAAACAGACATCGCAAAAATAAGAAGTTCGAGTACCAATAACATGGGGTTGCAACCTATAGTTCCGGAAATATAAACTTTTAAAAATCTGACCACGTAAGCACACGGACATCGTGAAAATAAGAATTTTGCGTACCAACAACATGGGGCTACACCCTATAGTTTCGGAGATATAAGCTTCTAAAAGTCTGACCACGTGAGCATATAGACATCGCAAAAATAAGAAGTTTGAGTACCAGCAACATGGGGCTGCACTTTATAGTTTCATAGTATAAGCTTTTAAAAATCTGATCACGTGAGCCTATACACATCACGAAAATAAGAAGTTTGAGTACCAAAACATGGCGGCCATCTTTTTTTCGCCATTTTGAATATTTTTCCAGCTCACTGCCAATTGGATGCCGTTTCGAGTGACATTTGCTCGAACAACTCCCACCTATCTTCAATACCTTAAGCGTGCCCTTCACCCGTCTCCGAGTTCCTCAATCATCAGCTCTATCCATATTTTTTTTTGATTAAATTTTTGTCTTCTTTGTGAAACCATTTGTGAAAAAAAAATTCGTATAAAATTTTACAGGAGGAAATTTTTTGGGGAAAATCTCGTAAACTACCCCGAAGGTGGCAACACTGTTTACATTTATCGATACTGCCGGTTAAGTTACCCAGTCGATTCAACTTCAACTTTCCAAAATGTTGCCAACTGCCTCAAAAACATGTACAAAATCAATTCCAAAACAAATAAAATACAAAATGGCCGTCAACTCATTTTACAGATTTATTTTAGAAAGTTGAATAATTTTTCCATTAAGTACAGGAGATACCGCTCTTGATGACGTTTCAAGTTTTCATCTCGCTCGCACACAGGCGAAATGATCACCCCTGAAAAAAGACCGTATCGCGAAAACCACTTTTTCTTTCATAAATTTCAGTGTTGCCTGTCCCTGGCGATAAAAATATCCAAATTTCGTTTGTACAAGTAAAATACGTAGTTGCTCATACTCGGATTTTGCAAAAACTTCGTATTTCGATTTTTTAATTTTTGGGGTAGATCTTGAAATTTCCCCAAAAATAGGGTATTTTTTTCACCAATCTGTACTTCAAGTCTGTACATACAATAGCTTCATAGAAGTAGAAACGCTCCGATGTTGTCAACTGTGAGTAATTTGAATTTTAAAATTGCGTTTTTTCGTACCTCAAACTGAATGGCCGCCACGACAGCCGCCATCTTGAATATTTAAAAACCACTCCCGATCTGTCAAAATACAGGATAATTGTAGACGGAAACAGGAAAAAAATATTATCCTCAACTAACCCGTTTCGGTGCTGTGGCGCCGCGGTTCGGGGTCGAAAAATCGAAAATTTTAAAGACTGCAGCAAAGCCGCCATCTTGTTTTTTAAGTTTTTTCTACTTTTTCTATTAATCGTTTCCTAATTTCTTCTAGAATTGCGAGTTTTAACGAAATCGGTAGGAAAATAAAAATGTTACAAAAATCACGTCGGCCGCCATCTTGTTTTTGTTTGAGCAGCCCTTTTCTATCTACAATACCCTTCCCGGGCTCCCCAACCATCTTACTAACCCTCAATCATCATGTCTTCCCATATTTTTCTGTGAGAACTCTCTGAAGAACCGCATCAAAGGCAATTCAATATTCACCATACATTTTCTATGAAAAAATGAATTCCGCCATTTTGAATTTTTTTTCCATTCATCAAGTAGACCTTCGGATTTTGATCATCTTTTGCTAATAAATCACTCTTCCATCTTTTATACCCTCCGAGATGGATACCGATGAAATTTGTATGGCGGCCATCTTTTTTTCGCCATTTTGAATTTTTTTTCAGCTCACTCCCAATTGGACGACGTTTCGAATGACATTTGCTCGAGCACCCCCCACCTATCTTCAATACTTTCAGCGTG